>JANRMT010062796.1:103253500-103314292 GCA_026402145.1 Polypterus bichir lapradei | reverse complement strand
GAATACACCTTAACAAAACTGATCATGTCGTCTCTCAATGTCATCTCCACCCTTGTCAATGCACTTGCACCACCTGCCTGGCAGTGCCACGATTCCAGCAGAATAAAAGGATTTGTCTTGTCCTCGTAAACCACACGTGCACTGCTTTCTTCACATCGTCATCTGTCTTGAATTGACGACCATCCAGATGTGGCAATACCTCAAATTTCAGTTTCTCCAGGCAAGCCTTGGTGTTCTTAGCAGTGTGTGTGGCACTTTCTTGCAGCAAGTCCCCCCCCGCTTGGATCGAATAGCTGGCTTCACATCGGTCTCTAGTAAGTCACAGTAACTTGCACTAGTGACTGGAGTACCCCTCGGCATGGAGTGTTCAAGAACTCAGGTGCATGAGTGGTTATGAGGACAAGACAAAGCCTTTTATTCTTCTGGACTACATTGAGAAAAGCTATCAAGCTACCAAGTAACGTTGTGGACAGTAAGACTTTAGAGACTTTCAAAACTTGACTTGATGTTTTATTGGAAGAAATAAGTGGATAGGACTGGTGAGCTTTGTTAGGCTGAATGGCCTGTTCTCATCTTGATTGTTCTAATGTTCTAAATGACATTATCAGTTTTGTTAAGGTTCTTTCCATTTTCTAATAAACCCCATTTTCTAACTTTAGCTTGACTACCCCTTGTGTATATATATTTAACTTGTGTGAGACCGACACTGGTATTTGGGGCGGTGCACAGAGGGTGGCTAGATGTACAAACTACAAACTTTCGTGCACCTTGGTTGTTTCCACCCCCACCGTATGATTGGTTATCACACTGTGATTGACTGTCGGAACCATCCCAGGTCAATTGGTTGGGTTCCGTATTCCTGTACGGTACTGGGGACACTCACCTGTGCTGCCATATCCACCTGGCTGGTGTGTCCCAGGCCAAGTCGCCTCAGCTACTCTCGTACCATCTTAAGATAGATAGATAGATAGATAGGAAAGGAACTATATGATAGATAGATAGATAGATAGATAGATAGATAGATAGATAGATAGATATGAAAAACACTATATAATAGGAAACAGATATGGCACTAAAAAATAGATAGATAGATAGATAGATAGATAGATAGATAGATAGATAGATAGATAGATAGATAGATAGATAGATAGATAGATAGATATGAAAGGAACTATATGATAGATAGATAGACAGATGTGAAAGGCACTAAATGATAGATAGATAGATAGATAGATAGATAGATAGATAGATAGATAGATAGATAGATAGATAGATAGATAGATAGATAGATAGATAGATAGATAGATGAGCCACTACATATCAGGTGACTTTTAGTTTTCCTTTCACATCAACACAGCTTCCAGCCATCTCTGCTGCAGCCTCATCCACAAGAGTTTTCTTTTTTAATTTAATGTGTCAAAGGTTTATATTATGTTTACTATTTATTTATTTACATCTTTATTTTTCTCTCTTTTGGATGGATTATTTCACGGCCAGTCTGGCTTTGAAGTGCGTTCAGGTACATTTAATCCAATATGACTGCTGCCTGGGGTGTCACTTCTTCTCCATCTTGAGTGAAGGTCTTCTACTTTGGAAGGATTACGTGGCAATTATCTGTCAGCATTGCTATAATATTTGATATTTATGAAGGATCATAAAACTCTTTTCATCTCTTCACAAGAAGCTCCTAAGGTGACGGCTCAACAAAGCTCAGGTGATTTACTATCTCTATGCGATTTTATATCTTTTACGATTTCATTTTATTTTTTTATTTAACATTAATAAAAAAAAATCTCAACAATAAACACAAGTGAGCAAATCAGATCATAAAATATCCCAATGATTTACATGAGCTACCCCAGCACATGAACAATGAAAGCGTAGTTGTCATTGCTGTTGTCACGGGGTAGGCTGCTTTGTAAATGTGACTAAGACTGGCGAGACTGCAGTGGGTGGTCCCCACTGACTTACCTGCGTGTAGACATTTAATCATCGAGTCATCAGGAGGTGTCATGAGAAGGTGACATGGCAGCAGTTCTTTATTTAGTGACAATAGAGAATTCACCTGGCAGGAGAGCAACATTCTAGAGTCCAGAGGAAGAGTGTGAGAAAGAGAATGTTAGTGATGGACAAAGCACAGGGTCCTTCAGGCCACTTCACTTTTTCCCCCACTCTGTTCTGTTGCAGTCAGATCCACTCTTTCCCTTATCAAGCGACACTCAATACTATCAAATCACAAAGCCATATCAGGATTTCAGGATTTTTTGCAAACTTCTTAATCAATAAATAAAAGAAATATAACATCACTCTGACACAAGTGTTCAGACCTTTTACTCAGAACTTCGTTGAAGAACTTTTGGCCATAATAATGCCCTGGATTTGTCTCACTTGTGACGCAAGAAGCTTCACGCATTTGGACTGAAGGAAGTTCTGTCATTCGTCTGTGCAGATCCTCTCAAGCTCGGTCATGTTGGACAGACAGCTGTTTTCAGGTCACTCCAGAGATGTCAGGCAGGGTTTAAATTCTAGGCTCCAGCTGAATGACTCAAAATCATCCTCAAGAGATATCTTTAAGCCAATTCATTGTTTCACATTGTAAGGGATGGCCGGCAGTTCAGCCGAGCCAGGATGCCCCGAGGATGGAAGAAAAGAGGGAAGGCAGCTATGTTTGGACACTGCCTCCCCCTAAGCGCTAGATAGCAGCTTCCCTACAGCTTAACGGTGCCCCAGATTCCTAATCATGGATTTTGGGGTTCGGTATCATACCGTGGGCACCAGCAGGGGACACAGTGAGAAGATCATAGGACTCTTATTTCCTACTGTGGAACGAGTCCCGGACACAGACATGTTGAAAAGCACCCCCACATGTTTATTTACACTATATATTTACAAATAAAGTGCCACACAACCCACAATCCCCCAAAGTACAGGCCTCACACTGCCTCTCTCTTTCTTCAGGCTGCCTCTTTGCCTCTCCTCCAGAGCTCTGTCCTTCTCCTCTCCCGACTCTAGCCGTCGAATGGAGGGAGGCGGTCCCTTTTATACACACCAGGATGTGCTCCAGGTGCCTCCTGGCAATCTTCCACCGGCACTCCCCAGTGTGGCAGAAGTACCGGATCTGCATCTGGAAGCACTCCAGGTGTCCCTGATCCTCTTCTCCAGGTCCAGGGCTCCAGAGGCACCGGGGCACCCCCTGGCGGTGACCACGGGCCCCTACAGGGCTGAGTTTCAAAGCTCTGGATCCATGGTCCCCAAAGCCACCAGGGTGGTTGCCCCCTCGTGGTCTGGAGGTGGTGCAAGTCCTCCTCCGGTCCTCCTGGGCGTCCCGGCTGGGTAGCAGCCCCAGCCACTCACCACACTACATAGCCCGGAAGTCATGAGGACGGAAGCCCCAAAGTTTGTCAAAGCTGACTAAAGGAGAGAAGTACTTCCAGGTCAAGAACTATCTAAAGGACTGCGGTCCACCTAGTTGGGAGGAGGTGGACAATGCTTTCTGGTAGGTGTGGAGGAGAAATATAGAGAGAAAGTAGAATTGTGGTTATTATTATTGCATTTACTTGTGTTATTGTGGCTGTGGTGCTTGGAGGGCACTGTTCAAGAAGAAAAAGAAATTAAAGATTTTCTTGGTGCCTTTTACCTGCGTCCTGAGGGTCTGTCTGTTGGGTTTAAAGGGGCAACAGTGCCATCTAGCATCCACACTCTCTAGGAGCTGCTAGAAGATTGTGTTCTGGCAGAGATCATCACACACATCCCAGGAAAGGATGAATGTTTTGGAACCGCCGAGAAACAATAAACTCGTAAAAAGATTCTCATTTGGGAGAGACAGAGTAATATTCACAATAAATCTTGTATGTTACATGATCTGGGCTAACGAGAAACTCAAGTTCTCCATCTGACTGAAGCACTTCCGGGTCGGACCAGATATAAAGGACTGCTGAAAACCCAGCAAGCGAGCCAGAGTCGGGTGGGAGATGTGGAGGAGAAAATAGAGAAACAGAGATAATTGTGTTGATCATTGTGTTTATTTGCCTGTTTATTGGTGGCTGTGGTGCTTATGGGCACTATTTATAGAAGAAGAAAGAATAAAAATACTTCTTGGTAATTTTACCTGGTGTCCTATGTGTCTGGTGGGTTTAAAGGTGCAACAGTGACCACTAGCGTTTACAACGTTTAGGATCATTGTCCTGTTGGAAGGTGAACATTTGAACCAGTCTAAGGTCCAGAGCACACTGAGCATGGTTTGATTAATGATGTCTATGGACTTTTCTCCATTCTCATCCATTACTAGTCTTTGAGTTCCAAGCCTACTGCATGATGTGGCCATCACAATGCTGCATATTTTAGTGATGAGGAGCCTGCTTTTCTCCAAAGCTGAGGCCAGACCATTCATCTTTGGCTTCATCAGACCAGTGAATATTGTTTCTCTTTGTTTGTCCTTGTGGTTCCTTTTTTGCAAAACTCAACATAGACTTTCAGGTGCCATTTGACTACTCTACTCTGAAGCTCAGATTAGGGGAGGGATGCAGAAGTGCTTATCCGTCTAGAAGTTCTTTCCATTTCCTCCCAGGTTCTCTGGAGCTCAGATGGAGTGGCCATCAAATCCTTGGTCATCTGTCTTAACAAGCCCCTTTTTGCCAATGATTCTTCAGTTTGACCCAGTAACCAGTTCTACGTTGTAGGAAGGCTTGTGGTTGTTCCAAACTAGAATGATGGTGTCTACTCCACTCTTGGGAACTTTCAAAGCTGTAGAATTTCAACAGGTTTCACTCACTCTGTCCAAGGACATCTCACTATGGCACGTTGTTCAACAATGGTGCAGCCCTGCAGTGGAGCATCCATGTTCATTTTGACCTTGGCTTCAACCAGACTGGACAAGATTAGATTAATTTTATCAATCCCATTGGGAAATTGAAATACATACAGCAGAAGAAACATCAAAATATTAAAGATGAAGATGAGGAGAGTGTGTTGAGCAGATGGAAAGAGTACTTTGAGAGGCTGATGAATGAAGAGAACGAGAGAGAGAAGAGGTTAGATGATGTGGAGATAGTGAATCAGGAAGTGCAACGGATTAGCAAGGAGGAAGTAAGGACAGTGATAAAGAAGATGAAAAATGGAAAAGCCATTGGTCCAGATGACATACCTGTGGAAGCATGGAGGTGTTTAGGAGAGATGGCAGTGGAGTTTCTAGCCAGATTGTTTAATGGAATCTTGGAAAGTGAGAGGATGCCTGAGGAGTGGAGAAAAACTGTACTGGTGCCGATATTTAAGAATAAGGGAATGTGCAGGACTGCAGTAACTACAGGGGGATAAAACTGATGAGCCACAGCAAGAAGTTATGGGAAAGAGAAGTGGAAGCTTGGTTAAGAAGGAAAGGTGATGATTAGTGAGCAGCAGGATGGTTTCATGCCAACAAAGAGCACCACAGATGTGATGTTTGCTTTGAGGATGTTGGTGGAGAAGTATAGAGAAGGACAGAAGGAGTTGCATTGCGTCTTTGTGGACCTGGAGAAAGCATATGACAGGGTGGCTCGAGAGGAGCTGTGGTATTGTATGAAGAAGTCGAGAGTGACAGAGAAGTACGTAAGAGTTGTACAGCATATGTACGAGGGAAGTGTGACAGTGGTGAGGTCTGCAGTAGGAGCGACGGATGCATTCAAAGTGGAGGTGGCATTACATCAGGGGTCAACTCGGAGCCCCTTTCTTATTTGCAATGGTGACAGATAGTTTTACAGATGGGGTCAGACAGGAGTCCCCGTGGACTATGATGTTCGCAGATGACATTGTGATCTGTAGCGAGAGCAGGGAGCAGGTCGAGGAGACCCTGAAGATGTTGAGGTACGTACTGGAGAGGAGAGGAATGAGAATCAGTAAGAATAAGATGGAATGCATGTGCGTGAATTAGGAGGAAGGTGGTTAGATGATAGAAGGTGATTGGTGATAGAAGAGTGCCTTTAGGAGTGAAAGGGAAGGTCTATAAAACGGTAGTGAGACCAGCTACGTTGTATGGTTTGGAGACGGTAGCACTGAGGAAAAGACAGGAGGCGGAACTGGAAGTGGAGGAGTTGAAGATTCTGCGATTTTCACTTGGTGTAACGAGGGTAGACAGCATTAGAAATGAGTATATTAGAGGGACAACACAGATTTGGTGATTGTCACACACGTTCTCATGGGAGGCATCCAGAAGGACCAAAAAAAGGTAATTGCACGCCTGGCAAGGGGGTGGCGGGGTGCAGTAAAACCTTTTTCTTTTATCCCTGCAGACCAGACATGGGAAATTCTGTGTGTTTCCGACATCGTCACTTCCTGTTCCGGCCCTCAGCAACGTCACTTCCTGTTCCGGCCCCAAGAACTCACTTCTGGTTCTGGCCCCCAGATGATGTCACTTCCACTGACCTGCTTTAAAAGCAAGACAACCTCCACTCGTATTCAGTTCTGTTTTGGACTCAAGTCTGTACACATCTATGAAACCAGGATTCAAGTATACGGGTGACTGCCCCAAACCTTTTTTCGTGTGTCAAGGCTATTTATTAGATTTATTAGAGTTGAGGGTGAGATGGTTTGGGCATGTGCAGATGAAAGATGAAGGGTACATTGGGAAAAAAATGTTGAGGATGGAACTGCCAGGCAAGAGGAAAAGAGGAAAGCAAAATAGAAGGTTTATGGATGTGGTGAGGAAGGACATGAAGGCAGTCGGTGTGGAAGAAAATAATGTAAAAGACAATTACAGATGGAGACAGATGATCTGCTGTGGTGACCCCATAAATGGGAGCAGCTGAAACAAAAAGAAGATTTGTAGCATCACAAAAAGTCCAATACATTATTTTTAGTATCCTGGAGGAGAAGATGGCGTCAGACTACAAAAAAGCCTGAGAACCAAATTACACGTACGTCATTACTTCCAGGAGCATATCCAGTTAGTCCATGGTGTGGACCGCGTAGCCATAAGATGATCTTCCTAGATTTGTAACTACACAAAATCTGCATGACAGGACCAGATGACCACTGATCAGAGTGAGAGGCTATTACTTTACAAGATGGCTTTCAGAACTTCTGGTTTACCTTTGGCTCCAGTTGCTCAGACCTGCCAGTTGTTACAATTTAGAAAACTAACTACCACTAAATGACATTTTCTTGGTAGTATGGGTATTTACAGTCCATTCTCATTACCTGCAGGGTTCACATTCCTGTAAAACCCTGCTTAGTCCGAAATTATGGATACTGTAGCATTAATCCTATTGGAAAAATTGGGATTAAGTCCTGGCCGGCTCTGGGTTAGGACTGGTAGGGGGAGACGTGGTTGGGTTGGCATGCCAGCTCTCTGATCTCCCCCCTTGTGTCTTGGTAGCACCTTGTTAGATTGTTTACATCCTCAGCAGTCGGGTTCTCTCATCGTCTAGGGGCCAACGATCACGAGCAACTGTAGGAGGGCCGATCTGAGGACGTCACTAAACCATTCAATCGGTAGTAGTGATGGGCAGTGGGAACAAATGGCAGGGATTTCATCTGTGTGAGTTTATGACCCCCACATACTGGGAATTCCTTTTTCAAGGGGAATCATTGCAAACATTGGTCCCCATCACGAAAGGGGGTTCAATGACTTTCCCACCCTTCTCAGCGCTGGGCAAACACGTATTGACCCATTGAGCATGGCGTGAGTGCAGTCCTGGATATCTAAGGGCATCACAAGTCTGTTATCACTCAATCTCATGTTTTGCTGTTGTGCGACAGGGATCTTGAAATTTATTTTTCTTCTGCATGTGGCCACAAACAAGCAAACTGTGAGGGATCACAAAATGAGTTACTTTTTTATAATAGTGGTTAAGCAAATCTGTAAGCGATTAAAGTATTTTGAGGGGTTTTGGATATCGGAGAATACGAATTTATTATTAGTTTACTTCTTGCTAGGGGGACATGATTCCGAGAGGTCACGCTAAATGACATCATTCATGTGATGCTTTTGTTACTCAAGTGCGTCTGAAAGACAGTCTTAGGATTCATTGAATAGCTGTTATTCTCCGGGCCAGAGGGTGGCGCTGTTATCTAATGCCTTCTCTCTTCTCCCCTCTGCAAAAAAGGATGAGTGACAGTTCCTTCATCTCTGATGTCACTTCCAGTTTTTGCCCTTGTGAAACCGCATCTTCCGGCTCTAGTGACACCTTGTGGCAGTTTGAAGGAGGCTCGCGTCTGAACAAATCAATCCATTCTGTTTTGGCCTCACAATATATGGGGATCACTACGGTGCCCCAATTCTTTATGACGCTTCTTGTGTCTCATTACAAGACCAGCCTGGCTACAGACAGACACCAAGGACACACACTGTCCAAAAGCACACACGTTCATTTCTCTTCTTCTTTGCACACAACACCGTGCCCAAATCCACAGTCTCAAGAACTCAGTCCTTATACGATACTTTTCTTTGTTTCTGCTGCCACCTCTACTCCTCTCCTCACAAGCTTCGTCTTCCTCTTCCCGACTCTGGATCTTTGAATGGAGTGAGGCAGCCTCCTTTATACTGCACCCGGAAGTGCTCCAGGTGCTCTCCGATCACCTTCCAGCAGCACTTCCAGGTGTGGCAGAAGTGCTGCAGTCCAAGACTCCGGAGCTGTCCAGGCGCCGCCTGTAGGTGGCCACGGGCCCCAGGAGTGTTGGCCCAGATGCAACCCAGGGGGGCGGCCCTCTCGTGTCCCCGGGGTAGGAATTGCCCCTCTTCCAGTCCCCTGCTTGTCCAGGCCTCCTGGTAGAGCACAGTCCCCGGCCACCTATCACAGCATGTTAGTCACCATCCGATATTGCGGATGCTTTCTTAAACCTTTTAGTGAGTGCTTTTCCTGTGTTGGTTTTATTTTTGGTTAATAACGTGTTTGTTTCTTTGACTGAATAGTTTATGATGCACTAACTTTCATTCTTCCAGTTTTGACCCTTTTGATATGTTGTTAGTGTCCTTTTCATTGATATTGTGGTCTGCCACATCCTCCACCTCTTTGGCACCACACCATTTGAGTTGGCGTGTAGAACTGCATTGTGTTAACAAATGGACTTCCATTCATGTAGCCGTGCAGATCAATTCAGGTTATTCATCTCGACTGGCTTCCAGCGTTAACAATTCATTAATAGCCTTCGATTTGTGGTCCTTAGCGATGAATGGGGCATCAGGTCCACACTGCAGCTCTCCCATACGGCCGGCCTGGTTTACTTTAAAGTGGGTCTGGCTGCCTGCAATCTAGCATCATATAAAGTGGTAAAGAAAATAAATGGACAGAATTGCATCATATTAAATCCATTTGTCACCATTAGCATTTGCTTTATCGTCCATATTCTTTTAATATGAACACTGCAAGAGCCGTTCTTCAGGATAAAAATTGATTCTCCATGAATTTCCTTGGGGGCATCCATATATTAAAGTGAAAGAGCTGAACCAGGCCAAATGCCTCACTATAAATAAAGAGCACACCTTTAAGCCCTTCTTAGCATGCTCTAACTTCATGAAAGTTTTGTATAGTGACCTTTCTTTTTATAACAATGCCAAGGACTTTAAAATGTCCACCATAATGAAAGGGGTCTGTCTGTCTTCCTTTTGTGTCCATCCTGTTCTAGTGTTGCTTTCATTTCAAAAGTTGGTGTATCACCAGCATTTATAGTAATAAAATACATTCCATTTGTCAATCCAACAGATGGCACATCACAAATATTTGTAGTAATGCATTTTATTTGTGTCTGTGTGTCCATCTGCCTGCTGTGTCTTTGTCATTCCAGATGGTGCATCACAAAGATTTTTAGTAATAAAATGAATTACATTTGTCATTTAACAGATGGTACATCACAAATATCAACACTGCTTTAATAAATCCCATAACAAGTGGCATATAACAGAGACAGATGGCGTATCACAAACATTTGTAGTAATGCATTTTAGAAGGGTCTGTGTGTCCGTCTGGCTGCTATGTCTTTGTCATTCCATCAGATTGAGCATCACAAAGACTTTGCATTACTTTGTCACTCCAACAGATGGTGCATCAAAAACAGTAACACTGGTTTTACAAATTGCATGCCAAATGGCATATAACAGAGACATTGCATTGCATTTGTCATTCCAACATACAGCAAATGAAAAACATTTGTAGTAATGCATTTTATTACTAAAAATAAGTGTCTGTATGTCTTTGAATCTGTGAGTCAAACTTATAGTTATGTCTCTGTCATTCCAAACGATGGTGCAGCACAAATGTTTTTAATAGTGAAATGAATTGTATTTTCATGCCAACAGATGGCACGTCACAAACATTCATTGTAATGCATTTTATTACTAAAAATAAGTATGTGTGTCTCTGGATAATTGTTTTCTCTCTGCATTATTGTGTTCGTCTGGTTGCTACATCTGTCATTACAATAGATGGCACATCACAAACATTTTTAGTAATAAAATGCATTACATTTGTCATTCCAACAGATGGCACATAACAAACATTAACACTGCTGTAATGAATCCCATACCAAATGGCATATAAGAGAGACAGTATACAGTATATATTGCATTTGTAATTCCAACAGATGACAACATTTGTAGTAATGCTTTTTATTAATACAAATAAGTGTATGTGTGTCTGTCTGCCTGCTATGTCTTTGTCATTCCATCAGATGGTGCATTACAATGATTAGTAATAAAATGCATTCAATTTTCATTCCAACAGATCGCACATCACAAATATTAACACTGCTTTCACAAATCCCATACCAAATGGCATATATCAGAGACATATGCATTGCATTTGTCATTCCATAAGGCACAAAACAAACATTTGTAGTAATGCATTTTGTTACTACAAATAAGAGTCTGTCTGTCAATTTTTGAGTCTGTCTGGTTGTTGTGTCACTGTCATTTCAACATATGGTGCATCACAAAGATTTTTAGTAATTAAATGCATTGCATTTCCATTCCAACAGATGGCACATCACAAATATTTAAAGTAAGACATTTTGTTACTACAAATGTGTGTCAGTATGTCTGTGGATGTGTCTGTCCATCTGGATGCTACATCTGTTATTCCAACAGGTGGCACTTTAGAAACATTAATACTGCTTTAACAAATTTCATACCAAATTGTATATAACAGAGACATCTGCATGGTGGTCTGCAAACGTTAATGCTTGATTACTTAGATTTTTTTAGATTTAGATTAGTGGTAAAAACTGACAACGGAGGCACACGTAAAAAGTTTAAAAAATTTTATTTTCCCTTCAGCTGGGGGCCATGTCTTCCCCGTGTCCCTCAGCCCTAACACAGTCCCTCAAGCACACAAAAGCACAACAGAAACAGAAATCCACTCTTCCTCCTCCTCCACTCCTCCTAGGCAGCTTTGTCCTCTTCCTCCCGACTCTGGCGCCTTGAGTGGTGGGTGTCGGCTTCCCTTATAGCCCACCCAGAAGTGCTCCAGGTGATAATTTACCTAAATTAGGTTGCTCTTAAGCCGTGCAGCTCCCCCTAACGGTGGCCAAGGAGCCCAACAGGGATGAGCTCCTGTGTTCCACGACTGTGGCCCCGATGCAACCCAGGGGGGCTGCCACCAAGTGTTCGGGGGGAAGTTAGTGGCCTCCCATGGCCATTCCACCGGATATAGGGCCAGAGGGGCATCCCGGCCGGGCATGGACCCCCGCCGTCCGCCATAATATATATATTGTGACCGCTGCGGCAGGGGATCACGGCCGCTCTTCAGAAACTCCCTCTTATACAGTATTTCAATGGGAAACAAACACACTCTTACACCTCCGCTTTACAGGATCAGCTTCAGGCTTGCTGTCTTGCCACTCTCCTCTCCCTAAAAGTAAGAATGGGTATCGGTATATTCTTGTGCTGGTCGATTATGTGACGTGATACCCTGAAGTGGCCACTCTCCAGAAAACCAACTCCAATTCCGCTTCAAACATTTAAAAGACCGAGCCGTGGCCATTCTGTTCTCTCGCTCTCCTGTCCTCTCTTCCCCCAGACTCCCTCTGCTCTGGTTGCTGCTTCCAAGCCGCTGTATCCCCTTGATGAAGGAGACTTTGTGTTCTTTTGACCAGGAGCCGGGGCCGAGGTGTCACGTTTGACAGCTGTTCCCTGTGTGGCCAGACTGCTTCTGAAAGAGACTTGTGTTTGTATCTGCCAGACCAGCAATAAAGTTTCTACTCCTTGGAACCCCTTCTGTGCTCTCCTGTGCATCTTTGTGACCCAAGCTTGACAATACATGCATACATTTTAACATAACTGGGAAAATCCTTCTATCAATTGTGGTAATACAGCCCCCCGTAAACAGACAGACAGACACCGAATGTCCGAAGCACACACATTTAATGCCTCCTTTGTCTTTAAACACCACACAATGCCCTATTCAGCCCAACTCAGTCCCTTCTTTTCTCTCTCTTCTGCTTCTCTTCTCTCGCCTCTACTCTACTCCTCACAAGCTCCGTCTCCTTCCTCCTGACTCCGGCTCGTCTAATGGAGTAAGGTGACCCCTTTTATCATGCCCCGGATGTGCGCCAGGTGGTCCACGATTACCTTCCAGCGGCCACATAAGCACCCGGAAGCACTCCGGGCATGCCCAGAAGTGCTGCATTCCAATGCTCTATGATCCTCTGGACGCCCCTTGGCAGTGACCATGGGCCCAACAGGGTTGAGCTACTATGCACTGGTCCCGTGACCCCCGTACAGACCAGGGTGGCTGCCCTCTTGTGGCCCAGGGGAGGTATTGTCCCTCTCCCGGTCCTTCCAGGCATCCCAACTGGGTAGGATCCCCAGCCATCCGCCACACAATTTAACATAACCTAACTAATTTATTAATTGCTCTTATACACACGTAAACATAAAACACAAAGCATGCAGATTTGTGCATGCAAAAAGGAACAGGAAACGTGATTTTCTGTCAGTGTATTGATGTCTGGAGAATAGGCTTGTATGAATTGTGTGTTGATGATGGCACCAATCCCATAAGAGTATTAGCCACAGTGTTATGTAGTTCAACCTGATTGGTGAGTCGATACAATCAGCCAGATAAGAGAGGAGAACAACGTGCTGTGTTTGCTTGGCGGCGGTGATGGTACCTAACAAGTGACTGAGTGAGTGAGTTAGAAAGAAACTGTACGCTTATTGGTTCAAGAGAGGTGATTACCTGCAATCAAATCTATTGGAATAGCAGAGCATTAAAGTGTGACACAATGGATAGGAGGTGCATCTGCACCATTATAAATAAAGTATGAAGAGTAAACCATACTATCAGAATTTTTCATTATATTTTGTGTGATGGATGATACACCTGTGAAGGCGTCCTGGCCAGGAAGGAGGATGACCATATAACCAGACAGGAGGTCAGTACTATGCCACTTCAAGAAATGGGGCAAAGAAAATCTTATCTTGCCCAAAAGACACCGGGCAAGGTTAGATCCAGGAACAATACCTGGCCAAAAGGACTGTATTTCAGTACATTTCCTAACCTGGGACATTAGACGGCAACCTCCCTGGTTTAAAATTCCCACCCGGACCCCTGCAGGGCATGCTGGAACTTGTAATATTACCTTGAAGCAGCCCTATGGTGCTATGTGGGGGGTGCCAGGGGTTAACAATCCTTATATGGTGGGACTTCTGATTGACCCGGAAGTATTTCCATCTTGCTGTGCCCTAGCACTGGAAGTACTTCTGCATCAAAGATAAAAGAGGTCACTCATCCAGGTAAGTCAGAGTCAAGTGGAAGTGGACAAAGCTCGCCCGAGAGGTGTAGAGGAGGAGAAAAGGAAGACGAAACGTGAAGAGAATTGTGTTTATTGAGCTGTTGGAACCTCAGTGGGAGGCAGCTATAAAAATAAATTATATATATAAATAAATACTGTAAATATGTATATAAATAATAAATAATAAACCACTTTTATTTGAACTGAGTTTGTGAGTTTGTGTCTGAGGTTGGTGCCCCCTGGTGGCTTTTTGGCCATACTACCACTTTTCTTTCACCTCAACTGCTCTCCCAAAATTATGGCCAATTTTTGGGTCCCAGAAACCTAATTTTCACAACAAGGACACCAAGCTGGATTTTCCTCTAGCAGCACCCAGTGTTCTGTACCCCCAAAGTCTCCTGTTCCTTTGAAACACCAAGCCTCATTGACTGGGGAAAAAAAACTTAAGGCTTTGATGCTCTCACAATCACCTGGATCATGGACTACCTGACCAACAGACAGCAGTTTCTGAGGATTAAGGACTTTCTGTCATACTGGAGCACCTCAGGGAACTGTCCAGTCTGCTTACCTGTTCACCCCTCTACACAACAGACTTCCAACACAATATCAGCACTTGCCATCTACGGACATTTACAGACGACTTGTCCATCATAGGCTGCATTAATAATGGAGATGCGTCAGAGCACAGGAAAGTTGTGGAGGACTTTGTCTTGTGGTGCAGGGACAACAACTTGCAACTCAGCATCAGCAAGACAAAAGAGCTGGTGGTGGACATGACACCAAGAATCATCTGAGACAAGTCAACATCCATGAAGAGGATGTGGAGGTGATGCAAAGCTGCACATGAACAACAAACTGGACTGGTCTGACAACACAGTGTTACTGGACAAGAAGGGCCTGAGCAGACTTCCTTGGGAATTCAGGTCTATTGATGAGTGCAGCAAGATGCTGGAAATGTTTTACCAGTCCATAGTAGCCAATGAGATGTTCTATACTGCAGTCTCCAGGAAAAGCAACCTGAGCTCAAATGAAGCACAATGCTTGAACAAACTTATCAGGAAAATCTGCTCCATCACAGGGTTGAACCCTGGACACACTGGGAACTGGAAAAGAGGATGGTGGCAAAATTGGATTCTATTTCCACCAGGAGGTGCTCCCTTGGAGCACTGTTAACCACAGGCTCATTTCACCAATGTGCTGAAATGTGCCTGTGGGGGTCTTTTCTGCCCACTGCTTTTGGCCAATTCAGTGCTTCCACCCAAAGTTCTCGTTAAGTTTATTGATTGATTGATTGGCTATATTATCTGTCCTGTGTGTCTGTATCCTTGTTTTTTATGTGTTGTAGGCATCTGGATTTCCCCATGAGATTAATAAAGTTTATCTGGTGTAATCTAACAATCTCAGAAGCACAGTGGCATTAACACTAGAATCCCTGAAGCCTACAAAAAAACTTATAATCCTAGGCCACCTTAAATCTCTTCGCACCTCTACCATCAGCGTCTTTTGTGTTTTAAATGTGTCGATCAGCCCAAGCAGCATGCAGCCTGCTATCCCATCACTGCCTTGACGGAGCTCAACTTGGGGGAAAAAACTTCTCCCAGCTCAAGCCAAGGCTCCTTATCTGTGTGTGAGGTGCCTGGAGATGTATCGGGTTAATAATACAGTATATCGTTATTTGGAATACATACATTTCATGTGTGTTCCGTGTCTACAAAGATCAGGGTAAGTGTAGGATGAAAGGAAATGCGAGAAATGCAAGAAATGCGGAACACATACCTAAAGCAGAAAGTTTTCCCATGTTGTACTAATAATGACGAGAAGTGTATAATGTGTGAAGACTTTAGTCCAAATATCAAATCAACACGTGCACTTTTATTCAAGAATATAATAAAAGAAAAAAAATCATTCAATTTACATGTTCTGTCAATGAGTTACAAACCCAAGCTGAAATGTCAATCGGCAGAAAGTTGGTACATGGTCTTGGATGGTGCAGAGGTAAGAACTACTGCCTTATAACCAAAAGGTCCTGTGTTCGAGTCCTGGTGCTCCGTGTTTTGAGTAGTGAGCTGCTATTATTATTATTATTACTATAATATAATAAAAACATGCAATTGATTTGAGTCTGTAACACCCGGTGTAAATTTTGGCTCCTTGTAAAAGTTTGCTCTTGTTTTTTTATTATTCAGTTTAATTCTCTCAGTAACGTTCATGTGGTACAACAAACTTGCCTCTCCCTCCCTGAGTTGGTGGCATTTATCTCCACTCTTTTCACAAGAGCACCCTGCAAGCTCTGTCCTTCACCCCCGACTTTGGGTTCACAGCAGTCCTTAATATAATCCTAAACTCGGAAGTGTTTCTGGTCTCCCTATCAAGTGACTTCCCACACATCCAGGTCAGATTGAGAATTCAAGTTCTTTAACGAGCCAGAAATACTTCAGGGCTCCCGTCCAGGGGCCTCATGTATAAATGGTGCATATGCACAGAAATGTTGTGTAAGAACGTTTCCACATTCAAATCGCGATGTATAAAACCTAAACTTGGCGTAAACCCACACACATTTCCACGGTACCTTATACCCTGTCATACGCAAGTTCTCCGCTCGGTTTTGCAGACTGGCGGCACCCAGCGTCAAAGCAGTGTTACTGTTCCTGTGTGGTTTATCTTTCTTTTTCAGATCCACATTCCTGACGCAGCTTTATAAATACACTGAAATTAACCGCGTATTGCTTATTAGTTTAATGCATCTGATTGTAATTAACCAGTAACAATATAATGGTCCACAGAATGGCCAAACTATTCTAAATACCATAGCTGCTTTAGCGTTGTTACTCTCACTGCACCTTCTTTTTCTTCTTTCAGCTGCTCCCGTCAGGGGTTGCCACAGCGGATCATCTTTTTCCATATTACTCTCACTGCACCACTCAGAGTATTTTTATCACTGTATCAGTGGGGAATCACAGCAGCAGCTGATCGGAAAGAGAATTATCGGTATACAGCATCAAGCACACGCTGCCTCAGCCACGGCAAGCCTTTCCTGTACGGACCTCACGGTTCAGAAGCAGTTTCATCCCAAGAACTCTAAACGCACTCAGTCAAGTGCTCCTTGTAGAACTGTTTGTACTTATAAGTACAATCACCCCATTGTAAACTTATACTACAGTTATAATATTACACAACCTGTGCCACTATATAAAGCACGTATTAACATATGATGACGATATCATTTTTAAGATGAAATGCAGCAAAATATGTTGATTAAACATATAGATAAAACTTTAACTTCATTTAAATAATCTGTATTGTTAATAATTAAACATGTGAGGACACGGTGCCGCAGTGCTAGCAAGTTCACGTATTGTTCCTGCCTCGTGGTGTATATTTACTGAGGCTGGCGCGACACTGGAAGGATAGAAGGATAGAATAATTAAACACGTACTATGAAGATAGTTCAATGTTTCTTAAAAGTTTTGAAGAATTGTTGTTGTAAGCTTACAGATGGCTTAACGTCCATTACAGAGCTGATCGTGTGGCGATTGGGTATTTGGAGAAAGAAAAGTAAGGACAGGAATTGGAGGTTAGCACGTTTGAAGGAGACAGCACTGCTACAATAAATTATTTCATCGAAGGTCGCGCATGCCGCAGAAGCATCTTGTGTGAGACGTGAACAATCACTGCGCCATCGTGTTCCCATGTTTAGTAACATGCTTTCATTTCAATCATCATGAAAATGATATCACGTATACATCTCAGTATTTTAATTATTCAGAGAGCTGTAATATCACGAATGTAATGGATTCTGTGTCCTGTCGGAGGAAGAGAAAGAACGGAAGCACGTCGTGATTCACACACACAGAGCACATAGAAGATCAAATACAAAACAAAGCATTTAACGTGCTACTTTAGTTACGATGGGATTTGAGAAACTAGTAAATTAAACGATTTTAAGATGAAGTTTATGATGTTCTACTTTAATGACAAAATAAACTACGGGATTAAAGTGGAAATTTCGAGATTAAAGTTGACATTTCGTGCTTTTTTCCCACTGTGTGCCTATTTTTTTTTTTGTCTGCACCCTAATAAGCTTTCATATGACACTCAGACGGTGGGCTACGACTCGCCTTTTCACGGCGACTTTGAATTGTGACTTCTTTTTTATTTCCGGCACTGTGCGACTTTGTGAACTTGAGCTTTCAAGTTTCTCCGACACGCTATGTCACACGATCAGCTTCCTTTTGTTGATTATACCACGGTTTAAATAAACAAATAGTATGTTTTTCCTTTGCCTCCACTTGCTATTTGCTGAAATTCTTATATTTTTCCCCGTGCTTTTCCCATTGTCTTTTCACAGAACGCTGAGCTTAAGGGCGATTTATATTGATTTGCATATTCAAAGAGGAGTAATTCTGGGAGGAGTTGGGGCGGGACAGCAGGCGCGTGCACAAGCGTTACTTTTCACTCTGACCGGGATTTATGAGGCGGAAGAACACGGAAGTTGGTGAACGCACAGATTCCTGCATCTGCATTTTTCTGTGCGTAAACACATTTCGGCTTTTGTGTTTACTTCATGTTATAGTGCGAGTTCTACACACGGGGTTATGCACGAGGCCCCAGGTGATTCATTAGTACTTCCAGGCTATAGGGAAAGGATGAATCCCCATGTCCTTTGACAGCTCCCCCTGGCGACACCCAAAGCACCCAAAAGGGCTGAGAAACCAAACTACAAGTCCCAGGATGCCCTGCAGGAGCTTTCATCTAACATCTTGGGGGAGGCAGTGTCCAAAAGTAGCTGCCATCCCCCATCCTTTCATTCTCGGAGCATCCTGGCCGGGGCCGTCCATCACATTGCCCCTCCCTCAGCTGAGCCCTATAGGGCGAAGCGTCCAGTGCATGTTCGCCTAAGGGAGGCCCTGCATGGGAAGAAAGAGTAGGAACATTGCCCGGCACACCTTTGAAGCCAACGGACGGATAGGAAATAACATCAATAGGTCCTGAAAATGCTTTCCACTGCACCGACGAGGTCGACAGACTCTACACATCGGGCCCCCACTCCCAGATTGGGTTTTGTCAATGGCTTCTTTCGTCTGTTATGCAGCATAAGCTGACATTAAACAAAGCTAGGTTATTTCTCCTGTGTGATTTCTTACCGGGGTATCCTCTTTTATGTTATATCTATATAGATTTGGGTTATGCAACACGCTGCAATTACGAAATAACTCATTCCCAGGGAGCTAGAGCTCCCTGCTGGAGATAATCATACCTGGATGTCCTGCCATCTTTGAGTCAGTCAGAACCAGACTCCCATCTGAAAAGATGTGACTTTAGCTCTCCTCTTTATTTTTTGAAATCACAGTTACAGTATGTGAGGTTCACCCATGGGTGCCCCAACCCTTCTTAATGTGTCCTTCTGTTCTAACAGCATATACGAATAATCACTTCTATCCATAATCATAAAATGCAAGCATATGATTTTCCTCTCAGATTTTCTTCTCAGGAACTAATAAGGTGGCATCCCTGGTGTTCCTCCAGTTACCTTCCCAATCTAATGCCAGCTCCACCTTGCAATGCGTTTTGAGTAATTATTTAATGATAGAGTTCTCTGTCTGTTTACAATCCAAAAGACAACACTCAAAACAAAAATGAACCAATTGGAAGAGAATGTCTCAAATGTGGCTCATCTGAAGTAAGCGTTACCACTCTGGGACACCAGGGGGTGCCATCGCTAACTCTTTATATTTCTCTTATCACCCACAACTTCCCAGAAGACACTCACTGAGATCAACTGACCACTTGCCTTTGAGGGTTGGGAGCTATAAAAGCGAGGCTCTCCCAAGAAGTAGTGTCTCGTTCAGGAGATAAGTGCCCCAGGCACTTATCTCTGACCCTGGGCAAAGACCACTCTCCAGAGCCTATTACGGTGAAGCCAAAAGCTATAGTACTATCACGCGCCTATCTTTTTTCAGTTTTCTTTTAATTTCAAGTAAGTGGGGTGGTCTAATTGGCACCCCAGCATTCCTTGTGAGTCTCTTGTCCTTCCCTCGACCGACAGCAGTAAGTATTTAGAAGAACATCTCAACTTCTGTGTTCTCAGTGGCTGATTAAGCTTTGTCAGGTTTTCTTTTCTTTTCTGCTGGGTCTAAGCAATGCTCCCTATGATTAATACATGAAGGAAGCCAACCATTCTCAGTCCGTGTCTGGGCTTGCCAACAATAAAACAATAACTTGTGTGACAGAAATCTCAAGAGGGCTTCTCTGAAAAATAAAAAAATAAACAGGACAGGCGGCTTTATGAAGAAGTGCGGGCAGCCGTCTACATGGATCTGTGGGTTTATTCTGGTTGTGTTCTATTCTGACTTTACACATTTTCACATCCTACAGGAGACAGCTGCCTATGTGACCGAAGAGTCATTCTAATGAGCCAGCATTCTTATAAAAATGACACTGGAACATTGAGTTGACAGATTCACAAAAGAGGAGTCCTCGCTCTGATATTTGTAATCTCGTAATTAGGACAACTAGTGCTGAACCTCCTTCCATGCATAAGCACAACCAAATGATTAGACAGCTTTCTTTACTGTCACCCTTAACCATTTTTTTTGCCTTCTACTTAGGTGCTTATTAGAGAAATCACAATTATCAGAAGATCAGGTTTAAGTTGGAGTTTTTAAAAAGAAAAACGGCAATGCTACATATACAGTGGGTACGGAAAGTATTTAGACCCCCTTCAATTTTTCACTCTTTGTTATATTGCAGCCATTTGCTAAAATCATTTAAATTAATTTTTTCCCTCATTAATGTACACACAGCACTCCATATTGACAGACAAAAAAAAAGAATTTTTGAAATTGTTGCAGATTTATTAAAAAAGAAAAACTGAAATATCACATGGTCCTAAGTATTCAGACCCTTTGCTCAGTATTTAGTAGAAGCACCCTTTTGAGCTAATACAGCCATGAGTCTTCTTGGGAAAGATGCAACAAGTTTTTCACACCTGGATTTGGGGATCCTCTGCCATTCCTCCTTGCAGATCCTCTCCAGTTCTGTCAGGTTGGATGGTAAACGTTGGTGGACAGCCATTTTTAGGTCTCTGCAGAGATGCTCAATTGGGTTTAAGTCAGGGCTCTGGCTGGGCCATTCAAGAACAGTCACAGAGTTGTTGTGAAGCCACTCCTTCGTTATTTTAGCTGTGTGCTTAGGGTCATTGTCTTGTTGGAAGGTAAACCTTCAGCCCAGTCTGAGGTCCTTAGCACTCTGGAGAAGGTTTTTGTCCAGGATATCCCTGTACTTGGCCGCATTCATCTTTCCCTCGATTGCAACCAGTCGTCCTGTCCCTGCAGCTGAAAAACACCCCCACAGCATGATGCTGCCACCGCCATGCTTCACTGTGGGGACTGTTTTGGACAAGTGATGAGCAGTGCCTGGTTGTCTCCACACATACCGCTTAGAATTAAGGGCAAAAAGTTCTATCTTGGTCTCATCAGACCAGAGAATCTTATTTCTCACCATCTCAGAGTCCTTCAGTACAGGGATATCCTGGACAAAAACTTTCTCCAGAGTGCTAATGACCTCAGACTGGGCCGAAGGTTTACCTTCCAACAAGACAATGACCCTAAGCACACAGGTGGGATGGATGTGGGGATGGAATAGCCGGCTGTTTGCTGCTTGTCTTAATCAGCACATTTACAGGACAAAAGACACTGAGGGAGAGGTGCGAACGGATTTAATTTGGGACGGATTTTCGAGTTTTCTCGTAGGCTCTGGTAATTCTATTGTTAACAGCAACTGTGCCTGTGGCCTTCCATTTCCTAATTGCTTACAGTTGAAACTGACAGTTTAAACCTCTGAGATAGCTTTTTGTAGCCTTCCCCTAAACCACGAGACCCAACAATCTTTGTTTTCAGATCTTTGGAGAGTTGCTTTGAGGATCCCATGCTGTCTGTCACTCTTCAGAGGAGAGTCAAAGGGAAGGAAGCACAACTTGCGATTGACCACTTTAAATACCTTTTCCCACTCATGATTGGACACACTTGTCTATAAAGTTCAAGGCTTAACAAGCTTATCCAACCAATTTGGTGTTGTAAGTAATCAGCATTGAGCAGTGACAGACATTCAATACATTCATTCACACTAAATACTGCTTCACTAAAAATCTTTTTTCGGAAAACACCCCAGTACTCAGACGTTCCTAGGAAATGAAAGACATACCACTGGTATCTTTTTTGTTGAAAGGAGAGTCAATTATTATGCAGACTGAGAGGGGTTCACAAACTTTTTCATATGACTGTGTATAACGTGGAAAATAAATGTTGTTTGATTTACACAACAACATAGTTTATTAATGTGAAATGCCAAGGACTGGACACACATAAGTTCCTGCCATAGCCACACGTTGTTTCACACGTACACCGCCAAGTCAGGGGAACTTCCATTTCCAAGGCTTCAAAAGGATGATCACTTAACACAATGAAGGCTTGAAGGGAGGAGCTCCGAATCCGACGACCCAATAAGAAGTCACCCCTTATACCCGGTGATTACTTTTTATTGTCTTGTTCATGCTATTGAAGGCCATGTTGGCTTCCCCAAAAATTCTCCAGTTGTTACATCCTTCTCTCACTCAGATGAGCACTATATACATATACTGTACTAGCTGTCCCTCGCAGCTCTGCCCACATAGTAGTGAAACAGGACAGACTTTAAAATAATCAATAAAAATAAAGTAATTCTGGCCAAGCAGACGATTAGTATGCTCCAACGTCAAACGTTACCACTTGATTGTGTTCAGCACTGACGGGAGGGCGTCCCCCTGTGTTGGGAGAAGAACACGTAGCCGTGATATCTTTGGCAATCAGCAGGTACCCTCTAAAACACATGTAGCTCTGATCTCTTCCTCAAAAACGTAAAACCTTACTCCTTAACAATCTGTAGATGATAATGTCTGCTGAACAAACAGGTATCGTAGCTTTGCGGAGGCGAGGTGCACTCCAACACATGGCGAGAGGTAGTGCGATTTGTCAGAGTCTGACACATGAGTAAGGAAGACCCCCCAGCTCCCAACTCCTGAGGTCCTGCCTCCCGCTCACCTCAGCCAGCAGCCTCTTTTTTGGATTCACATGAATAAATCGGTGCCACAGCTGAACTTTAATACTTAGCATGATGAGAGGAGCTGTAAAATCAACCAGAATGTTGAAGCAAATTACAGAAAAAACCCGATTTAAATCTGTTAAGTAGTTCTTTTGTGAAAAGCGGACAGACAGACAGACTGATGTTGGATTTTCTATATATACTAGCAGTCCCCCATGGCTTCACCCACGTATTAGTAAAACAGGACAGCAAGGAGGGCCCTGCCCGGCTCCCCACTCCTGACGTCACTCTTCCCCCTCCCCTCGGCCTGCAGCATCTGTCTCGGATTAGTGTGAATATATCACTCCTACAAGTGAACTATGATACTTAGCATGATGAGAGAAGTCGCAAAATCAACAAAATGTTCAAGCAAATTCTAGAAAAAAACAGATCTAAATCCATTCAGTAGTTCTCTCGTTCGCTAACAAAGTGGAGATAAGGTTACACCACAAGGCAGACGTGTGAGTGAGGAGGTCCCTGCACCCCTCCCCGCAGCCCGATGAGTCTTTCTTGGATTTTCGATAATAAATCGGTACGGCATACGAACTATGATACTTAGCGTGATGAGAGAAGTCACAAAATCAATTGAATGTTCAAGCAAATTATAGAAAGAGACCCAATCTAAATCCGTTAAGTAGTGCTCTTGTGACAAGCAGACAGACATGCAAACGGGTATAAAAAAACTATAAGAAATTTCGCACTAGGAACACAAAATTTTTAAAACCATTTCTTAGTGAGCACCTATGGGTCAAGGCTAACCTACATTCCAAATTTCAAGTCCTCAGGGTTTGGGAGATTTCGTGACGAGTGAGTCAGTAGTATTTGGCTTATATATATAGATATATATATTTACCAGGCTGGGAGCATGCGTTGCTGCACCCACCACACGACGAACCACCTGGACTGGGTGAATGATGTGGCAGGACAAAAGCCAAATGCTTGGGATGCCAACTGGGGAAACTTGCTTTATTTCCAATAAAAAAAACAATAAAATTATGGAAATGATGCTCTTGGAGATGCTCTCTCTTAAGGGACTATGCCCTCTAGTTCAATAATTCTTAACCTTTTTTGAGTCACGGACCCCTATAAGAATCTGATGACAGCTGTGGACCCCCTTCCCCAAAAATATTCACATAAACCCAACTTTGCATGCAATGAATATAATGTACTTTATTTATCGAGATGATGACACACGCCTAAATGGTAAACATGAGCCAACAGCAAGTCAAGAGATGCCTAGTGGTTGGCGCAGTCAGCAGTGGCAGGGTGCGTTTTCTTTCATTTCTTTTGATGGAAAGCCGTTGATTGGGACTATGTGGCGGTCTGTATGGTGACTGCTATTTTTTCTCACATGATTTTTCTCACCATTATTTTTTTTGCACGTTATTTTTCTCTCGCGTTTATAAGTCACGCATTAGGCTTAGGTGAGATACAAATTTGAGAGAAAAATAATGACAAGAGACGGAACACGCAAGAAAAATCACGTGAGAAAGTTCACGTGAGAAAAGTCAACAGTACTGGGCTGCATAGTGAATACAAATGTTCATTTTTCTCTGACACTCACGGAACCCCCGAAACCCACCCATGGACCCCCTAGGGGACCACGGACCTCAGGTTAGTGCTCTTTTCAACTGTACTTTATTTCTCATTGCACTTGCTATCGTGGTCAGGTCCAAAATAACATGTCACCTGGGAGTGTCTTCCTTTTATATCGGGCAGACCAGAATGGGTGGAGATTTTGTTTTGGCATTGTTGCTCTCAAGGGGTGGTTTTTTGGGACAGTGGGGGGAAATAGGAGACAAGACTGTCACAAACAGCACCCCCTCTCCTGTTGGAGTGGTATCACATACCTTAGGTGACCCAGGAAGGTGACATGCATGACAATAACAAAACAAACCAACATCCTGTAGAATCCACAAAGAATTGTGGGAGTTTTGAAAACAAAAGAAGGCCCTACAAAGTATTACCTTAGTGGTCCTAAGAATTTGCTTTCTGAGTATAAATATGTAACATATACAGTTGTGCTTGAAAGTTTGTGAACCCTTTAGAATCTATATATATAATTCACTAAGGCAAGACAACCATGGAAAGCACGCCGGAAGGGGCGTGGATTCACTAAGCCACCGACAAGTGAGACACCTATGGCGCACGCAGGAAGGAGCCACACTCACCAACTCCAAGACCATTGGATACGATGACAACTCGCAGGGACACGCCCACCAACTCGGATGCGACGACACAGAAAAAATGGCGTCATTTATATTCGTCTGTCGTAGAGGCCACATGCAGTGCAGGTCAGGTTAATGTCATGTGCATGTCATGCACCTCCGAGCTATGTTGACTGTTCATAGAGGCACGTTTCTCGCGGAGGTGAATCGCCATATGCAGCGTGTGAAACGGTTTGCGAGGGGTATCCCATGGGATCCTTAAAACAATCCTTTACAACTGAGCTTAAAGCACAATGAAGTAAGCAGTCTTTAAAAACCGAGTTTTCGGTTACGACGCACGACCGTGTGCACCATAGCAAACTGTTTTACACGCTACATACAGCAATTCGCATCCACGAAAAACATGAGTCTTCTTAGATGCTCCTGCAGGAACACGGAAGACGTTTTCCTGCCCACCAACACTCCTTTTTCACCGGCCGGCGTCTACTCTCGCTCTCTAGACATTCACACTGCCTGCCCATTTGCCCGCATGCAAAAACTCCCCGACCACCCAGTTAGTCCCTTTCGTCTGTGGTAAGAGTCCACATGCACGTCTGAGCCATGCGACGTTTGTTATGCCACGGGTTCACTATTGTGTTGTATTTTGCTCTCTCCAGAGTTCCATCTTTTCATTCGCTTACTGTTGTATTCTCACACCAACCCGTTTTAGACAACCATGTCTTTCCAGAAGTGTTTAGCATTCAATAAATAATTATGCATGACATTGAGCGTGTGTCTACCCGGCGCAGAGAGGCGTGGGTAAGCCGTTGATCCCCATTCGTTCTGCAAACTGTGGAATTCCCACTAAGTGAGACTCATACGCTCCCACTGGTTGCGTCCGACCACTCGCTACTACCGTGGTCGGGTGTCTTGGTGGATTATATATAGAAAAGCAGCCAAAACCACACAGAGCAATGAAACGTCTACATCAGTCACAGGTACATCTGGACTGTGTAAAGACGACAATGACTCAAGTGACGAGTTGGAGGTGGGCACATGAGCGGGCAGTGCATACTGAATGAGAAATCAGCAGACTAGCATGACGGAGGGAGCTGAATGGACGTCCTTCTCCTCTCCTCCTGTTCCACACTCCGTGCCGTGCACCCCCATCCCTCCGTCTAGCAGGATAAGGCGCGATGGCGGTCCGCCAGTTTTCAGACATGGACGATTGTGTGTTGGATTGTTCCGTGCATTGTTACAATGTTGCTTTTCTTGCTGATTTATTACATTACCGATTTTTCAAATGTTAATTTTCTCCCTGTGCTTAAAAATCATTAAAAAACTGGCCTGATTATGCAGCGAATGGTACGCCGCGGGTTGGCTAGTTTTCTATATTTCTGCATAAAGAGAACCCAGTTAAACAAATGAGACAAACATATTATACTTGGTCATTTATTTATTAAGGAAAATGATCGAATATTACATATTTGTGAGTAGAAAAAGTATGTGAACTGTCACGCACGAGCGCATGGGGAGCAGTTTAAAGACTCAGAACTCATCGTGACAACCCATGCTGAGGGACAGCGGCGGCGCACGAACCTTTCTCTTTTTATCTCATCAGCCAGAACAAGGACTCGCCGCCATAATAAAGCACGATGTAAATAAAAGACGCCATACTTCCGGGTTCCCGTCTGCACTCCAGTTACGAGATGATGACGTCTATCTCCCATCATCCATCTCACCATTTCTGTTCAATTTCCTGTCCCCCTGTATAAATGTTCCCCCATTTGATTGTTACTTTGTCTGTTGTGACCATTTGTTGTATTGTGGATACATTACTTGTTTTGTTGCAGTAAACCGGGGTGGAAACCCTAAAAGTTTATGTTGTTTCATTTGCTTCCTTCACAGAACCTTTGCTTTCAGTGTCTAGTGTGACTCCCCTTTGCAGCAGTAACTTCAACTAAACATTTCCAGTAATTTTTGATCATTCCTGCACACCAGCTTGGAGGAATTTGAGCTTATTCCTCCGTACAGAACAGCTTCAACTCTGGGATGTTGGTGGGTTTCCTCACATTAACTGCTCGCTTCAGGTCCTTCCACAACATTTCGATTAGATTAAGTTCAGGACTTTGACTTGGCCATTCCAAAACATTAACTTTATTCTTCTTTAACCATATTTTGGTAGAACGACTTGTGTGCTTAGGGTCGTTGTCTTGCTGCGTGACCCACCTTCTCTTGAGATTCAATTCATGGACAGATGTCCTGACATTTTCCTTTACAATTCTCTGATATACAGTAATTCAGAATTCATTGTTCCAACACTGAAGGCAAGCCGTCCTGGCCCAGATGCAGCAAAACAGGCCCAAACCACGATACTACCACCACCATGTTTCACAGATGGGATAAGGTTCTTATGCTGGAATGCAGTGTTTTCCTTTCTCCAAACATAACGCTTTTCATTTAAACCAAAAAGTTCTATTTTGGTCTCATCCATCCACAAAACATTCTTCCAATAGCCTTCTGGTTTGTCCACGTGATCTTTAGCAAACTGCAGACGAGCAGCAATGTTTTTTTTGGAGAGCAGTGGCTTTCTCTTTGCAACACTGCCATGCACACCATTGTTGTTCAGCGTTCTCCTGATGGTGGACTCATTAACATGAACATTAGCCAATGTAAGAGAGAGCCTTCAATGGCTTAGAAGTTACCCTGGGATCCTTTGTGACCTCGCCGACTATTACACGCCTTGCTCTTGGAGTGATCTTTGTTGGTTGACCACTCCTGAGGAGGGTAACACTGGTCTTGAATTTCCTCCATTTGTACACAGTCTGTCTGACTGTGGATTGGTGGAGTCCAAACTCTTTAGAGATGGTTTTGTAACCTTTTCCAGCCTGATGAGCATCAACAACTCTTTTAGTGAGGTCCTCAGAAATCTCCTTTGTTCATGCCATGATACACTTCCACAAACATGTGTTGTGAACAGCAGACTTTGATAGATCCTGTTCTTTAAATAACACAGGGTGCCCACTCACACCTGATTGGCATCCCATTGATTGAAAACACCTGACTCGAATTTCACCTTCAAATTAACTGATCATCCTAGAAGTTCACATACTTTTGCCACTCACAAATATGTAATATTCGATTATTTTCCTCAATAAATAAATGACCAAGTATAATATTTTTGTCTCATTTGTTTAACTGGTTTCTCTTTATCTACTTTTAGGACTTCAGTGAAAATCTGATGATGTTTTAGGTCATATTTATGCAGAAATATAGAAAATTCTAAAGGGTTCACAAACTTTCAAGCTCAACTGTAAATATTAAAAAAATAATCATAACAATATTCATAAAATTAGATAAAAACATAAAACATGTGAAAAACAATCATTAAAAGAGAGAAATAACCCTAGAAAGAAAAATTAACAAACTCTTGCTGAAACACACTGCGGTATTCCCAGAAGAATATAAATTCACATATCGGGATAACATGCAGACAGTTTCTTGTGTTTTGATGTACTGTATGTGTTTCTTTTATGTAGCTTTTTCAATGAGTACAAATACAGCTGGGGCTGCTGTAAGCCATGAAAAAGCTCAACTGATAGGGAACAGATGATGGTTTCTTGCCTTATGGAAGGTTGAAGATGTAATGGCATACCGGCTGGGATGTGCGCTGGCTCTTTATCAGAATGGGACACCTGCTAGGAAGAACAAAAGGAGCCTGCACACAAGGATTATCTATTCCCCTGGAACACATGGTGGCAGCATCCCTCTGTGGGAGCTACCATATGAATACCCTGCAGGGCAAGCTGGGAATTGTAATCCTGTTTGACAGCCTAGTTAGCATTCCTGGGGGCCAGTAGGGAGAGCAACCTGGAAAACTTGCCCCTTCTTTGAGGGATTTCCACACATTTGTCCTGGAAGTACTTCCAAGGCACAGGGCTGTGGCACCAGAAGCTCTTACAGGTCCAGTAGAAAAGGAGTGAGTCAGAATCAGGATGGAGAGTGGATGAGACTACGTGGGAAGGAGAGAAGAAAACATGTTATGTATTATACTATTGGGAAAGGAGATTTAGAGGTCTGTGAAGGTACTAAACATCTTGTATTTGAACTCTAGACTGTGCCCTGTAGTTGTGTCTCGTGGTTTAGGGGCTCAGTAGTGCCCCCTACTGGTCTTTGCCTCTCTCTCTATATATACAGTATATACACTGGTCAAATAAATTAAAGGGACACTTTGAAAACACATGGGAAAAAAAAACTCCTGCTGGCTATCTCTACTGATATGGACTGGCAATGTGTTAGGAATGAAAGGATGGCACATCATATGATGGAAATGAAAATGATCAACAGACAGAGGGCTAAATTCAAAGACACCCTGAAAATTAGAGGGACAAAATGATGAGGCAGGCAACCTAGTCCATTTTGCAGAAATTTTATGGCAGCAACTCCAAATCATACTCAGTAGTTTGTATGCCCCCTACTCCCCCACGTTCTTGTATGCATGACTGACAACGTCCTAATGAGATGACAGATGGTGTCCTGGGGGATCTCCTCCCAGATCTGGACCAGGGCATCACTGAGCTCCTGGACAGTCTGAGGCGTTGGATGGATCGAAACATAATGTCCCACCCAGAGGTGGTCTTTTGGATTGAGGTCAGGCGAGTGACCGTGCCGGCCAATCAATGGTATCAGTTCCTGCATCCTCTCGCCACATGAGGCCGGGCATTGTCGTGCACCAGCAGGAACCCAGGAGCCACTGCATCAGCATAGGGTCTGACAATGGGTCCAAGGATTTCATCCTAATACCTAATGGCAGTCAAGGTGCCGTTGTCTAGCCCGTAGAGGTCTGTATGTCTCTCCATAGATATGCCTCCCCAGATATACCATCACTGACCCACCACCAAACCGGTCATACTGAACGATGTTACAAGAAGCATAACGTTCTCCACGGCTTCTCCAGACCCTCTGTCACATGTGCTCAGGGTGAACCTGCTCTCATCTGTGAAAAGCACAGGGCGCCTGCCAGTGGTGGACCTGCCAATACTGGTATTCGATGGCAAAAGCCAATCGAGCTCCATGGTGCCCACTATAGGACGTCAGGCCCTCAGGCCACCCTCATGAAGTCTGTTTCTGATTGCTCATTCACACCAGCGGCCTGCCTGCTGGAGATCATTTTGTAGGCTCTGGCAGTGGTCATCCTGTTCCTCTTTGCCCAAAGGAGCAGATACCGCTGGGTCCTTCTGATGGGTTAAGGATTGTAATGAAAGGAACTGCACTCACTTATCCAGGCGAGTCAGAGCTGGGAGGATGTGAAGCAACACTCGACTGGAGGAGGGCAATGTGTAGAGAGTATTGTGGAGAGAGAAAGAGGAAGAGACTCAGACTGTCTAGGAGCTCAGTGGTGCCCTGGTCCAGATCTGGGAGGAGATCCCCCAGGACACCATCTGTCGTCTCATTAGGACGTTGTCAGGCACATGGTGGGGGGTATACAAACTACTGAGTATGATTGGGAGTTGCTGCAATGAAATTTTGACCAAATGGACTCGCCTTCCTGCTGCCTCATCATTTTGTCCCTTTCATTTTCAGGGTGTCTTTGAGTTCGGCCCTCTGTCTATTGATCATTTTCATTTCCATCACATGATGTGCCATCCTTTCATTCCTAACACATTACTAGTCCATAGCATTAGAACTAGCCAGCAGGATTTTTTTTCCCATTGAGATCTGATGTGTTTTCAAAGTGTTCCTTTCATTTTTTTGAGCAGTTTATATATATAATATATATATTGTCATAGACGCCCGGGGACATTGCCCCGCTGGTGCACCGGAAGAAGCAGGGGACCAGAAATGGGACAATACTTTTCCTGGAGCGCAGGAATGCAGCCTATCTGGATTACATGGGGGTCACGGAGCTGCGAAGCTCAACCCTGTGCAAAGATGGAGTCACCGCCAGGGGGCGCCCGGACGTTGTTGGAACCCTGGACGACAGCACTTCCGCCACACCAGGAAGTGCTGCCGGAAGAAATTCCAAGGGCACATGGAGTGCTTCCGGGTGCTCTCCTGACACTTGCTCCACACCAGGAACTGTCGTCAGACGGAGCACCTGGAGCCCATCCGGGTCATTATAAAAGGGGCCGCCTCCCTCTAGAAGATGAGCTGGAGTTGGGAAGAAGGAGACGAAGCTTGTGAGGAGGGGAGTGGAGGTCATTGAGAGAAGTGGAAAGAGAAAGAGACTGAGACTGTTGGAGAATAAGGCATTGTGGTGCTGTGGATTAATAAACGTGTGCATTTAGGACATTCTGGTGTCTCTCTGTCTGTGTCTGGGGGCATGCTTTTCACAATATATATATATACATATACATATCTGATAAAATGACCCCCTTGTTGGACTGGCATCTGGTCCAGACCTGGCAACCCTGAATTAGATTAAGCAGGCTTCACAGTGTTATGTTTATTATATCTCAACCGGTTACCAAGCAGATGGTACTTTATTACCATCCAACGTTCATTTCAATCACGGCTCAATCAAAAAATCACCAATTTACTATCGTCCTCCAATTTAGAGCAGAAGAATGAAAGGGCAATCAGCTTTTCAAACCTTCCTTTTGCATTTTTTTTCTGCCCTCGCCATGACTCTCCCCCTGCCGCTCCTTTCACAGATTTCTTTTTTTCTCCTAAGGTGGATAGCAGTTATATTCCTAGCTGCTCCTTTGGGATCTCTGGCAGAGTATGGATCTTTTTTTTTTTCTATTTTTCAGGTTAACCCTTTCTAGAGCCATTTTTAAACAAGAAGAAAGTATTGAAGGGAAAGGAGAGAAGGAAACTATCTTAAAGGGCATAGGTCTCGGCTGGAAAAAGGGCGACAAGCCCTCCTCAGGTAGGCGAGGAGATGCCACCTCAAGCAGTTTAAGGTATCTCAGGGTCTTGTGCATGACTGAGAGAAGAAGGGAGCGTGAGACCGACAGGCAGATAGGAGCGGTATCTGCAGTTATGTGGATGTTGTACCCGTCACTCATGGAGAAGAGAGAGCTGAGCTCATGAATTATTGACAAATCTACGTCACTACCCTCATCCTTACCTATGGCCATGAGTGTTGGGGAGTGACTGAAAGAACTAGATCATGGATATAAGCGGTGGAAATGTCTGGGCTCAGCTTTAGAGATAGGATGAGGAGCTCAAATGAGTGACACGTTGAAAGGAGCCGTTTGAATTCATTCTGAGACCTGAAATCTTTTGAAATTCTGTTAGTGCTGTTAGGACTGCAGGCACAGTATTTGGAATAAAAGTGTGCTCTTTCCAGTGAATTCTCAAGCACACAATGTAAGATTCGACATCTTTCCCTTTTATCATCGCAGATCAGTTTAAATATCTAGGGGTAAATATCACAAGTAGACATAAAGCTCTCTATCAACAAATTGTCACCTTCTTTATGGAAAAAATTAAGCAAGGCTTGCATAGATGGTGAACCCTTCATCTCACTGTAGCTGGAAGAATTAACGTTGTTATGATGAATATCCTCCCTAAGCTTCTCTTTTTATTTCAAAATATTCCAATATACATCAATAAATCATTTTTTAAGAAATTAGACTCAACCATGATCTCATTTATTTGGAACTTAAAACATCCACGCATCCAAAGAGTGACCCTACAAAGACCTAAGGCAGAAGGTGGCATGGCTCTACCAATTTTATTGCTGGGCAGCAAACATACAGGCTATAAAAACCTGGACACAAATAGATGAACAGACACAGGCTTGGTCCACAATAGAAATAAAACCCTGCAGTACTTCTTTATAATCCTTACTTTGCACCCCAATTAATATAAGTCATTGCCAATATACTAACAACCCAATTGTGCTTCACTCAATCAGAACAGGGAACCAATGTAAGAAGCATTTTAAGATGGAGAATCTTTTATTGGTGACACCTCTGCATGAGGACCATCTTTTTCCTCCCTCTCAAACATATGCAGTTTTTAATGTCTGGAAAACATTTGGGATTGAATCACTTAGAGATCTGCACATAGACAATGTCTTTGCATCCTACAAACAATTACATTCCAAATGTAACTTTCCAGCACCACATTTCTTTCACTACCTTCAAATTAGAAACTTTGTTAAACAGAACCTGCCCAATTTTCCTCACCTCCCACCTTCCTCTATGCTGGAAAAAAATATTGCTCAGTCTCCAGGACTCAGACAGCATCTCCGTAATATATTAAAACATTTTACATTTTCAAAGATCCAAGAGGACAGTGGGAAAAGGATCTCTCACTTAACATTTCAGAAAAGGAGTGGAAGGTAGCAATGCAGAGCATTCACTCGAGCTCCATATGCTCAAAGCATACAATTATACAACTCAAAATTATATTTCGAGCACATCTGTCTCGCGTAAAATTGTCCAGGATGTTTCCAGGGCAACATCCACCTACGAACGCTGCAATCGGGCTCCAGCCATGTTTTGGGCCTGCACCAAATTAACATCACTCTGGACCAAAATCTTTAAATGCCTATCAGACAGTCTTGGTGTCACAATCCCTGCTAATCCACTAACGGCTGTTTTTGGTGGGCTCACAGAGGGGCTTAAAGTGGAGAAGGACAAACAAACTGGAATGGCCTTTACTACACTACTGGCATGGAGACTTCTCTTGATCTACTGGAAGAATCCTAACTCTCCTCTTTTAAGTCAGTGGGTAACTGATGTTATATACTATTTGAAACTGGAAAAAATCAAATTCGCACTGAAGAGGATCTGTGCAGAACTTTTTCAAAACCTGGCAGGATAACATTTTAGAATTAGCATTTAAACTGAGGAAGCGGGTTCTCTCCCCAATTCTTTTTCTTCTCCATTTATGTTTATTCACTTATTAATTCATCTGTTTGCTTATTTTAGATTTACTCTGCTGGTCTCCCCACATGATCTCTTTCTCAGGTGTGGGGGTTCATTTGTTGATTTGTTTTCAACGCTATTTTTGTAAAAATTGATCTATTTGTATGGAATGTTGTGTGATTACAATAAAATCAATAAAATAAAAAATAAACAAATAAAAGAGCCATTTGAGGTGGAACGGGCTTGTGATTCGGATGTCTCCAGGTTGCTACACTGTGAAGATGTCTTGGGCACATCCAATCGGGAGTAGACACTCGGGCAGACCAAGGATATCCTGAAGACATGATATCATTCAGCTTACCTGGGAATCAATACTCATTAAATAATCAATCTCAATAACAATCCACCATTCCCAGACGCGTTGCCACCCTTCCACCCAGCTCAGCTCAACGCTCTGGTGTTTCTCAGAGTCTTTTATAGTCCCTGACCCGGAAGTGTTTCCCATCCTTCAGTCCATGTGACTCCTTATCACTTCCGGGTCAGGTAAAAAGTCCTCTTCTTCATCTCAGATGTACATCATTCCCCCTGTCGCTTTGCCTATGACGTACTTCTTATAGGGCACATGTGACTCTCTGGGCCTCCCTGCAGCGTCCTCTGTTGGCCCCTGTGGTATCCAGCGGGGCTGTAGAGAAAAACACCATTGTCCATGATTCCCTGCTGGTATCCGGGGCACCTCCATGCTGCAGGGAGAGCTCCATCTGGTGGCCTGGGGGTATTGGCCAGGATGACAAGCCGGTCATAGACCACACTATATATATATTTTCTACGTGTAAAATTTGCATTTTTTGTTATTTTATTTGTTATTTTTTGTTATTGTATTGTTATTTATCCACCTATTTTTACATATCTGCTTTTGTGTGCTTATCTTTAAACCGTCGATTGAAGGGAAAATATTATTTGTTAGAGGTACAGCTTGGTATATGTAGGTTAGCCTCAGTAATTCATCCAGGCCACAGGACTTGGTAGTGTAGCTGCCGGCTCGATAAGGGGTCGGCCGTTACATAGTAATGGGAAAAGATAATAAGGAAGAAGAAGAAGTGGTAAAGAAGGGTCTAAGCTAGAAGGTAAAGCTCTGGATTTACCAGTCAATCTAAGTTCCTACCCTCACCTACGGTCACAAGCTTTCGGTAATGACTGAAAGAATACGATTGTGGGTAGAAATCCATTAGAAATCAGGTGAGAAGCACAAACATCCGGGGGAGGCTCGAGTGGGGAGATCTTTACATCGTGGTAGTTCATGAATCTGATAAGAATGCCTCCCCATCGCCTCCATATAGAAGTTTTATAGGAACAACCAGCTGGGAGGAGACGCAGGGCTTTCTGGGAAGATTATGTCTCCTACATAGCCTGGGAACGTCTGTGAGTGGCAAGTGTGGATGGGGGAAAGAGACACATGGGCTTCATTGGTAAGACTCAGATAAGAGGTGGAAAATGAATGAATGAATGAGTGCTTCTGTTTCCTGATCATATTAATTTTTTTGTCATTCAAAGCCCTTAACCTGCCACTAACCCTACAAGCAGGTCCGCCAACTGGCAGGGAACACTTGGCAGTTGATGGCAGGACTGGCACTCCAGCCACTTTTAAAAAACCTCACACTGTTCCACTCCATTCATAGTCCTAATCTGAGATCCTGAGGTGGTTCATCGTGCGGCCGGTGTGGCAAAGCACTGTATCATTGCATGCTACCAACCAACCAACCAAAGCCCTTGTTTTTAGTTTATTCTTTTTTTTTTTCACTTTAAGAGTGTATTTTCTCAGCACTTGCACTTTTAGGTTCTTTTTAAAGTCGTTCTGAAATGCAGGAGACAAGGAAGCAAGGTGCAGCTCAGCGGTTAATCCTGAAATGAGCACAAGCCATTCTCATTGCCAGCTTCAGGCAACGATTGGTGCTTCCATCAGGGTAATCAGATTGTGTCTGCCGCGCGTGTTCTGCTCATCTGTTTTGTAGAAAGGCAATCTGTTTCTGATCTGGCAGGTGCTGAGATTTAAGATAAAGGAAATGGGCAGTGCACTGTTCAAATTGAGAGCAATTTGCGCTCTGTAAGAGGCACTCGGTGGCAGTCTTCTTCCCCACTGCGTTAAAAGTTAGTCAGCACCATGGACGGAGACATGCATGCGATAAAGTTATTATCTTCACATACAAGCAGTGTCATTTCGTATAGTGCCTTTTCAAGTAAACATAATGATAAAAAGAGCTTGACAGGTGTCACAAAAGAGTACAAAAGACATCAAAAAAACGTTTGGGACAGCCACCCATATATTGTGTCCTGGCTGCAAATGGATAATTTGTATGGAGTTCTTAACAGGTTTAAATCCAAAACAGAACTAAACTCAAAAAGAGAAACAAAGGCTGAGAAAGGAAGTGATGTCATCCATGGGGCCGGAGCTGGACGTGACGTCATCCATGGGTCCCAGAACCGGAAGTGACATCATCCATGAGCCCGAAAACCAGGAGTGCCTTCATCCATGGAGCCAAAAATGGAAGTGACGTCATCCATGGGGCTGGAACCGGAAGTGACGTCATCCATGGGCCAGAAAACCAGGAGTGCCTGCATCTATGGGGCCAAAGATGGAAGTGACATCATTCATGGGGCTGGAACCGGAAGTGACGTCATCCATGAGCCAGAAAACCAGGAGTTCCTGCATCCATGGGGCCAAAAATGTGAGTGATGTTATTCATGGGGCTGGAACCGGAAGTGATGTCGTCCATGGGGCTGGAGCCGGACGTAACATCATCAATGGGGCCGGAGCCGGATGTGACGTCATCCATGGGCATCGAAAACCAGAAGTGCCTTCATCCGTGGGGCCAAAAATGGAAGTGACATCATCCATGGGGCTGGAACCGGAAATGACGTCATCCATGGGCCAGAAAACCAGGAGTGCCTGCATCCATGGGGCCAAAAATGTGAGTGATGTCATTCATGGGGCTGGAGCCGGACGTGACGTCATCCATGGGGCCGGAGCCGGATGTGACGTCATCCATGGGCATCGAAAACCAGAAGTGCCTTCATCCATGGGGCCAAAAATGGAAGTGACATCATCCATGGGGCCCGGAACCAGCAGTGACGTCATCCATGGGGCTGGAACCGTGTGGGATTTCCCATGGATGGTCTGCAGAGGATTGAGAGAGAGAGTTGCAACTCACCACCAGCTGGTCTGACATGGAACTACTGTTATTCAGGCCCTTTAGCTGCCTGTGTGTGACACAGGTAATTGGCAGAAAGTGCCATATATTGACTTTAACTCACAAGGTTGCCAGTTCCAGTCAGAAGGGACTAATTTGTCACAGAGCATCATGGGAAATAATTGACATAATTTGCAAAAAGGAATTCCGGGTAAGCACACAAAATACCATAAACAATGCCAAAAAAAAAATAGGGCTACCCATACCAACACAAGACACACTTCTTTAAAATGGCTTCCAACTCTGCTCTCCCGAAGGCGGAATGCCTAATGTTAGGTTTTCTATTGCATTCTTTGAAGATTGAGCAGTAAATGGGTTGAGTCTTCAAAAAGCAGAGATATTTATGTGGCTGGTACTACAGAAAAGTGTATTCTTAAAATTAGTAATCTACATGTACTACAAAAGTATTAAAAACACATGATAAATTATGTATTGTATTTCCCTTAGCATTAAAAACGTAACAGGTAGGATTAATAATGCTCACGTCTACATATTTTTGTTATTCTGTATAAGCTAAAAAACCACCAATATTTCATTAGCCAAAGGTTAGACATGCAGAAGAACTGAAAAGGATGGGCCTCTTCTTTTAGCGAAGGAATGTGAACTTTCCAACTCTAAATATTTGTGGCAAGTGCTGAGCTAGTAGGGAGTAAAGTTAAGACATGATGGACTGAGAGGGGTCTGACACCCCAAGTCAAGTCACGTTGGGGAGCATGCACTGGTACAGTGTGTTGCCATACCCACTACACGACGAAACAGCTCAGGATCCCGGTTTGCAACCCCCCCCAGGCAGACACGCGGTCCAGTCCCACTCTCCAAAAGTGACCCTCTATGTGCTGCAGCCAGGTGTTACGTGGGTGACCCCTTGGCCTGGTCCAGCCACTCTGGTCCTCAACAATGAGGATCTTACGAGCCGGATCACCCTCGGGGAAACGCACCACATGGCCGTGGTGCCGTAACTGACGCTCCCTCACTATGCAGGTCATGTGCCTCATTCGGGACTCCATGAACAAGACAAAGTCAAACCAACGGTACCCAAGGATTTTCCGGAGATACACAGTAGTGAAGGAGTCCAGTCTTCATCTCAGGTCATTGGATAGAGTCCATGTCTCTCAACCATATAGCAAGACAGGAAGCAACAGGACACTACAGACTTGGACCTCCGTCCTTTTTCAGAGATATTGGGACCGCCACACACCCCTTTTCAGTGACCTCATGACCCCCCCATGCTGTCCCAATCCATCTACTGACTTCATAGGAAGAGTCACCAGAGTCATGAATGTCACTGCCGAGGTAAGTAAACCTCTCGATGAGGTCGACACTCTCTCTGCACACAGACACACTGCTGATGGTCGTGCCCAAGAGGTCATTAAAGGCCTGGCTCTTGGTTTTTATCAGGACACTCGCAAGCCCAGACACTCAGGCTCCTCGCTCTCATTTGCCCTGATCAGAGCCTCCATTGGCTCCGCGAAGATCACAGCATTGTCAGCAAAGTCAAGATCCGTGAATCTTTCTTCACCAACAGATGCCCCACAGCCTCTGGACACCACAACCTTGCCCAACACCCAGTCCATACAAGCATTGACCAGAGTAGGAGCAGAACACACCGCTGACGAACCCCAGAATCAACTAGGAAAAACACAGAGGTCCTGCCTCCACTCTGCACAGCACTCACAGTACCAGTGTACAGGTCGGCCATGATATCCAGCAATCTCGAGGGGATCCCACGAACCCTCAGGATGTCCCAAAGGGCAGCTCGATCAACTGAGTCGAACGCTTTATGAAAATCAATAAAGGCTGCAAAGAAACTTTGCCAATATATATATATTTTTTTTTTCTGACACCCCTTCAGCTAAGAAATGTTGGTGGAATTAGTTAGAGGCAGTAATAGAGCATGGAATGTTAGGAGTCAGATGAGGATGAATAATGGCTTGTATGAAAAGAATTGTAATAAATGTAAGAGTTGCCCAGGGCTGGATGCTCATTCCATCTGAAGTGAGTCTGTATGTACGCCGTACAATAAATTTTGATTCTGCTGCCTGTCCTGAGACTCCGAGTGCCTTCTTTTGGGGCTGAGGTTCCCCTGTGCCTGCCTGCTTCTACAGTACTTCTCAAGGGTGGAAAATTTTAACAATCGAACTTCAAATCCTACACCTCCATAACAGAGTGGATCCTACATCTGCTATCCTGTCTAAGCAGGCATGGTTCCAGGGAGTTGCTTTTAGAGTTTTTGACTGAATGGGCAGCCTAGGCCTTGTGAACACCAATGGTCACTGTTGCCCCTTTAAATCCAACAGACAGACACTCAGGACACAAAGTAAAAGCACCCAGAAGACTTTTAATTATTTTCTTCTTAATAATCGTCCCCAAAGCACCACAACCACAATGAACACAAGTAGATAAACAATCACAATTCTGTCTCCTCCACACCTCCCAGCAAGCCTTGTCCTACTCCTCCCGACTCTGGCCTGCTTGCTGGGTTTCCATCAGTCCATTAAATAGTTCTTGCTCCTTTCTGGGTCAGATGGAGAACTTGTAATTTCTTCAGCCCACAAGTACTTCTGTGCTTCCGTCCCCTTGACTTTCGAGTACTTCTGGGCTATGTAGACAGTAAGGACTCCACAGTCTCCCTGTAGGGTCTCCTCACTGCACCCACGGTACCCAACAGGGCTGTGAAGCTGAACTCCAGATCCCATGGTGCCCTTCCGGAATCCGGGGCACCACTATGCTGCAGGACAGCTGCCAACTAGCGTCCTGGGGGAGGCAGTGTCCCAAAGCAGCTGCCTTCCCCCATCCATCCACTTCAGCGGCCTCCTGGCCATCTCCTACAGCCTACAAATAGGAATGTAGGATACCCACTATAGCATTTACCTAATTCAGGTGTGGGTTGGATATTTGGTACCCAATAACAAAAAGATGCCTTTACTAGAGCTAAAGAAACAAGGCCGATGGAGAAGCACTCAGAACTTAAAGACAAGGAAGCCACTTCCCAGAACCTAACCCTAACTCAAGGCCAACTGGACGACGAGGGTCAGCCACTCCATTGCAAGGCCTAACCCAAGCTCAAAGCCTATATGCCTGGAGAATGAAAGAAAACACCACCAACTCTAAGGGACCCAGATATGGCCCTTAATAAAACACCACACTGCTGGGAATAGGACTGCGGCTCCACGGTTGGAAGAACAGTGCCCTTTCTTTGCCAATGAATCCCCTGTGCATTCTGGAGACCCATTGGGAATGGAGTCCATCCATCCATCTATTATCTATCCATCCATTATCCAACCTGCTATATCCTAACTACAGGGTCACAGGGGTCTGCTGGAGCCAATCCCAGCCAACAAAGGGCACAAGGTAGGAAACAAACCCTGGGCAGGGCGCCAGCCCACTGCAGGGGAATGTAGTCTTGTTCCAAAAAAAAACTAACCTGCCTGATCTCCAATTTTAATTAGCAAAACAATGTATGCTGATCTTTTAAAAAGGCTTTTGATAGTCATATGATCATCACAAATTAATTGAAGCCCAGTTCATTGGTGAAAAAAGAACCTGTAGAAGGATTTGAAGCTGTGGCCTTGGGATTTATGCCCTGTTTGTACCACCTCCACAAACCATACCCATTCAATTCAGTGATGTCTGCTTATCACAGTACAATATCGTAAAACACTGAGGTTTGTGTGTGTGTCCTGTCCCTTTAGAGTTATACAATACAATTTATTTTTCTTTAGCCCAAAATCACACATGAAGGGCTGCAGTGGGCCTTAACAGGCCCTGTCTTTTGACATGCCCCCAAGCCTTGATTTTCTAAGAAGACAAGGAAAAACTCCCAGAAAAACCCTTGTAAGGAAAACAAAAATGGAAAAATCCTTGGGAAAGGCAGTTCAAAGAGAGACCCCTTTCCAGGTAGGTTGGTAGGCGTCAAGAAAAGGGGGTCAATACAATACAGGGTGGTCCAGATCTAATTATGCAGATCCAGATAGTCTGGACGACTTTGATTTATGCGGGGACGATTCCAGTTTGGCACGAAGACGATTCTTCATGTCGTCAGTTCGCACACTTCTCGATGGTCCGGGATTTTTTGGGTGATTTTCTATGTAATAAAAATAACAATAATAATAAGTTATAGTGTAATGAAAATTGCATAATTAGATCTGGACCACCCTATACAATACACAGAACAGAACCCAAGTAATCCTCAATACAATATAATAGTGCAATAGAAATATTACAAGTACAGAGCAGAATTCAATAGGAGATGATATCACACAATAGGATTTGGATTTGCTCAGAATCCTGGAGACCTCGGCCATCATGCTGCCTCCCCCCTACTGGCCATTTCACAGCTGAGTCAGTGCTGAGCTGGCCAATCTGATGAAAGGACCCTCCTACCCGATGATTCCAATGCTCCCCCATCAAAGATGGCTTTTCCTTAGGCAGGCAAACAACTTGGCAGCTGGACAGTGGCACTGAGTGCCACATAAGGGTACCGAGAAGAGAAACAGAATAGGTGAGGGTTAGTAACAAATTCTAACTATCATGTTACTTATGTTTTAGTACTAATGAATAACAACAGAGATGCAGTCTGTAGAGTTAATCAGCAGCTCTAGTCAGGGTGTGCTAAACTGAAGTAGTGAGTCGTCAAAGCTGAGACTGAAGGGGCACCTCTAACAGTAGCATTCTACAGTTTAGGGGTCCTGTAACTAGACGCTTGACCCCCCCCCCACACACACACACTGTTATTTTATTAATCCTTGGAATCCTAAGCAGACCGGCATCCTGAGATCTTAATTTTCTCTCTGGTTCGCAAGTCATTATAAGTTCAGATAAGTAAGCCGGACCTTGGCCATTTAAGGCTTTGTAAGTTAAAAGGAAGTTAAAAGTACGAAAAAGATGAAAGAAGAAGAAAAAGGTATGACAAAAGAAAACCAATATAACCATTACATTTCTTGGTCTCCAAAACCAGACAGCTATTTCTTAAACCAGGGATTAGCTAAAAATCAGCAGACCTTAACACCTGTCTTGGATTGGCTTACAGAGATGGAGAAATTAAACTCAAATGAGTGACGCGAGCCAAAATCGTCCATTTGAATGAGCAGGTCATGAAGCACCGTTATTTCAATATAAAACAAACAAAATGTAATTCTCATTGCACAACTTGGAGTCCTGCTAAGAAACTGCCAGAAGAGCTGACATTCTGTTTGATTTACTTTTGAAAGTTTTCTCCTTTGAGTGAAAAGCGGCATTACAACCACTTTGCAGTAGAAAACAGTAATTTTCAGATACTCTTGGGTTTCGCAATTTTCCTCTAATAAAAGCCACTTTGTGACAGTAAGGCGCAGCAAAGACTGTAAAGGCAAACAATATGACACGGTGACACGACTGTCACTGTCATCAAATAAAATGTTTTTGATGGGAGAGCAGAATTTGACCGATTAACGTGATTAGCGTTTGGAGTCAATGATGTTAAAAGAGTTTAGCTCACGTGTTTATGGTGCAAATGATGCTTAATGTATGTAAGAAAAGTAGCAAATCATGAATTAAAGAATAAAGCGTTAATGAAATGATGATGAGAGAGAGAAGAACATCACGTTACAGTAAGAAAGGAGGTTATTTTAGTAAGTAGTGACTTGTGAGAGGACTCAGTATTAGAATAGTCACATGATTGGTATGGGATGTCATTATAGTCTTAGTGGACCTGGAGAAGGCATATCACAGGGCGCCTCAAGAGGAGCTGTGGGATTGTATGAGGAAGTCGTGAGTGGCAGAGAAGTATGAAAGAGTTGTACAGAATATGTAAGAGGGAAGTGTGACAGTGGTGAGGACTGCAGTAGGAGTGATGGATGCATTCAAGATGGAGGTGAGATTACATCAGGGATTGGCTCTGAGCCCTTTCTTATTTGCAATGGTGATGGACAGGTTGACAGACGAGATTAGACAGGAGTCCCCGTGGACTGTGATGTTTGCTGATGACATTGTGATGTGTAGCGAGAGTAGGGAGCAGGAGACCCTGGAGAGATACAATACAATACAATACAATTTATTTCTGTATAGCTCAAAATCACACAACGAGTGCCACAATGGGCTTTAACAGGCCCTGCCTCTTGACAGCCCCCCCAGCCTTGACTCTCTAAGAAGACAAGGAACAACTCCCAAAAAAAACGCAGTAGGGAAAAAGATGGAAGAAACCTCGGGAAGTGCAGTTCAAAGAGAGACCCCTTTCCAGGTAGGTTGGGCGTGCAGTGGGTGTCAAAAAGAAAGGGTCAATACAATACAATTCACATAACAGAACAAATCCTCAATACAGTATAAAAATAAAAATTTTAGAAGTACGTAGCAGAATTTAACAATGGATGACATCACATAATATGATTTAGATTTGTTTATAGTCCTGGAGACCTCATCCATCAAGCTGCCTCCCCCATTTGGCCATTCCACAGCTGAAACAGTGCTGGGCCAGCCAATCCGATGAAAGGACCTCTCTTTCCCATGATTCCAGCAGGCACAACAACTTGGCAGGTGGGCCATGGCACCAAGTGCCACATTTGAGTACCGAGAAGAGAAACAGAATAGGTGAGGGTTAGTATCAAATTCTAACTATCATATTACTTATGTTTTAGTGCTAATGACTAACAACAGAGATGCAGTCTGTACAGTTAATCAGCAGCTCTAGTCAGGGTGTGCTAAACTGAAGTAGTGAGTCTTCAGCCGGGATTTAAAAGCTGAGACCCAAGGGGCATCTCTTATAGTAGCAGGCAGACCAGTCCACCGTTTAGAAGCCCTGTAACTAAAAGAGATGGAGATCTGCTCTAGAGAGGAGAGGAATGAAGGTCAGTAGGACCACCACGACAGAATACATGTGTGTGAATGAGAGGGAGGTCAGTGGAATGGTGAGGATGCAGGGAGTAGAGCTGGCGAAGGTGGAGAAGTTTAAGTACTTGGGATCAACAATACAGAGTGGCAGGGATTGTGGAAGAGAAGTGGAGAATGGGTGGAGAAGAGTGTCAGGAGTGATCTGTGACAGACGGGTCAAGAGTGAAAGGGAAGGTCTACAGGACGGTAGTGAGACCAGCTATGTTATACGGGTTGGAGATGCTGGCACTGACCAGAAAGCAGGAGGCAGAGCTGGAGGTGGCAGAGTTAAAGATGCTAAGATTTGCATTGGGTGTGACGAGGATTGACAGGATTAGAAATGAGGGTCAGCTCTAGTTGGACAGTTGGGAGACAAAGCCAGAGAGGTGAGATTGCATTGGTTTGGACATGTGCAGAGGAGAGATGCTGGGTATACTGGGAGAAGGATGTTAAAGACAGAGCTGCCAAGGAAGAGGAAAAGAGGAAGGCCTAAGACGAGGTTTATGGATGTGGCGAGAGTGGACACGAAGGTGATGGGTGTAACAGAACAAGATGCAGAGGACAGAAAGATATGGAAGAAGATGATCTGCTGTGGCGATCCCTAATGGGAGCAGCCGAAAGAAAAAGAAGAATTATTATAGTCAGGAATATTTACAATACAAAGTGTAACATGAACAGCTTAACAGAACATATTGGATAAGAAGGGAAATGCAGGGCAAAGTCAGTATATGTGAAGTGCGGCCGTCAGGTAATGTGGTATACTGACGTCTATAATAATTGTCGGAAAATGCAATTTGTTGCATAAACGTTATTGTCAGCAAAATATTCCTCTGAGTGTAACCTGCAAGTAGTTGAAATCGGGTTTTGATGTAACTCTGGGAAATGTAGTTATGGGTAAAAACCGGGCCTGGTAATTAAACTCTGACGTTATTAAACGTTTGTCGTTGTGACTTGGTGATAGTCATACAATCTTCTAAATCAACAGGGAATTGCCTACGCTGTAATACAAAGGGAATATCTGGTTTTGAGTTGTCAGTGTAATGGAGTGCCTGTAGTTTTTCTGTGGTAATGTTTCTTGTTGTCTGGCAGTTTGTCGCTGCTCTTCAGAAAGATTGTGTGTGTGATTCGTTTTTCGTTCACTGTCTAGGTGCGAGACTTGCTGCTGCTGATTTTCAGATAATGTCGCTCTGTGGTTTGTCATACGTTGTCTTTGTTGTTCTAAGGTATCCTGCCTGTGCTGGTTGGTCTGGCATGATGTCTATGGTTCTGCTTCTGTGTGTTGGTGTGAGTATGTAGGCCGGTGAGACAGCTGTTGGTCACAGCTACGTCGTATGTGCCTTTTCAATTTATCAGGAGGCTTACATTGAAGTGAAGGAAAAAGGAGGTGTAATATGGTAGTGTCATGATGCAGTTTAGGTGAGTAACAAAGTAGGCACCGAATAAACAGTCGAATACCACAGTTGATAACTGGTGACATTGAAGAATTGAAGACATGAAGATAATTCTGAGACCAAAACTCTACCAGGAACATTGACTCTTTGCTATTGTTGTGGAGGGATATAGTAGTTGTGGCAACCATTGATTATATCGAGCTCGGATGGACACAAATGAAAATAATATTAAGATAGAAAAAGGGAAGTTCAGCGGGTTAAGAAAGCAAACGAGCGCCAGTCTGCCTGCCATTGGGTCTCATCCTACAGTAAATCCAAACTAACAGCCAATTGCTCCTCTACTGTTTCTCGGTCGCTGGTGAGGTTTCCTCTTATGTTATTCCACTGAATCTACTTTATCAAAGTCTTTGTGATTTTTTGAAAACCTGGATTAGGATCCCGTGCAGTCTCCTCTGGGACATTAAAATGTAAATCCAGTAACATTGGGTTTCAAAGAAAGCATTGCAAATGACCATCGACATCTTATCTTATCAACCGTGCAACTTGGCCCCCACATTTCCTCAACTCGCTCACTCAGCACCGGTTCTCCACAAGGCTGCATGCTGAGTCTACTGCTGTTTGCCCTCTACACCCATGACTGCACTCAAGCCCACCCTAATAACACCATCATCAGATATGCCGAGGACACTAGAGTGGCTGGACTCATCTCAGAGGGGAACAGGTCTTCTTACAGAGAGATCTTAAAATTGTCAGCTTGGAGCTCAACAAATAACTGAGCACCATGTGTGGCGGATGGCCAGGGTCCATGCCCGGCCGGGACACCCCTGTAATGGAAGGTCTTGGGGAGAGAGCCTATCCAACCCATTACCCCCCCTGGAGCATTAGAGGGCAGCCCCCCACCCTCCGGCATGCAGAAGTTCCATTGGTTTAAAGCACGGAAGCTCAACCCTGCTGGAACCCATGGCCACTGCCAGGGGGGCACCTGGATGTTTACTGAGCCCAGTTTGGCAGCACTTCCTCCACGCCTGGATATGTTCCCAGAAGAACGTCGTTGGGCACATCAGGTCCTTCCGAGTGTCCTATAAAAGGGGCCAGCCACCACTACTCAATGGCTAGGGTTGGGAGGAAGGAAGATGAAGTTTGCCAGGAGAAGTAGAGGCAAAGAGAGAGAAGGAAAAGAAAGTGCTGTGGACTGAGCTTATTGTAACTGTGCTGTGAGGTGGGAAACAACAGAAAGCGTTTCCCACATAAAAAAATAAAATGTTTGTGTTGAACTTGTCTGTCTCTGCCTGTCTGTGTCGGGACGGGGTGGCTGTACATGCCCCTGGTTTCCACACATGAAAACAAAAAAACAGTGTAGACCTGCCCAGCCACAACTATAAACTAGGAGAGGGTCCAAAATTCATCTCTTCCAACCAGTCTTGGACTGCAAGCACCAACGAGATCAAAAAAGCAACTTCACTTCCTGAGAGTGCATAGGAAGAATAAAATGGATGAAAAGCTGCTGGTGAACTTCTGTGAACCCCGGCCACCACCCCCCCCCCCAAAGGGTGGTACAGAAGCTGCACTACAGCAGACAGGAGGGGGCTTCGACATGTCACCAATGCAGCTCAGAAGACTTGCCTGCTGTTCTCTGCCCTCCCTACAAGACTTGTATACTTCTCGCTGCCTTGGCAGGGCAGAAACCATTCCCCCCCCCCAGCCCCCCAAAGCACATTTCTGGTTTTCACCTGTTTGACCTGCTGCCCCCCGGTAGGGGCTACAGGTCCATCAAATCAGGACAAGCAGACTCAGGGACATAACAACATTGAATCTCAACATGCACTGAGCATCTCTCTCTGTGCCCCTAACAAAGCATCTCCCCTGCCACCCCAACTCCCTCACTCACTTGCAATAATCCTCTGTGTAATAATCACAGTCTACAACGACAATATTTATTTATGTAGCACATTTTTATACAAATGATGTAGCTCAAAGTGCTTTACAAGATGAAGAAAGAGAAAAAAGACAAAATATATAAGAAAATAAAATTAGGCAACAGTAATTAACATAGAATAAAAGTAAGGTCCAATGGCCAGGGAGGACAGAAAAAAACAAAAAACGGCAGGAGAAAAAAAATAAAATCTGCAGGGGTTCCGAGGCCACAAGACCACCCAGCCCCCTCTAGACATTGTACCTAACATAAATGATCTAAATCAGTCCTCATGGTATTCAGGGATCACATGGAAGAACTTGATGAGGACGGTCATGTGGAAGCTGCGTTCTGCACTCGTTGCAATCGATTGATGTCTTTTTTGGGTGGTCCTGAGTGGAGTGCATTACAGTAATCTAGTCGACTAAAAACAAAAGTGTGAACTAATTCCTCAGCATTTTGCAATGTTATAAGAGGTCTAACTTTTGCTTTATTTCTTAAGTGAAAAACTGCTGTCCTAGTAATTTGATTAATATGTGATTTAAAATTCAGCTCCAAGTCAATAATTACCCCTAAATTCTTTACCTCCGTCTTGACTTTTAATCCTAATGTATCAAGTTTATTTCTAATACCCTCATTATATCCATTTTTGCCAATCACAAAAATTTGTTTTTTCCTTATTTAGTTTAAGAAAATTACTACTCATCCATTCAGAAACACAAGTAAGACATTGGGGGTCAGTGAATCAAGAGAGTCGGGGTCATCAGGCGCTATTGATAAGTACAGTTGTGTGTCATCAGCATAGCTGTGGCAGCTCACGTTAAACCTTGAGATAATCTGAGCTAACGGTAGCATGGAGATGGAAAAGAGCAGTGGACCCCGGAGACATCGATGTGGACCACAATATAGAATATCTTGTGTCTTTGAAGTATAATTACCACAACTATGAAAGAATTTTCTACCTGCCAGATGGGATTCAAACCAATTTAAGACCCTGTCAGAGAGGCCCACCCATTGACTAAGGCGATTTCTAAGAATATTGTGATCAATGGTATCAAATGTGGCACTCAGATCTCAGAAGATGAGAACAAATAGACGGCCACTGTCTGCATTTACTAATTTAACGAGTGCAGTTTCTGTACTGTGATTTGTTCTAAAACCTGACTGAAACTTATCAAGAACAGAATGTTTATTCAAGTGATCATTTAACTGAATAATGACTGCCTTCTCTAGAATTTTACTTAACAAAGGCAGGTTAGAAATAGGTCTAAAATTTTCAAAAGCAGAGGAGTAGAGATTATTTTCCTAGAGCAGGAGGCTTAACTACAGCAGTCTTAAGACAGTCTGGGAAGACCCCCATATCTAATGACAAGTTTACTATGTCAAAAATGCTATCAATCAGTCTAGAGCAACATTACTCTATTTGTTATATGCGTAATATTTTACATTATTAGTATTCTCTGTGCGATGGGCTGGCAACCTGCCTGGGGTTTGTTTCCTGCCTTGCGCCCTGTGTTGGCTGGGATTGGCTCCAGCAGACCCCCATGACCCTATAGTTACGATATAGCAGGTTGGATAATGGATGGATGGATGGATAGTATTCTCTTGTATAATACTCACATCATTGGTAATTCATTGTGCAACACCTGCATGAGCAAGAATATTTCTTATTTAGTAAAACCACATTTGATTTGTTGCTTAGCAATATTACCTATTAATTAGATAGATAGATAGTTTTTCACACCACTGTATCTATCTATCTATTTGCCCCCTTCCTGATTTCTTATTCTTTTGCATGTTTGTCACACAAAATGTTTCTGATCATCAAACACATGTGACCATTAGTCAAATAAAACACAAGTAAACACAAAATGCAGTTTTTAAATGATGGTTTTTATTATTTAGGGAGAAAAAAAATCCAAACCTACATGGCCCTGTGTGAAAAAGTAATTGCCCCCTTGTTAAAAAATAACCTAACTGTGGTGTATGACACCTGAGTTCAATTTCCGTAGCCACCCCCAGGCCTTATTACTGCCACACCTGTTTCAATCAAGAAGTCACTTAAATAGGAGCTGCCTGACACAGAGAAGTAGACCAAAAGCACCTCAAAAGCTAGACATCATGCCAAGATCCAAAGAAATTCAGGAACAAATGAGAACAGAAGTAATTGAGATCGTTCAGTCTGGTAAAGGTTATAAAGCCATTTCTAAAGCTTTGGGACTCCAGCGAACCACAGTGAGAGCCATTATCCACAAATGGCAAAAACATGGAACAGTGGTGAACCTTCCCAGGAGTGGCCGGCCGGCCAAAATTACCCCAAGAGCGCAGAGACGACTCATCCGAGAGGTCACAAAAGACCCCAGGACAACGTCTAAAGAACTGCAGGCCTCACTTGCCTCAATTAAGGTCAGTGTTCACGACTCCACCATAAGAAAGAGACTGGGCAAAAACGGCCTGCATGGCAGATTTCCAAGACGCAAACCACTGTTAAGCAAAAAGAACATTAGGGCTCGTCTCAATTTTGCTAAGAAACATCTCAATGATTGCCAAGACTTTTGGAAAAATACCTTGTGGACTGATGAGACAAAAGTTGAACTTTTTGGAAGGCAAATGTCCCGTTACATCTGGCGTAAAAGGAACACAACATTTCAGAAAAAGAACATCATACCAGCAGTAAAATATGGTGGTGGTAGTGTGATGGTCTGGGGTTGTTTTGCTGCTTCAGGACCTGGAAGGCTTGCTGTGATAGATGGAACCATGAATTCTACTGTCTACCAAAAAATCCTGAAGGAGAATGTCCGGCCATCTGTTCGTCAACTCAAGCTGAAGCGATCTTGGGTGCTGCAACAGGACAATGACCCAAAACACACCAGCAAATCCACCTCTGAATGGCTGAAGAAAAACAAAATGAAGACTTTGGAGTGGCCTAGTCAAAGTCCTGACCTGAATCCAATTGAGATGCTATGGCATGACCTTAAAAAGGTGGTTCATGCTAGAAAACCCTCAAATAAAGCTGAATTACAACAATTCTGCAAAGATGAGTGGGCCAAAATTCCTCCAGAGCGCTGTAAAAGACTCATTGCAAGTTATCGCAAATGCTTGATTGCAGTTATTGCTGCTAAGGGTGGCCCAACCAGTTATTAGGTTCAGGGGGCAATTACTTTTTCACACAGGGCCATGTAGGTTTGGATTTTTTTTTCTCCCTAAATAATAAAAACCATCATTTAAAAGCTGCATTTTGTGTTTACTTGTGTTATATTTGACTAATGGTTAAATGTGTTTGATGATCAGAAACATTTTGTGTGACAAACATGCAAAAGAATAAGAAATCAGGAAGGGGGCAAATAGTTTTTCACACCACTGTAGATAGATAGATACTTTATTAATCCCAAGGGGAAATTCACATAATTAGTATTTTTTATGTTCTTTTTATTTAGCAGTTTTATATGAACTATTTTATAGTCGCTGTAAAAATGATTGTTTTTTTATTGCATCTGAAGGAATAACTGCATTGTGTAACTGTAATTTCGTTACACATGGTATAATGACAATAAAGGACTCTAATTCTAATTCTAATTCTCTTCTTGTGGGGATGAGCGCCAAGTGAAGCCAATAGGCAACCTGTGAGAAAAATGTCTGGAATGGACAGGATATAATTACAGGACTCAGACGATCCAAGGCTCAGGGGCTACAAGGGGATGTGCACAAAGCTAACATCCTGAACCAATTTTTTAATAGATTTTCTCCCACCACTGCCACCTTCTTCCATTGACCGGTCTCTCCACAACACCATCCCTCCTACATCAACAACTCCTACCACGTCAACTGGAATGGCCAGTGATGAGTCCACCTCTGACTATCAGCAGAGGCCTTGTTCATAAGTAAATAGCAAGTCAAGAGACAACAGATATCAGAAGCTACACAAAGATATCAGAGTTAGTCCTCGAGTTCTAAAGGCCTGTACCGAGCAAATCTGTGGTGTCCTCTGTCACCTGTTTAGTTTGTCTCTAAGGCTTCAGAATGTGACGCTGCTGTGGAAAACATCCCGCATTGTTCCTGTTCCAAAGAAGGCAGGCGTCTTTTCATCGAATGACTACAGAACAGTAGCACTAACATCTCACATCATGAAGACCTTTGAGAGGCTGGTCCTGGACTATGTGTGCCCTCTTGTGGTAGACAACCTGGAGCCATTGCACTGCGGATAAAGACTGGAGTGGAGGAAGCAATTGTCTCTCTTCTCTGCTTATGGTTTACAAAACCTTAAATAATCTCATTCAGTCCTATAACTCAGAATGTCTTTCACCTTAGACTTCAAATCGTAACCTTAGATCTTCAAATGAGGGTCTGCTTAGAATTCCATCCATTTTCTAACCCGCTGAATCCGAACACAGGGTCACGGGGGTCTGCTGGAGCCAATCCCAGCCAACACAGGGCACAAGGCAGGAATCAATCCCGGGCAGGGTGCCAACCCACCGCAGGACACACACAAACACACCCAGCACACACTAGGGCCAATTTAGAATCACCAATCCACCTAACCTGCATGTCTTTGGACTGTGGGAGGAAACAGGAGCGCCCAGAGAAAACCCGCGCAGACACGGGAGAACATGCAAACTCCACGCAGGGAGGACCCGGGTCTCCTAACTGCGAGGCAGCAGTGCTACCACTGCGCCACCGTGCTGCCCTCTGCTTAGAATTCCAAGAGGTAAACTTAAAAGAAGTGGTGAGGCGACTTCCTGCAGTTATGCACATAAAATCTGGAATAGCTTACTGACAGAAGTTCACCAGGCTAATACAGTGGAGAACTTAAAAAAAACTTCTAAGAACTCATCATTGTAAAATGGCTTTTTCATCGCTTCAATTTAGTGTAACCCTGTTATTCTGTATATGCATTGAATTATCATTTTTATCATATCTCCACTGCGGGGGGCTGGCACCCTCCCCAGGGATTGTTTCCTGCCTTGTGTCCTGTGTTGGCTGGGATTGGCTCCAGCAGACCCCCGTGACCCTGTAGTTAGGATATAGCAGGTTGGATAATGTATGGATGGATCATATCTCCACAATCTGTACTAACCCCTACTTTCTCTGCTGTTGTTTTTCTGGTTTTCTGTGGTGGTGATCTGCGCCACCTCCACCTGATCAGAGCATCGTGATGTCCCTCCATTGATGGATTGAAGGCCAGAGGTCGACATGACCATCATCATTGTCTAATTCATCCATGTGAAGCCTGAATACCTTGAGGACTGATTGAGATCATTGATGTTAGGTAGAATGCCCAGTGGGGGCTACATGGGTGGTCTCGTGGCCTCAGATCCCCTGCAGATTTTGTTTTTTTTTTCCAGCCCTATGGAGCTTTTTTTGTTTTTTCTGACCCCTTCCTCCCCCAACGCCATGACATCGGATCTTACTTTATTCTTTTTTACTTAGTATTCTTTGCGGTGGGCTGCCACCCTGCCCAGGGTTTGTTTCCTCCCTTGCGCCATTTGTTGGCTGGGATTGGCTCCAGCAGACTCCCGTAACCCTGTAGTTAGAACATTAGAACACTCTAGACAAGAACTGGCCATTCAGCCCAACAAAGCTCGCCAGTCCAATCCACTTATTTCCTCCAAGAAAACATCAAGTCGAGTTTTGAAAGTCCCTAACGTCTTACTGTCCACCACACTACTTGGTCGCTTATTCCAAGTGTCTATCGTTCTTTGTGTAAAGAAAAACTTCCTAATGTTTGTACGAAATTTACCCTTAACAAGTTTCCAACTGTGTCCCCGTGTTCTTGATGAACTCATTTTAAAATACAAGTCTCTGTATCTGGTGGACTAATTCCCTTCATAATTTTAAACACTTCAATCACGTCACCTCTTAATCTTCTTTTGCTTAAACTGTAAAGGCTCAGCTCTTCTAATCTTTCGTCATAATTAGTGATGAGCGAGTATGCTCGGCCGAACATGTGTTCGGCTTGAGCATCGCTATGCTCGGAGCATGGCGCTACTCAAACAAGCACCACATGTGCTCGTGCACCATGCTTGAGTCTCCGCCCCGCACGTTTCGCGGGTTTATCCAACAGCTGCTTAAGTAACTTCAACTTTGTGACTGATGCTTGAACATTATCCTCAAGAATTTGTTGATATTGGGTTGAATTCATCCGACCCTCGACTTTAACAAGGGCCCCAGTCCCTGAACTGGCCACACAGCCCCACAGCATGATGGAACCTCCACCAAATTTGACAGTAGGTAGCAGGTGTTTTTCTTGGAATGCGCTGTTCTTCTTCCGCCATGCAAAGCACTTTCTGTTCTGACCAAATAACTCCATTTGTGTCTCATCAGTCCAAAGCACTTTGTTCCAAAATTAATCTGGCTTGTCTAAACGAGCATTGGCATACCACAAGCGACTCTGTTTGTGGCGTGAGTGCAGAAAGGGCTTCTTTCTCATCACCCTGCCATACAGATGTTCTTTGTGCAAATTGCGCTGAATTGTAGAACGATGTACAGATACACCATCTGCAGCGAGATGTTCTTGCAGGTCTTTGGAGGTGATCTGTGGGTTGTCTGTATCCATTCTCACAATCCTGCCTCTGCATATGCCACTCCTGTATTTTTCTTGGCCTGCCAGACCTGCTGGGTTTAACAGCAACTGTGCCTGTGGCCTTCCATTTCCTGATTCCATTCCTTACAGTTGAAGCTGACAGTTTAAACCTCTAAGATGGCTTTTTGTAGCCTTCACCTAAACCAGGAGACTCAACAATCTTTGTTTTCAGATCTTTTGAGAGTTGTTTTGAGGATCCCATGCTGTCCGTCACTCTTCAGAGGAGAGTCAAAGGGAAGGAAGCACAACTTGCAATTGACCACCTTAAATACCTTTTACCACTCATGATTGGACACTCCTGTCTATGAAGTTCATGGCTTAATGAGCTCATCCAACCAAGTAATCAGCATTGAGCAGTGACAGGCATTCAAATCAGCACAATGACAAGGGGACCCACATTTGTGCACTGCCAGTTTTTCACATTTGATTTAATTTCATACAACTAAATACTGCTTCACTAAAAATCTTTGTTCGGAAAACACCGCAGTACTCAGATGTCCCTAGGAAATGAAAGACAAACCACTGGTATCTTTATTGTTGAAAGGAGAGTCAATTATTATGCAGGCTGAGAGGGCTTCACAAACTTCTTCATATGACTGTAACTTCTACATCTCTTTGATGGCCAGTGTGGTGTACTGGGCTGGTGACGTCACTTTAAGAGCGGCCCACCGAATCAACAAGCTAATTGAAAGGGCAGACTCAGTTATGGGGCACACTCTGGAGGTCTTAGAGGAGGAGAGAATGAAGACAAATCTGAGTGCCATTATGAACATTGCTGCTCATCCTCTCTCTGTGACACACTAACACTGAGGACTTTCAGCCAACAGATTATTCAGCAGAAGTGGGTCAAGAATTGCGACGGGGGGGTCCTTTATACCAACAACAATACGCTTGTAGATCACCTTATTGGGACTGGGATTGCCAAATCAGAGATTTTCTTTCTTTTTAGTCATTCTGGTGTGTGCTCAGACCATATTGTGTGTGTTTTTTATTTATTTATTTATCCATCTCTTTATGTACTTAAGAGCTTCTGTAAAAAGCCAAATTTCTCCCTGGGGATAAATAAAGTTCTCTCTAAATCTAAACGGATATGGTGCTGTGGCAGGCAATCAGTGAATTAATGCAGCAGGAGCCACATGGTGTTTATGGTCTTAACTTTGCCAGGGGTCTGCTCTCCAACTGGAAGTCAAGGTGGGTTTAAATGATTTGGATTTTAATGACGGAGTTTGGTCGTAAAGAAGAGAGACAGCAAGTTTAGAGACGCGTCAAAAGAGATCATCATAGGAGACAGTCTGGAGAGGAACAGACAAGTAATACATACATTTGGAGACCACCATGAGTGAATTGTGCATTGAATTATCGATTTTGTTCATGGCTCCACAATCCGCACTTTCTTTTCGGTTTTCTGTGGTACCAATCTGCGCCACCACCACCTGATCAGGGCACCATGCAGTCCCTCCAATGATGGAATGAAGGCCAGCTGTCCACATGACCATCATCATCTAATTCTTCCACTGAAGCCTGAAAACCATGAGGACTGATTGAGATGATTTGTGTTACACAGAATGCCCAGTGGGGGTTTGGGTGGTCTCGTGACCTCAGAAACACTGCAGATTTTGTTTTTTTTTTTTCTCCAACCATCTGGAGTTTTTTTTTGTTTTGTTTTTACTGTCCTCCTGTTGTTACTTAGTATTCCCTAATTTAATTTTTATATTTTTTCTTTTTTCTTTCTTCATCTTGTAAAGCACTTTGAGCTCCATCATTTGTATGAAAACCTGCTCAAGAAATAATAATAATAAAGAAGTATATTAGCAGACTGGTTTTCTGTGATGCCCATCTGCACCCCCACCACCTGATCAGGGCACCATGCAGTCCCTACTTTGATGGATTGAAGGTCAGAGATCCACATGACCCTCATCATCTACTTCTCCACATGAAGCCTGAAAACCATGAAGTCTAATTGAGATCATTGATGTTAGTAGAATGCCCAGTGGGGGTCTGGGTGGTCTTGTGGCATTGGAACCCCTGCAAATTTTGCTTTTTTCTCCAGTCTACTACCCTCCCTTGCCATCGGACCATACTTTATTCTCTGTTACAGTATATACTCACGTATAAGCCGGGTCTTGGAACCCGAAAAATCGATCAAAAAATCAGACCCCGACTTATATGCCTGCTCAAAAATACAACACTTAATTTTTATATTTTTTACATCTTCTTGCCTCCTCCAATCAGTTTCTCAGACACATCAAGTTTTGTTGCAGCAGCGCAGTTACCAATTTCTTTCACCACTTCAATGACTTTTAATTTAAAACCAGCTTCATATTTTCTTCTGATCAAAAGCTCCATCGTAGATGAGGGATGCTCTTACGATAAAGGTATTATAAAATACCAGAAATTATTCAGTAAAAACAAGCCCCGATTTAACCGTGGGAGAACTTATCCATGAGTATACGAGGTGTGGCAGAAAAGTAATGAGACTGATTTTTTATTTACCAAAGTTTTTATTTTTTTCAAACATCAATGTTATCCCCTTCAAAGTAGTTCCCTTGGGCAGCTACACACCGATGGAGACGTTGTTCCCACTGTTGGTAGCAGCGCTGGAAGTCTTCAGCCGGTATGGTCTTCAGCATGTCCGTTACACTCTTTTGGATGTTTTCTAAAGTCCCGAAATGACGTCCTTTGAGGACATTTTTCAGTTTAGGAAAAAGGAAAAAGTCACACGGACTGAGGTCAGGTGAATAAGGGGGCTGGGGAACCACAGGAAAGCATTTTTTCGATTGTCCTTCTGCTCAATTGTGAGGTTTTTCGGCACCATTTTGGCACAGACCTTTCGCATGTGCAAATGTTCAGTCAAAATTTGATGAACGGTAAATCTGTTCAAATTTAATTGTTCACTCAACATTCTTAATGTTAAACGACGGTCTGATCTCACAAGAGTGTTCACACGTTCGATGTTTTCAAATGTTTTTCGAAGTTGAAGGCCTCCCTGAAAAACTTGAGCTCGGGATAAAGAATGTTCCCCATAGGCCTGTTTTAACTTTTCAAACGTCACACTTGCCGATTCTCCAAGCTTAACACAAAATTTAATGGCACAACGTTGCTCCAAATTCCGCTGTTCCATTTTGCGTGACGCACAACCAAAAACACAAAAATCACGTAGTTAACGGAAGGAGTTGAAACTCGCACTGAGCTATGGGAGGGTACTGATATACGTACTCTATCAAGCATTGCCAGATCGCTTGCAGTGTTGCCAGTCTCATTACTTTTCTGCCACACCTCGTATATGGTAAGCAGTATTGCCTAATTTTTTTTTTTTCTATTTTCTTTCTTCATCTTGTAAAGCACTTTGAGCTACACCATTTGTATGAAAACATGCTCTAGAAATAAATGTTAAACTAAGGAGGTACTGAGGGATTTGGAAATTATAGAGGGAGAAGAGCAGCTCAGATTAAATAAGCTGAAATCAAACAAATCACCAGGACCAGATAATATTTACCCTCAAGTTCTTAAGGAGGTTAGCGAGTACAGATATAAACCCTTGATGCATATTTTTAGGAAGTCACTGCACACTGGAGAGATTCTGAAGGACTGGAAAATGGCAAATATCATCTCATTATATAAAAATGTGACAGGGCAGATCCAAGCAACTATAGGACAGTAAGCTTAACATGCATCACAGGAAAATTAATGGAAGGAATTATTAAGGATAAGATTGAGCAACACATGGCAAAGACAGGAGTTATTAGGAACAGTCAGCATGGGGTCAGAAGAGGAAGGTCGTGTTTTACTAACATGCTGGAATTCTATGGCGAGGCAACAAAAGGATACAATCAAAGTGGAGCAGATGATATTATTTATCTGGACTTTCAGAAAACATTTGATAAGGTGCCACATGAGAGGGTGGGCATAAAACTAAAAGAAGTGGGAGTTCAGGGTGATGTTTTTAGATGGGTGCAGAATTGGCTCAGACACAGGAAGCAGAGGGTGGTGGTGTGAGGAACCTCATCAGAACTGGCCGATGTTAAGAGTGGTGACCAGCAGGGGGCCGTGCAGGGCCGCTGCTATTTTTAATATATATATAAATGATTTAGATAGGAATATAAGTAACAAGCTGGTTAAGTTTGCAGATGATACCAAGACAGTTGGATTAGCAGATAATTTGGAATCTGTTATATTATCACAGAAGGATTTAGATAGCAGACAGGCTTGGGGAGATTGGTGGCAGGTGAAATTTAATGTCAGTAACTGTAAAGTATTACATGAAGGAAGTAAAAATGTGAGGTTTGAATGCACAATGGGAGCCTGAAAATCAAGAGTACACCTTAAAAGAAGGATTTAGAAGTCGTAGTGGACTCTAAGCTATCGACTTCCAGACAGTGTTCAGAAGCCATTAAGAAGGCTAACAGAATGTTAGGTTATATAGCGCCTTGAAGTGAGGAGTACAAGTCACAGGAGGTTCTGCTCAAGCTTTATAACACACTGGTGAGGCCTCATCTCGAGTACTGGGTACAGTTTGGGTCTCCAGGCTACAAAAAGGACATAACAGCACAAGAAAAGGTCCAGAGAAGAGCAACTAGACTGAGTCCAGGGCTACAGGGGATGAGTTATGAGGAAAGATTAAAAGAGCTGAGCCTTCACAGTTTAAACAAATTAATATTAAGAGGTGACCTGACTGAAGTGTTTAAAATAATGAAGGGAATGAGTCCAGTGGATCGAGACTTGTATTTTAAAATGAGTTCATCAAGAACACGGGGACACAGTCGGAAACTTGTGAAGGGTAAATTTCACACAAACATTAGGAAGTTTTTCTTACACAAAGAACGATAGCCACTTGGAATGAGCGACCAAGTAGTTTGGTGGACCTTAAGGACTTTCAAAACTTGACTTGATGTTTTTTTAGAAGAATTAAGTGGATAGGACTGGCGACCTTTGTTGGGCTGAATGGCCTTTTCTCGTCCATACTCTTCTAATGTTCTAAATATGGGTGGGAACAATTAAATGTCTTAATGATTGTCTAGGCGGAGTGGTGATTCTGAGGCTAGGGATCTGCACTGGCAATCAGAAGTTTGCCAGTTCGATTCCCTTAAATGCCAATAGGGACTCTGCTCTGTTGAGCTCTTGAGCAAGGCCCTTAACCTGCAATTGCTGAGCGCTTTGAGTAGTGAGAAAAGCGCTATATAAATGCAAAGAATTATTATTATAATTATTACTAAACCAATCCAGTGCCTCAAAGTGATTTTAATCACCAAAGAGCAATGTTGCTTCATTTAACAGTTTCTGACGGACAGCAAGCTGGTATAATCGATGGATAAACCTTCTATGAGTGAACATCCCCTAAAAGACCCCAGTTCAACATAGAAATATGTGTCAGTTTTGCGGAAAAGCAGGACTTGCAATTTGTAGATGAGGAAGAGTCTGTGCTCTTAAAGTTTGGTCCCATCTCTCAGAAGTGCCGTGTTGAAACTCTGGCCCTGACTTTTCTTCCCTGTCCAGTTCCTCCTTGACTTGAACTTCAGGCAGGCAACTGGGAGATGATGACCTGAAGCAAAATCGGCCCCTCGTTTGACGAGCACATCTTGCAGGAAACTTTGTGGTCTGGCTGGTTCTCATAGAGAGTTCTGGTGATGGCCAAGTTGCCTTGCATATCCTTCCTTCTATGACCAGGCCACTTGCAGCACATCGGCCTACAAACCTCTCCCCATATTCATTTGGCAGCAGGGTTTGGGCTTGATGAAGAACAATGGGGAGAGGAAGGAGCCTTACTAAAAGAAATGATGGACAAAATACAAAAGAAAAATACCCCAACAGCTGAACTCACTAAAAAGCGAGCCCATCTTCTGCATCTTCTCGCCCATCTTCACTCTCTCAAGTCTTTGGGATGGATGAGAAAAACTGGACGAGAGGAGGTCCTGTGAACTCCACACAGACCACTAACAGACCTGCAATTTCAGTCTGCACCTTGAATGAGTATCACTCCAAAGAGCTACGCGTGGGCGACTGACACCGACATTCAGTGCAGCCGCCTTAAAGATTACAAAAATTCATAATGACAGCAGATCGCTTTCCTTTAATGCAAATTCGTTGTTTCCTTTTGCTTGCTGGGCCAAAATACAATTTGGAGTGAGTTTCTATAGTGATAAAGAGAGAAGACACAAGGCGGCATGCGCTGTTCTGCTCGCCTGTTATTGATTTTCAACATAGTCTCTGTTTATCAGGCATACAGTCGCTTGCATCAACTTGCCCAGTGTGTTATTATTCGATTACTGCAAATACTTCAGACTAAGTGATATATTGTGCTGAAACAGGCGGATAAATGAAAACTTAATTAAAAATGGAAACTAACTAGCAACATTTAGAAAATCAACAATAGCAATCATTTACTTATAAATAGTCCTCTCTGCATTAACTGAGGACATCCATCCATTATGTGAATAAGCCGGCTAAACCAATAAAGAGCCACTAGCAGCAGCTGCAAAGAGGAACAGCCCAGCAGGGGGCGCTAATACAATGCAGACTCACAAGCACAGGCACTCGCCCAGGATCAGCTGGGGGTCCTCAATCACCCTGACCGGCACTTCAGCTCTACTACTTTATTAAAAAGAAAAGAAAATACTCGGCCAATTGTGTTAACATCTTGATAGATAGATAGATATGAAAGGCACTATATCATTCATAGATAGATAAGAAAGGCACTATATCATTCATAGATAGATAGATAGATAGATAGATATGGAAGGTACTATATGATAGATAGATAGATAGATAGATAGATAGATAGATAAATATGAAAGGTACTATATGATAGATAGATAGATAGATAGATAGGAAAGGCACTATATAATAGATAGATAGATATGAAAGGCACTATACAATTCATAGATAGATAGATAGATATGAAAGGTACTATATGATAGATAGATAGATAGATAGGAAAGGCACTATATAATAGATAGATAGATAGATAGATAGATATGAAAGGTACTATATGATAGATAGATAGATAGATAGATAGATAGATAGATAGATAGATAGAT
>JANRMT010062796.1:103205538-103238220 GCA_026402145.1 Polypterus bichir lapradei | reverse complement strand
TATTATTATTGTTATGAGATACTTTTCTGACGATCAGATGGAAACAGCCACAAGTTGCTGGCACACTTTTCTGACGTCACTCTGTTCTTTTCTCCTGACATCTTTGTCTGATGTTGCTCTTCAGATAAGGCATATTTATTATAAAATTCTACACGGTTAGATACACCTGATTGGCTAGCTGTCATTGTGATGAATGGATTCACTCAAATTCTTTAATCTTGAGTACGACCATTTTTCCCAAAAAATAAAATATTTTGATGTTGCTTAGTACTTACTGGCATGTCTTCCTTTCCCAGGCTGTAAACCAATTTTGCAACTTCTTGTCTCAGATCTCGAACTTTTAAAGTAATCAATAGCCTGAGGAATCTCCTGAATTGCTGGTCAATTCAAACAAATGGTACTGTGATTTAGAAAAACAGATTGCCTTTGACCTTAACTGTCCATGCAAGTATTAAGTTCATCTATTGTTTTGTCTTGAACAAAATATAATGAAAATATTATCCAAAATGTACAGATTTTTGTACCCCACAACACTGAAAGTTTTATTTCCAGCCTGCGACCACCAGCCACCCAACCCTGACACCGACAGACTCTCTGCAACACACAATTGGGGAAGCAAACAACAATAACCAAAGTCCAAACCACAGTAAACCAACACTTTCTTTCTTTTCTCCTTTTCTCTTAATCCTTACACTTCCTTTGTCCTCCACCTCCTCCTCCTCCTGACTTCGGCTCAAGATTTGCTTAATGTAACATTTCCGCCATTTGGCAAAAGTCATCATTTATTGTATCTGGAAAAATATGGCCAACGGTAGGGACAGTATTCACACCCTCAGAAAGCAAAAGCTACCGAATAATTGACATACTCGATGTTTTCCATGTAATTCCCAGCATCTACGATTCTCTTAGCCTATCCAGAAGTGGAACAAGAGATGAGACTTCCCGCCCATTGTTACAACACCTAGTGCATACCCCTACACTAGTCCACTCCCCCTCAAAACATCCCAAAATACCGTTTTCACTTTACAGGCTTCCACTGGGATCTCTCATTAGAAAACATCACGTTCATTTCCACTCATTATACACCCAGTTCCCCAGTTCTACCTTACATTTAGACCAAATGAAGTTTCTCCGATGTTGTCTTTAATTAGTTGTGTTAGTGAATTAAAGGAGTGGATGGATGAGAACTACTTGTCTTTAAATACAGATAAAACAGAGATGTTATTTGTTAGTGGGAATTACGCTGATCACAACAATATTTTGTCATCATTTAACTCAGTTGGAATCACCATTAATTTTACTGAATCAGCCCGCAATCAGAGTTATCTTTGACTCTAGCATGTCATTTAAAGCGCACATTACAAAGTTGTCCAAATTATGTTTCTTCCATCTTAAAAATGTTGGGAAATTAAGGCGCTTTCTAAATAAACAGGAATCTGCGAAATTAATTCATGAATTTATTCCTAGTAGGATTGACTACTGCAATGCAGTGTTCACTGGATGTTCAAACTGTTCTTTATTCAGCCTCCAGTTAATCCAAAATGCTGCTGCAAGAATTATTACAAGAACAAGAAAATACGAACACATCACTCCATTTCTTAAATCGTTATACTGGCTCCCGGTTAAGTTTAGGACAGATTTCAAAACCATCCTTTTAACATATAAAGCATTAAATGGCCGAGGTCCAGCTTACTTTTCTGAACTTAACATGGCTTACAAACCTGAGTGCACATTAAGATCTCCAGATGCCGGTCTGCTTAGGATTCCAAGGATTAATAAAATAATAGTGGGAGGTCGAGCTTTTAGATACACGGCCCCAAAACTGTGGAGTGGTCAGCCTACTACTATAAGAGATGCCCCTTCGGTCTTCTTTCAAATCCTGGCTGAAGACTCACTACTTCAGTTTAGCACACCCTGACTAGAGCTGCTGATTAACTGTACAGACTGCATCTCTGTTGTTAGTCATTAGCACTAAAACATAAGTAACATGATAGTTAGAATTTGTTACTAACCCTCTCCTATTCTGTTTCTCTTCTCTGTACTCAAAGGTGCTACTGACCACCTGCCAAGTTGTTCTGCCAGCTAAAGGTAAAGTTATTGAGTAGAGAGGTTCTTTCATCGGATTGGCTGGCGCAGCGCTGACTCAGCTGTGGAATGGCCAATAGGGGAGGCAGCTAGATGAATAAGGTCTAAAGGACTCTAAACAAATCCAAATCCTATTATGTGATATTATCTACTGTTGAATTCTGCTCTGTACTTGTAAAATCATATTGTATTGAGGATTACTTGTGTTCTGTTCTCTGTGTTGTATTGTATTGACCCCCTTTTTTGACACCCACTGCACGCCCAACCTACCTTCAAAGGGGTCTCTCTTTGAAGTGCCTTTCCCGAGGTTTCTTTTTCCCTACAAGGGTTTTTTTGGCCATTTTTCTTGTCTTCTTGGAGAATCAAAGCTGGGGGGCTGTGAAAAGACAGGGCCTGTTAAAGCCCACTGCGACACTCCTTGTGTGATTTTGGGCTGTACAAAAATAAATTTTATTGTATCTCCCTCTGCAATATTCACACTGACTCCTCAGACTGCCCCCATAATGCTTGTCTATAATCACATCCTCATAACTTGTAGGAAGACTTGGGGCTCCCCTGTCTCTACCTGTTAAAGTTCTCAGATGCCGAACAACACGCTGTAGTCAGACTCTGGTTGCTTTGGGGGTCTCCTGAGCTCACAGTGCTGCAACGGCCATGGCATTCAAAAGAAGTGAATTAGCAGCAAAAACAGCTCACTAATTAAGAAAAGGGTTAGAATGAAAACCTGCAGCCACTGCGGCCCGCCAGGACCGGAGTTGGGGACCCCTGGTTTAACACATTGAGGGTGGGAGAGACGAAACTCCTAATGTTTATGTAAAAGAAACTAAGGATGCTTCAAAATGGAATCCATCATATTGAAAAGTTCCAGGAGCCACGGACACTCCAAAGGGGAGTCTGAGGAACAAAAATAGCCCCTCGGGTGTTGAGAAAGTCCTCTTTTAAGTTTCCTGCGGTTCTTGTGTAACAAAATGAATGATACAGAAAGTGGAGAACATTGGATGAAGGGCCTGATTTACTATTAGAGGCTTAAAGTTCACAAAAGAGCGTATTCACCTGAATCCAATTGTGATGGCATGGTGCGTTAGAGGCGCTTAAATCTTATTGTCATGTGTGCCTGAAAAGGAGTTGATAAAGACTTTCTCACACAGAAGCAGCCTCTAAGGGATTTTTTTTTTAATTAAAAGACAGATAATAAGGTATAAATCTATCTCTTGACAAGCAAATGCTATCAAAAGTGCAATGTCAGCACCCGTAGAGGAACTGATTAATTGCTAAAAGTGACCACCACAAGATACGGGGTGGAAACAAGTTATTTTTTTTCTCAGCTATCTTTTTCTACTTTGCAGACAGAAGCAAGTTTTTTCTTTCTTTTTTTTTTTTGTGTAGACAGGAGGGTCCGGCGACTTCTATTGTTTTCAGGAAAAAGCATCACTCAGTGCTACAGGCAGCAGTAACAGCTCCATGAATTCACTGATGTCACTAAGGCAGGCATCCCACCACACGACTTGCTGAGGGTGCGGAATCTCATCACCGTCAGATTGCATGACTAGACATCACAGGGAGTGACGGATTAGATGGAGAGATTTGTTTGTCCTCAGGGGAGATCTGACTTTTTTAACAGAAGACCAATAAAATGATATTATTATATCATGGCAAACAACAAAACACATTCAAATACACATCCAGTAAATCTAAAAAGAAAGAAGTCTTCTGACTTGGCAGTCCCAGTCCCAATGAGGTGCCATACAAGTGTTTTGCTGTTGGAATGCAGGACCCCCAGTCTCCTTTCTTGACCCACTTCTGCTGAATAATTCCTTGGCTGAAAGTCCTCAGTGCTGGTGTGTCACAGAGAGGATGTGCAGCATTGTTCATAATGACACTCAGTTTTCTCTTTATTCTTTCCTTCTCTGCAAGCTCTAGGGAGTCCAGAGTGCATCCCATAACTGAGCCGATTCCTTTAATTAGCCTGTTATGGATAAATAAATAAACACAATATGGTCTGAGCACACACCAGAATGACTAAAAAAGATGACAATTCAAAGGAAAGAAAACTTCTGACTTGGCAGTCCCAGTGAGGCGCTATACAGACATATGGACATTGATATAAAGGACCCCCAGTCTTGTTTCTTGGCCCACTTCTGCTGAATAATTCCTTGGCTGAAAGTCCTCAATGCTGGTGTGTCACAGAGAGAGGATGTGCAGCATTGTTCATAATGACACTTAGTTTTCTCTTCATTCTCTCCTTGGCTACGAGCTCCAGGGGATCCAGAGTGCATCCCATAACTGAGCCAGTTCCTTTAATTAGCCTGTTATGGATAAATAAATTGTAGCAGTGCTACATGATTAATGTCGTCGTAGATGTATTTTGTGCTGAGTCCCATCTTTCGTAGCATTGTCCTGTTTATGTGGTTTGTGTGTCTACATAAATATGCTCCCCTGGAAACAATGGGGGGAAGGATAACAGTGTAGAATCAGGGTCCCTCATGAGAATTGGTCCCGTCAATTCCATCAGCTGCATCCGATCATTCGCTATTGAAATGGAAGGACAGAAAGAAAAAATAAAACATCCCGTTCTACTAGACCGGCAATTTTACTACAGAGACAGGAGGAAGTAGCGATTCAAATCATTCACCCGTTTGTCTACTTGCCACTTTCAACGCCCGATAACACCGCAAAACCCCGGGGTTCTGGATCACGCCACATACCGAGGATAAGCATGGTGAGACTGTTTGTTGTTGTTTGGGGAGAGGAGCAAGCCATCATTTTCATCCGTGAAATTTCCGTTGGACAATTTTTCCAGCTAAACCAGGTTCACAAGCATTATCCATTTTCCGTTAAATCTTCTGGATTTTTATGTGCGTTTGGCACTTTCTGTGTGTTTTATTGAGTTTGCGTTGAGTGTGGGGTCAATGTAGGGTTTGTATTGTATATCGACTATGTGCTGCACATTTTCTTTTTATCATTACTTTCCGTCAGACTCTTTTGGGGTTGAATGTTATGTCAGGGTTGGTTGGGGGGTGATATATATTGTTTAGAGTTTGTTCATTTTTTTCTTTATCAATATATACTCACTTTATTATTTTACATATTGTTTGTTTTTTGGCTAATTTTTGATCATCGATTGGGGAAAGTTTATTTGGAAGAAGAATGGCTTGTCAGGTCTAATGTCCTCAACTTGCCTGGCCATGAGTTTTAGTGGGGTTACTTGCCGGTTTCGGAGAGCGAGTCAGCCGCTACAAAATAAATAAATAAACAAACACACACAATATGGTCTGAGCACACACCAGAATGAATAAAAAGAAAGAAAATTCAAAAGAAAGGAAACTTCTGACTTGGCAGTCCCAGTCCCAATAAGGTGCCATACAAGCGTATTGCTATTGGAAAGCAGGACCCCCCCGTCTCCTTTCTTGACCCACTTCTGCTAAATAATGTATTGACTGAAAGTCCTCAGTGTTGGTGTGTCAGAGAGAGGATGTGCAGCATTGTTCATAATGGCACTCAGATTTCTCTTGTCACACACGTGTGATTAGGAGGCAACTAAAGGGCTAAAGTAACGGTAAAACTATGCCAGCCCAGGGGGTGGTGGAGTGTGCTGACTGTCTCTCTCAGTCTCTTGCAGACCATTCTTGGGAAATCCCATCAGGTTCTGGCGCCACAGATGACGTCACTTCTGGTTCTGGCACCACTGATGATGTCACTTCCGGTTCCGGCTTGGATGACCTCATTTCCTCTCGCAACCCTTAAAACCGCCATCTTACCTCCACTTGATCAGTTCTGTTTTGGACTCAACTCAACCTTTTTTGAACCTTTTGTAGCCAGGAACATATTATATGGGTGGTGTTTCCTGAAGAGGCATTAGCTCTCTTGGAAATGTGTTCTTTTGAAATTGCAGCATATTAAGTAACTAAACAATATAGTAATATACCAGAAAAGGCGATATCCCTCCCATCGTGATTACGGTGGTACAAGAATCACATTAGAAAAATATTAGCTTTAATTTACATTTACTGACGGTTAACGCGGTTACAGACGGGAGGCATATGGAAAGACTTTATCCAGGTGGGAATCTGGATCAACACAGGCTGCCATTTTCTCGTCCCCACGCTGGGAGGTTTTTCGGAACTTTGCCGACTCGGCCTCAAAGGGTCTGGCTGTTGTCCAAGCCTTTTATAATGTCTTGCTTCACTTGCTGGTCTTCTCTGTCTCCAAACAAGGGCTGAACTCCTCCTCCACAAAATACAGAAATATCATAGTGCTTACATGCCAGTTCTCATTCTCCCAATAAGGAAAGAAGATTTTGTACTGACAGAGGACAAGAATACACTATTCTGTGTTTAAGCTGACTATACAAGCCTCCAGTTGTCTTTGGCTATCTAATCCAATGCTTGGCTAGCAATTCTAACTGCTGAGCCCCTGTGTGCCAAATTTAACATGCACATGTGAATAAATCCATACCAGTGAGCATAGAGACAGTGACATTAATATTAAAGAAAAATGTAGTATAACAGGTGGCTGCCCCAAACCTTTGTTACTGTCTGGAGTCGATTTTGTTACACTCTTCATTCTCTCCTCCTCTACGACCCCTAGAGTGCGTAACATAACTGAGTCTGCCCTTTTACTTAGCTTCTTGTTTTGGTGGGCCACTCTTACCAGGAACTCAATTTCCTAAGGATACAACAACAACATTTATTTATATAGCACATTTTCTTACAAAAAGTAGCTCAAAGTGCTTTACATAATGAAGAAAAGAAAAATAAAAGACAAAATAAGAAATTAAAATAAGACAACATTAGTTAACATAGAAAAGGAGTAAGAACCGATGGCCAGGGTGGACAGAAAAAAAACTCCAGACGGTTGGAGAAAAAAAAAAAATCTGCAGGGGTTCCAGGCCACGGGACCGACCAGTCCCCTCTGGGCATTCTACCTAACATCAATGAAATAGGATCTTGCCCTGCCCTTTCTTCTCTAATTCCTCTGTGTTTGGAGACCAGTCCAACCTATCATTGATGTAGACCCCCCCCCAAGTACTTCTAGCCACCTCTACACGCGCTCTCTGAATAGTGACCGGACCGGACAAGGAGGCTCTTTGGTGCAGTGAAAGTCAATCACCCAGTTCCTTGGTTTTGTTGATGTTAAGTTGCAGACAATTCTCTTAGCACCAAGAAACAAAATTCTCCCTCTGACTCCCCTCCTCTGTCTCATCCTCCTTATCAGTACCCCCCATAAGTGCAGCATCATCTAGAATTTCTGCAAGTGACCTGACCTGCTGTTGTATTTCTAGTCGGATTTCCACAGAGTGAAGTAGACAGGCCAGGCCTGTTCCTTGTGATGCTCCAGTGTTCCTCACACAGTCCTTGACTCTCACAAATGACGGTCTGATGACAGATAGTTCATCATTCAGGACAACACAGGCTCATTCACCGGCATATCTCTAAGTTGACTTCTTAACAGGGATGGCTGAATGGTACTGAAGGCGCTGGAGAAATAAAAAAAAAAACAGAATCCTCACTATGCTTTGTCCAGGTGAGAATAAGCCCAGATCCTCCACTCCATTCTTTGTCTTATAGATAAACTGCAGTGGGTCCAGGTGGTCTACCACAAGAGGACTCATATAGTCCTCTATAGGACCAGCCTCTCATGATGTGAGATGTTAGTGCCTCTGGTTGGTCATTCAGTGAAGAGGTGCCTGCCTTTTTCAGAACAGGAACAATGCTGGAAGTTGTCCACCTCAGCAACCCTTTCTGGAGCCTTAGGGACAAGCGTAACAGGTGACAGGTGACAGAGGACACCACAAAGTTGGTCAGCACAGGTCCTCATTAGTTGAGGACTGACTCCATTCAGTCCTGTGGACTTTCCTGCGTGTGGCCTACTCAGTTTTCTCCTCTCTTGGTTATCAACCCACGCTGATAAACAAAGGTTTGGACTTGTCACTGGCCATTCCAGCTGAGGTGGTAGGAGTTGCTGATATAGTGGGAATGGTGCAGGGCGGACTGGTCACTGGGAAGAAAAGAATCAATTTCAAGTGTCAGCCTTTTCTGGGTTTGCTTCGAGCACCTGAGTACGGGATTGCTTAAGTCCAGTAATGATGCCCAGTCCATTCCGGTCATCTTTTATGTGATTCTGAGTTCTCTTTCTGTTTTAGCTGGACACCAGGGGGCATACCAACTGCCCCAACCCCGAAACAGACAACTTCAAGCAGAGCACACGTTTATTATAGTGGGTAAGTGCTTTTCCTTTGCTCCCGACAGCAGCACAGTACAAAGCCCCAAGCACAATACCCAGTCCTTCCTTACTCTTTTCGCCTTGGGCTCCTCTAGTAGTGGCAGCTAGCACTGGGAAGTGCCCCAGGTGTTCCACAACCTTCTACTGGCATATTTTCTGGGTGTGGCAGAAGCAGTGCCACAAAGGACTCCGCCGTACCTGCAGCACCCCCTGGTGGTGCCCACGGAACACAACAGGGTTGCTCCAAACTCCAACTCCCAGCATGCCCTGCGGAATCTGTGGTGCTGCGGCAACCCGGGAGGGGGCTGCCTTCTAGTGTCCTGGGGAAAGTAATGCCCCAATCATGCTCTACCAGCCGGGTAATGGCCCTGGCCATCCGTCTGTAAGCTTCATGTTCTTCACTCGGCTTTTTCTTCAGCACTCGCTCAACGTCCTTTTAAAGCCTCATTTTCACCAAATTTGAATGATCTCCACTTCTCCTTCAGGTTAATTTTTAGCTCCTTAGTTGTTTTTTTTATTTATATTGTGTGTGGTACACTTCATGTTGTGTAACATCACAAGAAAGCCAACAAGAGTACAATGTAAAGTACGAAAAATAGCAAAGTACAATCACAGCTCGAAGGACTTTATCAAATCCAATTTTGTCCAACTGACATTGTTATGGCAATAAAGTGAAGTAAGGGAAGCAAATCTGAGCCGTACATCCTAGAAGAATCAAAAAAATCAATGGTGGGTAGGTAACACCCCACAGCGTCCTGCTGCCCGCATCCATCACTGAGAGCAGAATTGTACCCAGTAAGATTTTTTTGTTTAGACTTCATGCTGAGGACCTATAAAGCAAAGGGGCCTGGAGCCTGACCCCGGCCTCAGTTCTCATTTTCATCTTTACAGTATAATTGTAGTCATCAGTAACCAAGAAGCTGAGATTATTGCAAAAGCATTAAAGATTCATTGAGACTCCGCAGCAGAGCACCTTCAGGTCACAGGCAGTGAAGGAGATGAAAGCTTCATAAGACCCCGAAAGCAGGCACACTGGCCACTCCAAGCCTGTCTTAATTATTAATCTCGTCCGCCTCTTTGGTGTGTGCCAGATCTTGTTTTTATGAAATGCTTAGTGCATAAAGATTAGAGAAATCGCCTTCGGATGGTCCGATTGTGACAGAACTGAGTGTAAGGCAGCAATGAGCCCACCCAGATGGGACACCACCTGCTCACCCACACATAAGGAGATTAGTGAGTACCGATATAAACCCTTGACTCATATTTTTAGGAAGTCACTGTGCACTGGGGAAATAAAAAATAGCAAACATTATGAAGTTTTATAAAAAGGATGATCAGGCAGATCCAAAAAATTGTAGACCAGCAAGCTTAACGTGCAACACAGGGAAATTAATGGAGGTGATTATTAACACTAGAATCACTGAAGCCCATGAAAAAACCATACGAATGAGACCAATCATTCCATTGAAGATCGTGAAATCATCACTATGGATACAACTGAAATACTGCAAGCTTTCTTGTCTAGGTTACTGTAGCGTGCGGCCGGGGCTCTTGCCCGGTTGGGATGCCTCCATGCTGAGAGGACTGGGGGAGCAAACGTGGCCAAAGCGATACCTCCCCAGGGCTGCTAGATGGCAAACCCCCTGGGTTGCAGCAGTGCCTCAGAATCCTGCAGGGCTTCATGGGAGTTGGAGTGTGGTGCAGCCCTGTTGGGATCTATAGGTGCCACCAGGGGGTGCTGCAGCAGAAACTGCTGAGCCCTTTTGGGCAGTTCTTCCACCACACTTGGAAGTGCTGCTGGAAACGAGTCATCAAGCACCCGGGTGCATTAAAAAAGGAGATAGCAGCCACTACTCTGGGAGCCAGAGTTGGGAAGAGAAGCAAGGAAGCTTGACCCGAGGAGTAAAGGAAGGGATTAATAATTGTTTGTGTGTTGTGCTGTGCTTTGGATTGCGTTATACTTGTGGGGAACGGGGAAGGCGTTTCCCACAAGGGAAAAAAGAAAAATAAACCTGCTGTGCCTTGAACTTGTGTCCTGTGGTTGTCTGTGTTGGGTTCAGCCTGGTGGGCCACAGTTACCAATTTGGAAGAAAAAAGCAGAAGTGGACATTCTTGAAAACTTTCTAATGCTGGAGGAAGTGCTCTACCAAGATGGAGTTGAAATATAAAATTCTCCGTCAGTTTCTTGAGAAAGAGAACAGACATATCTGGAAACACTTGGAAACACTACAGAACTCTTTAAAAAGTTATTTCTAGCTTGGTGGCATAAAAGATGAACCATGGATCCACAATCCTTTTCTTTTTGATATAAACTGTATCGAAGATGTTGACTTGACCAAAAATGAACTCATTGATTTTAGGAGAAAAAAGTACTACAATTGTGAGTTTAACATTAGAATTCCTGAAGCCTACGTAAAAACTTGTAATCCCGGCCCACCTTAAATACATTCTCACCTCTCCGTCAGTGTCTTTTGTGTTGTAAATGTGTCGATCAGCACAAACAGCAGGCAGCCTGCTATCACATCACCCACCGTGGCAGGAACGGGCAAAAAGCTCTCCCAACTCAAGCCTTGATTATCAGGGAGTGAGGTACCTGGAGCTGTAGAGGGTAAATAATATATCGTAATTGGGAATACATGCATTTTATGCGTCTTCCGTGTCTACAAAGATCTATGTAAGTGTACGATGACAGGAAATGCAAGAAATCTTAAACACATAACTAAAAGACTAATGACAAAATTTGGACATGAAATGTATAATGTCCAAATATCAAATAAGCACTTTCACAAAAGGTACAAATATAACAAAACAAGTGCGCTTTTATTCAAGACTATAACCGAAGAAAAAGAAATTGGGTTAGTATGGTTTGTTGTTGAGACTTCTTTGGAAGACTTCTTTCTGACTCATAATCAAGAGGCCGCTGGTTCGAGTCCTGCCGCATCCCAAGTAGCAAGCTGCTCTTATTGTTACTATTATACAATAAAAACATACATTTGATTTGAGTCAGTAACAGCCAGTGTCAATGTATGGTACTTGTAAAGGTTAGCGGTTTTTTATTCAGTTTTATTCTCTCAGTCGCGTTCACGCTCACCCCAATCTGACAGTGCTGTTTACAAATAAAGACGTGCCATAACAGAGGTGAACTCTGATGAGGATGACGGTTCTACATCCAGAGAAAGAGAACAGAAGCCGTCCCCGCAAGAAACATCAACTCACATATAAGAACAATGCAGCTGCACCACACCTGTCCTTCAACGAAACAGCATGGCTTACAGAGCTCGCCAAGGTATCGTGCAAAGCCCAGTTTGTGATTATATTAAAACATTTATATGTTATTTACAGTATATAAAAGCCAGACTGAATGTTATTTACCTTGATTTATTTACTTATCTTCCTACAGCGTAAAGTCACAAGTAGACTGCAGAGCTTCCTCTCTTTGATAGACAAGATAGATAGATATTATTTACACTATACAGCTCCTGGTACCTCACTCCCTGATAATCAGGGCTTGAGCTGGGGGAGGTTTTTGCCTTTTTTGCGGTGGTGGTAAGATGTGATAGCAGGCTGCTTGTGCATTTATATAGCGCTTTACTCACTACTCAAAGCACTCAGCAATTGCAGGTTAAGGGCCTTACTCAAGGACCTGTGGACTATGGCCAGCCAGTCATCCCGGCCAATACCCCCAGATCACCAGGTAGAGCCCTCCCTGCAGCATGGAGGTGGCCCGAATGCCAGCAGGGAATTATGGACATTGGAGTTTCCATCCAAAGCCCTGCTAGATACCACTGGGGCTGCTAGAAGGCACTGCAGGGAGGAGCAATGAGGGTTTCGCTTACAACCTGGAAGTGCGTCCTAGTCACATGGACAGAGGAAATGACGTGCTTCCGGGTTGAAGAAAAGAAGACTTTTGATCTGACCCAGAAGTGCTAAGAAGTCACATGGACAGGGGTTCAGAAGCACCTCCGGGTCACTGACTATAAAAGAAATGTGGGAGATCCCAGTTGTTGAGCTGAGCTGGGTGGAAGGGTGGCAACGCTTCTGGGAGTGGAGGATTGTTTATTGATTAGTTATTGTATTGGTTAATGAGTATTGTGGAGAGGAAGGTGCTTTGTGCACTGAATAATTATAATAAAGTCAACTATTGGACTTTTACCTGGTGTCTGGCATCTGAACAGAGGGTTCAAGGGGATGACAGCACCCCCTATCTGTCACAGGCCCAACAGAGCACAGTCCCTTTTGGCATTTACGGGATTCGAACTGGCAACCTTCCGATTGCCAGTGCAGATTCCTAGCCTCAGAGCCACCACTCCACCTGAAAAAAACATATATATATCAGGGAAGAGCACGAACGCAGCCCCCGACTACCACAAATTATGCAGTCGAGTTTCCCGCATTTGGGGAAATTGCAAGGGTCAGCACACCTGGAGTGCAATGGATGAGCCTCGTCCTGGGAGAACCACCTTAGTGATCATGGTATCTCCCCTGCCAGGTACCCACTTAAGTATTCTAGTGTTAAGTGGGGCATCACTTTCCCTTCGCTCTCCACTACAGAGCACAGTACATAAACAGTCACAGTCCTTTCTTCTCTCTTTGTCTGCTGCCTCTACTCCTCTCTCCGCAAGCTCTGTCTTCCTCCTCCTGACTCTGGCCCCTCGAATAGAGTGTCGCAGCACCTTTTTTAAGTGATCAAAGTTCTCCCAGATCTTCTTCCGGCAGTACCTCCGGGTGTGGTAGAAGTGCTGCAAACCAGGGCTCTGATACACCCCCTAAACTCCAAAACCGTGGCCCAGCTGTGAGCCAGGGGGCTTTGCCCTCTCGAGTTCCAAGGGAAGTATTGCCCTGAATATGCCCTCTCCCCCAGTCCTTCCAACACAGGGGCATCCTGGCTGGGCAAGAGCCCCAGCCGTCCACCACACTGTCTATCTATCTGTGTCAGTACCAGTTTAGGAGCAGTCTGGTTTAGCGCTATAACAGTAAGGTATGAATGGGCCATAACAAAATAAAGGCAAAATGTAAAATATTTACAAATTCCCGACACACATATATCACTGTGTGTACACAAAACAAATGGATGAATATTCATGTCAGACTAATTTGAAGAATGAATTAATCCTTACTGTGGTCTCTCAAGAGTGCATTGTCTTTGTTGCCATTCTGAGAGGTGTATTTTCATCATAATTTCAGTTAATAAAAACAACAGAGCTGTAGGGCAGATCTGATAAACTGTCACATTTATCTGTGTCATTTATGTAAATTAAAACCTCAGTAGTTGCTTCTTTCATGTTACACAAGAGGATCATCTGAACAGAGACTCTGCATTTCCTATATTTAAACCAACGCAGCCCAGTCATGTCACGGCCTTGGGCACACCCATTGGCTTAACTTTGGCCACTCCTGTCATGTGCAATATGACACTACCACAAATAACTTATAACACATTTAAAAAATTAAATAACAAATAACTTGTGGCGCTGCCAATTATGCACATGTGTTTGGTTGTTGTGCGTTTTCTATATATGAGAACATAAGAACATGTGTGCAGTTGGGTGCAGAATTTCATCAGACACAGGAAGCAGAGGGTGATGGTGCGAGGAACCTCATCAGAATTGGCCGATGTTAAGAGTAGAGTCCAGCAGGGGTCAGTGCTGGGGCCGCTGATGTTTTTAATGGATATACAGTATAGATAGGAATATAATTAACAAGTTGGTTAAGTTTGCAGATGATACCAATATAGCAGATTAGCAGATAATTTGGAATCTGTTATATCATTACAGAAGGACTTGGATAGCATACAGGCTTGGGCAGATTTGTGGCAGATGAAATTAAATGTCAGTAAATGTAAAGAATTACACATAGGAAGTAAAAATGTGAGGTTTAAATACACAATGGGTGGTCGTAAAATCGAGAGTTCACCTCATGAGAAGGATTTAGGAGTCATAGTGGAATCTACACAATCAACTGCCAGCCAGTGTTCAGAAGCAATTAAGAAGGCTCACAGAATGTCAGGTTATATAGCGCCTTGATGTGTGGAGTACAAGTCACAGGAGGTTCTGCTCAAGCTTTATAACACACTGGTGAGGCCTCATCTGGAGTACTGGGTGCAGTTTTGGTCTTCAGGCTACAAAAATCACACATCAGCTCAAGAGAAGGTCCAGAGAAGAGCGACTCGGCTGATTCAGGGCTACAAGGGATGAGTTATGAGGAAAGATTAAAAGAGCTGAGCCTTTAAAGGAGATAAAGAGGAGTGAAGTCTTTAACATTATGAAGGGAATGAGTCCAGTGGATCGAGACGATGACTTTAAAATGAGCTCATCAAGAACACGGGGACACAGTTGGAAACTTGTGAAGGGGAAATTTCGCACAAACGTTAGGAAGTTTTTCTTCACACAGAGAACCATAGACACTTGGAATAAGTGACCAAGTAGTGTGATAGACAGGAGGACTTTAAGGTCGTTCAAAACTCAATTTGATGTTTTTTGGAAGAAATAAGTGGATAGGACTGGCGAGCTTTATTGGCCTGAATGGCCTGTTCTCACCAAGATTGTTCCGATGTCCTAATGTTCTAACAGGTCATCAAAGTGTAAGATAGACATGCCAAAATATCTAAAGTGTCTCTGTTCATCATGTACGTCTGTGACGCCCCACACTTGTATGAAACCAGCCCTATCTTGACCCCTGTCATCTCGTCATCTAGAACGGAGACCAGTCGTGGAGAAGGACAAGACATGACAAAAGGATACAGTGAAGAACAAAATATCCCGTCTTTATTTACAAATGAATCAAATTTGGCGTCATGTCATCAAAAAAAAAATTCAAAGTCCGGATAATGCGTTGAAAATCAACGAGTTAGAAAAAAAGAATAGAATATATTAGCAAAACACACATCCTTTCTTCGTTCTTCTTAAATTAAATCAAAAAGAATAAAGGGATTTACTGTAACACTAACTGAAGACACAGATCACCAGATATACCTCTTCTTCCAATGCTCCTGGGATTCTCTTTCCTCTTTCCTACGGGTGTTCCTTGCTGTCCAGTCCTCAAAGTCAGTAAAGACCCAATCAGCACTTAAATGTCCCCACTTTAACTCTTTGAGGGCTGAATATTTTTTCCAAAAGACATAGTTTCTGGAAAGTGGTGTTTTCGCACAGAAATCAACGTAAAACGTCTGTTGCTGCATGTTGTGGCTGCCAGTTTGCTAAGAATGAGCGGCAGGCTTGCTGCTAGGCTCTCTTCACGTGGCTGGGACAGCAGCAGCAGTCACGGTCAAAGTGCGTTACAATCTGGTTTCTACCTCTTATTATTGTTAAGTGGCAGTCGTTCCAGGCGAACATTGTCAGTACCACGATTAGCCGGGGACCAATCAGCTGAAGATGGAACCTCACATTCACTTTCGATCACTTGTATCAAAATCAAAGTCCGACAAGTCATCGTCCAGTTCAGAGAGAATAGGCAAAACGTCGCCCACGGAGTATTCTGCTTTACGCATTCGCTTTGATCTCTCAACAGATGTCAGTGACATTTTTGCCATTGTTTGTGCCTTGCTACTCACTCACCTAGTGTGTTGGGGGAGCATGTACCCTTGGAAGGCAGTCCACCCACCCCTCCCAGTACTTACACTACACTGGTCCTCCTACCAGGTAAGGGTACTGGGTTTATTCCAGGATGAGATGTCAGCCCAGCCCTGTCACCCAGCACAGCAATTTGATCACATGACAAGGGTACCTCAGTTGGGACTTTAAAAGGAGATGGCGTTTTTTTATTTTTTATTTATTTTTTTTGGTGAAGGGGGGGTTCAAGCTTGGTGTGTTTGACAAAATGTGACAAATCCAAGAATACAGGAGCCATAGGCAGTGTTATCAATGCAGAAATGTCCAATTCCAATTTCATTGGTCTTCCCATTAGAAAAAAGGGGTGACAGAAAAATCTAAACTTAGTGAGTAGGAGATAAGAGATCCTGCCTCGCAAAGGACATTGATTTGCACAGCCGTGTGTGTGTGTGTGTGTGTGTGTGTGCCTTCCACACGCTCTCCAGATTGAGTAATCTTCATTTTCAGCTTTCTCTACAAAGACACGTCTCGGGTGATAATAAAGCATTTAGTGCAGCTCGGCCCACAATGCGCCGCCGAGGAAGCTCTTGAAAAGCACATTAACAACCTGTCTACACAAATTCTACTTATGGGAACAAATATTGACCTCCAAATAAATCTAATTGTGATTTACCAATCGATGAGAACTAATGAAGGAGTTTGTTCAATACAGCTATCAGCGGCAAAAGTGATGAAACAGCTGAACTGTCTGGAAAAATCCATCCATTTTTGGAGCTTTCTCTTTCTGTTCGCAGGGCTGCCAGGAAGTGAAGTCGATCTGAGCAGAATCAGGGATGAAGTGGGAGCCGACTCTACACCGGGGACCCCCTCACATCCACCCAGAACGGCTCGGAACCAATTTAGAACCGTCCTGTTTGAAGTCAAGCGGAAAGTGAAGAATGTCACCTGACATGGGGAGGTGGTCTTTAAAAGCATATTTGAGAAGTACTGGGATCCATTGACCGTCTTATAAATTCACTTTATCCTGATGCAGGTTCACAGAGAAACTGTAGCCCATCCCTGTAACCACAGGGCACATGGCAGAAACAATCCTCTGGTCAAGGCGCTGGGGTCCGTGATGATGTGTACTTTTGTGTAAAGCACTACTGGAAGTATTGTTTTTGCTCTCGATTGTTCAGTTCGGGCATTTCTCTTTTGGCTTCTGCACTGGGACTTGTCTGCTTAGGATTGACTTTTAGACAACTCCCTTCAGTCTATTTTTACTCTTTTAAACACTTTGCTCGCAATTTTTGGATTCTTTCTGATAAATCCTTTATTTTTAAAGATTCTGTTGCACTTTTTTGTGTAGAAATGTGGGTGTTGCCACCCACACTCTGCAGATTACAAGCACTCATAATCTACTTTCCTGAAGCCACCAATGGAGTTTGGCCTCGTCATGGCTCCCACATTCTAACGCGGGCCCCTAGGCCAGGATCTCTGGTGGGCCCTTCACCTAGGGTTAAGGAAAACGTGATACCTAATAGGATTTAAAATAAAAAAAAAGGGGTTAATGATGCGAAAACATAAGAAGTATTATGCACATTTATTGAATATATTTATAAAGTAAAGATCCTAATTAAAAAACGTACAATAGTATCAAAAATTATTGTAAAATCTGTTTTCTAGCTTTCTTTGATGAAAACTTTTCAATGACCTCACTAAAATCAACATGTTTAGCTAAATCATTTTTGATACACAGAACTGCTAGATGATTAAGTCGTTTTTGACTAGTTGTACTTCTTTGCCATGTTTTTAACGAATTTGCCAATCTGCTAAACGATCTTTCTACTGAAGAAACAGTAACTGGGACTGTACAAAACAATTTAATAGCGAGGCAGGTATTGGCAAATATACCTTGAAGTTTTTTGTCGTAAATTGCGTTCAAAATTCTAATTGGGGTTTTTTGAACGCCAAAAACTGTCTTGTAAATAGTTTTGAAGTAAAAGATTTCATCCAGTAAGTCATCTGACAGATCTTCTGCATATGCATGTACAAGTTTTGAAGCTCTTGCGGTGAGTTGACCATTGTCCAAGTTCTGAAAATTCAAAATGGGTGAGAATAATTCACATATGGCATCTGCTGCTTCAGATCTTGTCTTTAAATCGCTGATGATAAAATCCAATACTGGGAAAACTACCAAAATTTCGAAATCATATTCTGGTTCTGTAGAAGGTTTTCGGATATTTGGAAATTGAGTTCGCACTGCTACTACCTCAGCAACTGCTTTCACCTCCTGAATAATACTTTCCCACGAGTCACGTAAATGCTGCATTTATTGAACTAGGTCTAATACAAGTAAAGTTCCAACATTGAGTGTTATTCCTTTACTTTGTATGACAACGTTCTTGTTGTTAATACTTGCTAATATTTTGTGCCAAAACACTGTCATCAGCAGACCTTTATAAGATCCGAAATATTTTCTTGGGCCTTTACTTGTATTCAGTGCTGAAGGGGTTAATCCGTAGCCAAATCTCCAAGAATGACATCTAGTACAGTAAGTACTCCGTGATAATGTTTAATAATTGGTTGTACAGCTTGAATTCTTTCACTCCACCTTGTTTCCGAAAGCCTTTGAAGGGATAATGGTACATGTTTTATCGACCAGTGGAGAGGTCTATGTTTTATTTGGATTCGTAAAATGTCAAAAGAAAAATGTATGTAGAATTTTTTTTATCTGAAACTTTTTTTGATATTGTTTTTTTTTTCAAAATATTTTATGCTGAAATTTACACTCAACGCTGTACGATCAATTCTTGCTTTCTGTTCATACGTTTTGTTTGTGCATAATATCTACTCATTCCGTGCCAGGCCCCTGTGATCTCGGCCCCCCTGGCTAGAGCCCTGTCAGCCCCCCCTCCCCACCTTGTGAGGGCAATGGGCCTCGACATCAACCTGAAGAAGACGCGGGTGATGGGCCAAGTTGTCGATGCCAACTTTCCGATTGGTATCATCAATTACAAGCTGGAAGTCATCCGTGAGGTCTGGGAGATGCAAAGTCACCAACGGCACAACACTCGAGAGAGCAGGCACCACCTCCATCTTCATCTTTCTCAAGCAAAGGTATATGTGCTGGCTGGGTCACTTTTGCGACTGTCCAGGTTGGCTCCACACGTGAACCGTCGATCAAATACTTTAAGAAAATGAGTATGCAGGCAGTCAGCAAGGGGCTGGTGGATACTGCTGGTTTCTTTGATTTGCAACAACAAACAATATGCTCAAGAGTGCAGTGCTCCAGATCTTCAATCTATACTAATAAAAGGCAAAGCCCTGACTGACTGACTGACTGACTGACTGACTGACTGACTGACTGACTGACTCACTTACTCACTCACTCACTCACTCACTCACTCATCACTAATTCTCCAACTTCCCGCATAGGTAGACGGCTGAAATTTAGCAGGCTCATTCCTTACAGGTTACTTACAGAAGTTAAGCAGGTTTCATTTCGAAATTCTATGCGTAACGGTCATAACTGGAACCTACTTACGTACATATATACGGCCATAGCCTGCAGCTCGGTCGCCGTGTGAGGCGGAGTTGCATCCCGCATCACCACGTCTCCCACATAATTGAGTACCTGCCCATATAAGGCCGTCCGTCAGCAGCAATCCAAGCTGTGAGAAAACAGTAAAAAGGAGGCGTGTCAGACGTCGTGCTACAATTTCTGATGCAGCTAGGCGGAAACATCTTTGTGACGCTGCCACCAAATACTCGCAGAAAAATCCACAAGTTAATAGACACGCTGTCACTAAATACTCGCAGGCAAATCCACAAGTTCATAGAGACGCTGTCGCTAAATAGTCACAGGCAAATCCACAACTTCATAGAGACGCTGTCGCTAAATACTCGCAGGCAATTCCACAAGTTCATAGACACGCTGCCGCTAAATATTCGTAGGCAGATCCACAAGTTAATACCGGGAATGCCTGTTAAACATCTTAGATTGACGAGTACCGATTTGGGTAGTGAACACTTCGATGAATGAAACCTGTTATCTTTACAACGGTTGACAAACACGGAATGTAACTTGAACACAACACGTCCTCCAAATATGAACCTGATTGAAAGAAATAATGATAATCAAATCCTTGATGGCAGCAACACTCATAACATTTATTTTTAAAATGTTTCCTTTTCTTTTTCATAACTTCTTTAACACACTTCTCTGCTGCGAAGCGCAGGTATTTTGCTAGTAAATAATATAATCCATAAAAATGAGGTGCCAACTGGAGGTTAAAAATGCTCAATAAATATTGTGAAGACAGAAAAGGTTTGGGACCCGGTCTCGTGTACTGAAAGTCGTAAGGTGTTTGTCTTGTAACAGTAACAAAGACTTCCATGAGACAACATTTGATGTGTTACAGAGGACTTTTATAAGGGACAGACAAGAAATGACAGAGATGATTGACATATAATAGCTGAACCAGAGGGAATAGGGAGGGATGAGGGTGGAAGTGATGTCATCTGGTGGGCACCGGCAGTTAGACCAAGGAGTGACGTTGCATCTTCGATACCCTCAAGAGTACTGTGCTGTGGATGGATTTTTAATGGAGTTCCAAAAGGTACGTCTTTCAATCATTATTTTTCCTGGAGAACAAGAGAGAGAGGCATTAGCGCTAAACGTCAAACCCCTCCGGTGATCGTGGTTACGCTGCGTTGGGCCCCTTGGCTTTCCCCTACTCGTGCGTGTGTAACAATATATAAAAAAGAGGGTAAAATCCCATGCACCATCTATTCTTTGTAAAATCCATGGGTTTTATTGCCTCCTTCCTGAAAAGTGCTTAACCTAGATGGGGTCTGAGGAGATGTCCACCGACAGGCGAGGTCAACCTAACACAGCTTGGGTCCCCTGCCAGTCCCATCTTACCGGCAAGGTGCCACACCAAGCCTTGCTCTACCGACTCCCGCTGCCACTCCATGGCCTTACACGAGAGCCCTGTCCTGGTCACTTCTGCTCCCCAAAAGTCACTCATCAGGAGTGACCCCTGCCCCTGAAGCATTGGCCAGCACTATGGGCTGCTCCTCCTCGATCTTGTCTCTTTCTCTTTCTGCTTACATTCGTTAATCTCCATTTCTTTGTCTTTGTAGTTTTTCTTTCATTCATTTCCTTTCTGCCGTGCAGGCTCCCTTTATAACGTCAGTTGGGTGCAGGTGATGTCCTCCCTGTGCTCCGAGGTGTGAGTGAAGCACTTGAGTGGCACCCACACATTTGCACGTGTATCAGCCAAGCACCACAAACAACCCCAGAGTGTGCACCTATACCCACTCAGAGCCTACATGCTCCAGGACTCGCAATTATTTATTAAAAATTGTACTTCATCACACGGACCTCTTATCAAAACTTCTCCTTGTGGTTCTTTTGTCCAAATTTCGAGACATTAAAGATTGTTTTGAAGCTAAAATTCCGTTGGTGCCTGAAAAGCCTAAAGGCACTGGGGTTGGGATTAAGCCCAACTAGGGTGAGGCCTTTTATCCAGGCAGGTGAAAGAGGCCCATAAAGCTTTTTCGAAAAGCATTTGGAGGCTTCACAGCATTTTTCCCCACTCTGGGATTCTCAGTCACAACAGAGCTGGCTAAACGGACACAAAGAGCTGATTAGAGAGAAGCTGATCGGGCTACAGAGAGAAGTGACCAGAAAGAGCTGGATAGGAATGATCACGGGATCAGAGACTTGATGTGACTGTAAGATTACAGGCCGTCTGGAATCGACACACCCACGCACACCTTGAAATTTGTCTGCTTTCAGAACCACAGCATGATCTGGGTTATACTGGTATTAGCTGCCAACTCTATATTTTGCTTTTGGTTTATGGCACTAACTATCTATATATATAATTCACTAAGGCAAGACACCCATGGAAAGGCAAGACACCCATGGAAAGCATGCCGGAAGAGGCGTGGATTCACTAAGCCGCTGACAAGTAAGACACCTATGGCGCACGCAGGGAGGAACAACGCCCACCAACTCCAAGACCACTGGATATGATGACAACTCACAGAGCCACGCCCACCAACTCGGACGCGATGACACAGAAAGAACGGCGTCATTTATATTCGTCTGTCGTAGAGGCCTCATGTACCTCCGAGCCACCTTGACTGTTCATAGAGGCATGTTTCTCGCGGAGGTGAGTCGCCATATGCAGCGTGTAAAACGGTTTGCGAGGGGTATCCCACGGGATCCTTAAAACAATCCTTTACAACTGAGGTTAAAACACAATGAAGTAAGCAGTCTTTAAAAAACGAGTTTTCGGTTACGACGCACGACCGCGTGCACCATAGCAAACTGTTTTACACGCTACATACAGCAATTCGCATCCACGACAAACATGCGTCTTCTTCACTCACGGACAATTATATGTTGCTCTCTCCAGAGTTCCATCTTTTCATTCACTTTTTGCTGTATCCTCAAACCCTCCCTTTTTAGACAACTATGTCTTTCCAGAAGTGTTCAACCATCAATAAATAATTATGCGGCGTTTGTTATGCCGCGGATAATAATGCATGAGATTGAGCGTGTGTCTACCCGGCGCAGAGAGGCGTGGGTAAGCTGTTGAACCCCATTCGGGCTGCAAACCGTGGAATTCTCACTAAGTGCGACTCATACGCTCCCACTGGTTACGTCCCTACCCTTTGTACACACCCCCCTCCCACCTCGCTACTACCGTGGTCGGGTGTCTTGGTGGATTATATATAGAAAAGCAGCCAAAACCGCACAGAGCAATGAAACGTCTACGTGAGTCACATGTGCATCTGGACTGTGTAAAGACAACAACTCAAGTGACAAGTTGGAGGTGGGCACATGAACGGGCAGTGCATACTGAACGAGAAATCAGCAGACTAGCATGACAGAGGGAGCTGAATGGATGTCCTTCTCCTCTCTTCCTGTTCTACCCTCCGCGCCTCAGCGCCGTCCACCCCCATCCCTCCGTCTGGCAGGAGAAGGCGCGAGGGCTGTCCGCCAGTTTTCAGTCACGGACGATTGTGTGTTGGTTCGTTCCGTGCATTGTTACAATGTTGCTTTTCTTGCTGATTTATTACATTACCGATTTTTCAAATGTTAATTTTCTCCTTGTGCTTAAAAATCATTAAAAAACTGGCCTGATTATGCGGCGTATGGTACGCTGCGGGTTGGCTAGTATTATTTAATGTTAATGATTAAAACGTATTAAGTCTGCTTTCCTGCTTGTACGTTTTGCTATATTTGTGCTGGGAAAATGAGTCCTTTTCTTTAGGTAGGTCAATCGAGGATATAAGAGACAAAAGAAGTGACTTAGTGTTTTGTGACATAAACTCTGTTCCCAAAGTCACTCCAGAATGCACAGGAGATCCTCTGGAAAGGGAGAAAAAACTGTCCATCCAAACCTGGAGCCATCACCCCTTATCCCAGCAGGGGTTTTTGGTATTATTGTACGGGTCATATCTGGTAATGGGTGGTGAGAGGGTTCTTCAAGTGAGCAACTTCAAAGAGCAACTTGGCTGATTTAGGGCTACAGGGGATGAGTTAGGAGGAAAGATTAAAAGAGCTGAGCCTTCACAGTTTAAGACAAAGAAGATTAAGAGGTGACATGATTGAAGTGTTTAAAATGATGAAGGGAATTAGTCCAGTGGATCGAGATGGTGACTTTAAAATGAGTTCATCAAGAACACGGGGACACAGCTGAAAACCTGTTAAGGGTGAATGTCACACAAACATTAGGGAGTTTTTCTTCACTTAGAGAACCACAGACACATGGAATAAGTGACCAAATAGTGTGGTAGACAATAAGACATTAGGGACCTTCATAACTCGACTTGATGTTATTTTAGAAGAATTAAATGGATAGGAGTGGAGAGCTCTGTTGGGCAGAATGGCCTGTTCTCATTCAGATTGTTCTAATGTTCAAATAGCCGAATGTACGACAGAAGACAAACTCTGCTGAAGGCATACACTGATGTGCTTCAGTTTTATGACAGGAGACTTATCACATAATTTTCATTTAACTGTATGCAGATGCGTATTTACTCTCCACTAGTCACAATATGAAAGTAACACAAAAAGTCCACCTTATGTGAAGGATTTAGGAGTCACAGTGGACACTAAGCTATCAACTGCCAGACAGAATGTCAGGTTATATAGCGCCTTGATGTGTAGAGTACAATACAATACAATACAATACAATTTGTTTTTGTATAGCCGAAAATCACACAAGAAGTGCCACAATGGGCTTTAACAGGCCCTGCCTCTTGACAGCCCCCCAGCCTTGACTCTCTAAGAAGACAAGGAAAAACTCCCAAAAAAACCTTGTAGGGAAAAATGGAAGAAACCTCGGGAAAGGCAGTTCAAAGAGAGACCCCTTTCCAGGTAGGTTGGGCGTGCAGTGGGTGTCAAAAAGAAGGGGGTCAATAAATACAATACACAGATCAGAACAAATCCTCAATACAGCATAAAAATAAACATTTTACAAGTACGGAGCCGAATTTAACAGTAGATGATATCACATAATAGGATTTGGATTTGTTCAGAGTCCTGGAGACCTTGGCCATCAAGCTGCCACCCCCTATTGGCCATTCCACAGCTAAGACAGCATTGGGCCAGCCAATCCAATGAAAAGACCCCTCCTTCCCACAATTCCTGCAATCCTCCATCAGGGATGACTTTACCTTAGGCAGGCAAAACAACTTGGCAGGTGGGCAGTGGCACCAAGTGCCACATTTGAGTACCGAGAAGAGAAACAGAATAGGTGAGGGTTAGTAACAAATTCTAACTATCATGTTACTTATGTTTTAGTGCTAATGACTGACAACAGAGATGCAGTCAGTACAGTTAATCAGCAGCTCTAGTCAGGGTGTGTTATACTGGAGTCCTGAGTCTTCAGCTGGGATTTAAAAACTGAAATCAAAGGGGCATCTCTTATAGTAGCAGGCAGACCATTACACAGTTTAGGGGTCCTGTAACTAAAAGCTCAACCTCCCACTGTTATTTTATTAATCCATGGAATCATAAGCAGACCGGCATCTTGACATCTTCATGTGTGCTCTGGTTTGTAAGTCATGATAAGTTCAGACAAGTAAGCCGGACCTCGGCCATTTAATGCTTTATATGTTAAAAGGAGGATGAGTACAAGTCACAGGAGGTTCTGCTCAAGCTTTATAACATACTGGTGAGGCCTCATCTGGAGTATTGTGTGCAGTTTTGGTCTCCAGGCTACCAAAAGGACATAGCAGCACTAGAAATGGATACCAGAGAAGAGCGACTAGGCTGATTCAGGGCTACAGGGGATGAGTTATGAGAAAAGATTAAAAGAGCTGAGACTTTACAGTTTAAGACAAAGATGATTAAGAGGAGACCTGACTGAAGTGTTTAAAATTATGAAGCAGTGGATCGAGACGGTGAGTTTAAGATGAGTTCATCAAGAACATGTGGACACCGCTGGAAACTTGTTAAGGGTAAATTTCGCACAAACATTAGGATGTTTATACACAAAGAATGATAGGCACTTGGAATAAGCGACCAAGTAGTGTGGTGGACAGTAAGACTTTAGGGACTTTCAAAACTCAACTTGATAAATTTTTTAAGAAGAATTAGGTGGATAGGACTGATGAGGGTTGTTGGGCCAAATGGCCAGTTCTCTTCTAGATTGTTCTAACGTTCTAATGTTCTGCCACACAGTAGAGCACTAATAGACCCATTAAAGGTTGGGGGTGTGCACTGATACAGCGCATTTCTGCACCCACCATATGACGGACCACCTCAGGATCACAAATCAGGACCTAAGGGTGACACATCAGCACCACACTACTTTGGAAATACTTAAATTAAAGTGCTGCTCTTATTTTTAAGGTAATTTTAAAATGGTCCAAATACATTATAATTTTTAATACATAGTTAAATTCCAATATGTTAAAATTTTAAAAAAATGTCCAGGTTGGAAACATTTTTAATTACTTTCCTAGAGTGTAAAATTGTGGGAATCATAAATGAAAAAAGAAATCAATGAGTTTTATGGGAAAAATATAATGTACAAAGCTAGCAACCCGACTCCCACATAATTTTATGAAATTGCAAATAATAAAGTCACACTGTCGGGGGAGACCAGAGCCATGAATTTATTTACCACCTGAGTGATTGTGATGCAGTTTCAAAATGGATGAACAGCATGCATTTTATTTATTAAGCAAGTCCCAATAAATGTAATATATAAATATATATGTATGAATTTAATCCTCACACCCTGTATTATAGGAAGGAGAGCTGGAGAGCTCAACTCCTTAAAGGGTGTTAAAATCAAGAAATAGCTCACTCATGCGGTGTGTGCCAAGGATAAAAATAATATTGCATTTGGTACATTCTGAGTTTAAATAATAAAATAAAAATAATTTAATCATTTAATCCCATTTTTTCAATTGAAGGTGAACAGGACTGGGGCCTATGCCAGCAGCATCGGGCGCATTGTGGGAATCATCCTCAGCTGGTCCATTATGGGTACAATCAGGCACAGGACCACTTTGGATCTGCCACTAACCCAACACACACACTTCTGGGGAGAAATGCAGAGTCTTCATGTTCACACATCCACACCTACACACACACCCTCACACAATATGCCTGGTAACAGACTGTCAAAGACAGGTTATAACTTAGGGGTGCCAGCCAGTTTCATTGCAACAAAAATACAGCCACACAGCAGCAAAATGAAAAACATGAAACAGATCTCTGTCCTCAACATCTAACAACAGGCTCCCTGGTCATCTGACTTCTAAATTGTGAGTGCTGAAAGGGCGGAGTCTTCTTTGAAGCACGGGGCGGAGTTATGTGTCCTTTTCTGGCAGCCCTTCAGGGCTACAGGGGAAAGAGACAATACTGTTAGAATCAGCGCCCTCTCTTGTCCTGAGATGGAGCTGAACTGCCTAACTTGTCAGAACTAGGAAAGTGGTCCACAGCCACACATTCATGACAAAATTTACACATATCATATACTAGCTGTCCCCCGCAGCTCTGCCCATGTAGAAGTGAAACAGGACAGTGAGGAGGGCCCTGCCGGGCTCCCTACTCCTGACATCACGTTTCCCCCTCCCCTCTGCCCACATTCTCTGTCTCAGATCAGCGCATCCTACAAGCGACCTATGATTCTAAATTCGATGAGAGAAGTCGCAAAATCAACCAGAATGTTCAAGCAAATTATAGAAAGAAAACTAAACTAAATCCGTTAAGTAGTTCGCTCATTCGCTAGATAAGTGGAGGTAAGGTACGCCCCGAGGCTGGCGCATGAGTGAGGAGGGCCCCACCCCTTCCCCTCGGCCCACAGGATGTCCCTCAGATTCGCACAAGTAAATCGGTACCGAAAGCGAACTGTGATACATAGAGGAAATGATGAAATCAGGGTGGAAATGGAAGTGACATCATCATCATCACAGAGCTGGAAGTGACGTCATCTTTGATGGAATGGAAGTGATGTCATCCACAAGAGCCAGAAGTGATGCCATTTACAGGAGCCGGGAGTAACGTTATAACAGAGGGCCCGGAAGTGACGTCATCTTGAGGAGTTGTCGTGAACTAACCATTTTCAGAAACCAGAAGTGTTCTAGGTGAGTGAGTGGGATTATGATTTGTCTTCTTTTGTTCTGTAGAGATAGAGAGAGTGACCCAAAATCAACCCTTTATCTTGTGTTATATCACTCATCTCGGAGCTTGTTGACTGCCTCCTAAGAGCACATGTGTGATGATAGATAGATAGATAGATGAAAGTCACTATATGATTGATAGATAGATAGATAGATAGATGTGAAAGGCACTAGATAGATAGATAGATAGATAGATAGATAGATAGATAGATAGATGAAAGGTACTATATGATAGATAGATAGATGAAAGGTACTATATGATAGATAGATAGATAGATAGATAGATAGATAGATAGATAGATAGATGTGAAAGGCACAATATATAAATAGATAGATAGATATATAGATAGATAGATAGATAGCATTGTATATTTGTGATTGTTATCTTGTTGTAGGATGAAGTCCTGCTCAATGAGTTTGGATGCAGTTACCTGAACTTGAGCACATCAGATGTTTCTACACATCTCAGAATTCATTGTGCCACTGATGTCAGCAGTACCATCATCATTGAAGAGAATTGTGCCAGTCAGGACCTGTGGCAGCCATACATGCCCTAGCAATAACACCCCCACTGCCATGTTTAACAGATGAGGTGGTCTGCTTTGGATCTTGGGCAGTTCCTTTTGGTTTCCACACTTTGCTCTCGCCATCACTCTGATGAGGTTTATCTTTGTCTCTTCTGTCAACAAAACCTTTTCCCAGAATTCTGCAGGCTCTTTCAAGTCCTTTTTCACAAACTCTGATGGTCCAGGTTTGCACCACTCCCCCTTCTCATTTCCGAAAGCCCCTTTAACCTGTAACTGTTGAGACACATGTCCCAAGATAAGCCGGGCAAATAAGGAAACACACATTCAGCAAGGGGTTTGTGCAAAAAGAGCCAGTGCTTTTATTAAAACCAAACAATAAAAGTGCAGTGTATCAAATCAATTGTCAATAAAAAAATAAACCATAAAATCCATGAGTGTCCAGTGGAGGTTAAAACCAATAATTTTTTCATTAAAACGCATTTTCCTTAACTTCCTTAATTCTCCTTAAAAACCATGAGCTTCAGTGCTCCTTTCTAAAATCCGGCGACTCCCCAGCTTACCCTCCTCAGATTCTGCAGCACAAGGAGATGTCAACCAGCAGGCACAGACAACCCTTTAATCCCGCTTGGGCCTCTGTTACCGGTCCTTCAGCATGTATTGGGCGCTTTACTCCCTCTGACTCCCCCTGTCATTCCCTGGCCTTGCAGGGTATTCCTCCTGGAGTAGTTTGGTTGTTTCTGCTCCCAGGCAACTCAGTAAGAGTAAACATCAGCCTCATGGGTGTCGGACAAACACTCTTTCTCTGGGCTCACTTTCCAGCTTCCTCTCTGTCACAGCAGCTCCAGTCTGTTCCAGCCATTCTCTCCATTCCTTTAACTTCTGTGTCTTCCTTTTTTGATCTTTCTCTTCGTCTCCTCTTTTAATCCTGCCTAATTAGGCACACTTCGAGATGTGAAGGAGGGACCAGACTGATCCAATCACAATTGCACATGTACAGTATGTGTGATCAGCCAAGCACCCCACTCAACCCCAGAGTTAGACGTGTTCGCACACACTTGCACCCGATCAAAGCTTGCACTTCACGGGACATGATTATTTATTTAAAAATTGCACTGCACTATGGACCTCTTTCTAATCACATCATCCTGTTTTTGTGGCATTCATTTTGCAATGTGTCTCTGACTCGTCCACATCAGCCCCCTGAAGACTGTGTATGATCTGTCACATGGGCCTTTGGGGCTTTTTCTTGACCATAGTGGGGATTCATCTGTCATCGGTAGTGGAGGTCTTCCTTGACCTATTGTTCAAATAGTCCTATAAATTGTCCAAATCATGTTTCTTCCATCTTAAAAATGTTGGGAAATTAAGGCGCTTTCTAAATAAACAGGATTCTGAGAAATTATTTCATGCATTTATTTCTAGTAGGATTGACTACTGCGATGCAGTGTTCACTGGATGTTCAAACTGCTCTTTATTCAGCCTCCAGTTAATCCAAAATGCTGCTGCAAGAATTATTACAAGAACAAGAAAATACGAACACATAACTCCAGTTCTTAAATCCTTATACTGGCTCCCGGTTAAGTTTAGGGCAGATTTCAAAATCCTCGTTTTAACATATACTGTAAAGCCTTCAATGACCGAGGTCCGGCTTACTTGTCTGAACTTATCATGACTTACAAACCAGAGCGCACATTAAGATCTCAAGATGCCGGTCTGTTTATGATTCCAAGAATTAATAAAATAACAGTGGGAGGTCGAGCTTTTAGTTAAAGGGCCCCTAAACTGTGGAGTGGTCTTTGAAGGACGATGCCATATTTACGACTCAGTGTAAGCGCCCCCTGGTGGCCTCACCAACACCTCTTCCAGCAGCAACTCAAGCTTTTCTTTGTTGATCTTCAATCCAAGTATACAAGTATCAATAGTTATACATGTCATTCAATTTGATTTGATGAATTAGTATCTTATAATAACTTTCATTAATAACAAATTCCCTAAACTGTGGAATGGTCAGCCTACTACTATAAGAGATGCCCCTTCGGTCTCAGGTTTCAAATACTGGCTGAAGACTCACTACTTCAGTTTAGCACACCCTGATTAGAGCTGCTGATTAACTGTACAGACTGCCTCTCTGTTGTTAGTCATTAGCACTAAAACATAAGCAATATGATAGTTATAATTTGTTACTAACCCTCACCTATTCTGTTTCTCTTCTCTGTACTAAAATGTGGCACTTGGTGCCACTGCCCACCTGCCGAGTTGTTTTCCTGCCTAAGGTAAAGTCATCTCTGATGGACGATCGCAGGAATCATGAGGTAGAGAGGTCCTTTCATCAGATTAACGCTATTTCAGCTTTGGAATGGCCAAATGAGGGAGGCAGCTTGATGGCTGAAGTCTCCAGGACTCTAAACAAATCCAAATCCTATTATGGGATATCATCTACTCTTAAATTCTACTCCGTACTTGTAAAATGTTTATTTTTATACTGTATTGAGGATTTGTTCTGTGTATTATATTGTATTGTATTGACCCCCACTGCACGCTCAACCTACCTGGAAAGGGGTCTCCCTTTGAACTGCCTTTCCCAAGGTTTCTTCCATTTTTTCCCTACAAGGGTTTTTTTTGGGAGATTTTCCTCTTCTTCTTAGAGAGTCAAGGCTGGGGGGCTGTCAAGAGGCAGGGCCTGTTAAAGCCCATTGCGGCACTTCTTCTGTGATTTTGGGCTATACAAAAATAAATTGAATCGTATTGTATTGTACAGACTCCACAGGGTAGAAGCAAGATGAGGTATCTTATGAAGCCATGAAACCGACCTGAGGGATCACGAACACCTGTGACGCCAATAGTTCCACACATTATGGTGCCCTGAAATGGGGGACCATGTAGACTAAGTGTTGTGTGACAGAAATGTCTGCAAATCCGACGTCACACACATGCCCTTAGGAGGCAGTCTAAGGGCTTCATTGGGAGTGAAACATAGAGGTGGGATTCTTAAGTGGTGCTAATGCTACCTACGACTCCGCCTACTTCCTGTCCTTCGCCATGCCTACCTACAAGAACTCACTTCCTACCGTGATCCCACCCCTTCCTGTCTTCTTTCTGTATAAGCAGAAGTCTTGCTTCTCTTGTTTAGTCTTTATTTGGACTCGGTCTCGAATGATTACTTATTTTGTTTCTTTTGCCTTACAGTATACGGGGTGGAATCCCCAAATCTTTATTCAATTTTTTTGTGCTTTCTTTACACCCCTTCAATGAAAATCTGAAATGTGCTCTTTATTCACAAAGTCTGAATTGTTTGATTTGTAAATTTCAACTGTGGAGCAGAGGGGCAAATCAAGAAAAAAAGTAGTCTTTGTCCCAAACCTTTGTGGAGGGCACTGTATATAAATATATTTAATAAGTTTACCACAGTATGGGATACATCGATCTCGTAAGGGAATACCTTCAAGGTAATACCAGGGGAGTGACTTCCATTCCATTTTATCCTTGGTAAAGAACGGACTCTATACAAAGACCTCTTACCCCCTGACCACCATCTCCTCTACTTCTGGTCACTTCCACCTCAGAACAGTACAGCAACAAAAGGCCGTCATCGTTTGTAAGACCATAGTCCTGTGACTTGGCCACTTTCATCCTTTAGCCAGCTGGCTAATAAATGTGGTTATAAACTAACGTCCATTTGGTTCTCCTGTGTTTTTGTTTTACTACGATGGATGTTTAAAAAGTTTCCACACTTTTTTTTAATTCGATTTATTAAGAATTCATCTATCCACCTTGTGGATGGATGGACATTATACGGTGCAAATCCCCAACTCTTTCTGCAGTTTCCTGCATTTATTTATTTATTTATTACACTATCTATCTATCTATCTATCTATCTATCTATCTATCTATCTATCTATTATTCAACTACAGGGTCACGGGGGTCTGCTGGAGCCAATCCCAGACAACACAGGGCGCAAGGCAGGAAAGAAACCCCAAGCAGGGCACCAGCCCACCGCAGGGCACACACACACACACACACACACACACACACTAGGGACAATTTAAGATTGCCAGTGCACCTAACCTGCATGTCTTTGGACTATGGACTATCTATCTATCTATCTATCTTAATCCTGATACTCTGTATGTTCAATTCATTATAATAACTATTCATGGTGGCTCTTAAATCCGTACTGACCCCTACTCTCTCTTCTGTTTCTTTTTCCGGTTTCTTTGTGGTGGCGGCCTGCGCCACCACCACCTACTCAAAGCATCATGATGCTCCAACATTGATGGACTAAAAGCCAGAAGTCTACATGACCATCATCATCAAGTCCTTCCATGAGACCCCTAAATACTAAGAGGACTTTTCATTTATGTTAGGTAGAATGTCCAGAGGGGACTGGGTGGTCTTGTGGTCTGGAATCCCTGCAGATTTTATTTTTTTCTCCAGCCGTCTGGAGTTTTTTTTTGTTTTTTCTGTCCACACTGGCCATCGGACCTTACTCTTATTCTATGTTATTTAATGTTGACTTATTTTAATTTCCTACTATGTCTTTTATTTTTTTTATTTAGTAAAGCACTTTGAGCTACATTTTTTGTATGAAAATGTGCTATATAAATAAATGTTGTTATCTATCTATCTATCTATCTATCTATCTATCTATCTATCTATCTAT
>JANRMT010062796.1:103140932-103179354 GCA_026402145.1 Polypterus bichir lapradei | reverse complement strand
AAGACCATTAACTGCTTAAAGAATGACAAAGGTCAAGACCTGCTAGAGCCTGAAGCCCTTCGATCCTGGGCACACCAGTTTTACCAGCGACTGTTTTCTGCGGACATTGCAGAGGTGCCTTTAGAGTCGTCAGTTTTTCTCCAGGACTTACCTCAGGTTCCAGATGGAGAGAAGGACATCTTGGAAACTATGATCTCTCTAGATGAGCTGACCACAGCTTTGAATGGGCTGAACATTGGGAAGTCCCCAGGAATCGACGGGTTGCCTGTTGAGTTTTTTTAAAGCCTTTTGGTCTCACCTTGGCACTGATCTTGCAGAGGTTTTCTGTGAAAGTCTGCAAGTGGGTGAATTGCCCCTTTCCTGTCGCAGGGCAGTAATCACAGTAATCCCAAAGAAAGGAGACCTCACGGAGCTAAAGAACTGGCGCCCAGTAAGCCTGCTGTGTGCAGATTACAAAATATTCTCCAAGGCCCTGGCTAACCGGTTAGGAAGAGTCATGGCGAGTATCGTGAACCCCGAGCAGACATACTGTGTCCCCAACAGGTGTATTCTTGATAACATCTTCCTGGTTCGGGATGTGATTGATGCTGCCAGGCTCTTTGGGTTTGACGCAGGTCTTTTATCACTGGATCAGGAGAAGGCATTTGACAGAGTGGACTACAATTACCTTTTAGCAGTGCTGAAGGCCTTTGGCTTTGGACCTTCGTTCATTAAACACATTGGACTTTTATATCACAACGTGTTTAGTGTCGTAAAACTTAATGGAACACTAACCGCACCGTTCAAGGTAACCAGAGGGATACGTCAGGGCTGCTCTCTGTCCGGTATGCTCTTCTCGCTCTCCATCGAGCCGTTACTGCAACAGATTCGCATCCGCCTTCAAGGTCTGAACATCCCTCAGTGCCCAAATTTACAGCTCAAGGTGGTCGCGTATGCGGATGATTTGACCGTGTTTATTTGTCATCATGGAGACATCACGGAGCTGAAATATTGCCTGGATGAATTTGAAAAACTGTCATCAGCAAAAATTAACTGGGACAAAAGTAATGCATTTTTAATTGGCAACTGGAGGGATGGAGACCCACCGGGCCTGCCTGGTGGTCTTAAGTGGAACAGGAGAGTCTTCAGATACCTGGGGGTGTTTTTAGGACAAGGAGGAGTAGCTGAGGAAAACTGGGCAGACTGGGCAGAAAAAGTTCAAGCCAGACTGAAGAAATGGAAATACCTTCAAAAGGAGATCTCCTGTCGTGGCAGGGTCCTCATTATTAATAACTTAATAGCCTCCATGTTCTGGCATAAGTTACAGTGTGTTGAACCCCCAATATCTGTCATCAAGCATCCAGGGAATAATTTTAGATTTCTTTTGGGATGGCCTACATTGGGTGAAACGCAGTGTCCTGTATCTTCCTGTAGAAGAGGGCGGTCAGGGACTCATTGACTTGGTGAGCAAGATGGAGGCCTTTAGGTTACAGGCATTACATCGGCTTTTATATGGCCCTGAGCACCTGCCGTGGAGACAGCTGGCCTTTAACTTATTTCATGAGGTAAGGAGCTTAAATTTTGCTGAACATTATTTTTTATTACACTCTGCCAGCTTTGTTGGGTCTGATCTGCCAGAATTCTATCAATCTGCACTTCAGGTCTGGCACAGAAAGTTCAGGAGGACCAGGCTAAATCTGGAAAGTAATTTTTGGTTCTTGGAAGAACCTTTAGTATGGAATCCTCTTTTAGACTGTCCGCTATTGTTTTCTGAATCATTCGTATCAATTCTTTTAAACAAAAGAATTTTGAAAATAAAACATTTAATTGATACAAACATGAGGCGCTGGCACACCCCTGCCCACCTAGCGACAGTCCTGGGGATCCGATCAATACGCCTGGTTGACATTTTTCTTAGTGAAGTACAAACAGCACTGCGGAGGTCAGGCACGAGTTTTCTGTGGGCCGAGTACTTCACAGGTGAGGGGACACCAGAGGCAGAGATGACATCACCTGTCATTATTGTAAAGCCAAATGTCACTGACCACACTGACAGACCTGGACACCTTCTCAGATTTGGGACTCTGGTCGAGAAAGACTTTGAACTGTTTAACAAAAAAGAACTGTATAAACTGTGTGTCAAAGTGACATTTTATAACCAGTTAAAAGATTTGCCAGATACTCTGTGGAGGAAAGAACTGCAGGTCTCAGAGAACATCACACCGTCATGGAGAGCTTTTTATAAACTCCCATTGCAGAAAAGACTTGGCGATCTGCAGTGGAGGATAACACACTCGGCCTTAGCCACAAACTCATTTTTGAATATAATTAACGCTTCAGAGACTGACCAGTGCCCGTTCTGTGACACGAGGGAGACCGTCTTTCATCTGTTCATACACTGTGAACGGCTGAGGCCGTTGTTCATTTTCTTGGATTTTCTTCTTAGTGGTTTTGGGTTTAAGTTTTCAAAAATTTGTTTTGTCTTTGGTATAAATTATAATCAAAAAAATCAGAATAAATCTGTTATTGGGAATTTCCTCTTAGGACAGGCCAAGTTGGCAATCCTAAAAACAAGGAGGAATAAAGAGAGAAACCTCATGGGGACTGACGCTCTGCTGCTCTTCAAAGTTTTAATTAAAAGTCAACTGAAACTTGAATTCATGTATCATAAACTAACAAACAATTTAGAAATGTTCAGCGACATGTGGGGGACACGACAGGTACTGTGTGCTGTGGAGGGGGGCGAACTGGTGATCAACTGGGAATAATAAGTATTGGTGGGCATCGACAATATGTTCAAATTAATGTGCAGAGTAGGAGGAGTGTAAAGGGGGAGTAGTGGTGAATTGTTAACTTTTTGATTATATTATTTATGTGCGGAGTAGGAGGAGTGTAAAGGGGGAGCAGTGGTGGTTGTCTGATACATACCTTTTTGTTATTATCCTGAATATTGGGATTGTTTGTCTTATGACTGTGTATATTGTTACTGTTCATAATAAAGGTCATTTTAAAAATAAAATATCTATCTATCTATCTATCTATCTATCTATCATATAGTGCCTTTGAATCTATCTATCTATCTATCTATCTATTATATAGTGCCTTGTCTATTTATCTATCTATCTATCATATAGTGCCCTTCATCTATCTATCTATCTATCTATTATATAGTGCCTTTCATATCTATCTATCTATCTATTATATAGTGCCTTTCATATCTATCTATCTATCTATTATATAGTGCCTTTCATATCTATCTATCTATCATATAGTGCCTTTGACTCTATCTATCTATCTATCTATCTATCTATTATATAGTGCCTTTCACTCTATCTTTCTATCTATTATATAGTGCCTTGTCTATTTATCTATCTATCTATCATATAGTGCCCTTCATCTATCTATCTATCTATCTATCTATCTATTATATAGTGCCTTTCATATCTATCTATGTATCTATTATATAGTGCCTGTCATGTCTATCTATGTATCATATAGTGCCTTTCACATCTATCTATCTATCTATCTCTCTCTCTATCACTCTGTCAGTTTGCCTCTCGATTGGTGTGGTCTGGGGTGGGCGTGTCTGTGTTTTCGGTTGTCGACGGCGGTGCGTGTCGTGAGTATCTCTCTCTTTCTTTTTTCTTTTTTGTTTGTTTGTTTTAGTTTTACGAATACTTTTTCAGTTTTTTAAAGAGGACGCGATAGCGGCTTTGCCACTATGGTGGCGTCTAAAGTGATACGAGATGGCTTATCTCCACATAGTTTTTCAAGTCTTTTCAGAAGGCATGCCGTGAGGTTGCTTGTTGATCCGGCGGTCTCGGTGGAGGCCTGCGTTATGGAGGTCAGTAGGGTGGTGGGGTGTAAGAATGTGCGGTCAGCCTCACGTATGAATAAAGCTGTGGTCATTTTTGTGGACGATGAAGCGCTGGTGCCCCGACTGGTCGAGCAGGGTGTTGTGCTTAATGGCGCGCTGATCTCTGTGTTGCCGCTGTCGACTCCTGCTCGTAAGGTTATCATTTCCAATGTACCTCCTTTCTTGAGTAATGAAATCTTGCAGCGTGAACTGCGCAGATATGGTGAAGTAATGTCTCCCATTAGTATGATTCCACTGGGCTGCAGATCCCCTGATTTAAAGCATGTCGTGTCTTTTCTGCGGCAGCTTTATATGATTTTAAAAAACGCAGATGATGAACTCAACGTGGCCTTAAAGTTTCGAGTGGAGGGTGTGGATTACGTGGTGTTTGTGAGTTCAGAATCAATGAAATGTTTCAGTTGTGGTAGAGCAGGCCATAAAGCGATTGACTGTTTATTTAAGTGATGAAGAAAGTAGAGAGAGTGAGCCAGAGACTGAAGAGGAGGAGGAGGAGTTTGAAGAAGGTGAGCTGTCTGATAGTGTGAGTGAGTTAGATGAGAAGGAAACTGAGGAGCAAATGGAGCCTGCTGACAAAGGTAATGCTGCAACAGACACTAAAAAAGAGCATGAAAATAATAATGAAGGTGTGCTGGCTGAGGCTGGTGATACACCTGTAGATGAGCCCAGTGTCCCAGGTGAAGGAGCCTCCGTCCTTACAGAAGGGCGCACAGCTGAGACTGAGGAGGCCCCCACTGGTCAGGCTGCAGAGGTCTGCAGTGATGAGAATGTCACCCTGCTTCAGGATGAAGGGGGCTGTAATGATACAGCAGGAGATGATCGTCTCCAAGTGGTGCAACACTGCCCACTAATAATGAGACAAATGTAGTCATGCCTGATGTAGATACTACTGAGGGCAATCTTGAGTTGGGCCTGGGCACTGAACAAACCGTAAGCAGCAGCAGCAGTAGGAAGGAAATCAAAGGTGCAAGGAGAGCAGCAATGAGTGAGGCAGACAAGATGGATGTGAGTGTTGAGTCGAGTGAGTGTAAGGAGACATCACAAGTCACCACTAGGAAAAGAAAGGAAGCAGTGGAGTCCACCACAGGCGCAAAAAAGATTTTAATGTCAGACAATCAGTCCAAAAAACAAATTATGTCAGTCAAAAAGAAGGATATTGCAGATAGTGGTGAAGGTGTGGAGGGTGAAGGAGAGAATACCTCGGACATTTCTGATAACACCTTCTCAGTGTTTGGTATGGAGCCCAAAGGGGGTTACAGCACTAAGAGCATCAGGAAGTTCTTGGAATATTTAGAGGGAAAGAGGGGTGTTCAAGTGCAGGATTATTTCCAGACCTTGAACTGTTCTTAAACTCAGCCAAAAATATAAAAGCACAATGCAGCTAATTTAGGGTTGGACCAAAAGGAGACCACCAAGTTAAAAAATGTAATGAGCAGAGTGCGCAAGATCCTTCAAAATAAGTCCTGATGGATGCTGCAGTCAAGCGAGTGAATCTCTTCATTTTCTGGTGTGTTTTGTGCTTCTTTTGTGTTGTAACTATGGCTGAGTTACACGTGGGTACCCTAAATGTCAATGGCTGTCGAGGTAATTTAAAGAGGATCTTGGTCTGTGATTTTTTAAAACAAAAGCACTTAGATGTGGGCTTCCTACAAGAGACCCACTCAGATCCACAGAGTCAGGCTGCCTGGGTGCAGGACTGGCGAGGGACGGGCTTTTTCAGTCATGGCACCAGTGTGAGCGCGGGGGTGGCGGTGCTGATTAGTAAAACTGCTTTGTTAAAAATCACAAAGGTGACTGAGGTTATGGCTGGCAGACTTTTAGTTGTGCAGGTAGAGGAGGGCCTCCACTCATTGGTTTTTATTAATGTTTATGCCCCCAATAACGGCACTGCCAGGGTGGATTTTTTTGAAATATTAAGGGGGGTTTTGGATGAATTTACTAATAATGAGATTGTCGTGCTGGGGGGGGGATTTTAATTGAACAGAGGACTGGTTTATGGATAGAAATGGGGCCGAACCGCACTTGGGGTCAGTTAGGAAACTCAAGGAAATCGTCGAGACCTACGACATGGTCGATGTGTGGCGCTCTCACTTTCCGGCTGACAAACAGTTCACGTGGCTCAAAGGGAGCAGAGGGCACCTCTCGTTTGCTCGCTTAGATCGCTTTTACAGTTCAAAACGACACCTCAATTTATTAACTAACACTCTTATCACTCCTGTCGCTTTTTCCGATCACTCTCTGGTTTCTGTTACTCTTCTCCTCCCATCTCCACAAAAATATAAATCTTACTGGCAGTTTAACACAACTCTTCTTCAGGACAATCACTTTGTGGAATGTTTTCATTTCTTTTGGAAGCAGTGGAGTTCCACCAAACTGCAGTTCGGATCCCTGAGACAGTGGTGGGACGTGTCCAAGGTGCAGATTCGACAATTCTGTCAACAGTACACTGAACACGTCACCAAGGCCTGCATTTTAAAAATGAAGAAACTCAAGGAGGAGATCACTGAGATCCATCAGACTCTGCTAAATGGCTACTCTGAGGATCTGCTGCACAACTTGAGCACAAAGAAAACAACACTACGGGATTTATTGGAACTTCGAGCTCACGGAGCTTTAATACGTTCTCGATTTCAACAGCTTAACCACCTCGATGCACTTACAAAATTTTTCTTTGCTTTGGAAAAGAAGGAGGCCCAAGGTAAAGTTATTCATGTCCTCCAAAAAGATACTGGAGAAGAGCTGAGAGAACCTGAGGACATCCGGGACTTTGCCGAGCCTTTTTACGAGACTTTGTTTTCAAAGGAGCCACTCAGTTTCTCTTCTTCAACCACTTTGCTAAAAGGACTACCTCATATTTCTGACGATTCAGCCGAGTTTATGGACAGCGACCTTACTTTTCAAGAACTCACAATTGCACTCGAGAGTCTAAATACTGGGAAGACGCCGGGAATTGATGGCTTACCAGTTGAATTTTATAAACAGTTCTGGCCGTTATTAGGTTTGGACTTCTTCGAGGTGGTACAGGACAGTTTGCAAGCAGGGGAGCTTCCGGTCAGCTGTCGCCGAGCTCTTGTCACCTTGCTCCCTAAGAAAGGCAACCTCTGCCTTCTGCAGAACTGGCGGCCCATGAGCTTACTCTGCTCGGACTATAAAATCATCTCGAAGGGGTTAGCGACGAGGCTGAGAAAAGTGATGGGCAGCATCATCAACCCCTACCAGTCCTACTGCGTACTGGACAGACAAATTCACAACAACATATTTGTGCAGAGGGACGTCATTTCTGCATTGAAAGCTTTCAATCTCGATGTTGGTGTTCTATCATTAGATCAAGAAAAAGGCTTTTGATTAGGTCGACCACAAATATTTATTTACAACCTTAAGAGTGTTTGGTTTTGGTTTACGTTTTAAAAGGTACATCAAATTTTTATATTCCAATGTGTTTGGAGTATTAAAAATCAATGGGGTGTTAAGCCAGGCATTCGCTGTGACCAGGGGGATTCATCAGGGATGTCCTTTGTCGGGGATGATATACGCCATCTCCATCGAACCTTTTCTTAGGCAGCTTGATAAACACCTGCAGGGATTCACAAATCTATTGTCTAAAAATTTAACGTTTAAATTTCTGGCCTATGCAGATGATGTCGTGGTGTTGGTGAATTCTGATGAAGACGTCTCTGCTGTATGTAAATGTTTGACACTTTTTGAAGGAGCATCTTCTGCTAAAGTTAACTGGGAGAAGAGGAATGCATATTTATCAGGGGACTGGGCACATCGTCCTCCGCCAGTCTTACCATCAGGGGTGGGCTGGAATAGGAAAGCTTTCCGTTATCTCGGGGTTGTGTTGGGTGGTGAGGACACTGAAAAGGACAACTGGGAGGGCTTTTTACAACAGATTGACTTACGATTAAAGAAATGGCAGTGGATTGCACCTAAGCTCTCTTTTAGAGGAACAGTTCTCATTATTAACAATCTCGTTGCCTCCATGCTGTGGCACAGACTGATGAGTGTTGACCCACCAGCAGGACTCTTACACTCCATTCAAAAATTATTAGTGGACTTTTTTTGGAATGGCATACACTGGCTCAAGAAAGGACTCATCAGTTTACCGGTGGAGGAAGGCGGACAAGGGCTGATTGATGTCTGCTGCAAGGCCGCTAGTTTCAGGTTGATAGTTTTACAACGCCTGTTTTTCTCTTTGGAACCCCTAATTTGGAAAAGACTGGCTCTTTCATTTTTCCATAAGATTGAAAATTTGGGTTTTGATGTGCAGTTATTGCTAATGGACTTGAGCAGTTTAGATCTCACTCCGTTACCCAAATTTTACAAGGGAGTTTTACATACTTGGAGCTCCTTTCTTCAGAGAGTACCATCCAAATCCCCTTCGCTTTTCAATGAACCCATCATTTTTAATTCTTTATTCACATGTCCACTACTTTTTAAAATTAGTTTTGTAAAGACTTTGATTAAAAGTGGCATTGTGGTTTTTTTCTCAGCTATTGGAGGAAATAGTTACTTGTATTGATGTTCATATCTTCTGTTATTGTGCAAAATAAAGTTTATCTATCTATTATATAATTCCATTCATCTATCTATCTATCTATCTATCTATCTATCTATCTATCTATCTATCTATTATATAGTGGCCTTCATCTATCTATCTATCTATCATATAGTGCCCTTCATCCATCTATCTATCTATCTATTATATAGTGGCCTTCATCTATCTATCTATCATATAGTGCCCTTCATCCATCTATCTATCTATCTATCTATTATATAGTGGCCTTCATCTATCTATCTATCTATCTATCTATTCTGTTTGTAGACACTTACCCGAGAAAGCTGAAATGCTAAATATCGAAAAGGTCAGTAAACTTCTATGAAGGAGAGATTTCACTTTTTGAGTTTTAATAAATTTGCAAAGCTTTCTGAAAACATGTTTTCCACTTTGTCATGATGGGTTTTTGAGTGAAGATTGGTGGGCACAAATGGTAAATTTATCCACCAAAAATGAAATCTACAGCACAGTAAAGAGTGCAGAAGGTCCAGGGGTCTCAGTCCTTTCTGAATCCACTGTCGTTCCGTTCTCCTGCTTCACAACTTTTCTTATGGACTCCTCATTGCCATAATGTTACTGTTGTTAATTCATTGCTTTTTTTTTCTAAGCCTTTGTTATGTGCCTGGTGTCTTCTGTGTGGTTCCCCAAGAGGCGGGGCCACCTGCCCATCACCGCCAGGGACTGCCCTCAGCCCTATAAAGGCAAGCGATTCCCACATTTCCTGGTGGTTCATTTGAATGCGCTCGACAGTTGGTGAGTTTACTTGTGATTTTGCTTTGGTAATGTTTTATGGTTTCTCTGGATTTTTTCACCTTCTGCTTTGTTTTTTAATCATTCTCTTGATTTCTGTATCGGGATTTGGTTGCTTTCGGAGTTGCCGATGGCAGGCATTGTATGCCTTTTGAGCTCTTCAGAGGAAGTCTTTGAGTGTCCTCGAGCGGCCCAGTCAAAGCCATGAATTAAACCCCATTGAACATGTTTGGTGAGCCCTGAAGATGGCAGTTTATAAACGCTTCCCATCCAATCAAATGGAGCTGGAGAGGATCTGTCAGGAAGAATGAGATAAATTACCCAAACCCAGGTGTGCAAAGCTTGTACACTGCTTTCACAAAATTCTTCATGAGTCCCAGTTTTATGTGAAGAGGAGGCAAAACTATCAAGCGATTCATGCGGCACACTTTTCTGTCCTGGAACTAACTTTTTACGGCGTGGCCAGTTCTGTCGAGAATAGTGCGACTCTTTGGCACGGCTGTCCCATTCACTGATGAAACAACAGTACTTTGTATAGCCGAGCGGCAGTCCTAGTAACAGAACAACGACTTTAAGATCGCCACAGATATTCCAGTTGTACCCGCTTTACTGGACGTGCTTCAGCAACAGTTCCATATTCTCATACGTTTCTTTCATGTGTGCTGCATAGCCAACAGGTACTGAAGGATAAACATTTACATTGTGTAGCAGAACAGTTTTCAGGCTTAACACTGACCAATCAATGAAGAGACGCAACTCTTCCGGGTTGTAATAACAACCCAAGGCCAAGAACAATCCTTCAATGTCACAACAGAAACAGAGACTGTCGACTTATGCAAAAAATTTGGTTATATCATGGTGTTGGCCTCGAAACACAGAAAGGTTCGTACCTGGTGACAGCAAACACCATTCCTGCAGTCTCAAACCCAGCAGTTTGGCTTTTCCTTTTGACAGACGCAAATCGTTCAATTCGGACTGTGTTATCAGATGTGGATCGCCTGATGAGCACGGTTCAATGTCACTGTCAGTACCCTGCATTGCAGTTTCTTCATCTGGTTCGTCTAAGGTCCAATCCTCTGGTGGTTTCGGAACTGGAAGACTGTCATCATGTGGCACGGGTCTCATTGCTGAAGGCAGATTAGGACATTCAATGACTTTTTGTTTTTGGCAGAGAAACCAGACACATCAGTCAAACAGAAGTAACATTCTGTCACATGGTCTTTCTGTTCTCGCCATGTCATCAGAACAGCAAACAGCATCGTCTTTCGAGTGCCTCTAAGCCAGGATCTCAGACTGACAGCACTGTCGCACAGCAAATGAGAGGTGTCCATCCCTTGTCTTGATCACCAGCTGAAATACAGATGATAAGCTTTCTTCACAAGAGCAGTCATCCAACGTCTCTGAGGCACAAGTGTATATTCACCAGAGATATAGCAGAATGTATCGCGGCTGTTACGACATTGACAAGACATATCACCCAACACCAAAACGTCTATAGCATCAAGCTTACTTACTGTTATATTGCTACAGATACTATACTTTACTATACTGATACTCTACATACACACTGACTGTCTACATTAACCAAATGAGCAACATCGGTGTATGCAAGCCATCTTTATAGCAGGCTGAGACAGTGTCAAGCCCAGGATGTCATCTTTCACAGATCAGCTTCCAACCGGGCCTGATTCCATGGCTGGACATGCAAAGGCTGCACAAACCATTGTTGATAAGTCACTTATGGGAGTGAAATGTTTGGATACAAAGAGAAGAAAAAATCATGAAAAAACTGAAACGGTACGTGAGGGGTCAATGTTGATGTGATATTCGTGATCAGCACCCAAACATCTATCAGAAACACCCAACAGTGTTCAAGAAGCAAAAACTTTGTTGTGCTGTGTTATCACAGACTCTGGGTTTGTTCAGCCCTAGTGGTCACACAGACATCAGCACTTTTTTAAAATAACCTGCTTGTGTGCTGCCCCTTACACTCACCCTCTGCCAGCCTAACGTGACTTACAGCTGTCCTTTGTCCATCTCTTGCCATTTCTCTCTCAGCTGAACTGCATGGCTCTGTAAAATAATTTTCAAAAATGAAATTGGCACAAATAATAACCCAACCACGGGGGATGCACAAACCAGTGTGTTTCTTCGTGCCTGTGCCAAGCCCGGATAAATGAGAAGGGTTACGTCAGGAAGGGCATCCGGTGTAAAATTTGGCCAGATAAACATGCGGACAACAGTAAGATCTACAGCATGGTAGTGAGACCAGCTATGTTATATGGGCTGGAGATGGTGGCACTGACCAGAAAGAAGGAGACAGAGCTGGAGGTGGCAGAGTTAAAGATGCTAAGATATGCATTGGGTGTGACGAGGATGGATAGGATTAGAAATGAAGACATTAGAGGGTCAGCTCAGGTTGGACTGTTGGGAGACAAAGTCAGAGAGGCGAGATTGCGTTGTAGCGAGTTCCTCTTGAAGTAAGATGAGGAGCCCGGCACACATGCCAATCTCCTACTTTTAGGAAAAACTAATTCTATCGGGAACGGAAACCAAACAGAACCTTAGCCCCAATTTGATTCCCTTAGATAGTAATGTCCTATATGGTTTGAAAAAAAGGAAATAACCACCCAAACAATTTTGTTAATAAAACAAACAAGAATATATATTTTAAACAACCAAAAAAAACTTTAAACAACCTTTAACCAATCCTACCCAAATGCAGAACAACTGAACAGATACCAATTAATATGCCCACCCCCTTGAACTGCTCTATAATGCACTCCCCAGAAAAAGGCAAAACAGAAAAGGAAGAAAAAAAAGAAATATTAATATTTACAGACAGCTGTAGGAATGAGTCCCCAGACATCATAAAGGTTTGGGGCAGCCACCCGAATATTATATCCCAGCTGCAAAAATTTTAAAATAGTCGAACAGAGATGTTCACTAGACTGAGTCCAAAACAGAACTGAATATTTGGAGGTAAGATGAAGGTTTTAAGCATAGACATAGAATTACTAGACACCGCATGACCGGCAGCATCGTACGTCAACGTCACCGCCATATTGCGAGTGGCACTGCTGTGGAGTGAAGTAATGGATACAGATGCCTCACGCATGTGCTGCTTGGGATTGTGCAAACCGATGTACGCTCCAAACCAGATCCCGGGGGATTACATTTCATAGGTAAGGCTGAACAATTATTTTGGTTATATTTGGCCATTAGAAAATCCTGTTTTATAATCTTAACTTTAGCTACGCCAGGCTAAGCTAGCAATGTGCTTAAGTGAGCCTCCAAACAATGTTTTGGCTAAACATATTTAGTCACTAACTATGTAGATTGTTGTTAGCTGTTAACATTTCTCAAACTTTGAAGGTTTCCCAAAGAAATCTACCTCAGGAAGCAGTGGGAGGTCAGGTAGCCCTTAGACGGGCTTTTGAGAAAGTTGTCCTGTGATGTGTGCTGTGCTAGTTTGGTAACAGATGCTATACCGGCATCATATGATCAAAGCTACCACTCGCTCACCTTAAAAAACAAAGGAGGTATGATGATTCCTTCTGAGGGTCCAGTTAAGGTGGTCAAAGTAGCTGAGCGTGTTATCCGACAGTCGACATGAGGGCAAGCTGTCAGTGTATCTTTGATCAATCAGTTTGTTCGGGCTGAGATTGATTGAGATGATGTGTTTACTCTCAAGGAGCACATTGAGGAAACACAGTTTGAAACTGACAACCATCATTTTATGCTCATGTCTTTAGTCGTGTCTGTCTTCCACAAACTAAGACTGCACCATATTACCGGACTGAATACTCTCAAATTACAGGATCTGAGTGAGCGAGAGGAGTGTCAGTCTGTAGGAGATCAGTGAGGTTGTGGAGAGCTTTAAATGTTCAGAGCGGTATTTAGTATCGTATTCTGTAGTGAACAGGGAGCCAGTGAAGTTGAGAGACAATAGGTGTAATATGTTCAGTGGATTTAGAAAAGCAGGTTATTATCCTGGCAGTAGAATTTTGAAGAAGTTGTAAGTGATGGATACGTTTTTGTGGGATGCCAGATAGCATTACAGTAATCTATACGTGAGGTGACTCGGGTATTAACTGATACTTCAGTACTGTGTTGCGTAAGAACAGGACCAAGTCTAGAAGTGTTTCGGAGATGGAAGAAGGCAGTCCACGAAATGTTACTTATATGGGAGGAATTATTTAATAATAATAATTATTATTATTATTTAATAATTGCCATTACTAGTGTATAAATGGATATAAATAATTGCATTTAAACGATTCGCCAAAATCTGTTGTATGTAAACGATACTGTTTTAAACGTTATTGTTTTTTCATCAGAAACCTTACCTGTATTAGTTTAAATGGCACTTTTTCCACTTGCAATATGGCAAATGTGCTGATGTATCGTGTCGACTGGGCAACATAGTGAATGCGGCTCCTATCTATATACAGTGATACTTTGAGATACGAGTGCCCCAACGTACGAGTTTTTTGAGATATGAGCCGTCACTAGGTCGACTTTTTTGCCTTGAGTTACGAGCTTTTTGAGATATGAGCCGTCACTAGGTCGATTTTTTTGCCTTGAGTTACGAGCCAAAATTAAAAATACGTGCCATCAAAGAGCTTGTCGCCACACATTCCGAGGAACTGACGACAGAGGAGTTGACGGAACTACAGACGCGGCAACATACAGAGGTTCTGCAGGAGATCGGTATCGCAGAGAAGATTATCTCTTAAAGTGAGATAAAGGAAGTGTTTGCAATGGGGGAAAAAGTTTCGAACTTTAAAGAAAAGAAACACCCTGAAAAAGTTACAACTGATCGTGCAGCGGCGCAATTTAATGACACTTGCCCATCTCATTTCAGAAACATTCTAAAGGGGAAGACTAAACAAAGCTTCTTGGATAGGTTTCTATTGAAACGCCCTGCAAGTGAAAGTGACGAAAGAGTGGCAAAAAAGAAAAAAACTAGTGAAGAAGAAAATTAAGTTAAGCAAAAGTGAAGTGAAAGAAAAAAATTACAATACACTAATTGGCTTTGCCAGCATCTGTTTATTTGTTTAGATTCTCTTTTATGTATTAGGTTTTATTTTGTTTGTATACAATATTTGTTTATTATAAATACATTTTTCTTATGTTGAAAAAAATTGGGGTGGTTTTTTGGGGGCTGCCACGAATTCATCTCATTTTAATTCATTTCAATGGGGAAAACTGATTTGAGATACAAGCATTTTGACTTACGAACTCGGTCACGGAATGAATTAAACTCGTATCTCAAGGTATCACAGTATGTCTATGGTTTTAAGGGCTGGGGAAGGAAATTATGCCATCTTGGCCGGAACCGGAAGTGATGCCATCAGAGGTGCCGGAACCTGGTGAGATTTCCCGGGAATGGTCTGCAAGAAACTGGGAGAGACAGTCAGCACACTCTGCCACCCCCTGGTCTGGTGTTGTATTACAGTTCCCCAGGCCCTTTAGCTGTCTCCTAATCGCACGTGTGTGACACAGCCCAAAAAATATTCACATACATATATATACAAATGTAAATTAGACATACCCCATAGACATCCCCACATATTCCCCAGTCCCTTTTATATTGACTTTGTCTTAGCTTTGAATAAAACCGGCTTGGGAAATTCGCTGATAAATTCAGCTACTAGCCAAAGTATCCCATCTGACTTGTTAGATAAAAAGAAGCAATCTCACCAGCTTGGTGACAACTCTTTATTTAATGTTAAAGTCCGCCTCACCCAGGTGTATTGGCATTAATGTCCGTCCATGGCAGATGCCAGAATCAGAAATATAAGGTAAAGCCGTGCACTCCGATGACCATTCCCGGTTAGCCAGAACTCTCTTTTTTGCGTGCGCCCAAACTGTTCTTGTTACGGCACCTTATTTGCTTTACACATAGCTTCCTTTCTAATCCACCTTCCCAGCTCCTTCTCTTTTAAAATGCACACCTCCTTCCCTTTTTAAGTCGGTTCTCCTTCTTACAACATACACCAGCAGGACCCATAGGCAAGGACCCACAGGCGTGGTTTTGCCCCCTTCTCCCCTTAAAGAGATATCCTCCAAGACATTCATTCCCTCGGACATCTATTCCAAAGTGGCTGAAACAGATTAAAGCGCATATAATACGTAGCAACCATTACAGCGTTGGTTTGGACATGGGCAGAGGAGAGATGCTGGGTATACTGAGAGAAGGGTGCTAAGGATAGAGCTGCCAGGGAAGAGGAGAAGAGGAAGGCCTAAGAGAAGGTTTATGGATTTGGTGAGAGAGGACATGCAGGTGATGGGTGTAACAGAGCAAGATGATGAGGACAAGAAGAGATGGAAGAAGATGATCCGCTGTGGTGACCCCTAACGGGAGCAGCCAAAAGAAGAAGAAGACGACACGTCCCTTGAATTTGTGCTTCTTAGGGATATTGATTTTGGACTATGGTTTGGACTGCATGTTGCCACACATGCTCGAATGGGGGACAGTAAAAGGGCTTGATGGGGCATGAAGGAACAACAGATGGGGAACTGAAACAGAGCACTAATGCTTTTTTCTCCTTTTATCTAAAGAAAGCTTCAAGAATAAAATGTTCCTACTGGATGTAATGCTCCCGTATCCACCTCCTTGTCACGCAATAAAGAAGACTGCAGACCTAACTCACTTCTGGTCTCATCCTGAGAAGGGTGCTAAGGATGGAGCTGCCAGACAAGTGGAACAGAGGAAGGCATAAGACAAGGTTTATGGATGTGGTGATAGTGGACATGCAGGTGAAGGGGGTGACAGAGCAAGATGACGAGTACAGGAAGATATGGAAGAAGATGATCTGCTGTGGCAACCGCTAATGGGAACAAGAAGAAAATTGGCACAAATAACCTTCTTATTACAGCACTGTACACTAAATTTTGATCTTGATATTCCATCAACATGAAGAACTTGCACTGCCCTATCTGTGGATGAAGCATCTTGTTATGTCCACGGTGTGATTTGTATTCTATTAATCAGAATGCGGCCTTTCCTGTGCGGCTAATTGGCTCCAACGCAACCCCCTTGGAATGTTGCTGAAGACAGAGAGACGCAACGGTGAATAAGCAACTGAAAGGAACGTCTAGGGTGAAGTATCCTCTACACTCGGCTTCTCTTGTTTTCCATTTATTAGAGTTTGCAAAGAAATAATGAAAAGCTGTAGCTACTGAATCTGGTATTTAATTTAAGTTAATTAAAGTTCAAGGTCATTGATTGACTTAATAAAGTGTGTTCCATTCAAAGTACATTATGGCTTTCGTTTGACAATGAGAAGCTCAAACAGAAAGATTTAAAGGTACAGCATTATAGAAAGATACAAATATGAGAGCACTATGTAATAGGCTGATTTTTAAAGGTATTTAATTACAAATAAACACATAGAAAGTGTCACATGCGTGCACATAGGGGACACCTTAAGGGCTCTGGTGATGGTAATTCCCCACAACTCCCAAGGCTGACGCTGTATACTAACATTTTTTATCTACGGACTGGGAAGATTAACGGCTTCAACACCAATGACATCACTTCTGGTGTCCATCCTCCTAGATACGACTTATCCTGCCGACTACGCCACTGTAAGAAAGTAAGCAGAGACACACCCAGGCAAACCCCACACAATTCTGATTAAAAATAAATGTGGTTTACAAACGGCACTAAGAAAAAAAAACATATTTTCAGATGCTAGTCTTAATCTCAACTGCCCAAGATTGTGGATGTTCTTTCTTTAAGGACTTCCTGCAGAAAGAGGTGGATCTAGGTGGAGAGACATCGGAACTGCCATAATTGGTGTTAAAGCCATCATCAATCTTCCAGGTCTGTAGAGTGAGGAGGAGAAAATGCATTAGTAGACAGTGCCAACATGTGGGGCAGCGGGGAATCACCATCACCAGAGTCCTTAAACCTTAAACCGCCACATATAAATGGGGGGGTTAATGCACCCCTCGGATACCAAATACTTTTTTGCCTCACTTTTTAGTAAATGTCACAATTCACCAAGAAAAAGTTTATTTTTTTTTTTAATGCAAAGAACATCACAATTACTGCAACCCTGATCATTTAACACACTGCCAATGAACAGCAAAAAACTACTAGAACAATATATAGAAGGTGCAACTGACGCCATTGCTGAAATTCAGTAAATCACTGAGCCAACTGCGCTTGAACCGGCTGCACGCAAACACACAGAGGCCAATGCTGATGCTGGCAGGCTAGTATAGTGCTGGGGCATGAATCCCAGGGACATGCTGATGCTGATTCGCTAGGGGGCACCAGTGATCATGAGCTGGCTGCTCAATGAATGTACAGCATGGACTGATCAGCTCCAGTGTGCTGGAAAATTGCACTGGGAACCGACTAGAGCTGGTTGTGGCGGTCAAGGAATGTACGTCACCGAATATACTCGGCCCCTGAGTGCTGGCAGATTGCATTGGGAACCTACTATAGCCGGTTCCGGCGGTTTAACGGTTAAACTGTGGTGACTGACAATAGATAAATGGATGGATAGATGGCTGCATGAAATGCATTATATAATACGTGGATGGATGAAAGGCATTATATTATAAATCAGAGGTGGGCAATGCTGATCCTGGAGGGCTGCAGTGGCTGCAGGTTGTTGTTCCAATCCAGTATCTTAATGAGAAGTTAACTACCGCTGATGAGGCCCTTGTTGCTGAAGTGATATTTTGATGCTTCATTTTTGTGGTCTCACTTGTTAAGGTTCCCCACCCTTAATTGCTAATTTCAGTCTTGAACAGCTGCATTCACCCTTTTAAATGCCAAATGACAAAGAAGCCAGCAGATCTCCATCTAACTTGTTTCCATTTACACCTCTGTGGATTCACCGTGTAGTATTTAGTTTAATAAAACACAAAAAATGCAACAGACAAGAAAAGTATCCATTTTTGGCTTCAAATCATTTAGATGATATCCTTGGAAAGGAAAAATGTCTACGATATAAGAACTTCACATTGCAGACTAACAAGCCTTAACATTAAATAAGGCCTGAGATTGGCAAGAATTGGTTTCTAATTAAGCAAATGGGTTGGAACGAAATCCGGTAGCCATTGCACCCCTCCAGGACCGATATTGCCCACTCCTGTTTTAGATGGATGGATGTATGGGAGGCATTATATTATGGACTGATGGATGGATGGATAGATGGATGAATGGAAAACATAATATTGATATGATCCTACAGTTGTGACCCACTGGGCTGGCTACTTTGACCAGCTGTTCAAAGCTGATCCTCTGGCTAGGACATTGGATGTCTCTGTGTCCACTGTTCTTGAGGCTGATCTTCTAATTAGCTGTGAACCACCCAATCTCACTGAGATGGCACAGGTGGTGAACCAGCTGGGGGGGAGGGGAAGGCTGTCGGGATCTGTGTTATCCGCGGTGAACTTCACCAGGTGGCTGGTAAGGCTGTCCTCCTGGCATTGCAAGCAGTCTTTGCTTCCATTTGAGAGATGGGCGTCACCCCAACTGACTGGAAAACGGGACTTGTCACTCCTATCTGGAAAGTGAAGGGTGATTGCCTGGATTGTGGCAACTAGAGGAGGATAGCACTGCTCTTAGTGATAAGTAAGGTCCTTGGTTGGGTCATCCTCAATAGGATTTGTGATCACTTGTTCACCTACCAGCATCCGGGGCAGTGTGGTTTTATGCCTAAGAAGTCTACCATCAACTGCATCCTGGCACTGAGGGTTCTCATCGAGCACAAATGTGAGTGTCGGCAGAGTTTCCTTGCAGCATTTGACTCAGTTGATAGAGCTTCCTTGTAGGACATCCTGAGACTTTGTGGGATCGGCCTAAAGTTGCTGGATATCATGGCTGGCCTGTACACTGGTACAGTGAGTGTGATGCAGAGTGGAGGCAGACCCTCTGCGTTATTCCCAGTTGATTCTGGGGTTCGTCAGCGGTGTGCTCTGCTCCTACTCTGTTCAATGCTTATATGGACTGGGTGTCGGGCATCTGTTGATGAAGAAAGATTCACGGATCTTGACGATGCAGTGATCTTCGCGGAGTCAATGGAGGCTCTGATCGGGGCTCTCGAGAGACTGAGTGAGGAGTCTGAGTGTCTGTGCTCGCGAGTGTCCTGATAAAAACCAACATCCAGGCCTTTAGTGACCTCTTGGGCACAGCCATCAGCAGTGTGTCTGTCTGCGGAGAGAGTGTCGACCTCGTCAAGAGGTTTACTTACCTCAGCAGTGACATTCATGACTCTGGTGACTCTTCTTATGAAGTCAGTAAACGGATTGGGAGAGCATGGGGGGTCATGGGGTTCCTGGAAAGGGTTGTGAGGCGCACCCGATATCTGCAAAAGGACGAAGGTCCAAGTCTTTAGAGCCCTGGTGCTTCCTGTCTTGCTATATGGTTGTGAGATGTGGATGCTGTCCAGTGACCTGAGATGAAGACTGGACTTCTTTGGTACTGTGCCTCTCTGGAAAATCCTTGGGTATCGTTGGTTTGACTTTGTGTTGCTCATGGAGTCCCAAATGAGGCACATTACCTGCATTGTGTGGGAACATCACTTACGGCACTACGGCCATGTTGCGCGACGCCCCCGAGCGTGATCTGGCTCAATTGTTGAGGACCCGAGCAGCTGTATCAGGCCAAGGGGACGCCCTATGTAACCCCTGGTTGAAGCAGATAGAGGGTCATTTCCATAGGGTGGGACTGGACCACATCTCTGCCTGGGGGGTTATCAACCAGGATCCTGAGCTGTTTCATTGTGTGGTGGGTGCGACAACACGCTATACTAGTGCATGCTCCCCAACCTGATCTGACCTGAAGGTAGTACATTATGGATGGATGGCAGGCATTACATTATAGATGGACAGGTGGATAAATGGTTGGATGAAAGGCATAAGATGTCCACCATACTATATAAAAAATAGTAATTTTGGATAAGAGCACCTACCATAGGTATAATAACAGCAGCTTTGGATAAAAGTGTTTATCGTATGTACAACAATAAGTCACCTTGCATAAAAGTCTTCCCTCATATACGATAAAAAGAGGCACTCGGCGATGCCCACTTCTGGCCTTTGCCCGCTCACACAGACATGACCATACAGCTCTATTACCTTGGAGCCCCCAGCTGTCAGACTGCCGCCCACCCGCCTCAGACCTTCTCTCGTCAATCTTGACTCTGTCTGCTCTCACACGTTTGGAGGCTTTACAAGCACTCAGCTTGGTTTTGTCAGGTCTCAGTGGAGACATCCATCTTACATCCTCATTCTGTCAGATCACAGAGGCCCCGGGATCAGGTGGAATTTGTCAGATTCCTCCTTGTTAATTATTAGACAGGACAATTTGTTTTAGACGCGACTCGGTGGTTTCAAGCCGTCATCATAGAGTCTTGAATTGTACGGTAAAAGTGTGTAATTTTAGATAGTTCTCATTCTGGACCACCGGCCTTACTCACTTCACACAAAACTGTTCATTTGGTGGGGGGGGGGGACTTTCTTGAAAAAAAAAATGAAGAACACGCTGGACGAAGAGAGATGAGCAGGGGAATCCATAATGGAATACGTAAGGGTGTGACGGTTGTCATGGATACGTGTGGGTGTCACTGGCAGTTTGCACCTTTCCCTAAACCTGTAAAGGACTGCAAGGCCAGCCAGTGGTTCCTGGGGAAGGGAGCACCTGACTCGGAGGGCCAAACAGACTGAAAGGGGTGGAGCTGACCATATGTAAATCAGTGGTGGGAAAAAGGTGAACGAGGAGAAGAGAACGCCAGAGCCAAAGGAGAAGCAGACGCCACAAAACAGGGGCAAGAGGGGAAGCTACTGGAAAAAAGTCAGGTGAACCCGGGTTCGTTTCTGTCAGAATCATTTTTCCTTTTCTTATGAATGAGATGAAGTCTTTCGGGAGAGTACCTGATGGGCCACCATAAGGGACTGGGTAGCATTACATTTCCCAAAATGGGAGGAACTTCCCTCGCCATCACAGGCTTTAAATGATCATGTTTAATGGTGAATATTTAAAGGACTTGGGTTTCATTAATTTGTTTTTCATATTTGTGTGTTTTAACTGCTTTGTTCTGCGATTCATGTTGGTTGGGGGGGGGGGGTTTTCAGCACTGCAGCGCGGTGCTATGTATACAGGGGGCTTGTATGTTGCGTCCAATTCCTCACTTTACGGGTGTGACAAAAGGCGCTATATGACTGCCGACCCGACACAGACAGACACGGGAGGCACACTTATAAAAACAAATAAATGTTTAATTTCTATTTCTTCACCTGTGGGCAACGCCTTCCCCGTCCCCACGAGCACAACTCCACACAATACTTTTGTATTTCTCTTAGTCTTCCTCCGCTCCTCCTCCACAATCTTCGTCTTTATCCTCCCGACTCTGGCCACCGGAGTAGTGGCTGCTGGCTCTTTCATAATACACCAGGAAGTGCTCTAGGTGCTTGATGACTTCATTTCCGGAAGCACTCCCGGGTGTGCCGGAAGAACCGCCCATAAGGGCTCAGCAACTCCAGCTGCGGTACCCCCTGGTGGCGCCTGCGGATCCCAACAGGGCTGCATTACACTCCAACTCCCATGAAGCCCTGCATAAGTCCAAGGCACTGCTGCACCCCAGGGAGGGTTGCCATCTAGTGTCCAGGGGGAGGTAACGTACGAGCCACACTTGCTCTCCTGGAACTCCCAGCGTGGAGGCGTCCTGGCTGGGCAAGAGCCCCGGCCACACACTACAATGGGATATGAACAATTCTATTATAACTCCACTTTACATTCACTGGTGTGTTTCTGTTTCTGTACTCGCTCCCCCGGATCATTTCTTTATTTTTTTCTTTCTGGTGGTGGCTCTGAGGCTAGAGATCTACACCAGCAATCAGAAGGTTGCCAGTTCAAAACTCACAAAAGGTGCTTAACCTGCAATTGCTCCATCCAGGGTGTGCCATTAACCTTCATCCAGTCCTGGGGGTTGGTGGCAGGATTGGCACTCCAGCCACTGTAAAAACTGTTTCATTCCATCCTACCCCTTGCTTGGCTGCACTCAAGTCCTAATTGGGATCCTGAGGTGGTCCGACGTGTGGTGGGTACATGCTCCCAATCTCCTCTCCAGCACAATGTTAACAAAAGAAAGATGCTCTGATAGACAATAATAAGTTATAACTAGTTTAACCCCTGTAGTATGCGGCTGGGGCCCTTACCCGGCCGGGACAGCTCCACGCTGGGAGGACCGGGAGAGCAAGCGTGGCCAGAACATTACCTCCCCTGGAGTGCTAGATGGCAGCCCCCCTGGGTTATACAGCCTCGGAGTTTGGTACAGCCCTGTTGGGGTCCGCAGGTGCCGCCAGGGGGGCACTGTAGCTGGTCCTGAGCCCATGTGGGCAGTTCTTCCGCCACACCTGGAAGTGGGGCAACGAGCACCTGAGGCACTTCAAGTAGTGATGGGAAGTTCGGATCATTTTACTGACTCGGACCTTTGAGTTTCGTTCAGCAAAATGAACAAATCTTTTTTCGAGTCATTTCGTTCATTTCGTTCATTTTAGCAAAATATAATTTAAATGTTACCTGTTACTTCCCTAGCACATCTACTGCTTACACAAATGTTGATCACACTACAAACAAGACAAAACTATAATGCTATAAGAAACAGAAAATTTTGCGTTAGTATTTGACTGAGGTACTGAGCCGGTAAGTGGTCACGTAACAAAAGAACGAACGACTCGAAAGACTCGAGGAATGAACTAATCAATTCTGTTTCCGGCTCAGACTGCATAGGTTAAGCTTATGGGGCTGTCACGTGATGAACGAACGACTCGAAAGACTCGAGGAATGAACTAATCAATTCTGTTTCCGGCTCAGACTGAGTTGGTTAAGCTTATGGGGCTGTCATGTGATGAACGAACGACTCGAAAAACCCGAAGACTCGAAACAGGTGAATCAATAATTCCAATACAGAAACTATAGGAAGTTGCGCAAATGCGCATGCGTGACTGAACGACTCACTCCCACGAGACGACTCGTTCTTCCCGAGTCACATTAAAGATTCGTTCAAAATGAAGGAATCGTTCAAGAACGACCCATCACTAACTTCAAGGTGCCTTACAGGATCTCACAAAAGTGAGTACACCCCTCACATTTTTGTAAATATTTTATTATATCTTGTCATGGGACAACACTGAAGATGACACTTTGATACAATGTAAAGTAGTCCGTGTACAGCTTGTATAACCGTGTAAATTTGCTGTCCCCTCAAAATAACTCAACACACAGCTATTAATTTCTAAACCGCTGGCAACAAAAGTGAGTACGCTCCTAAGTGAAAAATGTCCAAATTGTGCCCAATTAGCCATTTTCCCTCCCCGGTGTCATGTGACTCGCTAGTGTTACAAGGTCTCAGGTGTGTTAAATTTGGTGTTCTCGCTCTCACACTCTCTCTCATACTGGTCACTGGAAGTTCAACATGGCACCTCATGGCAAAGAACTCTCTGAGGATCTGAAAAAAAGAATTGTCGCTCTCCATAAAGATGGCCGAGGCTATAAGAAGATTGCCAACACCCTGAAACGGAGCTGCAGCATGGTGGCCAAGACCATACAGCGACGGGTTTAACAGGACAGACTCCACTCAGAACAGGCCTCGCCATGGTCAGCCAAAGAATTTGAGTGCACGTGCTCAGCGTCATATCCAGAGGTTGTCTTTTGAAAATAGACGTATGAGCGCTGCCAGCATTGCTGCAGAGGTCAGCCTATCAGTGCTCAGAACATACGCCCGCCGCACAAGGCATCAAATTGGTCTGCATGGCTGTCGTCCCAGAAGGAAGCCTCTTCTAAAGATGGTGCACAAAAAGCCTGCAAACAGTTTGCTGAAGACAAGCAGACTAAGGACATGGATTACTGGAATTGATGAGACCAAGATCAACTTATTTCATTCAGATGGTGTCAAGCATGTGTGGCGGCAACCAGGTGAGGAGTACAAAGACAAGTGAGTCTTGCCTACAGTCAAGCATGGTGGTGGGAGTGTCATGTTATGGGGACCGCATGAGTGCTGCCGGCACTGGGGAGCTACAGTTCATTGAGGGAAGCATGAATGCCAACATGTACTGTGACATACTGAAGCAAAGCGTGATCCCCTCCCTGGGCCGCAGGGCAGTATGCCAACATGATAACCTCCAAGACGACTGCTGCCTTGCTAAAGAAACTGAGGGTAAAGGTGCTGGACTGGCCAAGCATGTCTCCAGACCTAAACCCTATTGAGCATCTGTGGGGCATCCTCAAATGGAAGGTGGAGCAGCGCAAGGTCTCTAACATCCACCAGCTCTGTGATGTCATCATGGAGGAGTGCAAGAGGATTCCAGTGGCAGCCTGTGAAGCTCGTGTGAACTCCATACCCAAGAGAGTTAACTCTTTGAGGGCTGAATATTTTTTCCAAAAAACTCAGTTTTCTGAAAAGCACACAAAGCAGTGGTTTCACACATTAAGTCAACATAAAACATCTGTTGCTATGTGCTGTGGCTGCTGTTGGCGCATGTTCAGCGTCTCTGGCGGCAGAAGCTGCATTTGCGCACCTCAATGGTCAGTAGGAATGCACGGTGGGCCAGCTGCCTGGCTGTCTTCGCACAGCAGGTGGGTGGTGGTGGCGGCTGCAGTGTGACGCAATATGGTTTGTACCTCTTGTCATCATAAGTGGTGGTCCTCCCAGGCAAACGCTGCTGTAGATGCATCAGCTACACGAAAGCATTCAGCGCCACGATCAGCTGGGGACAGATCAGATGATGCTGGTACCTCACTTTCAATTCTGATATCCATCTCGGAGTCTGACAAGTCAGAGTCCTATTCGATGAAATTACATAAAACATCCATGGATAATTTTGCTTTGCACATTCGTTTTGGTCTCTCACCAGATGTCGGTGCCACTTTACAGGTTGTTTGCTCTTCGCTACTTATGCACGTGCAGGGAATCGAGGTTAAATCAACACAGCTTTGTAACTTTATTTCTAGCAAAGAGAGTCAAACTGAAATGTAACGGTGAGTTTTCTAGCAGTTTACAGCTGATTACCATCCTCCTGAATTTTGACAAAAGTCGACATTAGCCCTGAAAGAGTTAAGGCAGTGCTGGAAAATAATGGTGGGCAGCCACATAAAATATTGACACTTTGGGCACAATTTGGACATTTTTCACTTAGGAGTGTACTCACTTTTGTTGCCAGCGGTTTAGACATTAATGGCTGTGTGTTGAGTTATTTTGAGGGGACAGCAAATTTACACGGTTATACAAGCTGTACATGGACTACTTTACATTGTATCAAAGTGTCATCTTTAGTGTTGTCCCATGACAAGATATAATAAAATATTTACAAAAATGTGAGGGGTGTACTCACTTTTGTGAGATCCTGTAAGGCACCTTGAAGTTAGTGATGGGTAGTTCTTGAACGATTCGTTCATTTTGAACGAATCTTTAATGTGACTCGGGAAGAACAAGTCGTCTCGTGGGAGTGATTCGTTCAGCCACGCATGCGCATTTGCGCAACTTCTTATAGTTTCTGTATTGGAATTATTGATTCACCTGTTTCGAGTCTTCGGGTTTTTCGAGTCGTTCGTTCATCACGTGACAGCAAATTTACACTGTTATACAAGCTGTACACGGACTGCTTTACTTTACATTGGATCAAAGCGTCATATCTTCAGTGTTGTCCCATGGAAAGATAGAATAAAATATTGACAAAAATGTGAGGGGTGTACTCACTTTTGTGAGGTGCTGTATATAAGGGGCCAGCGGACTCAGTGATCTAGAGTCGAGAAGAGGAGGAGGAGGGCAAAGCTTGCTGAGGAGGAGGAATGGAGGAGGAAAAGACCAAGAGAAAGGATTGTATGGTACTGTGTCCGTGGGAAACAGAGAAGGCGTTTCCCACAGGTGAAGAAAAGAAATAAAAATAACTTGTGTGTTTATATCTGTGCCTCTTGTCGGGTTGGGTGGCTGGCATGCCCCCTAGTGGTTTTGTCAAACACCTCCCCCCTTGTGATCTGTGGGTGCCTTTGGTCACAACCACCTGCCAAAGCAATAATTGGAAACGAAGAAGGAAGACGTCATGTCTGTCGCGACTTGGAAGGAGAGAGTCCTGCGAAGACACAGCTTGTGTGTGAAGGGTGGAGAAGTCTGCTGTGAGCGGCAGATGTTTTCTCTTTTTTAATTTTTCTTGTGTTTTTTCATTATGACCTCAGTGTTTATATCAAGCTTCTTTCTTTACCAGCTTGAGCACAAATGTGGCCAGCCAGCCTTCTTAATGACGACCTGAAGAGCTCCTTTCTATTCCTGGTCTCTCTGAACTCCAAATGCTTGAAGCTTTCATCAAGTTGTCATAATTAATCAGCTTGCTTGCATGTCTTCAAGTTGCAGTGACGGGAACAATGCCGCTGATCTGAAAGGGCTCGCTGGAACGAAAGGCGGCGGAGGAATCGTTGCCATGGAGTTCTGAGAGGGTTGCTAGCCGACAGCTGGCGTGGTGCTCCTGAAGAAAGCCTCCGCCGTGGCGAAGACTGAAGGTGGTAGGCTTTAGTGCACAATTGCCCATAAGACCTGTCATCATGTCATCTCTTAACGAGCCGAATTAGTATGACAGAATGGTGTGGGGCTTGTGCAGAGAATGGCGTTGTTCAGTTGTGCATCTTGTATAACAACCCACCTCACTGTCTGTGGCATCGGCTTGCTTTGCGTTTCCTTTCGTTTTTTGTTTTTCTTTTTCTTCAATGGGACTTGTGATCAGGCTCACTGCTATCATTAGCTGGGAGGGTATAAAGACAAAGGGTCCATGTCACCAGCAGCCACCAGGTAGCACTGTTACCAAATTTAAGAACTTCCTCATCCCTTGGGGCCACCAGGTGGCACTTCTATTTCAGGTTGGCATCACCCTCTTTAATATCACCAGAGGATACCAGTTTAGTGTCTGCCCAGACCGTCAGATGGTACACCTGCTGCAGTTAAGCAGGAAGGACCTTGTTTAATGTCTCCCGGGGCACCAGGTGGCACTGTTGATATACTCAAATAAATATCTTCAGGAGTCACCCTGTTTGCCTGACCCCATTTAAGTTTTCTAGATTCCACCAGGTGGCACTTTTATTTCATTTTGGCATCACCTTTTTAATATCACCAGGGGATACCAGTTTAGTGTCTGCCAAGACAGTCAGGTGTTACACCTGCTGCAGTTAAGCAGGACCTTGTTTAATGTCTCCCTGGGCACCAGGTGGCACTGTTGATATACTCAAATAAATGTCTTCAGGAGTCACCCTGTTTGCCTGACCCAATTTAAGTTTTCTAGATTCCACCAGGTGACACTATGGTTGCATTTTAGCACGACCACATTTAATGTCTCCTGGTGGTATATTAACCAGGTGGCACTGTTGATATACCCGATTAAATGTCTTCAGACGTCACTCTGATTGCCTGACCCCATTTAATGTCTCCAGATACCAGCAGGTGGCAGTTTTGTTGCATGTAGGCATGACCCCATTTACTGTTCTATAAGGCCCTTAGGTGGCACTATTTGTGTAGCTTAGCATGACCACGTCTAACCTCTTCAGGGGTCATTAAGTGGCACAATTCATATATTTTAGTACAACCCAGTTTAATATCTTCAAAGACCATGAAGTGAATGCATTGCAGTTTAGCATATTTGTAATTATGAGGTCAAGGGTGGCACTATGGTTGTACTTTAGCACAAACACATTAAAAGTCTCCTGGGGTTACCAGGTGGCACTGCTGATATATACCCAAATAAATGTCTTCAGAAGTCACCCTGATTGCTTGACCCCATTTAATGTCTCCACATGCCAGCAGGTGGCAGTATTGTTGCATGTAGGCATGACCCAATTTAATGTTTAACATGGCCCTCAGGTGGAACTGTTTGTGCAGCTTGAGGTGACAACATCCATCCACTCCAGGGGTCACCTAGTGGCATCATTCCTATATTTTAGAACAAGGCCATTTAATGGCTTCAAAGGCTATTAGGTGGACATGTTGCATTTTAGCATAATTATATTTATGGGTGGCACAATGACTGACTATGATTACATTTTAGCATGACCATATTTATTTATTTTGATTTTATTGATTTTATTAAAATCAAATAGCATTCCATATAAATAACTCAAGTTTTACAAAAAAAATTTGAAACAAATATTTATGACCATATTTAATACCTCCAGGGGGTCACCAGGTGGCACTAACGATGCTTTTAATCCAAGGCCTATTTAATGTTTAAAGAGGTCACCAGGTGGCACTATTTGTCTGGTTTAGCCAAACCCTTTTAAATATCTTCAAAGAGAATCAAGTGGGTACATTGCATTGTAAGACCCCATAATATGGGTGTGGGACCTGTTGGGGGTACTTGGGTGCCACCACAGTGAGTTGCCAAAAAGGATACTCCCCTGTCATAGGGAAGTTCCACCTGACCTTTAAGTGCTTGTTGGTGGCAATGTTGCTGCACCAGAAGTACTCTGGGGTCCTAACTGGAAAGGAGCTTTGGCTCCCCTCAGGTGAATCAGAGATGGCGACACATCTGGCCAGTTGATCTCTATGAAGTGCTTTCCTGACGGTTCTTTGTACTTTGGCCTCAGTAATGTTGTTTTGCTGTATAGCTACCTTGTATCTGTTCCATCATGGCCTGGTTTAACTTGCTGAAGTCCGTGGGATACTACCTGTCCCTCGTAGACATCCTGCCGACTACGCCAATACAGTATGTAACACAATGAGACAAAACAAAGAGTTCGGGCATTTAACTGAAGAAAAAGACAAAAGAGACAACAGCAACAAAACTAAAAGGGTTAAATGACCAGAAGTGTTGTAGTCTTGGACTTTTAAGGCAAAGCTGTTGCTGTGTTTACTGAGAATGGTGCGAAAGCAGTGAAGGATGATCCTGTGAACAAAAAATATCTTGTAAATCAAAGGAGGGTGGCAAGAATTGTATGAGATGGGCGCCAACCAGGCAAATCAATGATAATAAACTGCTCCAAAAAATTAAATGAACACATTGAAAACACATCAGATGACAATGGGAAAACAAATCCTGTTGGCTATCTATACTGCAAGGATGGCACATTGTGTGATGGAAATGAAAATGATCAACCGACAGAGAGAGGGCTGAACTCAAAGACACCCCGAAAATCAAAGGGAAAAAAATGAGGTGCAGTCCATTTTGACAAAATTTCAACTCCAAATCGTACTCAGTAGTTTGTATGGCGCCCCCCCCGGCAGTGTCCTGATGGGACGACGGATGGGGTGCTGCATGGGGATCTCCTCCCAGATCTGGACCAGGGCATCACTGAGCTCCTGGGCAGGCTGAGGTGTCAGATGGACCCAAACATAATGTCCCACCCAGAGGTGTTCTATTGGATTGAGATCAGGCGAGGGAGCGTGGATTAGGGTATCAGTCAATGGTATCAGTTCCTTCATCCTCTCGCCACATGAGGCCGGGCATTGTTGTGCAGCAGGAGGAGCCCAGGAGCCACTGCACCAGCATAGGGTCTGACATTGGGTCCAAGAATTTCATCCCGATATCTAATGGCAGTCAAGGTGCCGTTGTCTAGACTGTAGAGGTCTGTGTGTCCCTCCATGGATATGCCTCCCAAGATATACCATCACTGACCCACCACCAAACCGGTCAGGCTGAATGATGTTACAGGCAGCATAATGTTCTCCACAGCTTCTCCAGACCTTTTCACGTCTGTCACATGTGCTCAGGGTGAACCTGCTCTCATCTGTGAAAAGCACAGGGTGCCTGCCAGTGGTGGACCTGCCAATTCTGGTATTCTATGGCAAATGCCAATTGAGCTCCACGGTGCTGTCAGGCAGTGAGGACAGGGCCCACTAGAGGACATTGTCGGGCCCTCAGGCCACCCTCATGAAGTCTGTTTTTGATTGTTTGGTCATATACACTCACACCAGTGGCCTGTCTGCTGGAGGTCATTTTGTAGGCTCTGCCAGTGCTTATCCTGTTCCTCTTTGTCCAAAGGAGCAGATACCAGTCCTGCTCATCTGTTAAAGACCTTCTCCGAGGGACCTTGTCCAGCTCTCCTCGAGTAACTGTCTGTCTCCTGGAATCTCCTCCATGTCCTTGAGACTTATGTGCTGGCAGAAACAGCAAACCTTCTGGCAATGACACATACTGATGTGCCATTCTGGAGAAGTTGGACTACCTGTGCCAGCTCTGTAGGGTCCAGGTATGTCCTCATGCTACCAGTAGTGACACTGACCGTAGCCAAATGCAAAACGAGTGACAAAACAGATGAGGAGGGAAAAATGTCAGTGGCCTCCCTCCACCTGTTAAACCATTCATTCCTGTTTGGGGGTCATCTCATTGTTGCCCCTCTAGTGCACCAAAGCAGCTGAAGCTGATGAAGAAGCCCCTCTGCTACTTCACTGACCAGATCAATAGCCTAGAAGGTTCATTGACTTGATGCTGTACTCTCATTAAAACGGATTCCTTTCATTTTTTTGAGCAGTACATAAAGAATGTCACCTCAGGGCACGCCACTTGTCAGACTTGGTCTCAAATGAGCTACAACTAAAGACCATGCCCAGTGCGAAGACTGTCTACAAAAAGAGTAGGGACTGAAGCTGGAACAAATCCCGAATGGGGTGCCAGTCCATCAGGAGACTTAATCATGATAGGCTAATTAAAAGTCAAAATTTAAATTTCAGCAAGGTGGCGCAGTGGGAGAGTCACCACCTCACAGCAAGAAGGGCAGGGTCTACGTCATAACATTTGTATGTTCTTCTTGTGTCCACACGGATTTCCTCCCACAGTCCAAAGACATGCAGGTTAGGTGGTGCTGCTGCATTGGCCCTAACGTGTGTGTGTGGGGACTCAAAGTGAATTGATTGGACTTTGTTCAGAAAAGCTCATGAGCACCTGACTATAGAAGGTCCACGACTCACACTGCCTGTCAGGACAAACATCAAGCCATAAAGTCCAAGGAACTCTCTGTAGACCACCACCAAGGAGATAAAACCATTTCTAACGCTCCCCAGGGGGCACAGTGGGCCCCCCGAATTGTGAAATGGGAGAAGTTTGGAATCTACTGAGCAAACAGTGTGGCCACCAGGGGGTGCCCTCATTCAACAAACATGACACAGACAGACACCAGGCACAAGTCCAACAATGCATGTGGGAAACGCTTCCCCTTTGTTTCCCACCAATGCACCGTACAATAAAGCACCAAGCACAGTAATAGAAGCGCACAGCACTTGGCCTTCATTTCTTTCTCCTCCTCTTTCTGTCTCCTTCCACCTCCACACCTCCTCCTCCTAAACCAGCAAGCGTCATCGTCGTCATCCTCCTCCTTCTCCCGACTCACTGGCTCCCTGAATGAAGGAAGGCGGCTCCTTTTATGCTCTACTTGGCTGTAGTTCGTTAGTGATGTCTGGAAGGACTCGAAGCAACAAAGTAGGGCTCTGCAGCTCCCCCAGAATCCAACATGGCTGTGCCAAACTCCAAATCCCATGGAGCCTTATGGGATTCCGAGGCACTCCTGCAACCTGAGAGGGCTGCCATCTATTACTCCAGGCATATCAACTCCCCTTGTCCTTGCTTTATGAAGGCGTCCCAACCACACTAGAAAGGAAAGAAGCATCAAAGAACCCAATGGTCAGTCTAACAGAGCCTCAGAAGGCCTCTGCTGTGATCGGAAGGACGACCATCTCATCAGCAACTCCATCAACTCGGTGTTTATGGAAGCGTGGCCTATGGAAGCCACTCTTGAGTAAAAGGCATCTGACCGTCCACTTGGACTCTGAGAGCTAACGGAAAGAGATTCTCTGACCTGAGGAGACATACATTGAACTCCTTGGAGAGAACTCTATGCACTTGTGTCTATGATGAAGCATGGTGGTGGCAGCAGCATGCCATGGAGATGCAGGAGCAGGGAGACTGGTCAGAACAGATGGAAGGTTGAATGAGGCCGAATACAGAAAGGTCCTTGAAGATAACCTGTGACCTCAGGCTGGGACAACGATTTAGCTTTCAGCATGACAAGGACCTAAAGCATACATCGATGACAATGCTGGAGTGGCCCCAGTACAAGTCACTGGTTGTCCTGGAGTGGCCCAGACTTACCCTCATAGAACAGCTGGGGAGTGACGTGAAGATGGCAGTTTACAGATGCTTCCCATCCAGTCTAGTGGGGCTCGAGAGGATCTGCCAGGAAGAATAAATTTGGGATAAACTGCCCAAATCCAGGTATGCCAAGCTTGTAAAGACTTAGCCAAGAAGACTTGATGTTGCCATTGCTGCAAAAAGGAGCTTCTATAAAGTGTTGAATTCAGGGTCTGAAAACGTATAGAAGTGAAAGATTTCAGTTTTTTGATTTTATAAAAATTTTTTTGTTCTTTGTCATTATGGGATATCGAGTGTTGATTGATGGGCAAAAATGGTAAATTCTTACATTTAAAATGAAATCTACAGCACAATAATGTGGGCAGAAAGTGAAGGGGGTCTGAAAGCTTTCTGAATCCAATGCAGCTGATGAAGTGACCACTAGGGGGCTCCATATCAAACGGCGAGGTGGGATTCCATAGAAAAGTTTTGCATCCGGATATTCTGTCCCATTTATTTAAATAAGCATAATCTCCCTTTTATACCCCCTTGATGTGTCTCCTGTCCTGTTTGATTATACTTTGTCCCATCATGGGTACCTGGAGCAGCCACCTGACAAAAATGTCTGTTAAGAAGATACGAGGACTCCCCTTTTGAGTCCGTTCTTCATCTTTTGCATTCTCTGACGAGGACCTTTCTGGACCAGTTTCCGGATGCCACCTGCAACAACCTTGACTTCTGCACCGCGTCATTAGAGGTCTCCCTGTGCCCTCTTGTGGAGACAGACAGAACTGCGACAATGTCTCTCTGTATTCGTTCATTTAAATGATTATCTTTTTTTAATAAATAGAAGTAAGACTCCATTCTTTGATATGAAGACAAGTTATAAAAAAAAGAATCAAAGGTCCATACTGCACGGAGGTTACTCCCAAGCTGCACACAGAAGAGATTTTATTACTTTGCCTTTCTGTAACATGGTGCCGGTGGCACTGGGAAGTGCTTGAGCTCCAGGCCACTGCATAATTAACTGGGATGTACCTGAGGAAAGAGCCGGAATGATTATTTAATGACTGCTCACATTATTGTTTCCAGCAGGGTGTCCCACAGCACATTTAGAGGAAATGCCGGAGATCTTTAATGGAGAGAAGAAGTAAACAGCAAAGCCGTCCAATGCATTTTGTGCCACGTGAGCGGACGAGTTAATATTTATAAATAATTCAACATGACAGCACGTGACGCCCGAACTCCTCAGAAGCAGAATGTAATTAGATTATACAAGCATTCTTTAAAAACATACAATTTATGGTGCTGGAACGGATGGATTGGCATCCTGACTGGCATAGAGTAGTGGTGTCTTATCCAGGCTGGGTGGTCATAATGGATGGACTACATAAGTGGAGGTGCAACCCGGCCAGGATGGCTCTAGGCTCCTATCCTAGTCAGGGCAATCATATAATGGATGGATGGGTACTGGTTTATTGGGGACAGTTGATCTCCCAGGTGGCTTTGCTACTTTGGTGCCAGTTTGGACACCCACAAGGTTTCATTGGACCTGCAGTTCAAAAGGGCACACCCCCTGTTGTGGTCCCTTTTTGTCACCAGAGGGTGCTGGTCTGGAGTGCTTCCACATGACCCAGAATGTCGTGATGTTGGAATTACATAAAAGGAGGAGTGGAAGGAGAGGACAGAAACTTCAATCAATTATGGTGACTATACTTCAAGCTGTGATTGTCTTTTAAATGGCGGCATGGTGGCACAGTGGTAGTGCTGCTGCCTTGCAGGAAGGAGACCTGGGTTTGCTTCCCGGGTCCTCCCTGTGTGGAGTTTGCATGTTCTCCCCAGAGAACAGGTTAGGTGCAGGTTAGGTGCATTGGCAATCCTTAATTGTCCCTAGTGTATGTGTTTGGTGTGTGTGTGTGTGCCATGTGGTTGGCTGGCACCCTGCCCAGGGATTTGTTCCTGCACTTGCACCCTGTGTTGGCTGGGATTGGCTCCAGCAGACCCCGTGACCCTGTAGTTAGGATACAGCAGGTTGGAAAATGACTGACCGACTGTTAAATGGCGGTACTCTGCAAATAAACAACCTTTATTTCAATTTTTTGTGTTGGGTTTAATTGTGTCTGAGGACGAGAGGGGTTTTGGGTTTCAGTGGAGCCCTCTTGTGGTGACAACTGTAAATTCCCAAAATGAGCCATCACCTATCCTCCATGCATTCTCACTGGGCTTTGAGAGCCTTCAACAAAGTGTTCTGCCTCAGCTAGGATTTTATTTTAGGATTGTTTTTGATTCTTCTAATAATAATAATAATAATAAATGTATTACATTAATATATAACGCTTTTCTTGCCATTGTGTGACGTGTATGCACTTGGGAGGGCAGTTTAAGGGCTCTGGAGATGCCAATTGGAGTGCCAGGTGGACAGTGAGCACAGGGCCCACTAGAGGACGTCAGGCCCTCAGGCCACCCTCACGAAGACTGCCATCCACACCAGGGGTTGGCGCTGTTTTCTAACTTCTTCTCTCTTCCTCCCATGGCAGAATGGAAGATTGATGGCCATCCCACCACTGATGTCACTTCTGTTGTCCTTCCTCCTGGACCTCCTTGGAATCCAGGGCCATTTTCGAATCATTTCTGTATTAGACTCATGTCCAAACAGACATCATTTTCATCTTTGTTAGCAGATCAGTTCACTTTCATTTATTTTTGTTATATGGAGGACATCCCCAAACATTGTGTGTGTGTGTGTGTTTGCTTCTTTTCTTATAAGAGATACCCTTAATGAAACATCTGCTCCAGAGCACTCTGCACATTAAGAATAGGCTGGAGGGTTCACCTTCCAGCTAGAGGCTTAGGGACAACTCTGTGAATGTCCCTTGAATGGCCCGGCCAAAGTCTGGACATCTCTGGAGAGACCTGGAAACAGCTGCCCACCGATGGTCTTAATCCGACCTGACAAAACTTGGGAGGACCTGCAGAGGAGAATGGAAGCAAATCTCCAAATCCAGGTGTGCAAAGCTTAAAGAAGACTGCAGCCTGGAATGGCTGACAAAGGGGCTTTGTGATGAGGGGGTCTGTGGTGCTGTGCTGATTTTAAATAAATAATCGCGCTCCGAAAGGTGCAGGTCTCCAATTGGTTGCGGGTTAAGTGGGGCGCAGGCTGACCGGAGCCTCAATGGGGCCGCGTAGAGGAGTCCCCCTCTCACCTGCACCCAGTTAGGTAGTAAAGTTAAAAGGTGCCTGTCTGGGATTGAAGAGGACAGATTGGACAGATGAGAGAGAACGGGAGCGGAGGTAAAAGGCAGGAGAGAAGGGCAGGAGCGAGAGAACATGCAGGTGTAAAAAGGGAATGTGAGCCTCAGGGGTGAAACGTGTGCTTGGCACTCGAGGGGGGAAGAAGGTTCCTCCTGATGAGCTTGGGAGCAGAAGTGACACGAGTACTCCAGAGCTGAATGGCAGGAGGAGGCCAAGGCAATAGAGTCCAGCTGCAGAAGAGACGGCCTGAGGCAACCTGAGACAAGCTGACGCTCCACTGTCGGCGGCATCTCTTTTGACTCCGCCCACTTTCTAGGAGTCTCTCCACCTCATTCGCCGGGGCACTGGTGCATATATTACAGGCCACTCTTAGCTCAAAACTCGGCAGTTTTAAGGTCTGTTTATCTCTGCATCTATTAGACTTTTAAACTATCGAGCTCTCTCAGTTCTGCATCCGAAGCAAAACCACAGAATGAACGTATGTGTCTTTTGTTATTGGTATATCCATCCATCCATCTTCCAACCTGCTATATCCTAACACAGGGCGCAAGGCAGGAATCCGGTATTGTTTTTACAATGTCACGCAAGACAAGGCGGTGAGCCATCATTTAAAACAAGTCCACGGACATCTAACCTAGCAGTTGTTGGATTGCTTTTGGCAGACACGCACATCATGTGTTCCCAGCTCTTAAAATAACAACAAGCGACAAGCAGAACAGGCAGCTCGCCAGCAGCAGAAAGACAGCAGATGATCCGATGGCATCTCCTTAGCATGTGTTCAGCTGCCCCCCCTTCACAACGTGAGCAGCGTTATACGTCCTGCGAGAAAGAGATGTAACCACGCCCGGGGCCGGAAATAAAGGACAAGTATTGTTTTTACAAAACTTTTAAAGTAAAAGTGAAAAAAAATGCATATGTAACAATTCCCATGAAAAAATGTAAATTGTATATCCGGTAAACCAAACACGGGGGTGGGTGAGCGAAGTGATCAGGTAGCGGAGCCCCCTAATATATATATATATATATATACAGTCAAAGTAAAAAGTATGCGAACCCTTTGGAATGATCTGGTTTACTGCATGAATTGGTCTTAAAAAGTGATCTGATCTTCATCTAAGTCCCAGGTACCGATATACACAATGAGATTAAGCCAATGACACACAAAAAATTCTACTCTTTCATGTCTTTATTTTACTAATGCATTCAACGTTCTCAGTGGTAGTGGAAAAGGTAAGTGAACCATGGGATTTAATAACAGGCTTGAGGGTGCCCCGTGGAATGCCATGGGATGGTCGGCGGGGACACAAGTCAGAACTGAAGGTTGTTCTTTCATCAGATTGGCTGGCCCAGCGCTGCCTCAGCTGTGGAATGGCCAATAGGGGGAGGCAGCTTGATGGCCGAGGTCTCCAGGTCTCTCAACAAATCCAAATCCTATTATGTGATATCATCTACTGTTGAATTCTGCTCTGTACTTGTAATATTTGTATTGCACTATCTATTGTATTGAGGATTACTTGTGTTCTGTATTGTATTGTATTGACCCCCTTTTCTGACACCCACTGAATGCCCAACCTACCTGGAACTGCCTTTCTCAAAATTTCGTCCATTTCTTTTCCTTACAAGGGCTTTTATTGCAAGTTTTTCCTTGTCTTCTGGACGGGGGCTGTCAAAAGACAGGGCCTGTTAAAGCCCATTGCGGTACTACTTGTGTGATTTTGGGCTATAGAAAAATAAATTGTATTGTATTGTATTGTATTGTATTGTATAAGCCAGAGAGATGACTGTTTTAAAGGGATGCACCTGGGCTTAGGATTTCAGAAGGCTGCTTCCTGCTGTTTTTATCCTCATTTTTATGGATATTTATTTGGATTAATTTTAACCTTCACCATCAGAGACTTTTTATGGATTATTTATTTATTGGATGAAGGTTTTTGAGCACTGCACTTTTTTTGAACACCTTTTTGTTTCAGTTGATTGTAATATAAGCATTTTGCACCTTACCCTTGCCTTGTGTGGTGTCCTCATTTGCTCGTCTCATCCCTTGATAACGTCGGGTTCAAAAGGCTCCAGTGGGGAACCGGAAGTGTGGAGCCGACCTGCACCGTCACAGACTATTACTCAAAAATCCAGCAGCTTGAGCATAGGGAAGGTGCTATGTAAATAAAATGTATTACTATTATTATTATTATAATGGTCTAAACACTTAAAGTGCTTTATAAATAAAATGTATTATCCATCCATCCATTTTCCAACCCGTTGAATCCAAACACAGGGTCACGAGGGTCTGTTGGAGCCAATCCCAGCCAACACAGGGCGCAAGGCAGGCTCCAATCCCGGGCAGAGTGCCAACCCACCACAGAAATGTATTATTATGATTATTATTATAATGGTCTAAATTCCTAAGGTGCTATATAAATAAAATGTATTATTATGATTATTATTATTATTATTATTCTTATAATGGTCTAAACACTTAAGGCGCTATATAAATAAAATGTACTATTATTATTATTATTATTATAAAGGTGTGAACACTTAATGTGGTATATAAATGAAATGTATAATTATGATTATTATTATTATTATTATTATTATTATTATTATTATTATTATTATTATTATTATAAGGGCCACTTAAGGTGCTATATAAATAAAATGTATTATTATTATTATTATTATAATGGTCTAAATTCCTAAGGTGCTATATAAATAAAATGTATTATTATGATTATTATTATTATTATTATTATTATTCTTATAATGGTCTAAACACTTAAGGCGCTATATAAATAAAATGTACTATTATTATTATTATTATAAAGGTGTGAACACTTAAGGTGGTATATAAATGAAATGTATAATTATGATGATTATTATTATTATTATTATAATGGTCACTTAAGGCGCTATATAAATAAAATATATATGATTATTATTATTAT
>JANRMT010062796.1:103124513-103139513 GCA_026402145.1 Polypterus bichir lapradei | reverse complement strand
TTCAGACAATGACGGTTATTGTTAGAAATGGTAATTAATGACTTCAGGTTAGACTTAATGGATTAAATTCTGACTCCATTTGCTAAATCTGCTTTGTCCCAGTCAGGGTGGTGAACAGTCATAGAAAATCTCAGGAAAACAAAAAGGGCCAGTAATGGAGGTGCCCGTCCACAACATGTTGTAGTCCCTTAAGAGGGTCTCATGGCTGCCACCAGGGGGAGCCACAGGAAGGAGCTGTCCCTATTTTTCAGAGTTGCTGCCTGACCCGGTTTGTGATGTCCGTCATTAAAGGGGTCACCTCCACTCAGATGGGGAGTCAGCGCTGGGAGAAGGGGAGTCGAGAGAGGTTCCTCTAGGAAATGAGGAGGATAAAAGAATTGTCCTTCAGTTGTGGGTGGCTGAATGGAAGAAACCAGTGAAAGGAGTTCATGTTTGCATAGAAACTGTGTTGGCAAAGTGGTGTCAGGGGTTTGAGGGTTATGAGATGCCCCCTACAGGCCAAACCCTGTAAAAATCTAATGCGGCTTGGACCGTGGGTTCAGAAAGCACTGAGACTCCCTTAACTTTCTGCGTGTGTTACTGTGTTGTAGGTTTAATTTTAAATGATTACATTTGCCATTTTGTCCATCAATCTACTCTCAGTGACCCATAATATCAAAGTGATGGCAAACATTCAGAAAGGTTTGTAAATTTTTAAACATTTGAAAACTGAAACCTCTCATCCCTATAAGTATTCAGACCCTTCATTCAATATCTCGTAAAAGCTTCATTGGCAGCAATTCCAGCTTCAGGTCTTTATGGCTAAGCCTCTACAAGCTTGGCATACCTGGATTTGGTCAGTTTATCCGATAATTCCTACCAGACCCTCTCAAGCTCCATTAGATAGGATGGGGACTGTCTGTAACCTGCCATCTTCAGGTCACTCCTCAGGTGTTCTGTGGGGTTTACAGTAAGTGTGGACTTTGGATGTGACACTCCAGGACACTCACAGACTTATCCTGAAGATATCCTGAAGCCAGAAGAGTATCATCATGGGTGTATGCTAGACGTCATTGTCATACTGAAAGGTGAACCGTCACCCATGTCTGAGGTAGCATGCACTCTGGAGCAGGTTTTCTTCCAGGACCCCTCTCTCTATTTGGCTGCATTCATCCTCCCTTCAATTACAATACAACACAATACAGTACATTTTATTTTTGTAAAGCCCAATATCACACAAGAAGTGATGGAATGGACTTTAACAGGCCCTGCCTCTTGACAGCCCCCCCATCCTTGACTCTCTAAAAAGACAAGAAAAAACTCCCAATAAAACCCTAATAGGGAAAAAATGGAAGAAACGTTGGGAAAGGCAGATAAAAGAGAGACCCCTTTCCAGGTAGGTTGGGCGTGCAGTGAGTGTCAAAGAGAAAAAGGGGGTCAATACAACACAATACAATACACAGAACACAACACAAGTCATCCACAATACAATATAATAATACAATAGAAATATTACAAGTACAGAGCAGAATTCAACAGTAGATGATATCCCATAATAGGATTTGGATTTGTTCAGAGTCCTGGAGACCTCAGCCATCAAGCTGCCTCCCCCTATTGGCCATTCCACAACTGAAACAGCGTTGGGCCAGCCAATCCGATGAAAGGACCCCTCTACCCGATGATTCCTGTGATCCTCCATCAGGGATGACTTTACGTTTGGCAGGCAGACAACTTGGCAGGTGGGCCAAATATCGCATTTGAGTACCGAGAAGAGAAACAGAATAGGTGAGGGTTAGTAACAAATTCTAACTATCATGTTACTTATGTTTTAGTGCTAATGACTGACAACAGAGATGCAGTATGTACAGTTAATCAGCAGCTCTTGTCAGGGTGTGCTAAACTGAAGTAGTGAGTCTTCAGCCGGGATTTAAAAGGTGAGACTGAAGGGACACCTCTTGTAGTAGCAGGCATCTTCAGGTTGTAGGGTTCAGTTGTCCAAAATGAGGGTCAAAATAGAACAAAACCGACATTTGACCAAATAAAATGGGTTCTCTGGGTTTTTATGGTGTTGATCAAGGAACTACAATAAATGGGGAGGAAATGGCAACAACAGCAGATGTCAGGTTGAATGCAGAAGCTGAAGATGGTGTCAGAAGCAAAGGGATGGAACTGAATTCATTGGGATGAGACCGGAAGTGAAGTAGTTCCACAGTCTTCTTTATTGCGCTATATGGGAGTGTTACGACCGGTAGGCACATTTAATTCTTGTATCTTTCTGTAGATAAAAGGACAATGAATATTAGTGCTCTGTTCCAGTTACCCATCTTTCCTTCTTTCGTACTCCATTGAGCCCTTTGACTCTCCCCTATTTGCACGTGTGTGACAACATGCAGTCCAAACTGTGGCCCAAAATCAATATCCCTAAGAAGCACAAATTCAAGGGATGTGTCTTCTGCTTCTTCTTTCAGCTGCTCCCATTAGGGGTTGCCACAGCAGATCATCTTCTTCCATATCTTCCTGTCCTCGTCATCTTGCTCTGTCACCTCCAACACATGCATGTCTTCTCTCACCACATCCATAAACCTCCTCTTAGGCCTTCCTCTTTTCCTCTTGCCTGGTATTTCTATCTTTACCATCATTCTCCCAGTATACCCAGCATCTCTCCTCTGCACATGTCCAAACCAATGTAATCTCGCCTCTCTGACTTTGTCTCCCAACCGTCCAACTTGAACTGACCCTCTAATGTCCTCATTTCTAATCCTGTCCATCCTCGTCACACCCAATGCAAATCTTAGCATCTTTAACTCTGCCACCTCCAGCTGTGTCTCCTGTGCCACTGTCTCCAGCCCATATAACATAGCTGGTCTCAGTACCGTCCTGTAGACCTTCCCAGTCACTCTTGCTGATACCCATCTATCACAAATCACTCCTGACACTCTTCTCCGCCCACTCCACCCTGCCTGCACTCTCTTCTTCACTTCTCTTCCACACTCCCTGTTACTCTGTACTGTTGAGCCCAAGTATTTAAACTCCTCCACCTTCGCCCACTCTACTCCCTGCATCCTCACCATTCCACTGACCTCCCTCACCACGGTCACACTCCCCTCGTACATATCCTGTACAACTCTTACATACTTTTCTGCCACTCCTGACTTAATCATACAATACTACAGCTCCTCTCGAGGTCTCCTGTCATTTGCTTTCTCCAGGTCCACAAGACACAATGTAGCTCCTTCTGGCCTTCTCTAAACTTCTCCATCAACATCATTAGAGCAAACATCTCATCTGTGGTGCTCTTTCTTGGCATGAAACCATACTGTGGCTCACTAATCATCACCTCCCTTCTTAACCGAGCTTCCACTACTCTTTCCCATAACTTCATGCTGTGGCTCATCAATTTTATTCCTCCGTAGTTACTACAGTCCTGTACATCCCCCTAATTCTTAAATATCGGCACCAGTACACTTCTTCTCCACTCCTCAGGCATCTTCTCACTTTCCAAGATTCCATTAAAGAATCTGGTTTGAAACTCCACTGCCATCTCTCCTAAACACCTCCATGTTTCCACAGGTATGTCATCTGGACCAACGGCCTTTCCATTCTTCATCCTCTTCATAGCTGTCCTTATTTCCTCCTTGCTAATCCGTTGCACTTCCTGATTCACTATCTCCACATCATCTAACCTCTTCTCTCTCTCGTTCTCTTCATTCATCAGCCTCTCAAAGTACTCTTTCCATCTTCTCAACACACTCTCCACACTCGTGAGTACGTTTCCATCTTTATCCTTTATTACCCTAGCCTGCTGCACATCTTTCCTAGCTTGGTCCCACTGTCTAGCCAACCGGTCCTTTTCTCCCTCCTTAGTGTCCAACCTCTGCCCTCTGAAATGTTTCCTGTCATTGTGGTATCATCTGAAAGCCTGGTTATGGTAGTTTTTTTCCCATTTATTTGAACTGTTTTGAAGTTCTTATATTATCGGGCCATTGACTCAGAATGTCCTGTACCCTTATCTTCACTTCTCATTGTGTGCTGAGTCTCGACTTTTGTGGCCGCGTGGATCTGCTTTCCTCTGTGCAAACATCCTGTGTTCTTATTGATCTCCATTGATCTGTGGTACTTTTGAAGTTACATTATTTCCACCCTGAATCTTCAGAAACATTACACTTTCCCAGGAGGGGTGGACTTAAGCCAATATTTCTTACACATTTAGAACTGCTGGAGTCCTCTTGGCCAAGGTCATCTGTTTCTCAAGGTAGTGGTAGCCTGAATAAAAAGTAATTTCTTAGTGAGGCGCTCATTTCTGCGGAAATGTGATAGAGCAAGATTTGGATCATTTTTTACGCTGGCCAGGAGTTTGAAGTGCAGAAGATACTGATTTCTTGTAGACGTGGCTCTCTGGTTTGTAAACACGACATCTCCAGATGTTATTGTGAGGAGGAAAGGGGACGTCACATCAGGCAAACTCATTATGAGGGACAAGCAAAGGTCAGAACCGAAAAGGTCGTAAATAATCAGCAAACAAAAACCTGAGGGGAAAACTGCAGGTGAAGTCAGGATCAGTCAAAAAACCAAAAACAAAGCCTAGCATTAAATGAACTAATTATGCTAAAAAGGAATTTTGATAAAAGTCATCCACCAAGTGATGAAGTTATGTGGTTGAGCTGAACTTCTCCATACATCAGTGAAGTACTGCTCACTTGACACATAACTTGCAGGTCCATGGGAACACGTTTATGGTAAGAGGTGTTGCTGACTACAAACACTATACAGTATCCTGTCACATGTGTGCACATAGGGGACAGTGTAAGGGCTCTGATGACAGTAATTCTTTCCTGCACCAGGGGATGGCACTCCATGATAATAACTTCTCACTCTCTCCCTCAGCATAATGGGAGACTGATGACTTTTCTACTGCTAACATCACTTCTGATGCCAGTCCACCTGGACCTGCCTCATCCTGCCGACTACACCAATGTAAGAAAGAATGCAGGGACATAAAGACTGGGTTCTGCTGCATCTGGGCCAGGACGGCTTGCCTTCATTGATGGAACAATGAATTCTGAATAATATCAGAGAATTGTAAAGGAAAATGTCAGGATATCTGTCCATGAACTGAATCTCAAGAGAAGGTGGGTCACGCAGCAAGACAACGACCCTAAGCACACAAGTCGTTCTACCAAAGAATGGTTAAAGAAGAATAAAGTTAATGTTTTGGAATGGCCAAGTCAAAGTCCTGACCTTAATCCAATCGAAATGTTGTGGAAGGACCTGAAGCGAGCAGTTCATGTGAGGAAACCCACCAACATCCCAGAATTGAAGCTGTTCTGTACGGAGGAATGGGCGAAAATTCCTCCAAGCCAGTGTGCAGGAATGATCAAAAGTTACCGGAAACGTTTAGTTGTAGTTATTGGGGGGTCACACCAGATACTGAAAGCAAAGGTTCACATACTTTTGCCACTCACAAATATGTAATATTTGATCATTTTCCTTAATAAATAAATGACCAAGTATATTATTTTTGTCTCATTTGCTTAACTGGTTTCTCTTTATCTACTTTTAGGACTTAAGTGAAAATCTGATGATGTTTTAGGTCATATTTATGCAGAAATATAGAAAATTTTAAAGGGTTCACAAACTTTCAAGCACAACTGTATATGATATATAAATATTTTATAGTAAAATAAGCAAAAATGGAACTGAAAATGACAAAATGGAGGTCCTATATAAAGTCGGCAGTGAATGGCATTCTGGAACTCGAAGTTACATCAGGAGGAGACGAGATCTTGAGGACTGGAACCAGAAGTGATGGTGATGTTGTTGTTTGAGGATCAGAAGTGTTGGTGAGGTTGTGAATTTGTTAGTTGTTCTGCAGGGAGAGAGGAGAAAGAGGGCAGTAGCAACCCCTGGTCCGCTGGGTAAATGTATTTATTTGAGCCCGTAAACTGTCTCCCAAACTCACATGTGTGACAATCCTCTTATATAATGCGCTACCATGGCTGTCCGTTTGTCTGTCCAGGATTTTAAATCACCTGTTAGCTCGCAAACCATTTGACCAATTGACCTGAAATTTGGTACACATATACTACATGACGTCTACTGTCCGCTTTTGGGGTGATGATTTTTATTCCTCTTTTTATTTTTATTTTATTTAATTATAGAATCAAGTCTCCGCAGCAAGCAGCAGAACGGCTGTGTGGCACATGTGTACGGGCACCGTTCTCATCCCTACCACCTTCGCCGTCACTTCCCCTACCTCTTCATTTCTTAAATCATTCCTGAGGCAGATTGAACACCTAAGTGCCAGATTAAGGGAAAAATTAAGGAAAAGGTACTAAGTAATTGCAACACCAACACTCCCTTAATCAGCTTTAACTCAAAAAGATGCTGGCAAAAGAAGAGAAGAAGTGGGCCGCTAGGCTGGAGAAAAGAGCTGCTCAGGAAGCAGCAAGCGTATCAACTTCTGAGCAACCGAATGCTAAACATACAGAGGAAGAGGATGAAAACTATAAGTCAAGTGTAGTCACTGCATGTTACCAAGCAGTGTGCCGTTATATATATATATATATATATATATATATATATATATATATATATATACAGTCATATGAAAAAGTATATGAACTCCTCTCAGCCTGCATAATAATTGACTCTCCTTTCAACAATAAAGATACCAATGGTATGTCTTTCATTTCCTAGGAACATTGGAGTACTGGGGTTGTTTTCTGAACAAAGATTTTTAGTGACGCAGTATTTAGTTGTATGAAATTAAATCAAATGTTAAAAACTGGCTGTGCACAAATGTGGGTCCCCTTGTCATTGTGCTGATTTGAATGCCTGTCACTGCTCAATGCTGATTACTTGGCTGGATGAGCTCGTGAAGCCTTGAACTTCATAGACAGGAGTGTCCAATCATGAGTGGTAAAAGGTATTTAAGGTGGTCAATTGCAAGTTGTGCTTCCTTCCCTTTGACTCTCCTCTGAAGAGTGACAGACAGCATGGGATCCTCAAAGCAACTCTCAAAGATCTGAAAACAAAGATTGTTGAGTCTCCTGGTTTAGGGGAAGGCTACAGAAAGCCATCTCAGAGGTTTAAACTGTCAGCTTCAACTGTAAGGAATGCAATCAGGAAATGGAAGGCCACAGGCACAGTTGCTGTTAAACCCAGCAGGTCTGGCAGGCCAAGAAAAATACAGGAGCGGCATATGCAGAGGCAGGATTGTGAGAATGGTTACTGACAACCCACAGATCACCTCCAAAGACCTGCAAGAACATCTCACTGCAGATGGTGTATCTGTACATCGTTCTACAATTCAGTGCAATTTGCACAAAGAACATCAGTATGGCAGGGGGATGAGAAAGAAGCCCTTTCTGCACTCACGCCACAAACAGAGTCGCTTGTTGTATGCCAATGCTCATTTAGACAAGCCAGATTCATTTTGGAACAAAAGTGCTTTGGACTGATGAGACACAAATGGAGTTATTTGGTCAGAACAAAAAGTGCTTTGCATGGCGGAAGAAGAACAGCGCATTCCAAGAAAAACACCTGCTACCTACTGTCACATTTGGTTGAGGTTCCATCATGCTGTGGGGCTGTGTGGCAAGTTCAGGGACTGGGGCCCTTGTTAAAGTCGAGGGTTGGATGAATTCAACCCAATATCAAGAAATTCTTCAGGATAATGTTCAAGCATCAGTCACAAAGTTGAAGTTACTTAAGCAGGGGTTGGATATTCCAATAAGACAACGACCCAAAACACATTTGGAAATCTACAAAGGCATTCATGCAGAGGGAGAAGTACAATGTTCTGGAATGGCCATCACAGTCCCCTGACTTGAATATCATCGAAATGGGATGATTTGAAGTAGTCTGTCCATGATCAGCAGCCATCAAATTTTACTGAACTGGAGAGATTTTGTATGAAGAATGGTCAGAAATACCTCCATCCAGAATCCAGACACTCATCTGAGGCTGTAGGAGGACAGCGTCTAGAGGCTCAAAGGAGCAAAAGGAGGCTCAACTAAGTATTGATGTCATATCTCTGTTGGGGTGCCCACATTTATGCACCTGTCTAGTTTTGTTATGATGCATATTGCATATTTTCTGTTAATCCAATAAACTTCATGTCGCTGCTGAAATCCTACTGTTTCCATAAGACATGTCAGATATTAAAAGGAAGTTGCTACTTTGAAAACTCAGCCAATGAGAAACAAAAATCCAAAGAATTAAGAGGGGGTTCCAAAACTTTTTCACATGACTGTATATATTGTCACACACGTGTGCATGGGAACCAGGTACATGGGCCAAAAGAAGGGAATTCCATGCCAGGCCGGGAAGGTGGTGGGGTGCACTAAACCTTCTTATTTTATCCCTTAAGACCAAACACGGGAAATTCTGCCTGAGTCTGAAGATGTCACTTCCGGTCCCGGCCCCGAGGACGACATCACTTCCCCTGACCTGCCTTTATTCAGTTGTGCTGAAAACTTTGTCCTTTGCAGCCAGGGTGAAGTATACAGGTGGCTGCCCCAAACCTTTTTTGTGTGTCATTACTATTTATTTCACTATATTTATATATGTTTATATATATATATATACATAGTATATATATTTTGCCATACCCAGCCGGGACGCCTATATGGCGCCTCTCTGACATGAGAGGACAGCCGCCCTGGTTGCTATGGACAGATTCTGGATCGTGTAGCCCTGGATGTCAGTACTTCCGCCACACCAGGAAGTGCTGGCGGGAGGTATTCCAGGGTCACCCAGAGTGCTTCCGGTTGCTCAGCCGGCACTTTCGCCACACCAGGAAGTGCCGGCGGAAATTGATCAAGGGGCACCTGGAGCATATCCGGGGCAACATAAAAGGGGTCGCCTCCCAACAGTCTGGGAGCTGGTGTTGGGAGGAAGGAGACAAGGCTTGGGAGAGTGGAAAGAAGATGGCCTGAAGAGAAGCATTGGGAGGCTCGGCAAGAAGGGTGATTGGTGCTGGAAGCACTGTGTGTGGTGCGGGACTGTTTATGGACTTGGCATTTGTAAATAGTTAAATAAATCGTGTGTGGTGGACTGGAAAACGGTGTCTGTCTGTTTGTGGTTGGGCTGGCTTTTATAATATGTTTTATAATTTTTCCACTTTGTCTTTTATTTCTGACCCCGATTGGACCAGCAAGGTTTTCAGTTTCACTTGGTCCGGGCTGAATATTACATTCCTTATTTTCCGAATTTGAACATAGATTATTATTGTATTGGCGGCGCGGTGGCACAGTGGGTAGCGCTGCTGCATCGCAGTTAGGAGTCCTGGGTTCGCTTCCCGGGTCCTCCCTGCGTGGAGTTTGCATGTTCTCCCTGTGTCTGTGTGGGTTTCCTCCTACAGTCCAAATACATGCAGGTTAATTGTCCTTAGTGTGTGCTCAGGGTGTGTGTGTGTGTGCGTGGGTGCGTGCGCGCCCTGCGGTGGGCTGGCACCCTGCTGAGGGTTTGTTTCCTGCCTTGCACCCGTGCCTTGCCTTACGTGACCCAGTAATTAGGATATAGCGGGTTGGGTAATGGATGGATGGATGGATTATTATTCTTCTTTTTTGCATTCTTTTCTCTTCAACTCATTTGGGCCTCTTTGACGCGCTGCTCTTTCTTCTTCGCTCAGTCGTTGACGTGTCATTTAGAACGTATAAAATTAATGTCCTGATAAAATTTATAACAGCTGAGAGCGCAGGAAGTTTGCCTGACAAACACATCCACACGATTGAGAGGTTAGATGACCGGGACTTGCTTCCAAAGGTTGTAAGTATGATGTGACTTGAAAGAATCTCACGTTAAAAGTCTCCATCTCGTGGAACTTCATTCCAAAAAGTCTCTTCAGAAAGTCACGTTTCATCCCAAGATTTTTTGATTATAATAGAGAGATATAATGTATACATAAGCTATGCATTTCTTGTACCTTTTCTTTCTACAAATCCCCTGCACTTCTTATCTTAACTTTCCAACGACAAATTTTCATGAAGCACCATGCAGACAAATGACTTTCAATGTTTCGACATAATGGAAGTCTTACAAGGGAAGGTCAAGTGAAGGAGGACAGGAAGCCAGTCACTTGAAACATATGTGAAGCGAACACACACTGTCGTTGCCTGAACTTCTTTGCATGTCGGCTCCTGTTAATGTGGCTCGCGCTCTCACAATCCCCTCATTCCCAAAGTCGCTGAGGCACTTGATCATGTGACATCACTAAAACAGCGTCAGGCGCCTTTCAGCGGAGGCGTCATAATCTCCATTAGACATTAATACACATCCCCACATATATTTTTAAATACTCTGAAGCAACTTTGATTTATATAATGAGGTTTATTAGTTTTTAAATATTCATATATCATCATTATTTAATAAAGATGTCCTTCATGATGTTATCTGCATTGCCATAGCCTAGCTGACTTTTTTTTTGTTAAGCCAGGATCATCTACTCCATGCATTAAGTGCTGGATGGTATTTCCAGATGCTGCTCTTCCAATCAGAGTTTTGAATTTGGCACTTGTGGCGGGACGCCCCTTTGACACTGGGACTGGGGGATCAGCCATGGAATGCACACTACGTCCCCCTGAACGCGTGGTCGCAGCCCTCCTGGGTTACATCGGGGCCACAGGCATGGGACTTCAGGGCTCAGACCACTGGGAGGAGCTGCATGGCTTAACGAGCCTGTGTGGGCTGGAATGAAGCCACACCCAGAAGTGCAGCCCTAATTAGGCCAATTACCACCTGGAGCACTTCAGGGAGGGCTACAAAAGGAGCCTGCGGCCACTACTCATGGCGCCAGAGTCAGAAGGAGGAGGAGGAGGAAGAGGAGGAAGAGGAGGGAGGAAGAAGAAGAAGAAGAAGAAGAAGAAGAGGAAGAGGAGGAGGAAGAGGACGAGGAGGAGGGAGGAAGAGGAGGAGGAAGAAGAAGAAGAAGGAGGATGAAGAAGAAGAAGAGTGTGTTTTTGGGTGTTTTTTCTTTTGGTGTTTTTGGGACTGTGTAAGGCCTGTGGGACATGGGGAATACATGCCCCACAGCTGAAGACAAGAATAAAATCTTTTTGTTTATTTTTATCTGTGCCTCAGTTGTCAGTCTGTGTCGGGTCGATGCCTATATAGCACCTTTGCCACACACTTATCTCAGCTCTGTGATGGATTGGTGCCCCATTCACAGGTGGGTCCTGCCTTACATCTGCTGAGCCAGAGACTCTCCTGACTTCAGCCAGGTCTCCCTAAGGATACCTGGTGGCTTCCACTGGAGCAGGCCCATAAATGGGGAGCAGCCTAAAGAACGATAAATATCCCAAAAATATAACAAAAACCTAACAAGAGGAGGGATAACCGTAAGCCCCTGATTTATATTAAAGGGCATATGAGTCAGTTTCAGAGTGTGTCAGAGGGAAGAAAATGACATTTCTTTGTGTTAACTCGCTAACCCCATGGCCAAAGGATGAATGAGCAGGACTTCAGCTCTGCAGTTTGTAGCAAAACTCACTGCTATTGAGGAGGAGCTCTTCACAGAGATGATAGCCGTAAGAACAGTGGCACTCTAGGACCACGTGGGCATGGACATGGCCAGTCAAGGTAGGACGTGTGCAGTGGTTGGTCCTCAGGTCTGCACCCGTTTTCCTGACTCATCTTCTAAGTTAACATCATTAGCTGACTATCCTAAATCAACGTTATTCCTTACGCTGGAAGACAGTTGTTTTTCAATTATGGAGAATTCTTTTTTACGTATTTTTTTTATTTGGTTAAAGTTTACATTTCATTTCAGTCACTACCATCAAGTTTCGACTGTTCGTCCTTTTGGTTTATGCGACATGCAGTTCGTTTTACATGATTGCGTTCGGCGTTTTAATGACCGATGTGTCAGTTCTGCTGTTACTACAGAGACTCAGCAATGTAGCATTAGTCCTCAGTAGATGTTCAGACATCATCTCCAAAAGTTGTTGCGAGATGCAGGCAGAGCAGAAGATGTCACGTCAAGCAGGCTCATAATGAGGGAAAGGAAAAGGTTACAACCGAAAGAAATGCAAACAAAACACAACGGTGAATTGAAAGACAACTCAAAGACAGGAGAAAGAGCCAAAGTGGAACTGGTGCAAGGCCTACTTGGAGATAAATGAACTAAACAAGAAGGTTTGATTTGGAAAAATGTAACTACTGAGGCAAGATGCTACATTGTGGATCCTCCATATTTACACGTGAAGCTCAGCATATGTCACCGATGTGCCGCTCGCATCCATGTGACACAAACTGAGTGTCACAAAAACAAAAGATGTAAAGCAACCAAAAGATAAATGGAACTTCGTCCATGTAATAAAAATAGCTTAAACCCCCAACAAAACCAATTCTCCATGATATAAATCTATCACCCAGCACAAAGAATAATGTTCATTTATGACATTGACCATAGGCTCAATTTACTGGACATCTAGAAGAACGGCTGTTCTCCAGTGAAAGTAATGATCACTGGCTCACAGCTAGATGAGTTTGATACTTGTAAAGCCAATAGGACTTTTATTTATGATTATTGTCCTATTGGTTGTAAAAATGATAATATTCTTATTTAACTGTTTCTTGGTATTTTCCAAAGAGATGTCATAAAGGATATGGTAGTGGTATAGAACACTTCCTCAGCAAAAGGAGGCAATCAGGGAGAATATTAGAACATTGTAGAAAAGAACAGGCCATTCAGCCCAACAAAGATGGCCAGTCCTATCCACTTCATTCTTCCAAAATAATATCAAGTCGAGTTTTTAAGTCCTGTCCACCACCCTACTTGGTCTCTTATTCCAAGTGTCTGTGGTTTTCTGTGTAAAAAAAAAAAACTTCCTAATGTTTGTGCGAAATTTACCCTTCACAAGTTTCCAACTGTGTCCCCGTGTTCTTGATGAACTTATTTTAAAGTCACCGTCTCGATCCACTGGACTAATTCCCTTCATCATTTTAAACACTTCAGTCAGGTCACCTGTTAATCTCCTTTTTGTTTAAACTGTAAAGGCTCAGCTCTTTTAATCTTTCCTCATAACTCAACCCCTGTAGCCCTGGAATCAGCCTAGTCGCTCTTCTCTGGACTCTTTCTAGTTCTGCTGTGTCCTTTTTGTAGCCTGAAGACCAAAACTGCACCCAGTACTCCAGATGAGGCCTCACCAGTGTGTTATGAAGCTTGAGCAGAACCTCCTGTGACTTGTACTCGACACGTCAAGGCGCTATATAACCTGACATTCTATTAGCCTTCTTAATGGCTTCTGAACACTGGCTGGCAGTTGATAGCTTAGAACATTAGAACACTCTAGACGAGAACAGGCCATTCAGCCCAACAAAGCTTGCCAGTCCTGTCCACTTATTTCTTCTAAAAAAACATCAAGTCGAGTTTTGAAAGTCCCTAAAGTCCTACTGTCTGCCACACTACTTGGTTTCTTTCTCCAAGTGTCTATCGTTCTTTGTGTAAAGAAAAACTTCCTAATGTTTGTGCGAAATTTCCCCTTCACAAGTTTCTAACTGTGACCCCGTGTTCTTGACAAGCTCATTTTTAAAATCATCATCTCGATCCACTGCTTAATAATTTTAAACACTTTAGTCAGGTCTCCTCTTAATCTTCTAGCCTTCTTAGCCTTCTTAATGGCTTCTGAACTCTCTCTGGAAGTCGATAGCTTACAGTCCACTACGACTCCTAAATCCTTCTCATAAGGTGGACTCTCAATTTTCCGACTGCCCATTGTGTATTCGAACCTCACATTTTGACTTCCTATGTGTAATTCTTTACATTTGCTGACTTTAAATTTCATCTGCCACAAATCTGCCCAAGCCTGTCTGCTGTCCAAGTCCTTCTGTAATGATATAATGGATTCCAAATTATCTGCTAATCCACCTATCTTGATATCATCTGCAAACTTAACCAGCTTGTTACTTATATTCCTATCTAAATCCATCCATCCATCCATTTTCCAACCTGCTGAATCCAAACACAGGGTCACGGGGGTCTGCTGGAGCCAATCCCAGCCAACACAGGGCACAAGGCAGGAACCAATCCCGGGCAGGGTGCCAACCCACCACAGTCCTATCTAAATAATTTCTATATATCAAAAATAGCAGCGACCCCAGCACTGCCCCCTACTGGACACCACACTTAACATCGGCCAGTTCTGATTTTGTTCCTCGCACCATCACCCTCTGCTTCCTGTGTCTGAGCCAATTCTGCACCCATCTAAAAACATCACCCTGAACTCCTGCTTCTTTTAATTCAATGCCCAACCTCACATGTGGCACCTTATCAAATGCTTTCTGAAAGTCCAGAAAAATCATATCATAAGCTCCACTTTGATCGTATCCTTTTCTTGCCTCCTTAGAGTCCACTATGACTCCTAAATCCTTCTCATAAGGTGGACTTTCAATTTTTGGACCTCCCATTCTTACTTCCTATATGTAATTTTTTACATTTACCGACATTAAATTGCATCTGTGATGATTCAATAAATTCTACATTATCTGTTGGTCCACATACAGTATCTTGGTATCATCTGCAAGCTTAACCAGCTTATTATTTGTATTTCTATCCAAATCATGTATATATATTAAAAGTAGCAGCAGCCCCAACAATAACCCCTGCTGGATACCACTCTAGCGTCAGCCAATTCTGATGACGTTCCTCACACTATCACCCTCTGCTTCCTGTGTCTGAGCCAATTCTGAACCCATTTACAACCAACACCTTCAACTCCCACTTCTATCAGGTTGATGCTCAACCTCTCATGTGGCACCTTATGTTGTCCTTAATTCCTTGTGAAAGACTCTCCACTTCAGACCTACCACAGCTGTGTCATCAGCAAACTTGTCAATGATGTTGCAAGAGTCGTGTACAACTGTGCAGTTATAAGTGTAGAGGGAGTATAGCAGAGGACTCAGTACACAGCCTCGTGGAGCCCCTGTGTTGAGAGTGAAGGAAGATGATGTGTGGCCACTCACCTAAACCACCTGGGGTCTGCCTGCCAGAAAGTAAAAAATCCAGCTGCACAATGGAAT
>JANRMT010062796.1:103079295-103124503 GCA_026402145.1 Polypterus bichir lapradei | reverse complement strand
CCTATGTGTAATTCTTTATATTTACAGACATTAAATTTCACCTGCCACAAATCTGCCCAAGCCTGCATGCTGGCCAAGTCCATCTCTTATAAATCAACAGAGTCCAGATTATCTGGAAATCGATCTATCTTGGTGTCATCTGCAAACTTAACCATCTTGTCCCTTATGTTCCTATCCAAATCATTCATTTATATATGTTAAAAACAGCTGCGGCCCTGCACTGACCCCTACTGGACACCACACTTAACATCAGACAATTCTGATGAGGTTCCTCACACCATCAACCCCCTGCTTCCTGTGTCTGAGACAATTTTGCACCCATGTAAAAACATCACCCTGAACTCCCACTTCTTGCAGTTTGATGTCCACCCTCTCACATGGCGCCTTATTAAATGCTTTCCAGATAAATCATATCATCTGCTCCACTCTGGCCATATCCTTTTGTTGCCTCCTCATAGAATTCCAGCATGTTAGTAAAACACGACCTCCCTCTTCTGACACCATGCTGACCGTTCAGTTAAATTCCTATCCTTGCCATGTGCTGGTCAGTCTTATCCTTAATTATTCCTTCCATTAATTTAAGCTTACTGACCCATAGTTGCTTAGATCCGCCCGGTCACCCTTTTTTATAAAACAGGATAATATTTGCCGTTTTCCAGCTCCGTGGAATTTCCCCAGCGTGAAGCGACTTTGTAGAAATAAGAAGAAAATGAGATAAAGAAAACTTTAAATCCCATGGCTATTATGACGCAGAGAACAAAAACTTTTATAACTAGAAAATATTGCTTTTTCTGAAAGAATAAAAAGAGAGTACTAGTAACAGAAATCTTTTTTTTTTTGTAAAACCTTAGCATTTTAGACTCTTGGGCTCACACTTTTTTAACTGCTAATAAGCCTATTATTGTTCTGTGGTTCAGCTGTCCAGACCATGTCCTTGAGTGATGCCAGAAGGTATTCACATTACCAAGGCTGAGAATGTCTTAGAAATCCATATGTGGTTTTCTAAATAAACAGGATTCTGAGAAATTAATTCCTGCATTTATTTCTAGTAGGATTGACTACTGCAATGCGGTGTTCACTGGATGTTCAAATTGTTCTTTATACAGCTTCCAGTTAATCCAAAATGCGGCTGCAAGAATTATTACAAGAAGAAGAAAATACAAACACATCACTCCAGTTCTCAAGTCCTTACACTGGCTCCCGGTTAAGTTTAGTGCAGATTTCAAAATCCTCCTTTTAACATAATAAGCCGAGGTCTGGCTTACTTATCTGAACTTATCATGACTTACAAACCTGAGCGCACATTAAGATCTCAAGATGCCGGTCTGCTTAGGATTCCAATGATTAATAAAATAACAGTGGGAGGTCGAGCTTTTAGTTGCAGGTCCCCCCTAAACTGTGGACTGGTCTGCCTGGTACTATAAGAGATGCCCCCTCGGTCTCAGCTTTCAAATCCCAGCTGAAGACTCACTACTTCAGTTTAATACACCCTGACTAGAGCTGCTGATTAACTGTACAGACTGCATCTCTGTTGTTAGTCATTAGCACTAAAACATAAGTCATATGATAGTTAGAATTTGTTATTAACCCTCACCTATTCTATTTCTCTTCTCAGTACTCAAATGTGGCACTTGGTGCCTCTGTTCACCTGCCAAGTTGTTCTGCCTGCCTAAGGTAAAGTCATCTCTGATGGAGGATCACAGGAATCATTGGGTAGAGAGGTCCTTTCATCGGATTGGCTGGCCCAGCGCTGCCTCAGCTGTGGAATGGCCAATTGGGGGAGGAGCTTGATGGCCGAGGTCTCCAGGACTCTCAACAAATCCAAATCCTATTATGTGATAACATTTGCTGTGAAATTCGGCTCCGTACTTGTACCATTTTTATTTTTAACTGAATTAAGGATTTGTTCTGTTCTGTGTATTGTATTGTATTGTATTGACCCCTGACTTTTTGACACCCACTGCACACCCAACCTACCTGGAAAGGGGTCTCTCTTTGAACTGCCTTTCCCAAGGTTTCTTCCATTTTTTTGGGGGGGCGGGGGGAGTGTTTCCTTGTCAAGGCTGGGGGGCTGTCAAGAGGCAGGGCCTATTAAAGCAGCCCATTGCAGCACTCCTTGTGTGATTTTGGGCTATACAAAAATAAATTGTGTTGTATTGTATTTAAGCCTACATAATTACCCTGTGCCTATCAGGTATACGTTAAGGGAGCCTCTTTATCATTAGAATACCTTATTAAACCTTTTACATTGAAACAAACGTTGGTGGAGTGGTAGCTCTGTGGCTAAGGACCTGCACTGGTATCTAGAAGGTTGTTGGTTCAAATTCTGTTGCTGCCAAAGGGGGTCCTACTCCGTTGGGCACTTGAGCAAAGGCCTTAATGTGAAAATTGCTCAAGGGGCGCTGTAAAATGGCTAACACTGCTTTCTCTCCACCAAAGGTCATGTGAAAAGACAACTCCCAATCGGGGATGAACAAAGTATATCCAAAAAAGAAAACTGGCGGCCGTTCCATAGAATAGATACTGTATACTTTTGAGTGTTGTGTTCCTAAATTAAGTAAAATCCATGGCACATTGTCGGAGTCTCAAGAGCTTTTCTGAATGATGGCAGGCCCTGATCCTGGAGATCAAAGTGTTTTCTTTGCACTGTCAAAAGTTCATTCAAACATCAAATCCTAAGAGTCCAAATCTAAGGTTCCTTTACCAGAAACGTCCCTAAATAAATCGAGCAGAGTTGTGTGCTAGAATTATCAACTGCTGGACACACAAGCTAATGCAATGTGAGTCTCCATCATGGCCCAGAGCACTTCATCAGTCATTGATTTTTCAGCCGTTTCGACACAGACAGCTGCTATGGCAACTTAATATCATTAGCTATCAGGCCAAATCACATCATGGAGTTCAAGCTATAAAATATAAATTCCATCCAGTTTTGTGTGATGCATTGCAAGAACCAGGTACCTAATATGAAAGCATTGTGTTTAAGGCAGGAACAAATACTAGATAGGCAGTTGAATGGCACACTGATGTATGTCCAGGAGCAGGCTTAGTAGAAAGAATTTCTTTGCATTTATATAGCGCTTTTCTCACTACTCAAAGCGCTCAGCAATTGCAGGTTAAGGGCTTTGCTCAAGGGCCCAACAGAGCAGAGTCCCTTTTGGCATTTTACGGGATTTGAACTGGTAACCTTCCGAGTGCCAGTGCATAGATCCCTAGCCTCAGTTATTCATTCTTTATCTCTTTTACCCACACAAAGGTGTCAATTTATGGGCTAGCACAATACTGTAATCACAACAGCCACATTCTTTATCTTCTTTTGGCTGCTATCGTTAGCGGTCGCCAAGGCAGATCATCTTGTTCCATATCTTCCTGTCCTCAACATCTTGCTCAGTCACACCCATCACCACTATGTGTTCTCTCACCACATCCATAAACCTTCTCTTAGGCCTTCCTCTTTTCCTCTTGCCTGGCAACTCTGTCTTTAACATCCTTTACCCAATATACCCAGCATGTCTCCTCTGGAAATGTCCAAACCAACGCAATCTCGCCTCTCTGACTTTGTCTCCCAACCGTCCAACCTGAGCTGACCCTGCTCCCTACTCTCACTACAGATCACAATGTCATCAGCAAACATCACAGTCCACTGGGACTCCTGTCTAATCTCGTCTATCAACCTGTCCATCGCCATTGCAAATAAGAAAGGGCTCAGAGCCGACCCCTGATTTTAATCCCACCTCCACCTTGGATGTATTCTTCACTCCTGCCGCAGACCTCAGCATGGTCACACTTCCCTCGTACATATCCTGTACCACTCTTATGTACTTCTCTGCCACTCCCGACTTTACATACTTTACATTTATTGTCATTAAATCTCGTCTACCACAAATCTGCTCAAGCCTGTCTGCTATCCAAGTCCTTCTGTGATGATATAACAGATTCCAAATGATCTGCTAATCCACCTATCTTGGTATCATCTGCGAACTTAACCAGCTTGCTACTTATATATCACAATCATTTCAATATATTAAAAATATCAGCAGCCTCAGCCCTGACCCCTGATGGTCACCACTCTTAACATCGGCCAGTTCTGATGAGGATCCTCACACCATCACCCTCTGCTTCCTGTGTCTGAGCCAATTCTGCACCCATCTAAAAACATCACCCTGAACTGCCACTTCTTGTAGTTTGATGCCCAACCTCTCATGTGGCACCTTATCAAATGCTTTCTGAAAGTCCAGATCAATAATCTCATCTGCTCCTCTTTGATCGTATCCTTTTGTTGCCTCCTCATAGAATTCCAGCATGTTAGTAAAACACGACCTCCCTCTTCTGACCTCATGCTCACTGTTCCTAATAACTCCTGATCTTGCCAGGTGCTGCTCAATCTTATCCTTAATAATTCCTTCCATTAATTTTCCTGTGACGCCTGTTAAACTTACTGGCCTATAGTTGCTTGGATCTGCCCTGTCACCCTTTTTATGTAATGGGATGATATTTGCCATTTTCCAGCCCTTCAGAATCTCTCCAATGCACAGTGACTTCCTATAAATAAGTGTCAAGGGTTTATATCTGTACTTACTAGCCTCCTTAAGAACTCGAGGGTAAATATTATCTGGTCCTGGCGCCTCATGTATAAATGGTGCATACGCACAGAAATGTTGCGTAAAGAACGTTTCCACGTTCAAATCGTGATGTATAAAACCTAAACTTGGCATAAAGCCACGCACATTTCCATGGTACCTTATACCCTGTCGTATGCAAGTTCTCAGCTTGGTTTTGCAGACTGGCGGCACCCAGCGTCAAAGCAGTGCTACTGTTACTGTGTGGTTTATCTTTCTTTTTCAGGTCCACGTCCCTGACGCGGCTTTATAAATACACTGAAATTAACAGTATATTGTTTATTAGTTTAATGCATCTGATTGTAATTAACCAGTAACAACATAATGGTCCACAGAATGGTCAAACTATTCCAAATACCATAACTGCTTTAGCGTTGTTACTCTCACTGCACCTACTTCTTCTTTCAGCTGCTCCCGTCAGGGGTTGCCACAGCAGATCATCTTTTTCCATTTTACTCTCACTGTACCACTTGGAGCAGCTGATCGGACAGAGAATTATCGGTATACAGCATCAAGCACACGTTGCCTCAGCCATGCTGCCTATTTGAACCTGCTTCTCACGTGGCAAACGCTTCAAACCTTTACTGTACGGACCTCATGGTTCAGAAATGTTTATTACATTATACAGATAAAACTTTAACTTCATTTAAATACTCTGTATTGTTAATAATTAAAGGACACGGTGTTGCTACGCTAGCAAGGATCTGGTGCTCCGCTCACGATTGTTCCTGCCTTGTGCTGCATACTTCACTGGGACTGGAATGAAGGATAGAATAATTAAACATGTACTACGAAGATATTTCTATGTTCCTTAAACGTTTGGAAGAATCAGCATTATAAGCTTACAGATGGCTTAATGTCTATTACAGAGCTGATTGCGTGGCGATCGGTTATTTGGAGAAAGAAAAGGAAGGACAGGAATTGGGGGTTAGTACGTTTCAAAGAGAAAATACTGCAGGGGCAGCCTTAGACATGTGCAAACTGTGCACCTGCACAAGGCCGCCAAGCCAATATATATTGAATATAAAACAGAAAGAGAAAATAACGACAGAGCTAAAAACGCAGCGGCAAATTTCGGCAAAAGTTAAACACTTGTGTCATGAGCATGAGGCGGCTATGCAGTGTCCGCAACGGACGTGGCCATCCACCGTGCATAAGATACCATATTGACATTGGCGGGCAAAGGGGTCACCGATTTTTTCTCTGCCCAGTGCTGCTGCAATAAATCATTTCATCAAAGGTCGCGCACAATCACTGCGCCACCGTGAATCCCATGTTTAATAACGTGCTTCAACTCCTATCATCATGAAAATGATATCACGCATACATCTGAGTATTTTAGTTATTCAGAGAGCTGTAATATCACAAATGTAATGGATTCTGTGTCCTGTCGGAGGAAGAGAGCCAGTTTCAGAAGTACGTAGTGATTCACACACATAGAGCACATAGAAGAACATAGACAAAACAAAACATTTAACGTGCTACTTTAATTACAATGTGATTTGAGAAACTGGTTAATTAAACGATTTTAAGATGAAGTTTATGATGTTCTATTTTAATGACAAAATAAACTAGGTGATTAAAGTGGAAATTTCGAGATTGAAGTTGACATTACGTGCTTTTTTTCACACTGTGTGCCTTTTTTTTTCTCTGTACCCTAATAAGCTTTCATATGACACTCAGACGGTGGGCTACAACTCGCCTTTTCACGGCGGCTTTGATATATGACAACTTCTTTTTTATTTAAGGCACTGTGCGACTTTGTGAACTTGAGCTTTCAAGTTTCTCCAACACGCTATGTCACTCGATCAGCTTCCTTTTGTTGATTATACCACGGTTTAAACCAACAAATAGTATGTTTTTCCTTTGCCTCCACTTGGTATTCACTGAAATTCTTATATTTTCCCCCATGCTTTTCCCATTGTCTGTTCACAGAAGGCTAAGCTTAAGGGCGATTTATATTAATTTGCATATTCAAAGAGGCATAATTCTGGGAGGAATTGGGGCGGGACAGCAGGCGCGTGCACATGCGTTACTTTTCACGCTGACCGGGATTCATATAGTGGAACAACGCGGAAACTGGCGGACGCACAGATTCCTGCACCTGGATTTTTCTGTGCGTAAGCACATTTCGGCTTTTGTGCTTACGTCATGTTATAATGCGAATTCTACGCACGCCGTTATGCATGAGGCCCCTGGTGATTTGTTTGATTTCATCTTATTTAATCTGAGAAGCTCTTCTCCCTATATAATTTACAAATCCCTCAGTACCTCCTTAGTAGTCCCTGTTACCTCTGGGATGTTATCCACTTGCTCACTTGTGAACACCTTAGGGCATCCGCTATTTCACTGTCTGTATCTTGTAATTCCCCTTTACTATTTCTGATGCACTTCACCTCATCCTTGACTGTTCTTTTACTACTAAAATACTGAAAGAATCTCATAGGGTCGTCTTTCGCCTTATCTGCTATATTCCTCTCCAACTGTCTTTTAGCATCCCTGATATCAATCTTAATTGTTGCTAGGTTGCTATATGACTAGAAGTTTAGCGTTTTTGAAATCAGTTCACTTTGGAACTCTTGTCTGAATAGACTTTGTTGCAGTTATTGCTTGTTTTCTTTATTCTACCGCCCTCCAGTTATACACGGTCACCAGGTGGTGCCCCAAGTCTTTATTGTGGTCTGTCTAATCTCTTACTATATAAAACATTTTAAAGGCCCCTTTCACCTGGACCAGGGGTTAGTGCTGTTGCCTGATGTCCTTATTCTTTTTTTTCTTTGCAGAATGGGAAATTGACAGCCACACCATCTCTGACATCATTTCTGTGGTCTGCTGTCCTCCGGCTTGGGTTATTGAAAACCTGCTTTGACAGTCCACTATATGACTTGCATCTCAGAAGATGTTCTTGTGTTTCTTTATTGTTAAAACCATCAATTATACGGGCATCACATCCGTGTCCCAGACATTCAGAATCTTCTTTGTCATTTGTAATAATATACATATATATTTATATATATATATTTACATATGTATATACACACACACACACACACACACACACACACACACACACACATATATAAATACTGTATATATATAATAAATTAAATTCTTGCAACATGACGAGACTTTTTTCCTGTGACAAGACGTGATCTTTTGAAGAGAGACAGAGAGACACTTTCACATCCCGTGAGATGGTCAAGCCACGTCATACTTACAACCTTTGGAAGCAAGTCCCGTGATACACATGCAGAGCAGGTTAGAGATAATGGAAGTAGGAGAATTCAAAAGTCTCAAAAAAAGGAGAGTAAAGATATTAGCGCAAACAAATGGAAAATATTACTCGGTGAAATAACGAAACAGAGAAAAGAGATTGAATAGTGTTTGAGAATGTCTGGGGGAGAAGAGAGACAAGGCAGTGAGACAAAAGGACAGCTGCTGTACAGGCTTTTAAACGTCTGAAGCGCAGCGCGAGATGCTGATCACGAGGCACGGTAGCAGCACCAAGCCAGCAGCTGATCGAGCAAATAGGAGGTAAAAAAAAAACAACTGTTATTTATTTCCCATTGTATCACCGTTTAAGAGGGGTTTCGGAGGAGCAGCCATGTCTCCTTGGGGTGCGTTCAGCCCCCCTCTTCACAACGGCACATAGTGCTGGCAGGGGGGAAAGGGGTTGGTGAGCGAAGCGAGCAGGGGGAAAAGCCCCCAAGTATATAAACATATATTTATACTAAGCAGAGCCCCACCTACCATATCCTGACTTGGCCACACCCCTTCTGTTTTAGATGCGTTAAAAGCAGGCGTCAGCAGAAGGATGGTGTCTATTTGGACCCGATCGCACCATAAGCCTCAATCACCTGACAGAGAGAAGCCAGAGACAATGACTAAGAAAGCCTACCATTTTTGTTTTATTTTATGAATATTTTAAAAAGGGTAACCCAGCTGGTGTCTCAATGATCACTTTTTACTGTCCTCAGTTTGTTCTTTGGTCACAAAATATGTATATCTTCTTCTATAATATGCCGTCTGTTTGTCTGTCTAGGAAATTAAATCACCTGTAGCTCGCAAACCGGTTGACCTGAAATTTGGTACACATATACTATGTGACCTCTACTGTCCACTTTCGGGGTGATGATTTTTATTCCTCTTTTTATTTTATTTTATTGTAGAATCAACTCTTGGCAACCTGCAGCAGGGCAGCCGTGTGGCACATGTATACAGGCGCCGTTCTTATCCCTACAACCTTCGCCATCACTTCCCCTACCTCTTCATATCTAAAATCATTCTTGAGGCAGATTGAATACTTAAGTGCCAGATAAGTGAAAAATTAAGAAAAACGTACTAAGGAACTGCAACACAATCTCTGACTTAATCAGTTTTAATGCGAAAAGATGCCGATGAAAGAAGAGAAGCAGCGGGCCGCTAGGGTGGAGGAAAGAAGAGCTGCTCAGGAAGGAGCAAGCTCATTAACATCAATATAGTCTGAAAAATATAAGTCTGGGGTATTCAGTACACATGATCATGCGATGCACCATTACTGGTATAATATATATATTTGGAAATATACTTTTCTTAAAAGTAGACAAAGATAAAGAGTTGGTGTATCACCATGGTGATCTCATATAACTGAAGAAAAGAACATGCAATAATTGTGGAGATGTTTTCTCGGACGTGATTTCAAGACAGAACTGGAAAGAAGATGGTCAGTTCCCAGGTTATTTGGTGATGAGGCAGGAAGGGGCGGGTTCAGATAGTCAGACAGCGGAAGTGTTGAGGTAGGAGAAGGCATTAGAATGCAGAGCCAACCCCTGGTTCAGTGGGTATTTACCATAACCAAAGCCCTTAGTTCCCTTCTATCCATGTGTGTGTGAGACTTGTTACACCATATGAATAAAAATATGTTTCATTATATTTAACATATAATCATTAAAATATATTGTGAAAGAACGAGTATCAACACACTGAGAAAGGTTTGGGGCAGCCACCCGTATATATTGTTCCTGGCTGCAAAAGGTTTAAATTGAATACAACGATGTTGCTAGTTTGAGTTCCCAGAATGAACTGAATTAGTTTGGCAAGATGGAGATTTTATAGTCTGTGACCCGGAAGTGACCTCAGTCTGGGTGCCGGAACAGGAAGTGACGTCAGTCTAGGCACCGGAACAGGAAGTGACGTCAGATCAGGTAGGTTTTCTCGTATTTGATCTGCAGGAATAACAGAAATAGGTTTAGAGCACCCCGCCACCCCCTGGCCCAGCGGGTGATCACCTCCACTTGGTCCATTCAGCTCGCTCACAATATATAACTGAACTATACATATCGTATGTCACATTATATTCAAAGATATATTTACATATTTTTGGTTATATTACAATATATTTCACTTTCATGAGGGTTGTGCTTGACAAATGAACCATTTTATCCAGGGAGAATTCATTTTAAATGAAATTGGCTCATTGAGCTCTGAAAAGATTCCTAATATGTGGACAAAGCAGAAATCTTTAATGTATAGTAGATGAACTAGCAGGATATGAACACATCAAGAAAACCTGAACTTAGCTTGTAATATATATAATAAACAAACAACAACCCCCCAAAACACACAGACAAACCTCTGCCTGGGATGATGAAGAGCTGATGCAGTCAATGACAGGCTTGTAGGTGGCCATAAAATGGTAAGACCTGTCCAGATGTACCACAGGTTTACATGTAAAGGTGTCAACATTTGAATAGAGCAGATCCAGCTTGCTGTTGGGGGAATTCCCAGTATAATATCGGTGGTCCAAGTTGTCAACAAAGACAAAAATTGAAAAATACACTTGACAGTCAAAGAGTTCTTTCATGGGTCTTTTATGGAATGGTGGCAGGAAGGAATTAGGATAAGAAAGGAAACAGAAGTGGGCTTGAAGGAAGAGACGTCATCGCTGTGGGAAATAATGTCATCATGGGGAGCCGGATGTGACATCTTCGTGAAAGGAACCGGAAGATCATTGTAGATACGGAACACACATGAAATGCATGTGCTCCAAACAATGATATATAATTTAACCTCCACAACTCCAGGCACCTCACACCGAGATAAAGAGACTTGAGCTCTGAGAATTTTGCGACTGACTTCAGCTCCGTTGGCGTTGGGGAATGGGATATAGCAGGATGCTTGTGCTGATCGACACATTTACAAAACAAAAGACACTGATGAGGAGGTGCCTAAGAATTTAAGGTTGGCCGGGATTACGAGTTTTTTCGTAGGCTTCAGGGATACTAGTGTTAAGATGTAAATGGATGAGAAATTAGGACAGCTTAGTTATTAGCTAAACAGACACGCTTGATGGGCCTAAAAGGTTTCTTCTCATTTATCAAATTCCTTATGTTCTGGAGTCACCGACAAGCCTACCGTTGAAGTCATTGGGATAGTACTCAGTGAAAAACACCCATAGTCACATGGAGACCCCCCCATAGTTACAGGGAGAAGGAGCAGTGTCTACTCAGATGGTGTTGAGGTCAGGATTCAAACCTGTGCTCTGTAAGGCAGAAATGTTTTTATTTCGAGTTGACCCTCACTTTCATTCATCAGCCCAAATCCTGTTCTTCAAAATGAATCATCAGTTTAATTTTTGAGCAAAGGTACACATAAAGCACAATGCCATAATTTCTTCTTAATGCATCCATAGCTAAGTCCAAATGACTGTGCGGCTGCGTTTCAGTACTTGATAGAAAAAGACGCTTGGAAGGAAATAAAACCCGGCCTGTGAAATCAAAAACTTCACACATTTGGTTCCAGCCATAATTAAAAAGAACATCATGTTACTCAATAAAACTGAATAATCTGCTGTGGTTTACTGTCTGCTTTGATTCTATAAACTCAGTTTATGAGAAAAGTTTAAATATAAACCAGAAATTGCTTTAATAATTTATTAACTTAAACTTTTTTCATTGTATTCTCCTAGTCCAATACCACAAAAAGACCATGTAGAAATATACTTACAAGGTTTAGGGTCCTAGGTGGGAAAGCCTCATTCATTCATTGCGAGTTTTGAGTCATCTTTCGGGGAGAACGTGCACCATTGCAGCCTTCCATGATTGGTGTGGGGCGCCATCAAGATAACAGCATCCATTGCTAATCATGTTGTCTTAACAATACATAAAGTGGGTCATCGATTTGCTGCCACGTTAAAAGATGCTGATGCCCCAAACTCCCTTTTCCAAAAAAAAAATGTGGTGAAACAAAATTCTTAGTGCTTTCCTGGCTTGGACGTTCACCTTGACATTTAGTGTTTCATTGTGTTGTTCAGCAAAATTCATCAATATGCTTCAAGAGGTAAGTATGCTGTGTTCGCTAGTGCTCGGTGAATATTTTTTCTGGAAATTATGCTGTGCAGCTGACTTAGGTGAACATTTTTTTTTCCCCCCATGTCCCATGATGCTTTGCGAGGCCAATGTGATGTCACAGAGCTGTACCAAACATGCACAAAACCTTCTTGCTTGTGTACTTTAAATTGTTGATCTGCTTCATGCATGTGTAATGCTTCCACCCAATTGCCACTTTATTTCTAATTTCCATCTCACATTTGTTTAAAAATACAATTTTTTTTCATTTGATGGGCATATTAGTGGACTGTTATGTGAATATTATGAGTACTGCCACCACATATATAACACACTGATCCCTGTGCACTAGCAGCACAGCACTGCATGGCTAATGTGGATGTATAATTAGCCATGCGCCCAGCTTTCATCTCAAAACAAGAATTAAAGACTTAAAGGTGAAAGACACTATATTAATGTAAAGATTATTATTATTAATTTTTTTCTGCATTTAACTTTTCTTTTTCCACAGCCTTCAGAAACACTCTGTACCAGCTGTATTTTTGAATCCACTTAATTTAAATTAGGGAGTCAAATGCTTGTAACAGTAATGTTTAAATGGCCTACAAATCCCAGCATCCTCAGTATATTGAACAGCTTCAGAGTGTTGTAAAGGTTGCTGGGAAGATGGATGATTAGACACTCTTTTTAAAAAGGATACGAAAGACGTCAAAAGGGATTGTCATGATCGATGTTTATTTGTTTCTACGCTGCTCACCCCACCACTGTGTAGTAGCGCTACTGGGGAGTGAAAACTTCAATTCCCAGCAGTCCCTGAAATGGCTCTGATTGGTCGTCTGCTGAGAGTGCCAGGGCTGCTGGGGACAACGATTTGTTGTCATCCTTCGACGAAAGAAGCACTCTTGATCCCATTCACACGTCATCGTCTCATCAGGAAATACCGGGAGGACTGACCTTTACGTTCATATACAACGTGCTGATCTCTGGACTGTCTACCTCCATCATTTAATTTCATCGGTTGCTGTTTTTCATGGACTTCACCGTGTGTGGTTTTTGTTAGTAGTTTGTTATTGTTGAATTCGTGTTTATTGTATATCACCGTAAAGAGAACTGGGGTGGGATCATTTTAGTTGGTGTAGTTATGTATCATTTATTATTGTTTAATACAGTCTTCAATTTCTGTTTTATTACTGGTTGCTTTTTGTCTCTGTGAGGGAGTGTGTGTGAGTCGGGCCAAGGCTGGGTGTGTTCTTGGGATCCCCACCGAAAAAATAATAAATCAACGTCCTATCAACGGTGTGAATCTTAGCTGGGTTTTTAGTCTGCTACAACTGGAATACAACCACTGTGGATTGCTTTGGTCTCTTTCTGAATTTATGTGCTTGTCCTGTGCCTGCTTGTTTGTGGGATTTTGTCTGTGTTGGTAAACATCTTCATCCTGGGAGCGCTCCTGGGCCGGATGTAATTGTTGACGATCTGGTATGATCCTGGATCTGTCGGTTTTTCCAAACTCTTGCTGGATGTGTTGTCATAGCAGCAGATCCAAATCCTCAAACCTGCTCGGAGCAGGCTATGTAAACAAGGATTAGCTCACACACTTAATCAGTGTCCGTGCATGGAATTCATTCAGCCATGGCTTCGCCGTTCATGAATGAGCGACCAATTGATATCGGTGTGCAAATTATAAGAGGAGAATTTCATACAGAGAGGGTTTTACGCGATTGCCAAGATCCTTTATTGCTCCCGGAGGAAATTCTTTTCGAAAGATACCGCTTTAGCCGGGGGTGGGGGAGGGGGGATATTGTACCTCAAAGATTTATTAGCACCTTATATTCGAAGTCAAACTAGGCGAAGTCGGGCTCTCACAACCACACAGATGGTTTTTTGCAAGCAGCACTTTTTTTTATACTGTAGGCGATGTTGAAAATTTATCTAAAAGTGCAGTTTGTCAGGTAATTCGTAAAGTCTGTTTGGCTCTGAACTATTTCCTTCGGGTTTTCATGGTGTTTCCTGGACACCTGCGTGTTCAGACAATAAAAGAGGCGTTTCATGCCATTGCAGGTTGGTAATACACGGGCAAAAACACCCACAGTGCCATAAAGAATCTCACGATCAGCCTACCATTCTCATTACCCAGGATTTCCAAATGTGATTGGGGCACATGGGACTGATCAGAGTGGAGTTTGATCAAACATTATTTGGAAAATTTACCTCTCCTCCTGATGAATAATCAGACACAGTGTCTTCATCAAATATTTGACCTTCGTCAATATCTCGTTGGTCAGACACAAGTTCTAGGGATATGACATTCCCTGCAACTGACCCAACAAAAAAAGAAAAGAGGGCTATATGGAACATACCTATGGCACACATTGAGGACAAATATATGCAATGACCATCCTCTACCTGAAATGAAGTGACCACTGCATCCTGCCACTGGTTCTGAGGAGCTTCCCCCGGAATGCCGTCAGAAACAGGGAGATGGGCATTTTGCTGGAGAGCCAACTCTTCTGTAGGAGTTAGGTCTGGACCGCGTGGACCTCCACCTGTTTTTTGCTTGTCTGCCTTCTTATTAGCTTCAAAATTAATGTTTTTTACATTACATATGATTCTGTATGTCAACAATTCTTTAAATAGTTATATACCATTACAGCTCCCTTTATTCTAAGACCTGTGATTATTTCTAGTGGCCACAACATTACATCGGTCAGGTCAGAAGCTCCCAAAGTAGAAATATCTATGCTTGGTAGCTACCTCTGGTAGGACCCAAGCAACCCAGAGAGCTGCCCAATGGGACTACAATTACCAGGGTGCATTGCTTGTACACACACTGATGATCCAACCAAGGGATTCAACCGCTTAAGTGCATTAGCCTTGATAGGAGGTCTCCCCTTGTCCTTCTGGGCAAGTAAAGGTCCACCCACCCCACTTGGGAAACCTGTCCAACTCAGCTTATTATTATTATTATTAATAATAATTCATTACAATTATTTTGTTTTCTCAGTACTCAAAGCACTTTAAACAGTGAGTTGGAAGCCACTTCAACCACCACTCATATGTAGCACCCACATGGTTGGTGTGATGGCAGCCATTTTTGCACCAGTGTGCTCACCACACATGAGTTGTTATGTGGTGAAGGGGTGAGAGAGATAGTTAGATAGCCAATTAGAGAGAGAGGATGATTAGGCGGCCAGAATGGCTAGGCTGAGGTGGCAAATTTAGCCAGGACATCAGGATACACCCTGCTCTTTAAGAAGGATGCCCAGGGATCTTTAATGGCCACCTCAGTCAGTTGATCTTCCATCCAAGTACACAAGCATTAGTAGTTATACATGTCATTCAATTTGATTTGATGAATTAGTATCTTATAATAAGTTTCATTAATAACAAATTCCCTAAACTGTGGACTGGTCTGCCTGCTACAATAAGAGATGCCCCTTCGGTCTCAGCTTTTAAATCCCAGCTGAAGACTCACTACTTCAGTTTAGCACACCCTGACTAGAGCTGCTGATTTACTGTACAGACTGCACCTCTGTTGTCAGTCATTAGCACTAAAACATAAGTAACATGATAGTTAGAATTTGTTACTAACCCTCCCCTATTCTGTTTCTCTTTTCGGTACTCAAATGTTGCACTCGGTGCCACTGCCCACCTGCCAAGTTTTTTTGCCCGCCTAAGGTAAAGTCATCTCTGATGGAGGATCACATGAATCATCAGGTGGAGGTGTCCTTTCATCAGATTGGCTGGCCCAGCGCTGACTCAGCTGTGAAATGGCCAATAGGCAGCTTGATTGCTGAGGTCTCCAGGACTCCAAATCCAAATCCTATTATGGGATATCAACTACTGTTAAATTCTACTGCGTACTTGTAATATTTTTATTTTTATACTGTATTGAGGATTACTTGTGTTCTGTTCTGTGCATTGTATTGTATTGGCCCCCTTTTTTTTGACACCCACTGCATGCCCAACCTACCTTTGAACTGCCTTTCCCAAGGTGTCTTCCATTTATTTTCCCAACAAATGTTTTTTTGGGAGTTTTTCTTTGTCTTCTTAGAGAGTCAAGGCTGGGGGGCTGCCAAGAGGCAGGGCCTGTTAAAGCCCATTGCGGCACTTCTTGTGTGATTTTGGGCTATACAAAAATAAATTGTATTGTATTATATTGTATTAATAAGTCGTTAAGATCGCAATGGCTCAGCTTCTGTTTATCAAAAATGATAAGGTAATGGTACAATTGTGTCATCAGCATTGTGTCATCAAATATCTTTTTGGTTTTGTTCTTTATGTGTTGAGTTTATTTGGAGTTGTGTTTATTAATTATTCTGTAATGCTGTATGTTAAGTTTACATTGACTGTCCTGTCTCCTGTATGTAGAGCCCAAGGAGGCAGGGCCACTTGATTATGCAGGGATCTGCCCTAGTAGTTTAATTGAACAGCTTTGGTATTGACTTGATTGGATACTTGCGTGTTTGGTTTATGATTTTGATTTTTCCTTTCTTTTGACCCATGCATTTTGCTTATAAGGTTCAAGGATCTTTTTTTTATATTTATTTTTATTTAGTCATGTTTACACAAGAAAAATTCAAATTAGTATTTTTAACTTTCAGTAATAAGTTATTAGCAAACATTATACAATACTTCTTTACCTCTTTAAAAATCATGCATTTCTCCATTATAGAGCTTTGGCAATACATAACCTAAAATTATACATTCTTTGCAAAGGTTTATTCATCAAACTTTGTGTACTTTGTTATCTTGCTTTCTACTGTTCATTCTCTTGCGTATTATAAATTGTGGGGGGAAAAAAAGGGTAAAAAAGAAATAGAAAATTAGAAGAAGGAGTTTGAGATAGGATGAGAGCCTCATAAGAAGCCAAAATGTAGCCCCGAGTGCATTATTGACCCGATAAAGGTTACGCTTACATGTGCTCTGCTGCGAGTGCGTCTCTCGACGCCGATGGGCTGATGATTTGTTTCTTGCTATCTTATTGATTTCTCGTTTTCTTTGATTTTGGTTTGCACACCTTGCTATCGCTTTTGATAAACAGAAGCCGAATCATTGAAAAATTAAGCCATTGTAGGCCTCATCATTTAACGTCTAATTATTATGATGATTTTTGCCTGGGGTTTTACCTTTTATTATAGTATTTTTTCTTTCTATTTATTTATTTATTAAGTACATAAAAAGGGGATAACAAACAATCTTAATCAATAAGAAGTTTTTATTAAAAACTAGAAGATAAGGCCAAAATACTAAGCGGAGAAGAAAAAAAAACAAAAACAATGGATTTGTCTAAAAGGTAATCCACAGTAAACAAGCCTCAATGTGATATCCAAAAATCAGAATCATTGAAACATGATCAAAAATCAATAAAAGCCAACACAGAAAACAGAAAGTCCAACAAAAGAATTACTCCCAACTCCTGAGCCTTCTCAGCCACTTTAAATAACCAGAGGGAGGACACAGGAGTGGTGATGTCAGGGTTGCCCCGTCCACAAGGAATCGGGTACATAAGCACATTTAAAGAGACCAGATAAACCAATAATAAGTGAACTAACATTAAAATATGAATAATAATAAAAATAACACTAAAAATACATTACTCCATAACAGATGACCAATACAAGGGTTCCGTGTTGGCATATTGCCATGCAACTGTATCCTAATCTGGTGGTGAAGGCACACCTAAATGTATGGACTGAAAGCTCAGAAGGAGGTTATGTGAAGGTACTTTATTTGATTTACTTTTGAGAATTATGTTTTGCTTTTATTTTCTTTGTGTTTTTGATGTGCAGTTTTTAAGGTGAAAGCCTATCTTGTGCTTTGAGGAGCATCACAATCATAACAAAAGAAATATTTGACTCCTGCTCTTCCCTATCACCTTCCTGCGCTACTGTAAACCGGCTACTAATTGTGACCATCATCAGTCAGATTAACACTCAATACAACCATGTGGCGGCTTTTAGTATCTTAGCTTTGTAGAGGCCTCCTCTTTATGCCAAGAATTGGATTTATGTTAAAAATAAAAAGCGTCTATGTTATGGCACAATCAGGCTCAAGTTTGTTTATTTAGTTTTCTTTGTTGTTATCCATCCATCCATTATCCAACCCGCTATATCCTAATTACGGGGTCACGGGGGGTCTGCTGGAGCCTATCCCAGCCAACACAGGGTGCAAGGCAGGAAACAAACCCTGGGCAGGGTGCCAGCCCACCGCAGGGCGCGCACGCACCCACCCACACACCAAGCACACACTAAGGATAATTAACCTGCATGTCTTTGGACTGTAGGAGGAAACCCACACAGACACGGGGAGAACATGCAAACTCCATGCAGGGAGGACCCAGGAAGCGAACCCAGGACTCCTAACTGCAATGCAGCAGCGCTACCCACTGTGCCACCACGCCGCCAATACAATAATAATCTATGTTCAAATTCAGAAAATAAGGAATGTAATATTCAGCCCAGACCAATTGAAACTGAAAACCTTGCTGTTCCAATCGGGGTCAGAAATAAAAGACAAAGTGGAAAAATTATAAAACATATTATAAAAGCCAGCCCAACCACAGACAGACAGACACCGTTTTCCAGTCCACCACACGCGATTTATTTAACTATTTACAAATGCCTAGTCCATAAACAGTCCCGCACCGCACACAGTGCTTCCAGCACCAATCACCCTTCTTGCCGAGCCTCCCAATGGTTCTCTTCAGGCCATCTTCTTTCCACTTTCCCAAGCCTTGTCTCCTTCCTCCCGAAACCATCACCTCGACTGTTGAAAGGAGGCCCCTTTTATGTTGCCCCGGATATGCTCCAGGTGCCCCTTGCCAGACCACCGCACACAGACACACACCTGCACACCAAGCACACAATAGGGACAATTTAGAATCGCCAATCCACCTAACCTGCATGTCTTTGGACTGTGGGAGGAAACCCACGCAGACACAGGAAGAACATGCAGACTCCACGCAGGGAGGACCCGGGAAGCGATCCCAGGTCTCTTTAATGCAAGGCAGCAGCGCTACCCACTGCGCCACCGTGCCGCCTTTTGTTGTTATTAATAATTGTTTTTTCATATTGGGTTATTAATTATCATTTTGTTTTTGTTCTTTATGTGTTTAATTGATTTGAAGTTGTGTTTATTATTTATTGTGTAATGCATGCTGTATATTAACCTCTTTAGTGTTGCATTTCTTCTAAAAAAACATTTTTATAGTTAAACATGCCAAACACTAAAAGTACACAGTCAGAAGTGTAAAAAGTATAACTGTCAACACTCACGATTATTCAGAACGAGGTGGTGCTGGTTTATCTGAAGTAGGGTCAGTAGAGACCCCAATGCGGGTGTCACTTTTGGATTCATCAGAATCGCTTTCAGTTTCACTGTCTGTTTCAGTTTTACTGCCTGAAGACAGATTCACATCGTCATCACTGCTGATGAGAGGCTCCTCAACATCACTGCTCATGTCACTGTCAAGAGCACAAAACACTTGGGTTGCTGAAAAACATTTTTAACAAGACATCATCATTACTAAGCATGCCTGCAGGTGAGAGGAGAACATGCACCTATACAGTTGCACAGGTAACACTCTGGACCACCGATTTTGGCACAGTTTTTTTCAGCCCGAGTAATCCTAATCCTGTGTCTAACATTATTGAGGTTAAGTTAACATTGTCTGTCCCAAGGAGGTGGTGCCACTTGATTATGCAGTTGGGGAGCTGCCCTTGCATTATAAATGGGCAACTTTGGCATTGACTTGATGGGATTTCTGCGTCATTGGTTTTTGAGTTTATTTGTTTGGACTTTCAGCATCTTTCCACCCTTACATTTTGTTTATAAGGATTTGTTTAGTCATGTTTACATAAAAAAAAAACATAAAATTAGCTGCATCCAATAAACATAATTTCACAGGTCAAAACCCAGAAAGTCTCTTTAAAACTCACTGTAATGAAAATATTTTGGGGTTCAAAGCAGTCTACTGTGTCTTCCATGCCCGTTTTCTTGCCATTATCACTGGACTATTGTTCATGTTGTACTTCAGAGGGTGTAGTAACACAGTCTGCTTTAAGACACACAGAGAGTAATCAACAGAAGTTGGGACACCTGTGCAAATTGTTTGCTTCAGCCTGAAAGGCTTCACTTACTTGAATTGCTGAAGAAAATCTGTAGGTTGTAACATTATACATTATATAGTTTATGCCTACATTTTGTCATCTACTAGTAGAATATAAAAAACGTTTCTGTTTTAACAATGTGTTTACACAGATTACTATACAAACGGAACAGACATGAAATGCGTGTATTCCAAACAACGATCTATTATTTCCAGTCTGAAACTCCACTTCATTCCCAGAAACTCAATCAAGGCATGAGCTGGGAGAAGTTTGTGTACGTTCTAAGTCGGTGGGGGGATGGAATAGCCGGCTGCTTGCAGCCTGATTTTTATCAGCACATTTAGATGACAAAAGACGCTGGTGGAGAGCTGTGAACGATTTTAAGAAGCGATTTAAGGTGGGACGGATTTACGAGTTTTTTCGTAGGCTCTGGTAATTCTAGTGTTAAATGTAAACCTCTGCGCATCTTCAGTCTCCATCTGATCTTACAAAGGGTTCCTTCTGTTTGGAAAACATCTTGTTGTGGTCCCCAGTTCTCAAGATAGTCGAGCCAAAAGTCTTAACCCTTTAACCGCCAACTCCCTAAATATTCCCCATGCCGGGTGAAATCTGAACAATTTTCGTTTTTTTTACTTTTTTACATTTATTTAAGCAGTATTTACCACTAAATGCTGTGCAAGTTCTAGAAATGGGCAAACGCGTAATAAAACACAAAAATGTACATTTTCTCAGGCTTCTGGATTTAGTGTCGATGATGAAGGTAATGGAACAGCCTACAACTGGAGTACCAGTTGTCCATCCAAATGGTGTACCCATTGTCCAATAGTGGTAGGGCAAGGTACACAACAATTTTCTCTGAAAGTCCAAAGTCCTTACAATCATCTGGCAACACTGCTGAAATACTACTCATAGGATCCTCTTTGCCAGTGTATACACGAAATCTATAAATGTAACCTGAATTCTCAGCTAAGCAAAACATCTTGATACCAAACCGTGCCCTTTTCAATGGTAGATACTGTCAAAACTGTAAGCGGCCCTTCCACAACAATAAACTTTCATCAACTGCAACTGACGGGCCTGGTACGTAGGGCAACTGAAATGTTTCAAATAAATGGTCAATCAAAGGACGTAGCTTGAACAAGCGGTCACGGTTTGGATCTTTCTTATCTGGCTCATTGCTGTTGTCATTCAAATGAAAGAATTTCAGCAGCAAAGAGAATCGGTTACATTTCATGATAGCTGCAAAAATAGGTGTTGTATACATAGGATCTGTACACCAGTACATCTCAATATCTGGTTTTCTGATTATTCCCATCAACATCAAAATCCCAATGAATTTTTTCATTTTGTTTTCATCAGTGTCTACCCAAGCATGAACACGGGAATGTGGAGGTAAATTGGGATTTTTCTCAATAAACTGTGCTGCATACAGATTTGTTTGATGAACAAAATGTCTCTGATCAAGTCAGGTGACACAAACAGCTCATAAAACTGCTTAGCAGTGTAATTGTTTACATCAACAGTAAACCCACACGTTGCCTCAAACGGCAGCAGTCCAGTTGAGATGTTGCGGATACACCCACTCACCGCTATCATCCGATGCGTCGTCATTCACAGTATCATGCAGCGCACGTTGCTGATCATCATTGTCGCTAAAATCTTCTTCAGAACTGCTAAAATCGTGATCAGAATTATTGTCCAAAATCGCCTGCAAAACCTCACTTGAAGTCAGTTTACGTTTCGCCAACTTTCACGTCCGAATCACAAAGTAAAGAATGGTTATTTCCGGCCAATACAACCACAGAGTTGTCGAAATACAATGTAGTAATAATACCCATGCCAAACCGTTAGTTATACTATGCGCCAGGCATTCACATAACCATAAGCAAATGTGCCGGATAATTCCGGCAGTAAGGCGTCAGCAATAACGCTACGATGCCGGATATATCCGACAGAGGGCAGTTAAGAGGTTAAATGACTACCAACCCATGGCTGTGACCTCACACATCATGATAAGCTAATATTGGTCTATTTGTGACCCTTGCACTGGTTCCTGTACAGGTAGCCTCCCACCACATGGAGGCGCTGTCATCCATCTGCTGAATCGAGCCGACTCTCACCTGGAGGAACAAGGCAGCAGGGTGAGGATCTTCACTGATGCTTTCAATACCATGCAGCTCCAAACTGCTAGAGGAGAGGCTTCAGTCAATGTGTTTTTTTTTTGGTTCGGTGGGTTATACTCTGCGGTGGGTTGGCACCCTGCCCGGGATCGGTTCCTGCCTTGTGCCCTTTGTTGGCTGGGATTGGCTCCAGCAGACCCCCGTGACCCTGTGTTCGGATTCAGCGGGCTGGAAAATGGATGGATGGGTTATACTAGTATCGTAATGTCTATCTGGTAGCTGCATTTAAAGTATTTGGAACCATTTGGAAACCTTCATCAAATTCAGCTTCGCTGAACTTTCCTTTTTTTGTCAGATTTTTGCTAGCCTAAACTTTAAAAGTAAACCTCTGGCAGTTTACTGCTTACCTTTTCACCATTTTAGGTCATTCATTGTATTTCAACTGATTTAAATTGAAGAAAATCTGGGGTGTTCTAAAACTTTTGACCAGTAGTGTAGGTGCGTTGGCATTGATTACAGCCCCCCAGAGTGCTAACGAGACAATCAACCAAAACCGCACAGGTCGACACGATCGTCCCATCGACTTACAGACCTGCTCCGCCACACTACCGCCCATCCCAACACCCCCTCCGAGCCTGAGCGCGCTCTCATTTATTTAAAGTTCACTCCGCCATGGACTTCTCTCATCCCACTAATCAGTTTCACTCTTTCAAATTCTCATATTTTTAATTTGTTATAAGCTAATGCCGATTACACACAGAATACAGGGCCTTATAATGAGGGTCGTTTTGCTAATCTTTGCTTTCATATCAGGAAGGGTCAAGGATAAAATAAAATAAAAACCAAGCAAGACAGGCGATCTTTTTTTTTTTTTTTCCATCTCATTTATTCAAAGTGAAATGAAGACTGGCAATGAGGACCTCAGCTGCTTATTGCGGTCAAAGGTCACTTATTACAACGAAAAGAAAACCTTCGAGTTAATATTCGTAATGCCTGGAAATTAAAAAGCTGTGAAATTAGATAGCCGTTGGCTCTCCTCTGAACACGATAATGGCTCTTTAATAAGGTTAAAGTGATATTGTGTTAATGTTATATTAAAAGAATTCTTTTCTTGTTTGAAACGGATTGATTTTTTTTTTCTCGAAAGGAACTAAAGTCTACCCGACTGTAAGAGATTTCACTTAACTGCTGAACTACATGGTTGTTAAACCGGTAAGGGGTTTGGTGTCCTGCCGATGGCTTCAGCTGCACCCCTGATCATTTTAAGGAATGCTAGCAGACTGTGTGCAGCTATTCAGCGTATCTTCAACCTCCGTCTTATCCTACAATGTGTTCCTGCTGTTTGGAAAACATCTTGTTGTGGTCCCCAGTCCCCAAGATAGTCAAGCCAAATGTCTTAAATGTTAGAACGTCTTAAATGCCGAACTTCTTGTCATCATTTAACTCGGTTTGAATCACCATTAATTTTACTGAATCAGCCCGCAATCTTGGCGTTATCTTTGACTCTAGCATGTCATTTAAAGCACACACTGCAAAGTTGTCCAAATCGTGTTTCTTCCATCTTAAAAATGTTGGGAAATTAAGTTGTTTCCTAAATAAGCAGGATTCTGGGAAATTAATTCCTGAATTTATTTCTAGTAGGATTAACTACTGCCATGCGGTGTTCCCTGGATGTTCAAACTGTTCTTTATTCAGCCTCCAGTTAATCCAAAATGTTGCTGCAAGAATTATTACAAGAACTAGAAAATACGAACACATAACTCCAGATCTTCTATCCTTACACTGGCTCCCAGTTAAGTTTAGGATAGATTTCAAAATCCTCCTTTTAACATTTAAAACATTAAATGGCCGAGATCCAGCTTACTTGTCTGAACTTATCAACAAACCAGAACATACATTAAGATCTCAAGATGCCGAAATGCTTAGGATTCCAAGGATTAATAAAATAACAGTGGGAGGTCGAGCTTTTAGTTACAGGACCCCCTTACACAGCCATAAATGAGTGCATCAGTGGTGGGTAGAAGAATGAAAAAAAGAAAGGAATAGTGAACGGTGCAAACTGAATAGATAGGAGATAATTAGAGACTTCAGGATGGTCAATCAAGCCCACTCTGCCCCCAGTTCTCATTGATGATGAAGATGTGGAGGTGGTGGAGACACTGAAGTATCTCAAGGTGCATTTGAAACGACAGACCTGAGTGGAGTGCCGACACAAAGATGGAGCAGAGCCCTCTACTGGTCACAAGTCCTGGTATAATAAAAAGGTTCATGTTTACAAATGTCTTTTGAAAAGACATTTTCAACACCACGACACCATTCTTCTTTCTTTCTCTCTTTTTTCTCCTCCTCACCTCCCAGGTGAGTTTTGTCCCAGGTAGGGATTGTGTATCTAATCAGCTTCCTGTGGCTAAACCCCTCCATGGCTGCCCCCGGGGATTATAGGTTCCAGAACGCCATGTGAGTGTCCATGTGGGATGCTGCCATCTAAAATACTGGGGGAGAAAATGTTCACTAGTGTTCATCTCCCCAGGTTCTTCCATTGTACTGGCATCCAAGCTGGGTAAGGATCCCTGTTTAATCCTCGCCAGGATGCCAGCCCATGTGTGTCGTCCATTCAAACAAATCACTTTACATGAAGAGTGGGGAGCCACTATAATGTGCAGAATCCACCCGAATATGATGCGATGGCAGCCATTTTGTGGGAGTACCCTCATCACACATTAGCTGTTAGCTGATGAAGTGCTAAGAAAGACAGCTAACCAGTTAGAGACAGGATATGACTAGGGGTGCCAGAATGACTAGGTGGGCAATTTAGCCAGGACATCAGAGAGAGTCAGGACTTTTTATATCTCAACCAAAGGATGGCGTCATTTTTACAGCAGAGTGTCCCCGTCACTGCACTGAGGCATTGGGATTTACACACAGACCACAGGGTAAGCTCCCCCTGCTGGCTTCCGGCAGCAACCCATCCAGGTACTGGCCGGGCCCAAACAGGTGGATGACCTGTCCAGAAGTGCAGGTGGTATGGCTGCTGTCTGGCAACTCAAGTGTAAATCCCAGATTAGTGAACTGTAGCGATGGTGGTTGTTGTCCTTCTGAGGAGTCTCTCCCTTCTCCACACAGGCTCAGCCAGAGATTGACCATCAGATTCTTGGTCACCCCTCTTACCAAGGCCGTTCTCCCCTATTCATTTATTTGGCCATTGCTTTTATCTAAAGTGACTAACAACATCTGAGGTACAATTGGTTACATTTCTTTTGTTTTATGTTTCCAACTGGAGCTCAGGGTCCCACATTGTCAGTGGTGGGATTTGAACTCACAACCTCATAGTTTGAAGTCCAAAGCCTTAACCACTGCGCCACAATGCTGTAGCCATTTTGTTTGTCACCTTCCCCAGATCTGTGCCTCAGCACAATCCTGTCTCAAGCCTTCCTCTGCAGATATTGCCTTCAACCTCATGGCTTGGTTTTAAGCTCACCTGTGACAGTTGTTTGCCTTTTCTAGTCAGACCAAGTCAAGTCAAGTCAAGTTGAGGTGCATGCACTAGTACAGAGCCTTGCGTCACCCACCACAAGACGAAACAGCTCGGGATCCTGGTTGACAACCCCTCAGGCAGACATGCAGTCCAGTCCTACCCTCCAGAAATGACCCTCTATCTGCTGCAGCTAGGTGTTACGTGGGCGACCCCTTGGCCTGGTCCAGCTACTCGGGTCCCCAACAATGAGGATCTTACGAGCTGGATCACCCTCGGGGAAACACGCCACATGGCCGTAACTGACGCTCCCTCACAATGCAGGTAATGTGCCTCATTTGGGACTCCATGAGCAACACAAAGTCAAACCGGTGGTACCCAAGTATTCTCTGAAGAGACACAGTACCAAAGGAAGCCAGTCTTCATCTCAGGTCACTGGATATCGTCCATGCCTCACAACCATATAGCAATACAGGAAGCACCAGGACTCTAAAGACTTGGACCTTCGTCCTTTTGCAGAGATATTAGGAGCGCCACACACCCTTTTCGGTGATCTCATGACACCCCATGCTCTCCCAATCAATCTACTGACTTCATAGGAAGAGTCACCAGAGAAATGAATGTCACTGCTGAGGTAAGTAAACCTGTCGACGAGGTCGACACTCTCTCCACAAACAGACACACTGCTGATGGCCATTCCCAAGAGGTCATTAAAGGCCTGGATGTTGGAGGACAGCCTTACTACCAGCCTGGACAAGTTCACCCCGGATACCACAGATCCCTGCAGTCAGTCAGTCTGGTCAATTGAATTGACCACAGATGGGCTGCAAACAAGATGTAGAAACATCTCAACAAAGATCAACAGAGTGAGATATACCCGAGCCAAAGCAAAGGGCCTCAACACTTGTTAAAAATGGGACATTTCATTTCTCTTTATTTCTATATAAAATTCAACGTCTGTCTGTATGTCTGTCCACTTCTCATGAGAAAAGTACTTAACGGCTTTAGATCGAGTTTTTTTCTATAATTTGCTTGAACATTCTGGTTGATTTTGTAACTTCTCTCATTGCATTAAGAATCATAGTTCGCTTGCGGTATCGATTTATTTGCGAGAATATGAGAGACATGCAGCAGGTCGAGGGGAGAGGGAAGCCTGATGTCAGGAGAGGGGAGTCGGGCAGGGTCCTCCTCACTGTCCCGTTTCACTACTTCCCTGGTTGAGCCAAATTAACAAAAAATCCTAAAATGCTGTTATTGTGCTTTGTCATTCTGGGTGTAATGAGTGTTGTTTGATGAAAGAAAAAAAATGAGTTTCAATGACTTCAGTTTAAATGTGGATGATGCCCCTGGCCCTCGGCCTCAGCAGCTCAGCAGAACCCCTGGGCATCTTGTAGTTCATGGCTGAGCGATCAGGAGAGAGAGATGGAGGCAAAATTAGATGGAAAAATAGTTTAAAACTCTAAGTCATGCTGAAAATTCAAAGTCTCTCTATCCATCAGGCAATCTACAGTGTAATCAAAAAACAAATAAAAGATAAAATAAAAGCCCATCCTGTTGTGTTTTGCTGTGAAGAAATCTTCAGAAAAATGAGCAGAGTCTTCAGAAAGGCAGTTAGAATTTAAGACTTTAATGCATAGCATAGGAAACAACTGCAGAGCACGAAAAGCCTGTCCCAGTTCATGAAGTGAGCCCAGTGAATTGGGTGCGGTTCATTTTTATTTCAATTCTAATTACAAAACATCCCCATTTCATACATAATTTTCTTCATTCACTTCACGTTATCTTTGTAATGATGACATTGTTCTGTACCTGTTTTCATAACAAAGACCTCATCTTGTAAACTTCTTTCTCCTAATAATCATCAACATTTTCACAACAATCATTAGAAGTCGAAGGTCAAACTTGCCACCTGACTATCATCTTGAGCTAATAAAAATTTGAGGCTTTCATCATTAAGTTGGAACCAGGATGACCCACATATGAAAAACTGTTCAATTAGTACTTCCTAGTACCAACATCCTGTAAGACTAAAATCACAGGCAGCTGTCCTGGTAAGCGCAGCATGCAACTTTACTGATAAGAGCTAAGCTGCTGGAGCTGGAAGCAGGCGAGAGGCCTTGAGTCAGCAAGCACAATGCTAAAGCCTTTATTAACACTAGAATTACCAAAGCCTACGAAAAAACTTGTAAACCCAGCACACCTTAAATCCATTTGCACCTCTCCGTCAGCATCTTTTGTGTTGTAAATGTGTCGATAAGTACAAACAGCAAGCAGCCTGCTATCCCATTCTCCCGCAGAAATGGCAAAAATCGCTCTCCCAGCTCAAGCCTTGTTTATCAGGGAGTGAGGTAGTACCTAGAGTTGTAGAGGGTAAATAATATATTGTGTAATAAAGTGCTCTATAAAGCGCCTGACCCAGCACAGACTGATGCAGAGGCACGTACAAAATAATAATAAAGTTTTATTAATTCTTCAGCCGTGGGACACGTCTTCCCCATGCCACACAGCCCAACACAGTCCCAAAGCACAACTGCAACACAAAAACACTCTATTTGTCCTTTACCACCACTCCTCCTCAAGCTTAGTCCTCCTCCTCCTGACTCTGGCCCTCGAGTGGTGGTGGCTGGCCCTTTTTATAGTCCACCCGGAAGCATTCCAGGTGCTTGACCACCTGGTCCTAATTGCACTTCCAGGTGGGGCTGAAGACGGGCTGTTGACTCCATGGAGCTCCCCCTAGCGGCCATCCGAGCTCTCAGCCGGGCTATGGAAGACTCCATCTCCCATGGAGCCATGCGACCAGTTGGGGGATTACCGTTGGCCAGGGAGGCTGCCACCAAGCGTCCCGGGGGAGGTATTGAGCTGCCCATGATTGCTCCCCGGGAACAGATGCAGTAGGGGCATCTTGGCTGGGCATGGGACCTGGCTGTCCATCACAATCGTTATTTGGAACACATGCATTTCATGTGTGTTCCGTGTCTTCAAAGATCTATGTAAGTGTAGCATGACAGAAATGTTGAACACATATCTAAAAGACAAACTTTTTTCATGTTTTAGTACTAACGACAACATTTTGACATGAAGTGTATAATGTGTGAAGACTGAAGTCGAAATATCAAGTAAAGGTACAAGTATAACAGAACAAGTGTGCTTTTATTCAAGACTATAACCGAAGAAAAAGAGTTAGCGTACTGCTGACTCATCATCAACTGGTCGTGGGTTCGAGCCTTGTCGTGTCACAAAATAAACGTTTTGAGTAGTGAGCTGCTCTTATTGTTACTATTATGCAATAAAAATATACATTTGATTTGAGTCTGTAACGCCAGTGTAAATGTATGGTACTTGTAAAGGTTAGCATTTGTTTTTATTCAGTTTATTTCTCTCAGTCGCGTTCACGCTTCCCCCTGATTTGACACTGCTGTGCTCTGCTATAACAGAGGTGAACTCAGATGAGGACAAGGGTTCTACATTGGAGAAAGAGAACAGAAGCCCTCTTATAATATTCCTATCTAAATCATTTATAGATGTTAAAAATAGCTGAGGCCACTGCATTGCCCCCTCCTGGACAACACTCTTAACATCAGCCAATTCTGATGAGGTTCCTCACACCATCATCCTCTGCTTCCTGTGTCTGAGACAATTCTGCACCCATCTAAAAACATCACCCTGAGCTGCCACTTCTTTTAGTTTGATGCCCACCCTCTCGTGTGGCACCTTATCAAATGCTTTCTGAAAGTCCAGATAAATAATATCATCTGCTCCACGTTGATCGTATCCTTTTGTTGCCTCTTCATAGAATTTCAGCATGTTAGTAAAACACGACCTCCCTCTTCTGACCCCATGCTGATTGTTCCTAATAACTCCTGTTTTGCCAGGTGTTGCTCAATCTTATCCTTAATAATTCCTTCCATTAATTTACATGTGATGCATGTTATTGGCTTATAGTTGCTTGGATCTGCCTGCTCACCCTTTTTATATAATGGGATGATATTTGCTATTTTCCAGTCCTTCGGAATCTCCCCAGTGCACAATGACTTCCTAAAATTATGTGTCAAGGGTTTATATCTGTACTCACAAGCCTCTTTAAGAACTCAAGGGTAAATATTATCTGTGTAATTTGTGTAATTCGTTCTTTTCCTTACCCACAATGCTAATGTAACCTTACCCAGCTTTCATCCACCACTGAGCGGCCCTCATGGAGAAGGCCGTCATGGCTCTGCGTTTTCCCGGTGATGCTCATTCTTATGCTTCCAAACCGAAGAGACGCTCTGCACTGCTGCCATGGTTGCCTAGTCAACTGCCTCATATGCTTTTCAGCTCGATGCCTTTCACCATCAATAAAGAGTTTCGTGATTTTCTTTTCCTGCTTTGTCTACATGGGAGCCTTTCATTTTTGAGGTTTTAGAAAATGCCAAGGTCGCAGAGAGAAAGAAATTTCAGTTAAGCTTCAAAGATATTCATACAGACGAGGTCAGCGCCGGCACATTTTATTTTCTATAAGTGAGATGTTCAAAGCTCCGCTCCCTGTGGATCTCGTCGCTATAGGCTGACTATAAAAAGCAGGCCCGACATCTGATCTTTGTCTTTTTCTTTACAAAAACATCTGTTGACCATTTACTTATTTCATATTTAATGAAGCCTTTCCACTATGGAGTGCCATGTGTGGCAAATCAAACAAAAAACAATTACAGTATGTTTATGAAATAAATAGTCTGGTGACACTTTTGTTTGAGTACTGAAAAAATGCAAGATTTTGGTTTAAATGACACGTACAAAGCATCCATAATGTGATAATTTGTCTTTGTGCATTTCCAGGTTCAGGAGGCAGGCCCTCAAAGAAACTACAACACTCCCCTCCAGCTGCCCCTGGTGGCACAGGAGTGTCCCACAGGACTGCAACTCCCAGCATCCCCTTGCGGTTATTCATATGGGAGTTCCACTAGTGGGATGTTGCCGCTGTGTGTATCGGGGGTGGGGGGGGGACACATAACCCCGGTCAGCAAACACCCTCTGTTCCTTCCTTCCTGGAAAGGTATTAGCCCCCAAAAACAGATGGGATGCCTTCCTTCCCCCCTCACTGCATACCTTCCTAGCAGAGAACCATCCCTCATTCTGGTTGGGATGTCAGTCCACCTACATATGGCACTCACACTGTGTTAAAAATAGAAATTGGCTTACGTCATCGCGAAAATGGAATTAAGCTGCTGGTGTTCTGAAACAACTAAATTTGTCACAGGATGAATATTTTGGGGGTGGCATGGTGGTGCAGTAGTAGTGCTGCTGCCTCACAGTTAGGAGACCTGGGTTCGCTTCCCAGGTCCCCCCTGAGTGGAGTTTGTATGTTCTCTCCGTGTCCGCGTGGGTTTCCTCCCACAGTCCAAAGACATGCAGGTTAGGTGCATTGGTGGTTCTAAATTGTCCCTAGTGTGTGCTTGGTGTGTGTGTGTGTGTGCCCTGCAGTGGGCTGGCGCCCTGCCCGGGGTTGTTTCCTGCCTTGCGCCCTGTGTTGGCTGGGATTGGCTCCAGCAGACCCCCGTGACCCTGCGTTAGGATATAGCGGGTTGGATAATGGCTGACTGACTGAATATTTTGTTAATAATAACAGAGACTGAGATAGTGACAATTAGTTGAGCGATGTGGAACATGTAGGCTCTGGCAGTGATGTGGAGAGCCACCCTGGAGGCGTTTCTTCATCACAAGGCGTCTGACGTGTCACCACTGTCATGGACATTCTGCCTTCCAACTAGCAAATGTGTTGTGTGTAACAAGAGTGGACAGCGGAAAGAAATGTGTTACAGTGCCTTCCATACCGTTTGGGACAAAGAAACATTTCTTCTTGACTTGCCCCCTCTGCTCCACAGTTTAAAATTACAAATCAAACAATTCAGACATCGTGATTAAAGCGCACACTGCAGACTTTTCTCCCAATTTCCCATCTGCCATTTCTGGCTAAAATTCTAGAAAGAATTATTTATAATCAATTGGTCGATCACCTTAACTCCAATAATTTATTTGAGATCTACCAATCTGGCTTTAGGCGTTATCGTGGTGTTGAGACGGCCCTCCTGAAAGTATTCAATGACATCTCTCTTATTACTGACTCAGGTGACGCCTCAGTCCTTGTCCTCCTTGACCTGTCCGCTGCCTTTGACACTATTGACCATGAAATATTGCTGATGCGGCTTGAACATCTTGTTGGGCTTCAGTAATACTGATGGTTTCCTCATTGTGATTATGTAACATTACTTCTATTTATTATTTATTTTATTTATGTTCTTATATTTTATTTCTATTTATGTTATTTGTATGTTTTTCTTTTATTCTTTTATTGTAAAGCACTTTGGCCACAGCATTCCTATGTTGTTTAAAATGTGCTATACAAATAAATTGACATCGACATTGACTTTCATTTCAGGAGACATTTCAGTCACATCATGTGGAAATGACAACACTTTTTATAAATGGCTTTCCCAATTTCAGAACACCATAATGTTTAGGACAATTAGCGTGGTGTTTGTGATCCCTCAAGTGTGTTTCATAGCTTCATAAGAGACATTGGCTTGCTTCTACCCTTTGGAGTCTGTAGTCACCATTGTTCAACATGAGGACAAGAGCTGTGCATGTGAAAGTCAAAGAAGCCATTATGAGGCTGAAAAGCAACCATAAAACCATTAGAGACATCGGGAAACCTTAGGATGATCAGAATGAACTGTCTGGAATATCATGAAGAAGAAAGAACACACTGGTGAGCTCAGTAATCTCTAAGGGACTGGTAGGCCAAGGAAGATCTCACAATGGTCAAGAAAAAGCCACCAACGCCTGTCTGACAGATCATCACAGTCTTCAGGAGGCCAATATGGACATGTCAGAGACAACTATCAGCAGAAGACTTCATGGACAGAAACACAGAGGACACACTGCAAGATGAACACCACAGAACCAGGATGGCCAGATTACAGTTTGTGAAAAAGACTTCAAAGAGCCTGTAGAATTCTGGGAAAAGGTGTTGTGGACAGACGAGACAAAGTGGAACCTGATCAGAGTGATGGTAAGAGCAAAGTGTGGAAATGAAAAGGAAATGTCCAAGATCCAATAGGGCCAATAGGGGGAGGAGCTTGATGGCCGAAGTCTCCAGGACTCTGAACAAATTCAAATCATATTATGTGATATCATCTACTGTTAAATTCTGCTCTGTACTTGTAACATTTTAATTTGTATACTGTTTGTGAAAAAGGAACAGATTTGACACACTTAAAAAGGTTTAGGGCAGTCACCCATATAATATTCCTGGCTGCAAATGGTTTTTTCAAATAGCACAGAGTTGTTCACAATACTGAGTCCAAAACAGAACTGATGAGGGTTGGAAAAGATGGCGGCTCCTTGTAGACGATTGTCACGAAATCACTTCACTTTCCAGCCTGAATGCAGCCAAGGTGGCGTATGTATCCCGCCAATGCCAGTTGATGCGTATTTGATACGTACCAAGGATCGTATTTGAAAGTTCTGGTCACACCATCTAGCAGTCGTAGTGGAAACTGCATCCATCTGATGGAAGGGTTGGTGTGGCTATTAATTTGGCTATTAATTTCGAGAAATTGTCAAAATTTTAGATAAGTTGTGCTAAGATAAAAGTATGTACCACCTTAATGTTTGCTTGTGTGCTATATTGAAATGAACAATCTCCACTTAATTTTAACAGAGTGTAATTGCAGACCACAGTACCTAAGAGGTCCCAACATAACGAAATGCCCTCAACGTCAGTTACGTAACAGCCATCGCATTAGACTATGGTTAGCATTAGGGCCTCGATACCCTAGGGTTAAGATTATGGTCGTAGGAGGGTTATCTCAGTCAAAGGGCATTACCTGACCTGTGTCATAGGTATTGCAGGCTGCAGTTAGACCCTTCTCCTTAATTTAGCATCTGCTTGTCAGCAAAAACTCAAAGTATTTCTTTTTTATATAATTGTAAATAAAGTTAGGCAACAAGAGTTAAGGGATTAGACCAGAAGTGATGAATGGGAACTGGAAGTGATGTCCTTCTGATGTCAGCCTGTGCACTGGAAGTGATGTTCTTCTGGCCGCTAGAACCAGCATCATCAGCACCGAACCAGATAGCTTTTCCTGCGGCTGGTCTGTAGAGATAACAGGAGAAGGTTTAGTGCACCCTGCCACCCCCTGGCCTGGTGTACAATTACCTTTGCTTGGTCCACACAACGTCCCCCTTCTCGCACGAGTGTGACACTGTATTGAGGATGACTTGTGTCCTGTTCTGTGTATTGTATTGTATTGTATTGTATTGACCCCCTTCTTTTTGACACCCACTGCACACCCAACCTACCTGGATAGGGGTCTCTCTTTGAACTGCCTCTCCCAAGGTGTCTTCCATTTTTTTTCCCTACAAATGTTTTTTTTGGGAGTTTTTATTTGTCTTCTTAGAGAGTCAAGGCTGGGTGGCTGTCAAGAGGCAGGGCCTGTTAAAGCCCATTGCGGCACTTCTTGTGTGATTTTGGGCTAAACAAAAATAAATTGTATTTTATTGTATTGTATTAATAAGTCATTAAGATCTCAATGGCTCAGCTTCTATTTATCAAAAATGATAAGGTAATGGTACAAATGTGTCATCAGCAGTGTGTCATCAAATATCTTTTTGGTGTTGTTCTTTATGTGTTGAGTTTATTTGGCATTGTGTTAATTAATTATTGTGTAATGCTGTATGTTAAGTTTACATTGACTGTCCTGTCTCCTGTATGTAGAGCCCAAGGAGGCAGGGCCACTTGATTATGCAGTTGGAGATCTGCCATAGTAGAACAGCTTTGGTATTGACTTGATTGGATACTTGCATGTTTGGTTTATGATTTAGATTTTTCCTTTCTTTTGACCCATGCATTTTGCTTATAAAGTTCAAGGATTTTTTTTGAAATTTATTTTAATTTAGGTGTAATTTTGTTTACACCTACCAGGGTTTTTTTTTTGGGAGTTTTTTCCTTGTCTTCTTAGAGAGTCAAGGCTGGGGGGCTGTCAAAAGGCAGGGCCTGTTAAAGCCCATTGCTGCACTTCTTGTGTGATTTTGGGCTATACAAAAATAAACTGTATTGTATTGTATATAAGCAGATACACAAAAGCTGGTGAATAATGTCTTCTGTGTATCTTGTTGTCAGTTGAATTTTTTGTTATTCAGTTTTATTCTTCAATAAAAGCACACTTGTTTGGTTTTACCTTTGCGAAAGTGTTTATTTGATATTCTAGTAACCACTTGAATGAGATCAAATCTGTCTCATCCTCTCTCGTGCATGCACACACACACACATTCATACATGAAATGTGACTATTTGAAAACGCTTTGCCATTTGAATATATTTTGTATTTTGAATTTTTTTTTTTCGATCTTGCTTGTACTATAAGAAGTCTGTCTGCATTTTCAGTTTCGTGTACCTAACTGCGAGTTTTTTCGTAGGCTTCAGGGATTCTTGTAGTCACCAGAATGTATGGTGAGTTCAAGCACAGGTAAAACGCGTGCCGAAAGAACTCTCTCAGTCCAATAGTTTATTTTAAAACTATTTAGTGAAAATTCAAAGCAAATAATCCACACAAGATTAAAGAAAAAAGTTGTTACACACGTAGAATAAAATGCAAAAAAAAAATGTATCTTCTCTAAACTTGGCTTTTCTTGTGAAACTTTAGTTGTTTCTATACTTAAAGATTCTTAACTTCTTCTTCAGCACACTTTGAACGTACGGCGCAGCACTTTAAATGAAGTGCTTTGTCTTACATGTTACTTGACACTTTAAACACGCACACAAGGTATGCAAGGCTCAAAAGGCACGAGAGGCGCAGTTTAAAACCATGTGCCCTCTACACCTGACACATGGCAAGGCTGATCACTAACTGAGAATAACGTTTAGTCAGAGAGGCTAGAAATAGTTAGAATATGCCAATTCAATTCAACTGATGGGGATTATAGGAACCTCCCATAGATTATGCACTATCATTTAGTAAAACATTTATGAATCTTATGTAACTAGGAAGTGGCTCTGAAACTCGGGTGATCAGGGTGCTCCTCTGACGTCTGGCTAGAAATCATTCTGTCCGGTAAGCACAACGAGTGCCTGCAAAGAATTAAAGACAAGTGGGAGAAAGTGTGTCATGAGGGTTTTCCTCATAATTACGTTTAACGTTACTAAGAAACACTTGGAGTAAGTGACCAAGTGCAGTAGTGTGGCAGCCAGTGGGACTTTAGGGACCTTTAAAACTCGACTTAATTGGACAGGACTGGAGTGCTTTGCTGGGATGAGTGGCCTGTTGTCGTCCAGATTGTGCTAATGTTCATCACAGACACTGGCACTCTCACAATGGAGATTTCCGACCATATCGTTGTAGTGCGTCTATGCTACTTCGAGGGGATTTCCCGTAGATTTGTCTTGGCAATGAGTACCTGTGTAAATGAGAGGGCCAGATCCCAGTGCAGGTCCTCGTCTGTCCAGTCACTGAGCCTCTGGAGCTTGTTGGTTGTTATGTCCATAAGGGGGGCAACCACTGAGCCCCAAACCTCAGACACTATAATTACCTAACACAGTTCAAATAAAGGATTTTTATTATGCAATTTAAATTAGCATGTGTGCGAAACCAACCAAATCACAATTATAAAGCAAGCGCCTCTTCACCTTTTGATGTGTCGCCAGGCTTCCTCCCGACTCACACCCATCCAGGTGAGGCGGCGGGCTTCCTTTTGCACTGGACCCAGGGAATGCTTCAAGTGCCATAGCGTCCCCTCCTGGAAGCACCTTTAGGTCATGTGGAAATCAGAGAGGTGCTCTCTAACAGCATCCAGGGACCCCCCAAACAGGACTGCACTACCCGATTCCAACTCTCATGAGCGCCTGGAACCCTTCCTAGCCTCCAGCCTACACTGGTCCATCCATTAAAACTCTCCGTCTGGGCAAGAAGTCATTTTCCCATCCAGCTGGTGCACCCGTCTGTCCTTTATGGCACTTGCACCACCGTGAGTTCTCAGTCTTTTCACAGGTAGTTTGCTAATAAGCAGATGGCATGCGTCGCTAGGCGTGATAGTAACACAGGGTGGCAGAACATGTCTAGTGTTTGAGCTGCAGGGACAGTGCCAGCTAAGTACTGCCCACCCTTCAAGAAAAAAGGCACTTCAATGCAAATTCATTAGCCTCATTCTGATCGCCTGGGCTTTGAACGAGGACTCCATTGTGTGTGTGTGTGTGTGTGTGTTTGATGCTTTGTGTGTTAGTATGAAAACAGTGTCTTTTGAAGAAGTCTTAGAAGAGGAAGAAGAAAAAAAATAACAACAGACAATTTTTTTGGTCTAATTATCAAGGAGTCTTAAAAGAGTCTTTGTCTCCTTTACAGCTTTGTTCATCACAAGCACACCGCGTCCATTGAACTGCTGCTTCTTACACCGTTTGTTTTGCGGTTTAACATCATTTTTAAGTTGTACCTTTCATCTACATAGCCATGTTTTTGCTATTTGGTATCTCCTTCCACCATTGTGCTAATTACATGCAAATCAATTCATGACCTCAAGTCCTCAGTACAATACAATACAATGCAATTTGTTCTAGTACGGCCCAAAATCACACAAGAAGTGCCGCAATGGACTTTAACAGGCCCTGCCTCTTGACAGCCCCCCCCAGCCTTGACTCTTTTACTGAATTGTGTGGCAGACGTCAAGTCTTGAATGTTGTTAAACTTTCTTGATTGTAATTGTGATATTTTTGGCCTTCACAGTGCCCACCATTGTAATCTCGGTCCTCGAGGACCACACAGTAAGTCCTGCGCTAGGAAGTCAGCCATGGTGGATAAACACATCAGTTCTGTTCTGAACGTCTGTCGTTTCCAACTTGGAGAGTTGGAGGCTCTGAAGGACACACAGCGACTGCTAAAGATAAGGCTGAGTAAAGGAATGGAAACTTACAAAGCTAAAACAGAAAGCAAACTCTCTCAGGAGAGCATGAATGATGTCCATAATGGACTGAGCATCATTACTGGACTCACGTAATGCAGGGCCCAGGTGCTAGAAGGGGAACGTGGACAATACTAACACCCTGAGCCTGTTTTTTAATAGATGTTCCCTCCAACTGCCACCTTCTTCAAATGACCACATCATCCCTACCGACATCAACAACTCCTACCACATCAACTGGGACGGCAGGTGACAAGTCCACCTCTGACCATCAGTGAAGACCAGTGAAGGAGACAACTGAGGCAGCTACACACAGGAAAAGCCTCGGGACCAGATGGAGTCAGCCCTCGAGCTTTTAAACCCTCTGTTGAACAACTTTGTGGTGTCCTCTGTCACCTGTTCAGTTTGTCCCTAAGGTTCCAGAAAGTGACGCCTGTGAGAGATGGCCGGCAGCTTATCCCGGCCAACACATCCAGGCCGCTAGATGGAGTTCTCCCTGCAGCAAGAAGGTTCCCCGGATTCCCTCAGGGCATCGTGGGAGATGGAGTTCGACTTCACAGCCCTGCTGGGTGCCATTGGGTGACACTGCAGGGAGACACAGGGATTTCTATTTTCCGTATAGCCCGGAAGTACTGCCAAGTCATGAGGACGGAGTAAAAGAAGTACTTCCGGGGTGAAGAAAAATATAAGTCTTTATCTGACCCTGAAGAGCTATGGAATCACATGGCCAGAAGGACAGGAGCACTTCCGGGTCAAGAACTATTTAAAGGACTGGTGCAGACCCAGCAAGCGGAGCCGGAGTTGGGTGGTGGAGCTGCTAGGAGGAGAGGAGGATTGATTTATTTGTATTGATTTTTGATTTATGGTGGTGTTAGTGGTGTCTACTGTGGCACAATATCGAAATTAAAATATCTCTAAGTGCTTTTACTTGGTGTCTTGGACGTTTGTCTGTGGGTTAGGGGGAGCGACAGCGCCCTCTAGTGTCACACGCCGTACTACAAATAATCCTGCATTGTTTTTGTTCGAAAGAAGGCAGGCACCTCTTCACCTGATGACTACAAACTTACATCTCACATCATGAAGACCTTTGAGAGGCTGGTCCTGGACTTTATAAGTGGTAGACCACCTGGACCCACTGCAGTTTGCCTATCAGACAGATATTGGAGTGGAGGATGCAATGATCTCTCTGCTTCACAAGGTTGGACAAAGCTGGCATCACTCTGAGGATTCTGTTTTTTGATTTCTCTAGTGCCTTCAATACCATCTAACCATATTCAGAGATGGTATTTGCGTGTTAATTTCCAATCCAAACAGAACAAAATCATATAACGCTACAAATAACTCTAATGCAACATGAAACACAATTTACTTTCAAATGATTATCTTTTATTATTTTTTACAATAGTTAATTATTCGCTGTAATGTAAAATAGTTAGTTCTATTATGCACATGTAACGATTACCATGAAAATACCAATCTGTTTAAATTGTACATCTCCCGCCACATACGCGAGCGACAGAGCCGTGAAATGGCTAGCGTGTAGCGCCCGAGCAAAGCGAGCAAAGCCCCCTAGTTTTTTTAATATTCTTCTTTATTTCTTCTTTTGTTCTCTGTATATATATATATATATATATATATATATATATATATATAGGTATGGAATGCAGTTTATCCCGGCCAGCACCCCCAGGTTGCTAGATGGAGTCCTCCCTGAAACATGGAGGTGCCCCGAATTCCCGCAGAGCATCATGGACAATGGAGTTCGACTTCACAGCCCTGCTGGATACTGTGGGGGCCACCAGGGGATGCTGCAGGGAGGCACGAATGTTTCTACTATAGCCCGGAGGTACTCCCTAGTCACGGGGATGGAGGAAATGAAGTACTTCTGGGCTGAAGAAAAGAAGAAGTTTTCATGTGACCTGGAAGTGCTATGGAATCATGGACTGAAGGACAGAAGCACTTCTGGGTCGTGAACTATATAAAGGACTGTGGGAAACATAGCAGACTGAGCCAGAGTTGGGAGGGAGAATGATGGAGCTGCTGGGTGGAGAGGAGGATTTTTTGTATTGATTTATTGCTGATTATTGTATGATTATTGAGTATTGTGGAGGTGGAGATGCTTTGTGAAAATATAAATTGAATAAATTAAATTTATTTCTTATATTTTACCTGGTGTCTGGATGTGTTGTCTGCAGGTTTGGAGGAGCGACAGCGCCCCCTACTGTGACAATATATATTTATCCATCCATCCATCCATTATCCAACCTGCTATATCCAAACTATAGGGTCACAGGGGTCTGCTGGAGCTAATCCCAGCCAACACAGGGCACAAGGCAGGAACAACCCCCGGGCAGGGTGCCAGCCCACCACAGGGCGTGCACAAACCCACACACACGAAGCACACACTAGGGACAATTTAGGATCACCAATGCACCTAACCTGCATATCTTTGGACTGTGGGAGGAAACCGGAGCACCCAGAGGAAACCCATGCAAACTCCACACAGGGAGGACCCAGGAAGTGAACCTGGGTCTCCAAAGTGCGATGCAGCAGCACTACCCATTGCGCCACTGTGCCGCCCTAAATATATTTATGTATTTATTTATTTTATTTAAAGAGCTTCTGTAAAAAGCCAAATTTTCTCCTGGGGACAAATGAAGTCTTGCACAGGTAACACAACTACTTCACCTTAATAAACTGGCAAGTGTCTCTGTGCCTGTGTATCTTTACGTCTCTGTCATTCCAACAGATGGTGTGTCACTACTGGAGTTGGTGTGTAGACCTTGAGGGGGACCGGAGGTCTGCATGTTTTCTGGTAAGCTATACAGTAATCCCTCGCTATATCGCGCTTCGACTTTCGCGGCTTCACTCTATCGCGGATTTTATATGAAAGCATAACTAAATATATAACGCGGATTTTTCGGTGCTTCGCGGGTTCTGCGGACAATGTGTCTTTTTACTTCCTGTATATGCTTCCTCAGTTGGTTTGCCCAGTTGATTTCATACAAGGGACGCTATTGGCGGATGGCTGAGAAGCTAACCAATCAGAGCACGCAGTTAAGTTCTCCTGACTGAGAAGCTAACCAATCAGAGCACGCAGTTGAGCTCCTGCGTGCTGAATGCAGTGTTAACCAGGAAGTCTCGTCTCGCTCATTCAGCATCAACGTGCTTCGCTGTGTAAAGAGTTGTGCTCTTTAGTGTTTATCTTTGTGCATAGTCAAGCCCTTCATTATGGCTCCAAAACGATCTGCTACTGCTTCAGGGGCCGTGCCCAAGCGCAAGAAGAAGATGTTAACGATTGCCGAAAAGGTAAACGTTTTGGATTTGTTGAAGGCTACGATTCTTTTTATTTAAAAAGTAGGAAAGGAATATAAGATCTACGGCTGCAGCGTCCTTTTAACCAGGGTGCAAAACGAGTTGTAAGTGGATGTAATAAGGCAGTAGTCTGGATGGAATCTGCTTTAGGGATTTGGATTGAAGACTGCCAGAAGAAGAACAACGGCAGTGCTACACAATCGCCTGAAGTGGCTCCTTTACAAGGGCTGTAACGCTCTCCTTTGTTGTGCAGTAAAATTAAACTCATTGTTATCGGACAAGTCATCGTGTTATTGTTGGTGAGTAACCATAAATAATTAATACATTTACTGTATACTATTTTTCTTGCAATGTACGTATTTATTGCTGGTGACCTGTCTATCGTAATGGCTGTAATATATGTGATATCGGAGACACTCAATATCTTTAAAATAATATTTAGGTTTTACTGTATATAAACAGTGTGTGTTTATATACATAATTTCAATGAATCTTACCTAATATCTAAGAGAATACAAAGGGATTATGCTGTATAACGCTGCGGGGAATATTTATAAACAGTGCGGGAGAGTTTATAAGGGCTTAAAATATATAAAAATAACCATACAAACATATGGTTTCTACTTCGCGGATTTTCACCTATCGCGGGGGGGTCTGGAACGCAACCCCCGCGATGGAGGAGGGATTACTGTAAACACAATTTTTTTCCAAGTTCCAATAGCTTTGACTGGATGATCTGAGGGAACTCTTACTATTAACTCCCCCCAAAGCCTAACTTTGACTTTAGTTAGTCTCATGTTTTGTATTGTGATTTGCAAATTTTGCAAAATTGCATGTGAAATGAAACTCTGCTCTTTTGTTCATCACTAACATCAACTAGCACAGTGCCAGTTTAAAATTGCCAGTTAACGGAACCCGCAGGTGGTTCGGAAAGTCAGAGGTAGTACAGATTATTAAATTAAAGCATACATGGGGAGAACATGCAGATGACACACACCCATTCAGGGAGCAGGTGCAGGTTTTGAGCCCCGGGTACTGGAGCCCTGACCACTGTGCCAAAATGCCCGCTCTTTCTCTGTAACATTTCCAAGCATCCATTGTGTCTGTATGCCCTTGTTGGCGCTGAAGGGGTGCACCACAGTTGCATGTCATTACAGTACACAAATAAAGCGCACTTGAATGATTAGCATAGAGATGGAGATACTTCTGGATTTCCAAAAATATCCAATTGAGTTGATTAGTAACTAAAAAATAAACATGTTTTGGAGCAGACAGCGTACAAATTAATGAATCACTACTTTGCATATGCTAATTGGAACAATCTGAAGAGAAACAAAAAAATGAGCAGAAAATGTTGGCAGGAGAGAAGAAACACACAAATAAAAGAGGCAACGAAAGAGACGTCAAATAAGAACATTCGGGGGTCTCCAGGGGGCAGTGTTTTGCTTTGCTGATTGTTTTTTGCCCGGCTGTCCTGTGGCCCAGTGGGTGAGTGCTGCTGCCTCTCAGCTCCCGGCTCAGTCTCCTTCTCTGTGTTGAGGTGCCGATGTTCTCCCCCTGCCTTTACAGGCTTTGCAGTTGCTTTGGAAATTCTCGACTGGTTCTGTGTGGACAGGAATGGGAATGTGCCCTGTGATGGACTGAGCCCCTGCCCAAGGCTGGCACACACAGTGTTGTCTGATGCTGTGCTGGCAGATTCACATTCACATTCACAAATAATCAAGAACCACTTAGTCAACATAAAGGCTACAGGTGGGGGAGTGAATCATGGCAACACTGGGCAAAAAAAAAAAAAACACAAGACAGAGTGCCAGTCTATCAGGGGCACACATCATGGGGAGAACATGCTAATATCACACAAACACCTTAAAAAAAAAGATTTAAAACAAGTAGTTTGTTATTCGCTATATATATATATATATATATATATATATATATATATATATATATATATACAGGGTGGGCCATTTATATGGATACAGCTTAATAAAATGGGAATGGTTGGTGATATTAACTTCCGGTTTGTGGCACATTAGTATATGTGAGGGGGGAAACTTTTCAAGATGGGTGGTGACCATGGTGGCCATTTTGAAGTCGGCCATTTTGGATCCAACTTTTGTTTTTTCAATAGGAAGAGGTTCATGTGACACATCACACTTATTGGGAATTTCACAAGAAAAACAATGGTGTGCTTGGTTTTAACGTAACTTTATTCTTTCATGAGTTATTTACAAGTTTCTGACTCATGAAAGAATAACGTTACGTTAAAACCAAGCACACCATTGTTTTTGATGTCACTTCCGGGTCCGAGCCTATGGAGGAAGACCCTCACGAGCCCGACCCCTTTATATATATATATATTTAGTGCATCCAGAAAGTATTCACAGCGCATCACTTTTTCCACATTTTGTTATTCCAAAATGGACTAAATTCATTTTTTTCCTCAGAATTCTACACACAACACCCCATAATGACAACGTGAAAAAGTTTACTTGAGGTTTTTGAAAATTTATTAAAAATAAAAAAAGTGAGAAATCCCATGTACATAAGTATTCACAGTCTTTGCTATGAAGCTCCAAATTGAGCTCAGGTGCATCCTGTTTCCCCTGATCATCCTTGAGATGTTTCTGCAGCTTAATTGGAGTCCACCTGTGGTAAATTCAGTTGATTGGACATGATTTGGAGAGGCACACACCTGTCTATAGACGGTCCCACAGTTGACAGTTCATGTCAGAGCACAAACCAAGCATGAAGTCAAAGGAATTGTCTGTAGACCTCCGAGACAGGATTGTCTCAAGGCACAAATCTGGGGAAGGTTACAGAAAATTTTCTGCTGCTTTGAAGGTCCCAATGAGCACAGTGGCCTCCATCATCCATAAGTGGAAGAAGTTCGAAACCACCAGGACTCTTCTTAGAGCTGGCCGGCCATCTAAACTGAGCGATCGGGGGAGAAGGGCCTTAGTCAGGGAGGTGACCAAGAACCCGATGGTCACTATGTCAGAGCTCCAGAGGTCCTCTGTGGAGAGAGGAGAGCCTTCCAGAAGGACAACCATCTCTGCAGCAATCCGCCAATCAGGCCTGTATGGTAGAGTGGCCAGACAGAAGCCACTCCTTAGTAAAAGGCACATGGCAGCCCGCCTGGAGTTTGCCAAAAGGCACCTGAAGGACTCTCAGACCATGAGAAACAAAATTCTCTGGTCTGATGAGACAAAGATTGAACTCTTTGGTGTGAATGCCAGGCGTCACGTTTGGAGGAAACCAGGCACCGCTCATCACCAGGCCAATACCATCCCTACAGTGAAGCATGGTGGTGGCAGCATCATGCTGTGGGGATGGAACTGGGAGACTAGTCAGGATAAAGGGAAAGATGACTGCAGCAATGTACAGAGACATCCTGGATGAAAACCTGCTCCAGAGCTCTCTTGACTTCAGACTGGGATGACGGTTCATCTTTCAGCAGGACAACGACCCTAAGCACACAGCCAAGATATCAAAGGAGTGGCTTCAGGACAACTCTGTGAATGTCCTTGAGTGGCCCAGCCAGAGCCCAGACTTGAATCTGATTGAACATCTCTGGAGAGATCTTAAAATGGCTGAGCACCGACGCTTCCCATCCAACCTGATGGAGGTTGAGAGGTGCTTTCAAAGAGGAATGGGCGAAACTGGCCAAGGATAGGTGTGCCAAGCTTGTGGCATCATATTCAAAAAGACTTGAGGCTGGAATTGCTGCCAAAGGTGCATCGAGAAAGTATTGAGCAAAGGCTGTGAATACTTATGTACATGTGATTTCTCAGTTTTTTTTATTTTTAATAAATTTGCAAAAACCTCAAGTAAACTTTTTTCGCGTTGTCATTATGGGGTGTTGTGTGTAGAATTCTGAGGAAAAAAATGAATTTAGTCCATTTTGGAATAAGGCTGTAACATAACAAAATGTGGAAAAAGTGATGCGCTGTGAATACTTTCCAGATGCACTGTATGTATATATACTGTATATATATATATATATATATATATATATATATATATATATATATAGGTTTGTGTTCCATATTTTATTCCAGAGGCTTCTGTGAGTATCAAAAATGATTTTGTTTTGTGACAGAATTCTGTTGAGTAAAGTGTCATTACAACATACTGTACATTAGGTCAGAAAGATAAGGACATAAAGGGGTTAAAGATTGGGTAGATGGTAGGGCACTATATAATAGACAGACAGATATGTAAGGCACTATATAATGGATAGATAGATATGAAAGGCACTATATAACAGATAGATGTGAAAGGCACTATATAACAGATAGACAAATAGATAGATAGATAG
>JANRMT010062796.1:103039439-103071541 GCA_026402145.1 Polypterus bichir lapradei | reverse complement strand
AGATAGATGTGAAAGGCACTATATAATAGATAGATAGATAGATAGATAGATAGATAGATGTGAAAGGCACTATATAATAGATAGATAGATAGATAGATGTGAAAAGCACTATTTGATAGATAGATGTGAAAGGCACTATATAATAGATAGATAGATAGAAATGAAAGGCACTATATAATAGATAGATAGAGAGATAGATAGATAGAGTGAAAGGTATTATATGATAGATAGATAGATAGATAGAATTTATGTTGTTATTTAGATCTATAAATATTTTAATTAAATCACATCTATTGATTATTACATCAATTCTCTCTGTCTGTTATTCAGTGGCTTTCCTAATTTGTTCTCTTTCATTCTAATGAGCGTGTGTCATGTCAGGTACCGATGTTGGACGAGTTGACCAGGCTCACAATCTCTGTTCCATTTCCTCCCAAAGGTGTTCAGTAGGGTTGAGGTCAGGGCTCTGTGAAGGCCACTCGAGGTCCTCCATGTCTTTAATGACCTGGGTTTGCACACAGTGGCACAGTCCTGCTGGATCATAAAAGGGTTTTCCCAAAACTGTTGTTGTCCAAAATGTCTTTGTCTGCTCTCGCAGTAACTGTACCCTTTACTGGAACCAAGAAGCCTAACCCAAGCCTTGCCATTATTCATCCTGCACTCAACTCTACAGTAGGCACTGTGAAGTCCCGAAAGCAGCGATCTTCTGGCATCCATCAAAGCCAGTACTGGTGCATCAGGCAGCCAAACCATGAAGGTTGACCCATCACTTCACAGAACACGTCTCCACTGCTCACATCATTCCAGCCGACGCTTGGCATTGCACATAGTGATCTTAGGCCTGGGTTTAGCTGCTCAATCATGGAAACCCATTTCATGAAGCATCCAGCTCACAGTTCTTGATGTTGTTTCCAGAGTGTTATGTGAGTAACATTGAAGAAGATAGAAGACTGTTACATGCCATGCACTTCAGTGATTGGTTGCCCCGTTCTGTGAGCTTGAGTGGTCTTCCACTTCTTGTCTGACCTCAACACTTCCACTTCACAATTATCGGGACTTACAGGGCACTTGTGGTAAAGGTGGCATCCTACGACAGCGCAATGTTCAAAGTCACTGAGCTCTTTGGTACAACCCAATGGAGATTAAATGGCTATGCACTTGATTTAATGCACCTGTTAAAAATAAAACACTTTAACTTAATACTTTTTGGGAGGTTCGATATATTTTTGGTCATAAACTGTGTATTCTGAAAAATTAAAAATAAAAATATTGAAACAGAAGCCAGTAGTTTGTAGTTGTGATATCCCCGTGATGCTAACCCTGCACCTGTTCATCCAGTAAAAGCTGCCTCAGGCTTTAGCAGCTGAACCCCTGGCTCACTGATAACAAAGCACTAAATACCATATGCTATTAGGACAGGAAGAAATGGAGGAGGGAAGCATTAAAAGTCCACCGTGAATGAAATCTGTGCACCACAAATCCCCCTCAGCTCCTCAGGTGTTTGCCGAATTTCCAACGTCAAAGAGCCGAAGGTCAAGACTGAAGCGTCGTTCACTTCTGTTAGCAGGTTTGATGATTTGGACGGCAGCAGAGAGCCTGAATCTCATCTCCAGCAGTCGCCTCGGAGGAAACATTCAGACAGAATGCGATGAGTTTGCGAGACAAAGGAGTGTGCGAGGAACTCAGCAAGTTTGATTAATTGCAGAGCTGAACGTCTTTAAATATGGAATTCCCACATGCACCTTACAGAATAATTGAAGAGCCTGAATTTCTACAACATCTTATCTTGTATTCCCCGTAGATTTTCTTTTTTCTTTTTTTTTAATTTCTTTCCTAATGCTGAGCCACAAAAAATATTCTTTAATGTTTGCCGTTCATCTTGTGTGAATTTTATGTTAACAACTTAAAGCATTCATCTTATCATGTATCAGGAAATTATTTGCAAAGAATGCACCCTCCGTGATATGGCATTGGCCTTTGCTATAAAAAATGTGGATTAGATCAGCAAAAATAGAAGCTGAGAATCAAGCTAAGTATAATTAAAAACGGCAATTACAAATTGATTTGAGTGGAGGGGCCTCTAAGGCACGGCCGTAGATCAAAATCATAAACCCTGTCTCATCAGGTACGGGAGTTTGTGCTAATAGCCCACCGAGGTGACAGACACAATTGTCTTGTCAATAGAATGATTAAAAAATAATAAAATAGAAATTGTGGCGCTTTTCTTAAGATGCCCTGGTTTTCCTCTCACATCTCCATGATATGTGTGTGTGTGTGTGTGTGTGTGTGTGAGGTTAAGCAGCATTTCAGAATTGGCCTTGTAAACTGTTTATTGTCTCAGGCTCAAAGTTGCCAGGGTGGACTGCATCCATTTGACCCTAAATTGCATTATGGAATGACTGTGAAGCGCCATCTGTTGGAACAAAAAATGCAATGCATGTGTCTCTGTTATTGCCATTTGGTAAGGGATTCTTGAAATCAATGTTAATATTTGGGATGCGCCATCTGTTGGAATGACATATGCAATGCATATACTTCTGTTATATGCCATTTGGTATGGGATTTGTAAAAGCAGTGTTAATGTTTGTGATGTGCCATCTGTTGGAATGACATATGCAATGCATATGTTTCTGTTATATGCCATTCTGTATGGGATTTATAAAAGCAATGTTGTTTGTGATGCAACATTTGTTGGAATGACAAACTCAGTTCATATATCTCTGTTCTTTGTAATTTGGTATGGGATTTGTAAAAGCAGTGTTAATGTTTGTGATGCACCATCTGTTGGAATGACAAAGGCAGTGAATACGTCTTTGTTATTTGTAATTTGGTATAGCATTCTTGAGATCAGTGTTAATGTTTGTGATGTGCCATCTGCTGGAATGACAAATGCAATGCAAATGTCTCTGCTATATGCCATTTGGTATGGGATTTTTAAAAGCAGTGTTAATGTTTGTGATATACCATCTGCTGGAATGATGAATGCAATGTGTTTAATCACTGAAAATATTTGTGATGTGCCATCATTTTGGAATAACCAGATGGACACAGAGACAAAAACACATATACAGACACTTGTCTTTTTACAAGATGGACTGGCCTCTGTGTCTTACAAGGCTCATCTGAGGGTTGGGGCCATGAAAACATCAGAATGGATGGACTGGCGTCCATCATAAGATTATTTCAATACCTGACTGAGAGACCATAACAGGAGGATGTGGATGGACAGACATCTTGGCCTGGTTAGTTGCTGGTCTCTTTCCTGGTTGGGAGTCCATAATGGAAGGACAAAGGGATGTTGCTTTCTGGGGCCATGTTGTCCTTCTATGCAGAGGGTGTTGGCATCCCTCTGGTGGAACTCCTATTTGTATACTGTCACAGATGAACGGGAACGCCTGGACAGTCCCCGAGTTGGACGATACCTCCCCTGGGCCACGAGAGGGCAGCCGCCCAGGTCTGTTTGGGGGCCACGGGAATGAAGCTGGGATGCTCACCCCAGGGAAGGACGTGGCCACCGCCAGGGGGCGCCCGGACAGTTAGGAAATCCTGGATGGCAGCACTTCCGCCACACCAGGAAGTGCTGCCGGAAGCAATCCCAGGGACACCCGGAGTGCTTCCAGGTGCTCTCCTGACACTTCTGCCACACCAGGAAGTGACGTCAGGTGGAGCACCTGGGGCTCATCCGGGTCATGATAAAAGGGGCCGCCTCCCTCCAGTAGACGAGCCAGAGTTGGGAGGAAGGAGACAAAGCTTGTGAGGAGGGGAGAGGAGGTCAAGACAGGAAGAGAAAGAAGAGGAGAAAGAGAAAGAGAAAGGAAGAGAGTTGGTGGATTAAGGCATTGTGGTGTGGAAGGAAAATAAAGAAGTGTGTTTTGGACATTCTGGTGTCGGTCTGTGTCCGGGGGTATGCTTTCCACAATACCTATGTTGGGGTCTGTAGTCCTGATAGGTGGCCCTATTGGGATACTTGGGTACCGCCATGAGGAGCTACAGGGAATCACTACCCATACTTTGTTTTGGTCTTCGAAGTTGTACCAGGCCTGGCACAACAGATGCCACTTAATCTGCATCAAGGAGTCGGGAGCAGGTGGATGACTTGTTTAGGAGTGAAAGAAAGAGACAGAAGGTGACCAGTTGTGTGTGTGTTTATTGTGATGGATTAATTTAACCTTGTAAGGAAATTATTGTACAAGGAACATCTTTTAATTTTTACCTGAAATTGTATTTGGCTGAGTTGTTTCTGGTGTTCAGTGCACTGGAGCGCCCCCTGGTGGTCAACGCAAACATATACAGTCATATGAAAAAGTTTGTGAACCCCTCTCAGCCTGCATAATAATTGACTCTCCTTTCAACAATAAAGATACCAGTGGTATGTCTTTCATTTCCTAGGAACATCGGAGTACTGCGGTGTTTTCCAAACAAAGATTTTTAGTGACGCAGTATTTAGTTGTATGAAATTAAATCAAATGTGAAAAACTGGCTGTGCAAAAATGTGGGTCCCCTTGTCATTGTGCTGATTTGAATGCCTGTCACTGCTCAATGCTGATTACTTGGCTGGATGAGCTCGTGAAGCCTTGAACTTCATAGACAGGAGTGTCCAATCATGACTGGTAAAAGATATTTAAGGTGGTCAATTGCAAGTTGTGCTTCCTTCCCTTTGACTCTCCTCTGAAGAGTGACAGACAGCATGGGATCCTCAAAGCAACTCTCAAAAGATCTGAAAACAAAGATTGTTGAGTCTCCTGGTTTAGGGGAAGGCTACAAAAAGCCATCTCAGAGGTTTAAACTGTCAGTTTCAACTGTAAGGAATGGAATCAGGAAATGGAAGGCCACAGGCACAGTTGCTGTTAAACCCAGCAGGTCTGGCAGGCCAAGAAAAATACAGGAGTGGCATATGAGCAGGATTGTGAGAATGGGTACAGACAACCCACAGATCACCTCCAAAGACCTGCAAGAACATCTCACTGCAGATGGTGTATCTGTACATCGTTCTACAATTCAGTGCAATTTGCACAAAGAACATCAGTATGGCAGGGTGATGAGAAAGAAGCCCTTTCTGCACTCACGCCACAAACAGTCACTTGTTGTATGCCAATGCTCATTTAGACAAGCCAGATTCATTTTGGAACAAAGTGCTTTGGACTGATGAGACACAAATGGAATTATTTGGTCAGAACAAAAAGTGCTTTGCATGGCAGAAGAAGAACACCACATTCCAAGAAAAACACCTGCTACCTCCTGTCAAATTTGGTGAAGGTCCCATCATGCTGTGGGGCTGTGTGGCTGGTTCAGGGACTGGGGCCCTTGTTAAAGTCGAGGGTCAGATGAATTCAACCCAATATCAACAAATTCATCAGGATAATGTTCAAGCAACAGTCACAAATTTAAAGTTATGCAGGGGTTGGATATTCCAACAACACAATGACACAAAACACAGTTGGAAATCTACAAAGGCATTCATGCAGAGGGAGAAGTACAATGTTCTGGAATGGCCGTCACAGTCCCCTGACTTGAATATCATCGACAATCTATGGGATGATTTGAAGCAGGCTGTCCAGGCTCGGCAGTCCTCAAATTGAACTGAACTGGAGAGATTTTGTATGAAGAATGGTCAGAAATACCTCCATCCAGAATCCAGACACTCATCACAGGCTATAGGAGGACAGCGTCTAGAGGAGCAAAAGGAGGCTCAACTAAGTATTGATGTCATATCTCTGTTGGGGTGCCCACATTTATGCACTTGTCTAATTCTGTTATGATGCATACTGCATATTTTCTGTTAATCCAATAAACTTAATGTCACTGCTGAAATCCTACTGTGTCCATAAGGCATGTCAGATATTAAAAGGAAGTTCAGCCAATGATAAACAAAAATCCAAAGAATTAAGAGGGGATCCCAAACTTTTTCATATAACTGTATATGGTCAGTGCAAGTTACAACTTAACTAGACTTGATCTCCTTCTAAATATTCCCCTTCTCTATTCCTCCACCACTCCCAACGCTGCACTGTCCTGGAACTCGTTTTTTTGGAATGTTGCGTCGGTCCTGTAATGAATTTTCTTTTTTTTTTCTATAATTTGAAATCAGTGACTTTTTGAGGTGCAACTTCAGAAGCAAAAAAAATCCACAGGGCCAAATCTGTAGAATAAGGTGGCTGTGTGACTGGAATTATCTCATTCTTTACCAAAAATGCACAGATAAGGACCAACGAGTGTCCTGCTGCAATGTCACAGCTCAGCGTCCGGGTCTTGTATCTCCGTTCTTCAGGACACTCTCGTTGTGCTGCCTGTCTCAAGCGGTTAATGACGTTTAAATAAAACTGTCCTTTTACTGTCTGACCGCTTGGAACAAATGTGATAAGAGGTCCGTGGTGAAATATTTACATTTATCTGTTTGGCTGATGCCTTCATCTAAAGTGACTTGACAACATTTCAGATACAGCTGGGTCCATTTCTCTTATTTTCCAGCTGGAGTGCACCCGGGTGAAGTGACATGCTCAGGGTCACACAGTGTCACTAGTGGGATTTGAACCCATAATCGTCAGGGTTTTTAAGTCCAAAACCTTAACCACTGTGCCACACTGCCTGCCAGTGCAAATTTAAAAAAATAATCGAGTCCCGGAGCGTCTCAACGGGTGTAGGTGTGCCAATGCCAGGGTTGATTGGGGTACTTGGCTGATCGCACATTCACATGCAAATGCGAGCAGGTCAGTCAGGTGCCTCATTCACATCTCAGAGTAGGCAGAGGACCACCTGCATCCAATCTTGCAGGGTAAGAGGTAGCCTGCATGGCAGAAGGGGGGATCATCAAGAAAAAAACAAAGATCAGAGAGAAAATAGAAAATCGAAAAGATCGAGAGGATCAAAGAGAAGAGAGAACTGAAGTTACAGGAGGAGAAAGAGGCAGGACAGTGAGGAGCTCGTGTCATGTGGAAAGGAGGCAGGTGGTCAGGAGAATGACCCGAGGGAGTGAAGAGGCAGGCTGTGCTCGAGTGCAGGACTGGTGTAGGTGGGCTCCCTAGAGCAACAGTAGAAGGGAGTAAGAGCGACCCTGTGGTGCAGCGTCTCCAAGGTGATGCCCACCGAGTGTCTAAGGGAGACGTGCGTCGGGTTCAAAGAAGAGTCCTATTGGTGCCAATAAGCCCAGAATAAAGGAGAGACTGCAGCTGTCGGTGGGCATCTCCTCAGGCTGCAGGTTCCTGTTGGGATAAGCTGGGGAGGCACCAGATTTTAGACAGAGGTGAAGGGGCTTGTGTCTGTTTTTAAGGAAGACCTGCCTGTGATTTTAACTTTGTTTTTATGGAACATTTTAACCTTCACTTTTAGCAGCTGATTTTATGGATTATAAAAATCATAAAAGATCCCGGGCCATCCTTCGTAAAGAGTTGACTGTATCCCGATGTCCAGGCTAAATTTCCCACCATGGCTTGTCATTGTGGCCTCCCCGGTCATTAATTGGCTATCTCTCTCACCACTTCACCACCTAACAGCTAATGTGTGGTGAGCGGACTGGTGCAAAAACATGGCTGTCATTGCATCATCATCGGGTAGAGGGGTCCTTTCATCGGATTGGCTGGTCCAGTGCTGCCCCAGCGGTGGAATGGCCAATAGGGGGAGGCAGCTTGATGGCCGAGGTCTCCAGGACTCTGAACAAATCCAAATCCTATTATAGGATATCATCTACTGTTAAATTCTGCTCTGTACTTGTAATATTTTTATTTTACTATTACTAGGGGGCTTTGCCCCCTACTCGCTTTGCTCGCCCACCCCCCCCAACCCCTTTCCTTGAGGGCACCCTTCACACTAGCCACTTTGCATCTCTACCGCTCGCGTTGTTAAGGGGGGGTTTGAACGCACGCTAAGGAGATGCGGTTGGATCATCTGCTGCTGCTGCTACCTAGCTGCATGTTCTGCTTGTCGCCCTGCGCGTCGATCATTTAAAAGCCTGTACAGCAGCTGTCCTTTTGTCTCACTTCCTTGTCTCCCGGGACATTAAAGTGTCTCCGAGAAATTGTTTGTAAGTAGGTCATGACGTACAAGTAGTCTCGCAGAACTTCAAAGTGTCTCCCCGAGATGATCCCAAAAGTTTTTTATATAATGGAAATGTAATGTATTGAGGATTACTTGTGTTCTGTTCTGTGTATTGTATTGTATTGACCCCCTTTTACTTGACACCCACTGCATTCCCAACCTACCTGGAAAGGAGTCTCTCTTTGAATTGCCTTTCCAGAGGTTTCTTCCATTTTTTTTAGGAGTTTTTCCTTGTCTTCTTATAGAGTTAAGGCTGGGGGGCTGTCAAAAGGCATGGCCTGTTAAAGCCCATTGCGGCACTTCTTGTGTGATTTTGGGCTATACAAAAATAAAATGTATTGTAATGTATTGTATCATCCAGGTGGATGCTACACATTAGTGGTGATTGAAGTGCCTTCCACTCTCTAGAAAAGCATTTTAGGTAGCAAGAAAAACACTATATAAATGTAAAGAAATATTATTATTATTAGTACTTGTAGTAGTAGCTTATATATCCCATAATGCATAGAGCCTCATATACAATTTCACATTGTTAACCTTATGCTAAGTATCCCATAATGCATACAGCCCTATTTATATTTTCAAATGATAAAGCTTATGCTAAGTATCCCATAATGGCCCCATATATAGTTTCAATTGATAAAGCCTATGGTAACCATCCCATATTGCACAGAGCCCAATATACAATTTCACATCGTAAAGCTTATGCTAAGTATCCCATAATTCATAGAGCCCAATATATAATTTCAAATGATAAAGCTTATGCTACGTAACCCATAATGCGTAGTGCCCAACACATAGTTTCAATTGATAAAGCTTATTCTAACCATCCCATATTGCATAGCACCCAATTTTTAATTTCAAATGATAAAGCTAAACTAAGTAACCCATGTTACACAGAGACCAATATACAATTTCACATTATAAAGCTTATTCTAAGTATCCTATACTACATAGGGTCTCATATATAATTTCACATTGTAAAGCTTATGCTAAGTATCCCATAATACATACAGTCCTATATATATTTTCAATTAATAAAGCTTATGCTAACCATCCCATAATGCATAGTGCTCAATATATAATTTTAAACGATGAAGCTTATGCTAAGTATCCCATAATGCATAGTGCCCAATATATAGTTAAAATTGATAAAGCTTATGCTAACCATCCCATAATGTATAACACCCTATATACAGTATAATTTCAAATGGTAAAGCTTATGCTAACCATCCCATAATGCATAGTGCCCAATATACAATTTCACATTGTAAAGCTTATGCCAACCATCCCATAATACATAGAGCCCTATATATAATTTCAAATGTTAAAGCTTATGCTACGTTTCCCATAAGGCACAGATCTTACAGCTTTCTGGTCTTAAAAGGATGAAGGTGGTATGGCACAACCCAGCCCTCAGCTATACTGTTGAGCTACTCACAATGCGTTGTTGGAGACTGGCTGAAGTCCATGAAGCTGAACCTTCCTGGTTAGCCATGGAAAGGAAATCTTCATCTGTTTGCCCTGCTCTGTGCTCCAGGCAATGTGACTTATCATCCATTTACCTGCAACACAATGGTTTACCATTTATTAAAAATATGGAACAGATTTCACAATTTCATTATCAGGCTGGTAACGTGAATTTGAAAGCAGATGGGTCCTCCAGGCAGTTTGACAAAAATGTTACATGCCATCCAGGATCCAGAGCAAATAAAACCTCCTGAGAAATTCAAAACTAAAAAAAAGAAAGAAAAAGAGAAAAATAAAGTTTGGGGACCTTCAGGTTTAATGAAAACACACAGTGAAAACACTGAGGAAACAAGGGGATGGCTTAACCATCCAGTATATTGCAGGCTGGGCCTGATATGGTGCACTTATAGGGTAAGATTTATCTCCTCTAGAGGCTGGTCCCTGAATGAACACCCACTTCAGGCTTTAACTCCACTTACAGTGCATCCAGAAAGTATTCACAGCGCATCACTTTTTCCACATTTTGTTATGTTACAGCCTTATTCCAAAATGGATTAAATTCATTTTTTTCCTCAGAATTCTACACACAACACCCCATAATGACAACGTGAAAAAAGTTTACTTGAGGTTTTTGCAAATTTATTAAAAATAAAAAAATTGAGAAAGCACATGTACATAAGTATTCACAGTCTTTGCCATGAAGCTCCAAATTGAGCTCAGGTGTATCCTGTTTCCCCTGATCATCCTTGAGATGTTTCTGCAGCTTAATTGGAGTCCACCTGTGGTAAATTGATTGGACATGATTTGGAAAGGCACACACCTGTCTATAGAAGGTCTCACAGTTGACAGTTCATGTCGGAGCACAAATCAAGCATGAAGTCAAAGGAATTGTCTGTAGACCTCCGAGACAGGATTGTCTCGAGGCACAAATCTGGGGAAGGATACAGAAAAATGTCTGCTGCTTTGAAGGTCCCAATGAGCACAGTGGTCTCCATCATCCATAAGTGGAAGAAGTTCGAAACCACCAGGACTCTTCCTAGAGCTGGCCGGCCATCTAAACTGAGCGATCGGGGGAGAAGGGCCTTAGTCAGAGAGGTGACCAAGAACCCGATGGTTACTCTGTCAGAGCTCCAGCAGTCCTCTGTGGAGAGAGGAGAACCTTCCAGAAGGACAACCATCTCTGCAGCAATCCACCAATCAGGCCTGTATGGTAGAGTGGCCAGACGGAAGCCATTCCTTAGTAAAAGGCACCTGGCAGCCCGCCTGGAGTTTGCCAAAAGGCACCTGAAGGCCTCTCAGACCATGAGAAACAAAATTCTCTGGTCTGATTAGACAAAGATTGAACTCTTTGGTGTGAATGCCAGGCGTCACGTTTGGAGGAAACCAGGCACCGCTCATCACCAGGCCAATACCATCCCTACAGTGAAGCATGGTGGTGGCAGCATCATTCTGTGGGGATGTTTTTCAGCGGCAGGAACTGGCAGACTAGTTAGGATAAAGGGAAAGATGACTGCAGCAATGTACAGAGACATCCTGGATGAAAACCTGCTCCAGAGCGCTCTTGACCTCAGACTGGGGCGACGGTTCATCTTTCAGAAGGACAACGACCCTAAGCACACAGCCAAGATATCAAAGGAGTGGCTTCAGGACAACTCTGTGAATGTCCTTGAGTGGCCCAGCCAGAGCCCAGACTTGAATCTGATTGAACTTCTCTGGAGAGATCTTAAAATGGCTGTGCACCGACGCTTCCCATCCAACCTGATGGAGCTTGAGAGGTGCTGCAAAGAGGAATGGGCGAAACTGGCCAAGGATAGGTGTGCCAAGCTTGTGGCATCATATTCAAAAAGACTTGAGGCTGGAATTGCTGCCAAAGGTGCATCGACAAAGTATTGAGCAAAGGCTGTGAATACTTATGTACATGTGATTTCTCAGTTTTTGTATTTTTAATAAATTTGCAAAAATCTTAAGTAAATGTTTTTCACGTTGTCATTATGGGGTGTTATGTGTAAAATTCTGATGAAAAAAATGAATTTAATCCATTTTGGAATAAGGCTGTAACATAACAAACAAAATGTGGAAAAAGTGATGTGCTGTGAATACTTTCCGGATGCACTGTATATACCTAGTGGGGCAAAAGGAACTTGGCATCTGGGCTCATCCCTGAAGTGATGCCATTGCTCCTCCCACAGCTCTTCTCCTGCTTTACAGAAGGAAGAGGCAAACATGGGAGTAACTGAGTTACCCTGCCCTCTTGAACAGGGTTATTTATTCTGAAGATACGTGCTAGACACAACTTCTCTTCAGCTCAAGTCCAGACGGTTGAGCGATCTTAGCTGAAATGTTGTGTTTCCAGGAAAGGGCATTAGAGTGCCCTGTGGGAGGGGAGAGAGCCATTCTGGGTTACCACCCAGAATTTGTAGGGTGGCATGTTCAGAAATCACCTGGTGACCATGGAGTTTACTTATTTATTGGTGGCCATCCATTTTAATGGGGTGTGGTCCATGAGTAATGTGAACTCCTGGCCCAATAGGCAGTAAAGTAGCTGCAGTACAGCCCATTTGATGGTAAGAGCCTTGTGCTCCACCAGAATATATATTTTCTCCCTGTCCAATCAGTTTACAGCTAAGAAATATGACAAGGTGTTCAGCACCATTGACGTTCTGACTGGGGACTGCCCCCAGGCTGGTAGTGGATATGCTGGTCTTGAGAAAAAAAAAGAAGGATAAACTAAGATAAAATAAATACCTGTGCTGACATAAGGGCTTCCTTTAGGTCCTGAAATGCACTGGCAGCATGGCTAAACACTACTTAATTTGGGGGCTTGCTTCTTGGTAAAGTCAGTCAAAGGTGTTTCTTAGAAGCAAGCCACATGATACTTTTATAACACAAAGCACAGAAACAACATGCAGCACGTGTTCTTCCCAAGTCTTGGAGTACATAACTACTGTATGTGTTCTATGTAGGCAACTCATCAGATGTTGCAATAGAAATTTTTCCAGCAGACCCTTGAAAGTCACAGAAGCCCCATGCAGCCCAAAGGGAAGCAAACTAGGAGTGATAAATGTGGTCTTTTCCTGTGGACTCAACCTAAGGAATTAGTCGTAGCCTTTTGACATATCAAGTGTGGTCGGGTACTGAGCCTTACCCGTGTAGTCAAGGAGACCCTCAACACTGGGCTTGGCTTAAACAAGAAATGATGAGACTAGGTTACGCAGATGAAAGTCATTACAAATTCTACAACTTACGTCAGGCTTTGGAACCAAAATGGTTGGGCTACGCCAGGGTCTAGTGCTATCCTCTGTACCACCCAGGTCCAATATCTTTTGGTTTTCTGTTCCTACTCCAGCTCACGTGCCTTTTAATATACAGTGTATACATTTCAATATACTGTATATGTGCCTCAATGTAGGATATTATGTTTTAGTATATGTGTATAAAATTCACTATACAGAGTATATGTTTAAATTTTTGTTGTGTATATTTCAATTTATTGTGTAAAGGATTTAAAATACATTATGTTTTTCAGCACATGGTGCGTATGTTTCAGTATATGATGTTTAAATTTCGATATATGTTATATGCATTTCAATATACAGCGTACAGTGGAGCCTCGGGTCACAACTGTAATTCGTTCCAAAACTCTGGTCGCAACCCGATTTGTTCGTGACCCGAACTAATTTCTCCCATAGGATTGTATGTAAATACAATTAATCTGTTCCAGACCGTACAAACTGTATGTAAATATATTTTTTTATAGATTTTTAAGCACAAAAATAGTTAATTATACCATAGAATGCACAGTGTAATAGTAAACTAAATGTAAAAACATTGAATAACACTGAGAAAACCTTGAACAGAGAAAACTAACATTGCAAGATTTCACGCAACAGCCTTACAAACCGCTCACTGTAAACACTTTTTTTTAATGAGTTTTAAGCACAGGGAAAAAATGAAAATTTGAAAAATCTTTAATTTATACAAAAACTAACCATAAACAACCAAGAAAACTAACCTTGCATGCACACACGTCTGACTGAAAACAATGCACAGGGAGAGACTGAACACGTGCGGAAATCATCAGTGCGTACGAACGGAAGGGAAACTGGCTTGTTCGTCACCCAAGTGTGTGGTCGTTTGGTGAACTTTTTGGTCGTAACCCAATTTGTACGTGTTCAGAGACGTTCGTGACCTGAGGTTCCACTATATTGGTTTTATCATATGATTTATATGTTCCAATACTTGGTTCAGTACACTTTGTATGCATATCAATATGTGGTTTGTGCATTTTTGCATATACAGCATATGAGTTTCAAAGTACAGAGAATGCATTTCAATAGGCAGTGTGGCGTAGTGGTTAAGGCTCTGGACCACCAAACCTGAAGTTCTGGGTTCAAATCTTGATACTGGGACTATGCGATACTATCCCCTTGGGATTAATAAAGTATCTATTTATCTATCTATCTATCTATCTATCTATCTATCTATCTATCTATCTATCTATCTATGTGACCATTAGCAAGTCACTTCACCAGCCTGTGTTCTAACTGGAAAAATAAATGAAATGTAACAACATGTCATCTCAAATGTTGTAAGTCAGCTAAATAAATAAATGTAAATAGATTAAGTCTTTGCACTGAGACAGCTGATAGAGCATGGAGAAAAAATTGAAAGGTTTGCATATGGCGTTTATTGATTTGGAGAAGGCATATGATGGAGGGCCACATCAAGAGGTCTGGAGGTTCAATGAGAGAGAAGTGTGTGAGGATTGACCAGGATATACATGAGGGAGTGAGGACTCGGGTTAAAAGAAGAGAAGAGAGGTCTGCACTAGGGGTCTTCTTGAAATCCTTACCTCTTTTTGGTCAGGTTTTGGGTGTGTTGAGTCATGGGATAAAAGACTGTGATATAGCGGATCCTGGACTAGAAATGGATGGCCAGTTTTTAAATAAATAATCACCCCATAATAAAGGGGGGAGGGGGGGTGTGGTAGTGTGTCAGGAGCAGTTCCCGGGGACATGGGCGTTTCCGCATTGAAGTGCACAGGTGTTTGATCACCCGTGTCCATAATTAACGCTGGGAGCTGCTAATCGCAAACACCTGTGCCACATCCCCATTATAAATAGACGGAGCGCAGGTGCGGAGGAGAGATGAAAAAAAGAAAAGAAGGGAGGGTAATCGAAAGAGGAAGGCAGGAGGTACAGAGAGCTGGCATGGGAGTGAGCGAGCTGGTAGTTGCAGGCAGCTGGGAGGAGAGCCCTGGCAGGGTATTTGATTAGATTAGATAGATTGGGTCACTCCTGCTGAGTTTTTCAGGCAGGAGTGACCAGGATTGAGGACGGCTCGCTGCGGATGGCAACGGGAGTCAGAAGGGCTTGGGGGAGTGAGCCCGAGCGAGAGCACCCTGGTCTCGGTCTGGAGGAGGCTGTACGAAGCCAGGGGTCAGAAAGCTACCAGACCAGTGGAGACGACAGCTGTACCTGCAGGTAGGGCGACTCCCCGGTTGCAGGGCCCAGATGGGAGAAGCAGGGGAGCTGCCAAGGCACCGGTGTTTTAAAGGGGAACTGCTTCCAGCCATTGTTGTTTTTCACCTCGTTTTAATGGATTTATTTATTTGGGATAATTTTAGCCTCCACTTTTATTCACCCTGTTTTTTTGGATTATTTATTTACAGATATTTTTGAAGCACTGCACTGTTTTGGTGACTCTGAGGCTAGGGATCTGCACTGGCAATTTCAAGGTTGCCAGTTCGAATCCCGTAAATGCCAAAAGGGGCTCTGCTCTGTTGGGCCCTTGAGCAAAGCCCTTAACCTGCAATTGCTGAGCACTTTGAGTAATGAGAAAAACGCTGTATAAATGCAAAGAATTATTATTATTACAGTGGTACCGTGAGATATGAATGCCCCAACGTACGAGTTTATAGAGATACGAACCGTCACTAGGTCGATTTTTTGCCTTGAGTTACGAGCCAAAATTTGAAATACGAGCCATCAAAGAGCTTGTCGCCGCACATTCCGAGGAACTGACGACGGAGGAGTTGACGGAACTACAGACGCGGCAACATACGGAGGTTCTGCAGGAGATCGGTATCGGTATTAAAGTGAGATAAAGGAAGTGTTTGCAACGTGGAAAAAAGTTTCAAACTTTAAAGAACAGAAACACCCTGAAAAAGTTGCAACTGATCGTGCAGCGGCGCAATTTAATGACACCTGCGTAACACTTGACTTTATTGAAAAGAAACCATGAAAAAGTTACAAGTGACATTTAACTTACATTTAACTTAATTTAATTTAATTTAAGTTACATTTAACTTGCCTAACTCATTTCAGAAACACTCTAAAGGGGAGGACTAAACAAACTAAGCTCCTTGGACAGGTTTCTATTGAAATGGCCTGCAAATGAAAGTGACAAAAGCGTGGCAAAAAAGAAAAAAATTAGTGAAGTAGAAAATTAAGTTAAGCAAAAGTGAAGTGAAAGAAAAAAAATTACAATACGCTAATCGGGTTTGCCAACATCTGTTTATTTCTTTAGATTCTCTTTTATGTATTAGGTTTTATTTTGTTTGTATACAATATTTGTTCATTATAAATACATTTTTCTTATGTTGAAAACATTTAACAAAAAATTGGGGTGGTTTTTTGGGGGCTGCCACGAATTAATCTCATTTCAATTAATTTCAATGGGGAAAACTGATTTGAGATACAAGCATTTTGACTTACGAGCTCGGTCACGGAACAAATTAAACTCATATCTCAAGGTATCACTCTATTTCTTTTTGGTTTTGACTGTTTTTTAATAAAAGCACTTGCACGTTTTTGCACCAGTCCCCTTGCTTCGTTCAGTGTCCTCATTGTCCAGCTCTTCTGGTTACATTACCGATGGTGTTGGTTTCGAGAGGCTCCCTGAAGAGAAGTGGGAGTATGGATAGACCAGTACCCCTGGTGCAGGCTTTGTGTTGATGACACGGTGTTGTGTAGCACCAGAAAGGGGGAAATGGAGAGGAAATTGGAAGAATGGAGAAGAGCTTTGGAAGAGAGAGAATAGAAGATAAAAAGGAAGAAGAAGAAGACAGAATGTATGAGGGTTAATGATGATCAAGATTCAGAGGTTACCCCACAGGGAGCGCCATTGAAAAGAGTGGAAAATTTTAAATAAAAAGGATCAGTGGTAGCCCAAGATGGAAAACTAGATGCAGAGTTGCCATAGAGTGCAGTGTGGATGGAACAATTGGAAGAAGATATCAGGAGTGTTGTGTGATCAAAGAGTTAAGGTGAAGGTTAAAGGTGAGGATTGTAAGACCAGCAATGATGTATGGAGCTGAGACATGGGCAGTAACGAGAGCACAGCAGGAGAAGAAGTTACATGTGGCAGAATGCTGAGATGGATGTGTGGAGCTACAAAACTGGAGAGAATAGGAAACGAGACAATCAGAGGTACGACAAAAATGGGAGAGATAGCTAAAAAAGTACAAGAGTGTAGATTGAAGTGGCGTGGACATGGAATGAGAAGAGACAATGAAGATGTGAGCAAAAGCATGATGGGCATGGAAGTCCAGGGGGAAAGAAAGTGATGGAGGCCAAAGTGGAGGTGAATGGATAAAGTCAAAGAAGATCTGAAAGGAAAAAGGACTTGAATGGTGCAGAGGTGCACAACGAGCTGAATTGAGGAAGTTGATCAAGCACATTGACCCCACATGAAGATGAAGAACAGCATTACAACAACAACAACAGCATTTCTTTCTATAGTACATTTTCATACAAATAATGTAGTTCAAAGTGCTTTACATGATGAAGAAAAGAGAGAAAAAAAGAGAAAAGTAAGAATTAAAATAAAAGAACACTAATTAACATAGAATAAGAGTAAGGTCCAATGGACAGGGAGGACAGAAATAACAAAAAAAAAAACTCCAGACAGCTGGAGAAAAAATAAAATCTGCAGGTGGCCACAAGACTACCCAGTCCCCTCTGGGCATTCTCCCTAACATAAATGAAACAGTCCTCTTTGTATTTAGGGTTCTCATGGAAGGACTTGATGATGATGGTCATGTACAACAACAACAACATTTATTTATATAGCACATTTTCATACAAAAAGTAGCTCAAAGTGCTTTACATAATGAAGAATAGAAAAATAAAAGACAAAATAAGAAATTAAAATAAGACAACATTAGTTAACATAGAAAAGGAGTAAGGTCCGATGGCCAGGGTGGACAGAAAAAACAGAAAAAAAAAAACTCCAGACGGCTGGAGAAAAAAATAAAATCTGCAGGGGGTCCAGGCCATGAGACCACTCAGTCCCCTCTGGGCATTCTACCTCACATAAATGAAACAGTCGTCTTTGTAGTTACGGTTCTCACAGAGTTACTTGATGCTGATGGTCATACAGACTTCTGGCTTTTAATCCATCCATCATTGTTAGAACATCACGGTGCTTTGAGTACCACCACCAAAAGGACACTGGAAAAGGAAACTAGTTAGGATTCTAGCAGCTGCATTCTGTACTAGTTGCAAACGATTTATGTCTTTTTTGGGTAGTCCTGAGAGGAGTGTGTTACAGTAATCTAGTAATGTAGACTGCTTGCTTTTAATCCATCAATGGAGGGACATCACGGTGCTTTGATCGGGTGGTGTTGACGCACATCAACATCACAGAAAACTGGAAAAAAACAGAAGAGAGAGTAGGGGTCAGTATGGATTTTAGAGCCACCATGAATAGTTATGATAATAAATTGAATATACAGAGTATCAGGATTAAATTAAGGTGAAGTTATCAGAAAGCCATGTTAAAGTAATGTGTTTTCAGCAGTGTTTTAAAGTGCTCCACTTTATCAGCCTGGTGAATTCCTATTGGCAGGCTATTCCAGATTTTAGGTGCATAGCAGCAGAAGGCCGCCTCACCACTTCCTTTAAGTTTTGCTTTTGGAATTCTAAGCAGACCCTCATTTGAAGATCTAAGGTTATGAGTTGGAATATAACGTGTCAGACATTCCGATATATAAGATGGAGCGAGATTATTTAAGGCTTTATAAACCATAAGCAGAATTTTAAAGTCAATTCTGAAAGACACAGGTAACCAGTGTAGTGACATCAAAACTGGAGAAATGTGCTCAGATTTTTTTTTCCTTTGTTACTTTGTATGCATTTCAGTGTAAATAACACGTATTTCACTTTCGTGCATGCACAATTATGAGTGATTTATGTCCTAAACAGCACCTCCAAATGGCCTCATTCTTGCATAACACCCAGTGCTCACTTCAACCCTAAAAAGGAATTGAGCAGGTAAGAGAATGTAACTAAATGTTAAATCGAGATCAAATGAGTCAGCTATTTTTGTGAATAGGCAAAGTGATTCCATGATATAATACAACCCACAATTTGAACCCAAATTTTTCAACCTTTGTGAAGTTCTCCGTCAGAGCCGCCCTATCCCAGCTCCAGTTGAAATGGTGCCGTCACTGCCTCCTCACTTTTCGTCCGGATTGTTCTTCTTCTTCCTTGCTAATTACTATAAATGTCATATCATCAGACATTAAACATTCCGATTGTCGTCTGCACCTCCTCCCTCTAATGCCACCTTGCCCAGCTGCCGATGCACGAACCGCTCCGGCTCACCAAAGCCGTTATTATTTTCTGGATTGCGGTCCCTACAGCTCTAACCTTTACGTTATTTGAAACCGAGCAAACTTCAATATTACAATCCTCCACTCCTGATATTGACTTTTTCATGCATTTCATAATCATTGCACTTCCTTTTTTTTCGTATGACCTTAATATTTCTAGTCCAGATGGAAATAGTAGACAATTATATTCAGGGTCCGGTGGGGGAGAAGCAATGCATTAAAAGAAATAAAATCTATTATCTTTTTTGTAAAGTGCTACGTGCTGAACGTTCCTACCCATTACAGGAGGGTATACTTAGCTCTAAATCCATACACACTGCTGACTTCTTCAGGGCTACTTTACACTTTTTAACAATTTTTTTTTCTTGTCCCGAAGAAATTTTATTTCATTGGTTGTTCTTTTTATTTATTATTCTGTTTAAGGGTATTTAAACTAAGATAGGATTCTCAGATCTTTTTATTTCAAACTGGGGGTTCGAGGTCCAGAGGCAATCCAGGCAGGAACAGGAACAGCCCTGGATAGACAAGATGATAAAATTGTGACGACCCCATTCAAGGTGGAAAGAACGACTCGGTGCAAGTGCTGGGGTTGAAATCACTTTATTCCCATTGGAGACGCCTTATGCTATTCTAAGTATTCCTGAACCACCAACTCTGCCACTTCTTTTTCGGGCTGCTCCCGTTAGGGGTCGCCACAGCGGATCATCTTCTTCAATATCTTCCTGTCCTCGTCATCTTGCTCTGTCACCCCCATCACCTGCATGTCCTCTCTCGCCACATCCATAAACCTTCGCTTAGGCCTTCCTCCTCTCCTCTTCCCTGGCAGCTCTATCTTTACCATCCTTCTCCCAATATACCCAGAATCTCTCCTGCACATGTCCAAACCAACACAATCTCACCTCTCTGACTTTGTCTCCCAACTGTCCAACTTGAGCTGACCCTCTAATGTCCTCATTTCTAATCCTGTTCATCCTCATCACACCCAATGCAAATCTTAACATCTTTAACTCTGCCACCTCCAGCTCTGTCTCCTGTGCCACCGTCTCCAGCCCATATAACATAGCTGGTCTCACTACCATCCTGTAGACCTTCCCTTTCACTGTTGCTGATACCCGTCTGTCACAAATCACTCCTGACACTCTTTTCCACCCACTCCACCCTGCCTGCACCCTCTTCTTCACCTCCCCATTACTCTGTACTGTTGATCCCAAGTATTTAAACTCCTCCACCTTCTCCAACTCTACTCATTGGATCCTCACCATTCCACTGACCTCCCTCTCATTCACACACATGTATTCTGTCTTGGTGGTCCTACTGACCTCCATTCCTCTCCTCTCAGATCTCCACCTCTCCAGGGTCTCCTCAACCTGCTCCCTACTCTTGCTACACATCACAATGTCATCAGCAAACATCACAGTCCACGGGGACTCCTGTCTAATCTCGTCTGTCAACCTGTCCATCACCATTGCAAATAAGTAAGGGCTCAGAGCTGATCCCTGATGTAATCCAACTTCCATCACTCCTACCACAGACCTCACCACTGTCACACTCCCCTCGTACATATCCTGCACAATTCTTACGTACTTCTCTGCCACTCCCGACTTCCTCATACAATACCACAACTCCTCTTGAGTCACCCTGTCATATGCTTTCTCCAGGTCCACAAAGATGTAATGCAACTCCTTCTGGCCTTCTCTATGCTTCTCCATCAACATCCTCAGAGCAAACATCACATCTGTGGTGCTCTTTCTTGGCATGAAACCATCCTGCTGCTCACTAATCATCACCTCACTTCTTAACCGAGCTTCCACTACTCTTTCCCATAACTTCATGCTGTGGCTCATCAATTTTATCCCCTGTACTTACTACAGTCCTGCACATTCCCCTTATTCTTAAATATCAACACCAGTGCACTTCTTCTCCACCCCTCAGGCATCTTCTCACTTTCCAAGATTCCATTAAACAATCTGGTTAGAAACTCCACTGCCATCTCTCCTAAACACCTCCATGCTTCCACAGATATGTCATCTAGATCAACGGCCTTTCCAATCTTCATCCTCTGCCACTAACACAATACAATTTATTTTTGTACGGCCCAAAATCACACAAGGACTGCCACAATGGGCTTTAACAGACCCTGTCTTTTGATAGCCCACCCAAAGCCTCGACTCTCTAAGACAGGGGTGCCCAACTCTGGTCCTGGTGGGCCGCAGCAGCTGCTAGTGTTGTATTCTAAACAATCCCTTAATTAGCAGCCAAACAATAATGAGACACAAAACGAGCCGCCACATGACCAGCTCACGTGTGCCCCTCACACAATATCTGAAAATAAAGAAAGGTGAAGGTCTCGGCATGGCTGATCTGCTCAGGGCACCAAAACAACTTGACGGTGTTCTTAGAGAAAAAGAAAATTTTAAGTTTTATAGATGTCTACTGTGGCAGAATGAAATAAATAAATAATGGGTTTAAATAGTGTAGAAAAGGCGCTATATAGGCGCCTGACCCGACACTGAAAGACACGGAGGCACGTGTAAAAAGTACAATTACTTTTATTTTTTCTTCAGCTGTGTGACACGTCTTCCCCGTGCCACACAGCCCAAACACAGTCCCAAAGCACAAAACTCCCAACAAACCACAATTCTCCACCTCGCTCCACCACTCCTCCCAGACAAGCTTCGTCTCCTTCCTCACAACTCTGGCTCCCCGAGTGGTGGTGGCTGGGCCCTTTTATAGCCCACCCGGAAGCGTTCCAGGTGATTAACCACCTGGTCCTAATTGCACTTCCGGGTGGGGCTGCAGGCTCGTCCAGCCGGGCTGTGGGAAGCAGATAGCTCCCCCTAGCGGCCACGCCGGGCCCCAACCAAGCTGTGGAGGACTCCATCTCCCATGGAGCCCTGCGGGTGGTTGGGAAAACACCGTCGGCCAGGGAGGCTGCCACCAAGCGTCCCAGGGGAGGTACTGGACTGTCCATGGCGGCTCCCCCGGAACATAAGCAGCAGGGGCATCCCTGCCGGGCATGGGACCCGGCTGTCCTTCACAATAGCTTCAAGAATGGAAAGGAATTGGTCAGAATTTGAAGCCCCGACTTAGCCAGTCATCTGTTGGCTCGCTTCACATCTCACTTCTGTTTGGCTGCCATTTAATTGACAAAATAATAAATTCATAGGATGGAATCCTTGAGACCGGTGCTATTAAAATTAAGGGAAAAGGAGTTCATTAACACTGAAAACTGGTCACTGATTAGGAAAAGGGTTAGAATGAAAACCTGCAGCCACTGTGGCCCATCAGGATCGGACTTGGACATCCCTGCTCTAAGAAGACAATGAAAAACTCAACAACAAAAAAAAAACCTATTAGCGATAAAAATGGAAGAAACTTTGGGAAAGACAGCTCAAAGAGAGACCCCTTTCCAGGTAGGATGGGCGTGCAGTGGGTGTCAAATAAAGGGGGTAAATACAATACACAGAACAGAACACAAGTCATCATCAATACAATATAATAATAAAATAGAAATATTACAAGTACGGTGGAGAATTTAACAGTAGATGATATCACATAATAGGATTTGGATTTGTTCAGAGTCCTGGAGACCTCGGCCATCAAGCTGCCTCCCGCTATTGGCCATTCCACAGCTGAGGCAGCGCTGGGCCAGCCAATCCGATGACAGGACTCCTCTACCCCACGATTCCTGTGATCCTCCATCAGGGATGACTTTACCTTAGGCAGGCAGAAAAACTTGGCAGGTGAGCAGTGGCACCAAGTGCCACATTTGAGTAGCGAGAAGAGAAACAGAATAAGTGAGGGTTAGTAACAAATTTTAATATTACTTATGATATTTACTTATTACTTATTTATTATATTATATTTATTTGTTATACTTACTTATTACTTATTGCCAGCGCCCTAATGACCCTTCCTTCTTCCCTCACTGTTAAAACCCTAAGGGATGCCTTTGCCTCCTGCTCCTCCAGCTCATCTCCAGCTTCGATGTTATGGCCCTGATTTGCACCACTACTTCCTTCTATCCTGGGCCATCATACCAGCATCATTAGCCCCTGGGCAAAGTAGTGTGGTGCGGCCCCTGTTTTGATAGCAAAATACATAGGCATCAGAAATATCGTGGGCTCCTCAGCTCCTGGGGGCCCTCAGCCAGTGACCATTGTCCCCAAAGGTTAAGATGGCCCTTAGGCTCCATCTTCCTCTACGGTCAAGATCATGCATGCTGCCCCACTTCCATACAATTGTCTCCTGTTGTGTCACTCAGATGCTGCGCTCTCATACAGTCACTTTGCAAAGACCCCCATGGATCTTCTTCATTCATCTCATCACCTTCCACCCAAAGTCCAAGAACTCCTTGTTTTTTTCCATTCAGGCAGCCCACGTCCCACCCGTTGTCTACTCCCAGTGCTTCACTGAGATGCCTCGTTTACACAATAAGGGGTCTCCAGAGTGGTCGCCCTGCATCACGGCCACCTGTACGCCCAGCCAGGTCATTACAATATGATAAAAAGTAGAAAAAGCAACATTAAGGTGCAAGCACATCAGATCCAAATGGACCAATCAGATTGCTCAGAGGGACTGGACCTTAGTGTGGTATTATACAGTAGATTGTCCAATTTGATTATGCCTATTTGGGGTCAGTTGTCGAGCTGGAGCTATGTGGGGGGCAGAGAAGCAAAAGGACAGATGAACAACAACAACAACATTTATTTCCATAGCACATTTTCATACAAATAATGTAGCTCAAAGTGCTTTACATGATGAAGAGAAAAAAAGACAAAGTAAGAATTAGAATAAGATGAAGTCCAGAGCTACAAAAGAACCTAAACAAATTAATGAGGAAATAACCAAGTAGGTTTTGCACTGAAAAGTTTGTGAAAGAGTGGATCACACAGTGCCCTCTAGTGGCCACACTATATATGTACGCATATACAGGTATAGCGCTCTGTGACTGTATAATGTATGTAACTCTCTTTAATTCCTATTCAGGGTCATGAGGGCTGGAGCCATGAGACATTGGGTGCAAAACTACTCAATGTGGGCAGATCAAGTCAAAGTTACACTCATCAACAAATGATTTCAAATGTTTTGCTTCTTGAAAACTTTTTGGTGATTATGATAGACAGCTTCATGTTGAACACTCAACCAGTCTGGGCAAACAGACAGAGAGCCCAAAATTTGGTCGTGAACCTGAAAATAAAGTCCATATATTATGTGGAAGTACAGCCCGGACACAGACAAGCAGACACCAATAAGTCCAACACACACGTTTATTTGCACTATTTACACAAAACAGTCCCGCACAGCACATAGTGCCCTTGCACCAATCACCCTCAAGTCCGGGCCTTTCACTGCCTCCACTCCTCTCCTCCGAACTTCGTCCTCTTCCTCCTGACTCCGGCTAATGACTGGAGGGAGGCGGCCTCTTTTATCCCCACCTGGATGTGCTCCATGTGCCCTCTTATGAACTTCCTGTGGCACTTCCTGGTGTGGCGGAAGTGCCACATGAGCACCTGGAAGCACTCCGGGTGTCCCTGGTATTCCTTCCGCCAGCACCTCAGGGTGTGGCTGAAGTTCTGACGTCCAGGGCTCCACAATCATCTGGGTGACCCCTGGCAGTGACCACGGGCCCCTATAGGGTTTAGCTTCCATGCTCAAATCTCGTGGCCCCCATACTAACCAGGGCGGCTGCCCTCTCATGGTCCGGGGGAGGCATAGTCCCTCTCCTGGTCCTTCCAGGCGTCCCGGCTTGGCACAGACCCCAGCCGCCCGCCACACTTACTAGTCCATCCTTCCATTTTTCTATACCCACTTATCCAGAGTAGGGTTGCCAGGCACCTGGAGCCTACTCTGGCAAGCAGCAGGCACAGGCAGAAACAAACTCAGGACAGGACACCAGCCCCTTAAAGGGTCAACACACACACACAGCACTGGGCCAATTTAGCACCACCAGTCCACCTAACCAGTTTGATTTTAGGGAGGAAACCAAAGCACTGTAAAAGGCGCTATATAGCACCCGACCCGGCACAGACTACGCAGAGGCACGTGTACAACAAACAGGTTTTTTTATTTCTTTTCTTCAGCCATGGGGCACGCCTTCCCCGTGTCCCACAGGCCCAACACAGTCCCAAAAGCACAAAACAGACTTTATACAACCCTTCCTGGCACCACCACTCCTCCCAGGCAACCTCGTCCTCTTCCTCCCGATTCTGGCCCCGAATGAAGGGAGGTTGGCCCGTTTTATACCCCACCTGGAAGTGCTCCAGGTGCCTGACCAGCTGGTCTTAATTGCACCTCCGGGTGGGGCTGGTAAGTCGTCCCTTGTGGAGGCTGGCTCTCTGCAGCACCCTCTAGCGGCCACCCCATCTCCCAACCGGGCTGTGGTGGACTCCATGTCCCATGGAGCCACGGGGGAGACTGAGGAAGGACCCACGGCCAGGGAGACTGCCCCCAGGCACCCTGGGGAAGGTATTGCACTGTCCATGGTCTCTCCCCCGGGACGTATGCAGCAGAGGCGTCCCGGCTGGGCATGGGACCCGGCTGTCCGTCACAGCACCTACAGGAAAACCAACATGGACACAGGGAGAACATGCAAACTCAAGTACAGGGAGGACCTAGGATGTGAACCCTGGTCTACTTACTGTCAGGCAGTGGTGTTCAGTTATTATTATTTTTTAATCAATGAAATAATCTCTCTGTTATAAAAGAAAATCTTGAGACGGGACGAGACTATTGCCAAGAGATTTTTTCAAGTCCCACCCTACCCTCAACCATTTCCGGTTAACGCCCCGCGTCTGCGGTCCTCTCACCTCTCACCTCTCATTGGTGTGAATGCTTTTGTCAGACACACTTCCTGCGCTGTCAGCTCTTATCAATTTTTACGTTTTCCTCACTTTAAGTTCATAATAAAAGAAAACGTACTGTATTATGTCCAAATCTTATTAAAGAGTTTCATCCCAAAGGGTTATCAACAGAAGAAATGAGAACACGTGTAGTCCTAGTATAGAGAAACGATGAAGTTGAACGAATTAACGTGAAAATTGTAGATCGGTTACACAGCAAATTGGTTAAATGCGTATCAATGGACTCTGCTGAAAAAGTTGGTGGTGATGGTGCGGAAGATGAAAACATCAACTTACAAGATCACAAAGAATATCTACAACCGTTAACACCGTGCGGTCTTCCACTGGCTGAATTACTGTTGAAAGAAGGACGTATTGTAATGTTATTGTGTAATTTATGTCTGAGTGATGGGACCGGCAATAGAACAAGATTAGTTGTATTCAAAATTGGTTGAACAATTCTGACAAGAAAGTTAATTGTTAGAGCCATTTTCCTAGTTCTATAAGATTCATGAATATTTTACTAGATGACAATGCATAATTCTATGGGAGGTTCCTATAACCCCCGTAAGTAGAATTGTATTGATATATTCTTGTCATTTCTAACAGCTTTGAGTAAACATTATAGTTCAGTTAGTGACAGCCTTGCCATGAGTAAGGTGTGGAAGGCATAAGGTTTTAAACTGTGCCAACCGGCCTACGGGCCTTTTGAGTGTGTGAAGTAAATATATAAGAAAACAGCACTTAATTTATGTGCTGTGCCGTACGTTTAAAGCGTACAGAAGAACAAGCGAATAATTTTTAAGTAAAGAAGAAGGAGTACTTTTAAGTATAGAAATAACTAAAGGCCCTGATGGCTACTGTGCTGGATTCTACAAGAAATTCTCCGCTCAGCTAGCTCCCCTCCTATTAGCAACATTTACAGAAGCCAGAGATAACCAATCTCTTCCTCAAACCTTTCGCCAAGCACTAATCACCGTTTTTCCAAAACAAAATAAGGACTTATTACAATGTGCATCATACAGACCAATTTCACTTCTGAATAACGACGTTAAAATCATAGCCTGAAGGATAGAGAAACTGCTCCCCTCGGTAATATCACAAGACCAAACTGGATTTATTAGGGGCCGACACTTATCTTCAAATCTTCGACGCCAGTTTAATGTAATATACTCACCAACTAAATCAAACACCCCAGAAATATTATTATCACTGGATGCAGAAAAAGCATTCGACATGATTGAATGGAAATACCTTTTTACTACATTGGAGAAGTTTGGGTTTGGCCTGAACATTTCTGCATGAATTAAATTACTGTATACTAACCCAGAAGCTTCAGTTTGCATCAACAACATTTGCTCAGACTACTTTAAACTAGAACGTGGTACTAGACAAGGATGCCCCTTGTCACCACTGCTGTTTGTAATTGCCATTGAACCACTGGCAATACACTGTCGAAATACTGATCAGATAAAGGGGATTAGCAGAGAAGGACTGGAACAGAAAATCTCATTATATGCAGATGATATGGTATTGTATATATCGGATCCAGAAAATTCTGTACCTGCAGTCTTAGCAGCACTAACAGAATTTCAAAAGCTCTCTGGTCTCAGAATTAATCTGAATAAAAGTGCACTCTTTCCAGTGAATTCTCAAGCATATAATATTAGATTAGACACCCTACCTTTTGTCATTGCAGAACAGTTTAAATACCTAGGGGTAAACATTACAAGTAAACATAAAGCTCTATATCAACAAAATTTCGCCGTCTGCATGGAAAAAATTAAACAAGACTTGCATAAATGGTCAACCCTGAAAAAATCAAATACTCAGTTCGATGATCCGTACAGACTTTTTTCAAAACATGGCAGGATCTAATCAGTAATATTCTAAAATAAGTTCATAAAGCACAGAGAATTTATTATTTTAGGTATGTTTACAAGCCTTAAATTTCACGCCATTTGGCTTGCTCTCTCTCTCAGGGGTGGGGATCGATCTGTTTTTAACTTCATTTTTCTTTTTCTAAAAACTTGATTGCTCTGTATGGATTGCAATAAAATTAAGTATTAATTATTAATTATTAAGTATTAAGTATTAAAAAAAAGAAATAACGAAAGTTTCTCAAGAAAAACTAAGTTTAGAGAAGATACATTTTTCCCTTTTATTCTACGTGTGTAACTATTTTTTCTTTTATTCATGTGTGGATTATTTGCTTTTAACTTTCATTAAATATTTTAAAATGAACTTTTGGACTGTGAAATTTTTTGACTCGCGTTTTACCCGTGCTTGACCTTACTTTACACTTTGGCAGCTACAGTAATGTAGTACGTCTTCAGGGGATAACATTAGACACCAAAGGAGATCTCGATATGTCATTCGTATTAAAACGTTTACAGTTACCCGTTACAATAGCTTTTGCGAAGACAATTAACAAATCACAGGGACAAACATTCGAAACAGTCCTTTTATTTATTAGAGAGAAAGAAACGAAATTCACTCACGGGCAGATAAATGTTGCGTTGTCACGATGAAAGTCCAAACACGGAATCAAAATTCAATGCGATATTGATGAAAAGTTAATTAAAAAAATTGTTTCGTTTAAAAAGTATTTGTCTGTTAATTTCAAAGCCAAACAGAATGAAAACGTATAACGCAATGAATACCTGTAACATGAAACATAATTTTCCTTCAATTTATTACGTTTTACTGTTTTTTAATATGGTTAATTACTTGTTGTAAAGTAAAATAATTTGTTCTACTACTGCATATATGACAATTCCCATGAAAATCACAATCGGTTTAAATTGTACATCCGCATCACCATATGCGAGCGGCAGAGCCATGAAATGACTACTGTGTAGTGGGCGAAGTGAGCAGGGGGCGAGCCCCCTAGTGTGTAATTATGAAAATGCACAATTTATTAATAAATAAGTTTGCTGCTATGTGCTTGTTGTACACATCATCAGAGCAACAGTTTAAAGATCGTACTCAGAGATGCTGGGGTATCCGATTTTGTTAGCTAAACATTTTTTTCATTGTGGGAGAAGAAAAATAGAAGATTAATTTTTCTTTTTTTTAGTTCAGTTTTTGACTTTGTGGTCATGCAAAGAGCAACAACTGGACTGGAGAAATGTTGGGAATGCTAAGCGGGTCACCCTGTTTAATAACAAGTTGAAGTTTAAAACAAGAACGATGCATGATAGCAGGATAACCAAACATACTCTGCCTATTACAGGGAATCGGGATTGATCCGGTCCAACTCGGAGCTTTCATCTCTCTTGGTGCGTTGATCCAGAATAGGACACCACCTTCTGTGAGTGTCTCGTCTTTATACTCCTCTGGAAATGGCGAAGTCAACTGCCCTCCTGGCTGCAGGTAACAGAAAGAGACGATAACGTTAGCACCAGCGCCCCCTATCCGCCTGGAGTGGGACCTCTTATGCCCGATGAGTCAGGAGGGGTGATCCTCAGACACACACAAACACGTGTGACAATGCTGAGTTTAGATTATCGTTTCAGTTGTGTCTCTGTGATCATTTTGACCTTTTCGCCTTTTTCCGAATACACTTTTCCTGGTCATTTTTCATTTTTCTTTTATTATCCTTTGTGCAACAGAACAGTGCCCTGTCTTCTCAGGATAGAGTTTTGGTGTTGGCGCGGCCAACATGATGTCCAGCTGGAGCACCATCCCCAGTGTTTTGTTGATGTTAATTTTGCTTTTATTTATGATTTGCATTTTGTGTATCAGTATTCATGCCTTTGTTATGTGCCTCATGCTTTGTGGGTGTTATGGTATGGCACAGACGGCCAGGGTCCTTGTCCGGCCAGGATGCCTCTTCGCTGAGAGGACCGGGGAAACAAGTGTGGGCAGAACAGTATCTCCAGTGGTTTGATTTTTATTTATTTTTTTAAATTTATTTTTTATTAATTTTATTACAATCCATACAAAGCAATCAAGTTTTTACAAAGAGAAAAATTAAGTTAAGAACAGATCGATCCCCACCCCTGAGAGAGAGAGCAAGCCAAACGGCGTTAAATTTAAGGCTTGTAAACATACATAAATTAATAAATTCTCTGTGCTTTATGCACTTATTTTAGAATATTACTGATTAGATCCTGCCATGTTTTGAAAAAAGTCTGTACGGATCCTCTGACTGAGTATTTGATTTTTTCCAACTTCAAATAATATAACACATCGGTTTCCCACTGACTTAAAAGAGGAGAGTTTGGGTTCTTCCAGTTTATCAGAATAAGTCTACGTGCCAAAAGTGTAGTGAATGCAATCACAATTTGTTTGTCTTCCTCCGCTTTAAACCCATCTGGAAGAACACCAAACACAGCTGTTAATGGGTTAGGAGGGATTGTGAGTCCAAGGCTATCTGAAAGGTAATTAAAAATGTTTGTCCAGAATAATGTTAATTTGGTGCAGGACCAGAACATGTGACCTAGTGAGGCTGGGACTTGGTTGCAACGTTCGCAGGTTGGATCATGCCCTGGAAACATTTTGGAGAGTTTTAGTCGAGACAGATGTGCTCGATATATAATTTTGAGTTGTATGATTGTATGCTTTGCGCATATGGAGCTCGAGTGAATTCTCTGCATTGCTACTTTCCACTCCTTTTCTGATATATTAATTGAGAGATCTTTTTCCCAGTGTCTTCTTGGATCTTTGAAAGGGAGGGATTGTAAAATGATTTTATATATTGTAGAGATGGAGTCTAAGTCCTTGAGATTGAGCAATATTTTTTCCAGCATGGATGAGGGTGCACGATGAGGAAAATCTGGAAGGTTTTGTTTAACAAAGCTCCTGATTTGAAGAAAGAAATGTGTAGCTGGAATGTTAAATTTGGAATGTAATTGCTCATAGGATGCAAAGACGTTGTCTATATAAAGATCTCTAAGCAAGTTAATTCCAAATTTTTTCCAGATATTAAAAACTGCATATGTTTGTGAAGGTTGAAAGAGGTGGTTCTCTTGCAGGGGTGCCACAGATAGAAGCTTCTCCGTCTTAAAATGCTTTCTACATTGGTTCCAGATTCTAAGTGAGTGGAGCACAATTGGGTTATTAGTGTATTGCCGATAACGTGTGTTTATTGGAGCACAGAGCAAAGAATACAAAGAAGTACTGCAGGATTTTACTTCTATTGCGGACCAAGCCTGTGTATGTTCTTCTATTTGTGTCCAGGTTCTTATCGCCTGTATATTTGCTGCCCAGTAATAAAACTGGAAGTTAGGTAGAGCCATGCCGCCTTCTGCCTTTTGTCTTTGTAAGGTTGCTCTTTTGATGCGTGGATGTTTTGAATTCCAAATAAATGAGGTTATTGTCAAATCTAAAGAATGATTTATTAATGTATATTGGGATGTTTTGAAATAAAAAAAGGAGTTTAGGAAGAATATTCATCTTAACAGTGTTAATTCTTCCAGCTAGAGTGAGATGAAGGGTTGACCATCTATGCAAGTCTTGTTTAATTTTTTCCATGCAAACGGCGAAATTCTGTTGATAAAGAGCTTTATGTTTACTTGTGATGTTTACCCCGAGGTATTTAAACTGTTCTGCAACTTTTTAAATTAACTTTTTAGTTAATTTAAGTGATCTTTGATTATTGTGACAGTATGTTGGATATATAAATGCCTTTTATTTTATCCCAGAAACACAAGGAACATAACAAAAGACACTGTAGAAGGAGAACATGCAGGACAGTCTCTGGGATGCCAGAACAAAAGCCAGCTGGACAAGAAAACAGCTTGGTGCCCGGCTGGCCTAATATGATGTTTGGACCAGCAGAAGCCAGGAGTTGGCAGCAGCTCCATCCCCCATATGGCAGATGGCAGTGGTCCTCATGTGGCAGCCAAGTTGGGACACCCGCAGGGATGCTTGGGAGTTGGAGTCTGGAAATGCTACCCTGTCAGGGTCCCTGTGTGCCAATAGAGGGCACTGTTGGGGGAGGTCCTCCCTATTTTGTACATGGCCCTGAAGCGTTTTCATGAAAATGTGGTGTGGTACTGGAAGAATTCCCAGGTCCGGGTTTGAAAAGAACGCCACAGCCTCACATCGGATAAGTTAGATTTGGGAGGCAGCGAGCCACACTCAATGAGGGAATGAAAGGAGGAAGAACTGCTTTGATTTATTGTTAATTTAACTGA
>JANRMT010062796.1:102997805-103027332 GCA_026402145.1 Polypterus bichir lapradei | reverse complement strand
GATAGATGGATAGATATGAAAGGCACTATATAATAGATAGATAGATAAGGCACTATATAATAGATAGATAGTGTCACACACGTGCGCTTAGGAGACAGCCAACAAACCCACAGGTGAGCGATTTATCGATAGATGGAGGGTTGTTTTATGGTACTGATGCCTCTCTTTCTAATATTATAGATCCAAAGAAGACCAATAAACCAAACATACCTGCAATAACTCACAACTCAGAAAATGGCAACTTCACTTCCACAATTCAGACGTCACTTCCGGCTTCGGGTGATGACGTCACTTTTTCCCCGGTCCAACTCTGATGACATCACTTCCGGCCTCTGGTGATGACACCACTTCCGGTCCCCTGTTGATGACATCACTTCCCGCCTCCAAGGATGACGTCACTTCCGGTCCAGCGATGATGACACCACTTCCAGTCCCTAATGATGACGTCACTTCCGATCCGGCCTTGATAACGTCACTTCCACCTTAATTCTATCTAGCAACCATTTTCTTATAAATACTCATCTAACATCATCTACAGTTGTCAAATGTTTTGAATTTTTTCAACGGTTGACCAATCTTTTGCTGCAAGCAATACACGGGGCAAATCCCCAAATCTTTATATTTGTTTGTGTATGTTAATTTCGTCACAATAGATAGATAGATAGATAGAAGGGCACTATATAATAAATAGACTGTTGCAGAGGGCTATTTAATTCCTCATACCGTTATATGGCAGCAGTCCTCCATGTCGGCACTCCAATTCAGGAACCAGCCGGGAATGTAATCTGGCAGCACAGCCCTGCTGGGGTCTGTGGGTGTCACAAGGGGATGCTGCAAGGAGATGTGCTCCCCAATTCATGGGACTTCCATATGATCCGGAAGTAGTTCCATTGGCCAATGGCCCTGGCACCAGAAGGTGTAGCTGGGAGGATGTAGAGTAGAACTCGACTAGAGGAGGACAGTGCAGTGGTGAGAGGAGACGTGTTGAGTATTGTGGAGAGAGAGAGAGAGAAAGAGAGAGAGGTAGAACCTGTGCTTTTTGCTTTTTGTCAAATTTTGAGGTATTTTGGTTAATAAACCTTCCATTATTTGAACCCAGAACTGTGATTGTGTGACCGTGTTTGGGGTTTGGGGCAATCTGACAGCCCAGTTGCATCACAATAGATAGACATTAGGTAACCACATTCCAACATCGCAGACATAGAGCAGTTGCTTTTCTAAATGTATAATTTTATTATGACCTACCATTTAATTCCAGTTTTAACCTCAGACCTGGCTTTGTCCAGTGCTCTTTGTGGCTGGCATGTATGAGGCTAACCTGATAAATTCTCTCTAAAGCACAAAGGAAAACATTTTGGCCTGAGAGCCTCATTTATCAGTCGCTCTCAAGGTTGGTAAACGTTAGTCACCTACATCTGCACTTAATTGCGTATTTAGGAAGCCAATCCACAGCTGTAAAGCCACTCCTTGCTCTATCTGTACAGTACGGTTCCACACGTTAAATAAAAGATCTCCTTCCACCCTGAGAACAGCTCGTTGAATTTATTTTTGACAGATTGGCATAGCAAGCAGGGGCCCACCTCACAGACTCAATTACGATAAGGTAAAACAATATTTAATGTCAATTTTATACAGTGACTGGAGAGGTCGAGATCATAATGACCTTTCAGGATGGGTCAGCTTTGAGAAAAACAGAACCGTTTGCATGTGGCGTTTACTGATGTGGAGAAGGCTTATAATAGAGAGCCACATCAAGAAGTCTGAATGGCGCATAAGATAGAAAGGAGGACCAGAGAAGTGCCAAAATCTCACAAGTAAGAAAGCTATCCTTAATGGGCATAAAATAAGCATTGTGGAATAATGAGTCTACAAACTTCTTGCATTGATTTGTAGACCACTCTTCAGGGCCCTCCTTGTAAGCAGCCAATCCACCTGTACTTCAGAACAGGTCATCCACCAGCATTTTTGTTGCCTGGCCAGGACTTGGATGGATGACTATTTAGGAAAAAAGCTGGGGTTCCTGCTGGAAGGGGTGTTGGTGAGGCCAGTAGGAGGTTCTAACCCCGAGGTCTATGTATGGATCTCAATGGCCCAGTCCTACAAAAGAGACATTGTGATGCAAATGTTGGCACTGTCCTTCAGATGAAACATTAAACCAAGGTCTTGACTCTCTGTGGTCATAAAAGAGCCCTGGGCATCTTTCAGAAAGAGTAGGGTGTTTCCTGATGTCCTTATTAAACTGCCCATCACGGCCTAGTCATTCTGGCCCCCTAATCACCCCCTGCCCCTTATTGGCTATCTATCTTTCTGACCACATCACCACCTAATAGCATATGTGTGGTGAGCGCACTGCAAAATGGCTGCCATTGCATCATCCAGGTGGAGACTGCACATTGGTGGTGAATTAAATGGCTCCCACTCTCTATGTAAAGCACGTTGAGTGTCTTGAAAGGCACAAATAAATCCAATAAACCCATCATGTCCCATCATCACCTGCCCCTAATTACTGAGAAATGAATTCATGCATTTATTTCTGGTAGGATTGACTACTGCATTGCAGTGTTCGATGGCTGCTCAAATCTTTATTTTACAGCTTTCAGTTAATTCAAAATGCTGCTACAACAATTATTACAAGAACTAGAAAGTAGGAACACATAACTCCATTTCACACGTCCTTACACTGGCTCCCAGTAAAGTTTAGAACAGATTATCAAAATCCTCATTTAAATTTATAAAGCCTTAAAAGGCCAATGCCCTGCTCACTTTATGTGGACTTTTAATTACTTACAAAGCAGAATGCATATTAAGATCTGCTTATGATTACAAAGATTAACAAAATAACAGTGGGAGGTCGAGCCTTTAGCTACAGAATCCTGACGTTCTGGAATGACCTGCCTGCTACTATAAGAGGTGCCCCTTCAGTCTCAGGTAGGCTGAAGACTCGCAACTTCAGTTTAGTATACCCTGCCTAGAGCTGTTGACTAGCTGTACATACTGCCTCTCTGTTTTAGTTATTAATACTAAAATCTAAATAATATGATATTTATAAACCATTACTAACCCTTCTCTATTCTGTTCCTCTTCTCGGTATCCTCATGTGGCACTTGGTGCCACTGCTCCACTGCCAAGTTGTTTGCCTATCTTTCTCAGATAAAGGAGCATTGGAATCATCATGTGAGATGGGCCCTTTCATCTGATTGGCCAACCCAGCACTGACTCAGCTGTAGATTGTCCAGAAAAGGGGAGGCGGCTTGTTGCGTCTGGCTTGTCAGACTCTGCTCTACAATCAGCTGATGGACAGATGTTGTTGCTTCTCATTTACGTTCATTAGTTTCTACTTTGTTTTTGATGTTTTTGAAGAAACCTGTATCCTCATATGTGATCGTTGGGTATTTAGTGAGTGTTATCATCTATTCTTGCAGTTTGCCTTGAGAGGTGGCACTTGGCCATTAGGTGAAGAGTGCTGTACAAGAAAAGAACTTGCATGTTGCTGCCACTCCTCCCTTAAAATCATTAAAATACGCGTTAAATTTACACTTCTTCCGCATTTTTTATTGCATACACAGTTCATGAATGCATCTGACTCGAACTGCATTGATTTGGATTCATTTTTATAGATTTTATGGACTTTGCCTTGACTGGGATTGCAGCCTCGGGGACGACTGAATCTTTTTGTGTTTCATGGGACGAGTCTTCTGAACGTAATTTTAAGTGCCTTGAGCATCTGGAAAGGCGCTATATAAATAAAATGTATAATAATAATAATAGCATGACAATAATAATAATAATAATATCAATAACAACAATAATAATCATCATCATTATTACTAATAATAATTATTATTATTAAAGCCTTTTGCACTGTTGCGTTGTATTTCTGAGGTGCACATGATAGACTGACCATCAAGCTCAGTGATGAGGATTACTTATATTCTGTTTTGTGTGTTATATTTACCCCGTTTTTTAACACCAGTTGCCCACCCAACCTACATCAAAGGGGGTCTCCCTCTCCTTCCCTCTCTCTCTCTGAATTGCCCTCCCTATTTTTTCTTAAGGATTTTTTGTGTCTTCTTACGGAGGCAAGGCTGGGGGGCTATCACGAAACAGGGACCCCCATTGAGGCATTTCGTGTGTGATTGCGTGCTATATAAGCAATAAATTGTTGTGGTTTGCTGTTGTAGTGTCCAAGGGTCTCTCTAAGACTGGCACTCAAGCCCCTGGCCAAGCACACGGCACACAGACAGACAGTAAGGGTTATAACACCCGCTAGTGGCCACCTGCTCTCCAATGCCTGGTGGCTTCCATTGCGCTTGTGTCACCCAAATGGAAGCCAGAGATCCGCTCACATCATTTATACCCTACAGCCGAGTATTAACAAATTCAAAGACAAAGTAAAAATTCATAAAAAGAGTACAAAAAAGAAAGAAAGAAAGAAAGAAATGGCCTCAAAGCACCAAGAAAGAAAAAATAAATGCCCTAATTGGAAAGTTGCAGTAATAATTGCTTCTATCGATCACAGGCCTTTTCTAACCGTGAAGACATATCAGCGCTTCAGGCAAAGCAAATGATCAAATAAGGAATTAATTTGTCTGCCTCTTTTGGTGGAGATCTTTATAAAATATTGCCAATTTTAAAAAGCTAGTGGGATTCAATTTCTTGGACTTTTATTAAAGCAGAGAGCGGAACATTAAGCTCCTTCTGGAATGCGGCTTATTGTGCGTTTAGTCTTAATGAGGATGTTAACGGGGCTGAGGGTCTCACAACAAGGGGGCCGTGCGAAAACAAGCAAAGCCAGGGTGACATCTTGACTTCTCATATAGTCAGCCATTTTCAAAACCCACTTTCTCAATTAAAAACAGCATGGCGAGCCAGAGCCTCTCCCGGCAGCTTTGGGCAATCGGCAGGAAATGATCCTGGAAGAGCATGCAGTGGGTTCAGAAAGTCTTCAGGCCCCTTCACTTCCTACACACTTCAAATTTAATTGTAAAAGGATAAAACTGGCCTAAAACTGACCCATGATGACAAGCTAAACCAAGAAAGGTTTGCCAATCTACTCTCTATATATAAAAATCTAGGCCTAAAAGTGCAATAATTTTGTGCAACGATTTTATGTGACTTTTTATGTCACGTTAATTGTCAGGCTTATTTTAAAACCTATATATATGTTTTGTATCGTTCTTTTCAGAATTTATCAAACTTTAATGTGATGTTGTTAGATTTTCAAATTCTTATTCCGTTTTTAAATTATAAACTAAAAAATATCAAGAACTCACGTCCCACGAGACAAGACTTTATGCCGAGAGATTAAACCACTCCTGGGGCTGGAAATAAAAGACAAAGAGTAGGACAGCTGCTGTACAGGCTTTTAAATGTTCGAAGGGCCATGCAAGATGCAGATCACACAGCACGGCAGCAGCAGCAAGCCAGCAGCTGATCAAGCAAAGAGGAGGTAAAAAAAAAACTGTATTTGTTTCCCATTGTATCACCGTTTAAGAGGGGGTTTCAGAGGAGTGACCGCGTCTCCTTGGGGTGCGTTCAGCCCCCCCCCCCTTCACAATGCAAGTGGCAGAGATGCAAAGTGGCTGGCGCGTAGCGCAGGCCGGGGGGGTTGGTGAGCAAAGCGAGCAGGGGGCGAACCCCTAGTTTACTCTATAAAAATATTCATACCCTCAAATCAGGACATTGCAAAGCCCCTTTGGCAGTCTTCTTAGGGATGCCTCTACAAGTGTCGCACACCTGAATTGGGGCAGTCTTTCCCATTTTTCCCGACAGACACTTTCAAGCTCAATTTTTGATTAAATGTCTACAGCAGGGATGTCCAAATCCAGTCCCGGTGGGCCGCAGTGGCTGCAGGTTTTCATTCTAACCATCTTCTTAATTAGTGACCCATTTTTGCTGCTGATTAACATACCTTTCCTTCGTTTTAATTGACATGACCCCTTAATTGTTTCTTTTTCCTTAATCAGCAGCCAAATAATAATGAGACACAAAATAAGCCGCCACATAGCCAGCTGACCTGAAAATAAAGAAAGGTGAAGGTCTTGGTCATGCTCAGGTCACCAAAACATCTTGATGGTGGTCTTAGCAAAAACAGAAAAACAACAGTGCTGTGGCAGAATGAGAGCAGCAGTCATGAAATTCAATAACGGCTTTAATTAACAGCAAGAACTGGCTTCTCATTAAGAAACTGGCTGGAGTCTGACATTCCGGATTTAGCTGCTCATCTTTTTCACATCTCATTTCTGTTTGGCTGCCATTTAATGAAGAAATGAATCAATTCAGAGGACTGAATCCTTAAAAAAAGGGCCATTAAAATGAAGGGAAAAGGAGTTAATTAGCAGTGAAAACTGGGCACTGATTAGGAAAAGGGTTAGAATGAAAACCTGCAGCCACTGCGGACATCCAGCACCAGAGATGGACACCCTGGTCTAAAGTTGTGGGCAAACGTTTGAAGAATTACCCAAGTGTTGGTTTTCACAAAGTTTGCTTCTTCAGTGTTTTTAGATCTTTTTGTCAGATGTTTATCTGGTATACTGAAGTAGAATTACAAGCACTTCAGAAGTTTCAAAGGCTTTTATTGACAATTCCATGAAGTTTATGCACAGAGTCAATATTTGCAGTGTTGGCCCTTCCTTCTTTTTCAATTCTCCCTGGCGGACTGTCAAATCAACCTCTGGACCCAAACCTGACTGATGGCAGCTGCCCATTCTTGCATAATCAATGCCTGGAGTTTGTCAGAATTGGTGGGTTTTTGTTTGTCCACCCGCCTCTTGAGGATTGACCACAAGTTCTCAATGGGATTAAAGGTCTGGGGAGTTTCCTGGTCATGGACTCAAAATTTCAATCATTATACACAGAAGTTCAATATGGTGTCCCGCAGGGCTCAGTACTGGGACCTTTACTGTTCTCACTTATATGCTTCCACTGGGATCTCTCATTAGGAAAAATAATGTTAATTTTCACTCGTATGCAGATGACACCCAGTTATACCTTTCATTTAAATCAAATGAAATTTCTCCGATGTTGTCTTTAATTAGTTGTGTTAGTGAATTGAAGGAGTGGATGGATGAGAACTACTTGTCTTTAAATTCAGATAAAACAGAGATGTCAATTGTTGGAGGGAATGACGCTGGTCACAACAATATTTTGTTATCATTTAACTCAGTTGGAATCCCAATTAATTTTACTGAATCAGCCCGCAATCTCAGAGTTATCTTTGACTCTAGCATGTCATTTAAAGCGCACATTACAAAGTTGTCCAAAACATGTTTCTTCCATCTTAAAAATGTTGGGAAATTAAGGCGCTTTCTAAATAAACAGGATTCTGAGTAATTAATTCCTGCATTTATCTCTAGTAGGATTGACTACTGCAATGCGGTGTTCACTGGCTGTTCAAACTGCTCTTTATACAGACTCCAGTTAATCTAAAATGTGACTGCAAGAATTATTACAAGAACAAGAAAATATGAACACATAACTCCAGTTCTTAAATCTTTACACTGGTTCCCGGTTAAGTTTAGGGCAGATTTCAAAATCCTCCTTTTAACATATAAATCATTAAATGGCTGAGGTCCGGCTTACTTATCATGACTTTGTGGACGAAAACTCAGACCAGACAGTAGGTGCAGTTATAAAGCAGCTTTATTTTTCAGAGTCACGGTGAGAAGAGTTTCAGAAAAGCAGACAATCAAATATACGGGCTCTTCTGAACCCCGTGTGTTGGGTGGGGCAAGTTTTTATACCCCTAGAATGCGTGATTTAATATCATTATGAAATGTAACAGTCAACACTTTATTATACACAATCCTTGAGCCCCTTCAATGCCCCTTGTGCTACTTGATTTCCTGGCCGCTTTTGTTATGGCGTTCAGATGTAAGCTAAGGGAAAACGTGATAAGGCAGACTCATTTGTGGAATGCTCAGACCTTGAGTCCTTTGCACAAATATTTTTCTGTTTGCTAAAACAAAGCATGCTATTACATGGTTTAGTAAAGCTTACTTCTCAGATATGAATTAGTACAAGGGAACAAAGAGAACATTCGTCTTCCACAACTTACAAACCTGAGCGCACATTAAGATCTCAAGATGCCAGTCTGCTTAGGATTCCAAGGATTAATAAAATAACAGTGGGAGGTCGAGCTTTTAGTTACAGGGCCTCTAAACTGTGGACTGGTCTTCCTGCTATTATAAGAGATGCCCCTTCGGTCTCAGCTTTCAAATCCCAGCTGAAGACTCACTACTTCAGTTTAGCACACCCTGACTAGAGCTGCTGATTTACTGTACTGACTGCATCTCTGTTGTTAGTCATTAGCACTAAAACATAAGTAACATGATAGTTAGAATTTGTTACTAACCCTCACCTGTTCTGTTTCTCTTCTCGGTACTCAAAAGTGGCACTTGGTGCCTCGGCCCACCTGCCAAGTTGTTTTGCCTGCCTAAGGTAAAGTCATCCCTGATGGAGGATCGCAGGAATCATGGGAAAGAAGGGTCCTTTCATCAGATTGACTGGCCCAGCACTGTTTCAGCCATCGAATGGCCAATAGGGGGAGGCAGCTTGATGGCCGAGGTCTCCAGGACTCTAAAAATATCCAAATCTTATTATGTGATATCATCTACTGTTAAATTCTGCTCCGTACTTCTAAAATTTTTATATTTATGCTGTATTGAGGATTTGTTCTGTTCTGTGTATTGTATTGTATTGACCCCCTTTTTTTTGACACCCACTGCACGCTCAACCTACCTGGAAAGGGGTCTCTCTTTGAACTGCCTTTCCTAAGGTTTCTTCCATTTTTCCCTACAAGGTTTTTTTGGGAGTTTTTCTTTGTCTTCTTAGAGAGTCAATGCTGGGGGGCTGTCAAGAGGCAGGGCCTGTTAAAGCCCATTGCGGCACTTCCTGTGTAATTATGGGCTATACAAAAATAAACTGTATTGTATTGTTTTGTATTGTTCCCTGATCCCTTTTGCCTTATGGCCCGTTGCTCCATCATGCTGGAAAAGGCATTGTGGGTCACCAAAATGTTCTTGGATGGTTAGGAGAAGTTCCTCTTGGTGGATGTTTTCATCTACATGCTAATAGTGAAATAAAGGCAATTCCAGTTTGTTTGTCCTTCTACACTTTAAGCCCACCTGTGTCACCACCAAACCCAGCTGTCAATGGATCAGGGGTGATTGCAACACCAAGGGTCTCTGATAGGCATTTAACGATTTTGGTCCAGAATGAAGTTAATTTGGTATATACACAATACTTGAGGCCTAGTGAGGCTGGAGCTCGATTGCAATGTTCACAGGTCAGATCTTGCCCTGGAAACATTTTGGACAATTTTAAAATGAGAGTTTAATAATTGTATGCTTTGCACATATGGAGCTGGAGTGAATTCTGTGCATGGCTGTCTTCCACTCGGTTTTTGAGATGTTGAGTGAGAGATTCTATTCCCACTGCACTCTGGGGTCTTTAAAAGGTAGGGACATTTATATAGTATATATAAATGTTTTTATATATACTAGTTGTCCCCTGTGGCTCCTCCCACGTAGTAGTGAAACAGGACAAACTTTAAAAATCAATAAGCAAACAGGTACCGCTTGCTAAGAGGCGGCAAGGTACACTCCAAAATGCAGAGGTACACCAACTTGAACGGAGGCTGGCGCGTGAGTGAGGAGGGCACTGCCCTGCTCCCCACTCCTGACGTCACGCTTCCCCCTCCCCTCAGCCCGCAGCTTCTCCCTTGGTTTCGCACAAATATATCGCTCCTGCAAGCAAACTATGATTCTTAGCACGATGAAAGAAGTCACAAAATCAAGCAAATTATAGAAAAAAAACCCGATCTAAATCTGTTAACACTAGAGTTACCAAAGCTTACGAAAAAACTCGTAAATCCGGCCCACCCTAAATCCGCTCGCACCTCTCTATCAGCGTCTTTTGTCTTGTAAGTGTGTCGATAAACCCAAGCAGCCTGCTATCCTATCACCCACCAACGCAAAGTGTGCCAAAAACTATCCTAGCTCAAGCCTTTAAAAAACTGCTAAAAACACATTACTTTAACGTGGCTTTTTCATAGCTTCATTTTAGTTTAATCCTGATGCTCTGTATATTCAATTAATTATCATTATTATTCTTGGTGGCCCTAAAATCCGTACTAACCCCTACTTTCTCTTCTGTTCTTTTTCCAGTTTTCTGTGATGTCGATGTGCGTCAACACCACCCAATCAAAGCACCGTGATGTCCCTCCATTGATGGACTGAAGGCCAGAAGTCCACATGACCATCATCATCAAGTTCTTCCATGAGAACCCTGAATACAATGAGGACTGATTGTGAGGTCATTGATGTCAGGTAGAATGCCTAGAGGGAGCTGGGTGGTCTTGTGGCCTCAGAACCCCTGCAGATTTTATTTTTTTCTGTCCTCCCTATTATTATTATTATTATTATTATTATTATTATTATTATTATTATTATTATTATTATTACGTTAGTTATTATTATTCTATGTTCATTAGTGTTGTCTAATTTTAATTCTTATTTATTTGGTCTTTTTTCTGTTTCTTCATCATGTAAAGTACTTTGAGCTACATCATTTGTATGAAAATGTGCTTTAGAAATAAATGTTTTTGTTGTTGTATATTAGGGAGTGAGGCAGTACCTCGAGCTGTATAGGCTAAAAATATCCATCCATCCATCCATCCATTATCCAACCCACTATATATCCTAACTACAGGGTCACGGGGGTCTGCTGGAGCCAATCCCAGCCAACACAGGGTGCAAGGCAGGAAAACAAAACCCGGGCAGGGCGCCAGCCCACCGCAGGCTAAAAAAATATATCGTTATTTGGAACACATGCATTTCATTTGTGTTCCGTGTCTACAAAGATCTGTGTAAGTGTAGAATGACAGGAAATGCAAGAAATGTTGAACACATACAGTACCTAAAAGACAAAATTTTTCCATGTTTTAGACTGATATATCAAAATATCAAATAAGCACTTTCACAAAAGATACAAGTGTAACAGAACAAGTGCACTTTTATTCAAGACTATAACCGAAGAAAAAGAAATCAAGTTAGTGTGGCTTTTTGTCGCGGCAGGAACTGCTGACTTCTGTTCAAAGGGTCGCCGGTTTGAGCCTCCCCGCGTCCCAAAATAAACGTTTTGAGTAGTGAGCTGCTCTTATTGTTACTTTTATACAATAAGAACATACACTTGATTTGAGTCTGTAACAGCCGCTGTAAATGTATGGTACTTGTAAAGGTTATTCAGTTTTATTCTCTCAGTCGCGTTCACACTCGCCCCGATCTGACACTGCTGTTTTCAAATAAAGACGCGCTATAACAGAGGTGAACTCTGATGAGGATGAGGGTTCTACATCGGAGAAAGAGAACAGAAGCCATCCCCGCAAGAACGTCCACTCACACATAAGAACAATGCAGCTGCACCAAGTGTAAAGACGAAAGATGGCACCATTTGGATGCAGCAAGAGGTCGGGCGTCACCCTGTCAGTCAGTCTGCCACACTCGTGTCCTTCAACAAAACAGCAGGGCTTACAGAGCTCACCAAGGTATCGTGCAAAGTCCTGTTTGTGATTATGTTTTGTGATGGTCTTTAAATGAAAACATTTATATGTTACTTATATAAACGGCACATCAAATGTTATTGACCTTGATTTATTTACTTATCTTCCTACAGCGTAAAGTCACAAGTAGACTGCAGAGTTTCCTCTGTTTGATCGACAATGGCATGCTCACAAAGTACACGTGTAATGCCACAAAAAATGCCTGCTGACACTTCAGTACGAGAGCAATGGTGCGAGAATGCAGTTAGATTACTTTTTCGCCACATGCACCGTCCAGATCTAAACACTAGCGTGGAGAGTCGATCGCGTACTGAAGAGTCTATATCTTGAAGGTGGAAGCTGCCATCACTGTACTGTGATATAACAGCCATATTGAATGTTATTTCCCTTGATCTATTTACTTATCTTTCTACAGAGTCACAAGTAGACTGCAGAGCTTCCTGTGTTTGATCGGAACGGGCACACTGGCACAGTGCATGTGTACTGAAGTGACTTCAGCTCCAGGTGGAAGCTCCTGTCGCACCCTACACAACTCTGTTTGATCTTAATCAGGACAAGATCCCAGTCGCCCCACAGGAGAAAGACTTTCCGAGACTAAGGTCATAAAGCTCATGAAACCGATTCTGGACAAAGGCAGAGCCATAATGACAGTTGCGTGGAGTCCTCGGCCTCTGTCTCGAATTACAATGAATATATCACTGCTGTAAACAAACTATGATACTTAGCGCAATGAGAGAAGTCACAAAATCAACTGGAATGTTCAAGCAAATTATCGAAATAAAAAACACAATCTAAATCCGTTAAGTAGTTCTCTCATTTGATAGCTAAGTGGAGGTAAAGAACGCCCCGAGACTGGCGCATGAGTGTGAAGGGCCCCATCCCCCTTCCCTTCAGCCTGCTGCGTCACTCTCAGATTCACGCAAATAAATTAGTACCGCAAGTGAACTATGATACCTAGCGCAATGAGAGAAGTCGCAAAATCAACCGGAATGTTCAAGCAAATTATCGAACAAAACACAATCTAAACCCGTAGAGATAGAAATGCTGTCTGAGTCCCCAAGACTGATCAATGTCTCTTCTGGAATATAAACATGTGGGAGGTGAGGAAAATTGGGCAGATTTCATTTAGCAAAGTTTCTCATTTGGAGAAGGTGTTGAAATTGTGTTGATCTTCTTCTTCTTCTTTCGGCTGCTCCCGTTAGGGGTTGCCACAGCGGATCATCTTCTTCCATATCTTCCTGTTCTCCCCATCTTGTTCTGTCACACCCATCACCTGCATGTCCTCTCTCACCACATCCATAAACCTTCTCTTAGGTCTTCCTCTTCTCCTCTTGCCTGGCAGCTCTATCCTTAGCATCCTTCTCCCAGTATACCCAGTATCTCTCTTCTGCACATGTCCAAACCAACACAATCTGACCTCTCTGACTTTGTCTCCCAATCGTCCAACCTGAGCTGACCCTCTAATGTCCTCATTTCTAATCCTGTCCATCCTCGTCACACCCAATGCATATATTAACATCTTTAACTCTGCCACCTCCAGCTCTGTCTCCCGTGCCACCGTCTCCAGCCCATGTAACATAGCTGGTCTCACTACAGTCCTGTAGACCTTCCCTTTCACTCTTGCTGATACCCGTCTGTCACAAATCACTCCTGCCACTCTTCTCCACCCACTCCACCCTGCCTGCACTCTCTTTTTCACCTCTCTTACACAATCCCCATTACTCTGTACTGTTGATCCCATGTTGATGAGAAGCTGAATTTGGAGTGTAATTGTTCATAGGATGCAAAGACATTATTTATACACAAATCTCTAAATGATTTAATCCCATATGTTTTCCAAACATTAAAAACTGTGTACGTTTTAGAGGGTGGAAAAAGGCAACAGAGTGAAGCTGCAGACCGCAATACCTCTGATGTTAGACACGTAACGCCCTCCATATCACGGAATGCCCAGCGTCAGTCACGGAACGCCCTTGACAGCACACTCCATGTAATGAGGCTATTTATTGTAACTCCCTTTCCCAGCGTCACTCGTATCATGCCCTCTGCGAGACAGTATTGACACGCTCGTTGCACAGTATGCTGCAGTTGTACAAGTTACAGCAGTTTCTATTTGGACAAACATAAATGACTTCCAGTCTCATACTTACGCTATCCAACCATTCTAAGCACTTTGCCGATATAAGCTAGTTTGTTTGTTTTTTTTTTACTATTTTGAATGGTTGTTCATTACGTTTTCTCCTGAACCGTAGTAACAAATCTTATTACCATCTTTAGTGTTTCAAACAGAATGTACCTTATGAAGCTCATACCTAGAGATTTTCAATCTATAAATGTATTTGTAGTTGTATAAATGTATTTCATATTCCCACTAGCAAATTATAGTCATGTGAAACAATTTTAAGCGTAATTCATTTTGAAAAGGTTTGCAAAAACAGCGCTACATATAAAATTGGTTTTAAAATTGACTGGGAAACATTTTAGGAAACAGCCAGTCATTTATTTATTGATTTGATCCATTTTCATTAATAAAAGCTGTATGTGTGACATACTGGATGTCATCAACTGAACGGTATGTGACAGCCAAGAAATTTTAGATTTTTGAATAACTTTTGAGTTTGAGACAATCGTGATTGTTCTTAAACCTTTTCCTAGCAACATTTAAGTAGATCACAAAGACCTAACTTAGATTGGCATAAAAACAAACTGTCTTTGAGTCTTCGTCTTTTTTATTTTTGATAAATATCAAATACTATTACCACTACTACTAATAATAATAAATAGTGGGTTGGCTGCAGTGTGTATTCAGCAGGGAATCATCCCGAGGTGATCTCATCATTAAACATACAGTATTTATTGTATGGTGGGCTGGCGCCCTGCCCGGGGTTTGTTTCCTGCCTTGCACCCTGTGTTGGCTGGGATTTGCTCCAGCAGACCCCAGTGACCCTGTAGTTAGGATATAGCGGGTTGGATAACAGATGGATGGATGGATATTTATTGTCTTGTGCATACAGTATAATGTATTGTACTTACTACAGTAAGTATGAATTGTTACTTACATGTCTCTCCAGAACAGTAATAATATAATAAAACACAAAAAATATACATAGAATACAATGTACAGTAGAGATATCTATATTCAGTTATATTTCAAATATTTATATATAGTCTTTTTCTTATAATGTTTGTTATTATGATTGGCTCTTTAGTAACTCCACAACTAAAACACGTTCTCTGAAGCCAGACTGAGGGCCACTGCTTATTATTTGCCAGAAGGCAGGAGCAAGAAAAACAGCTGCGCAGAATGGCTGTGTGTAATAATTGTAGCAGAAAGTCTTTTAGATAGATAGATAGATAGATAGATAGATAGATAGATAGCCCAGCCACAGACAGACACAACACCACAGTTCAAGACACACGGGTTTATTTTTATAAACTAAACTGCCACGTCCATGGTCGGAGACCCCCCTACTTGGTTCCGATCATTTGCATCTCGGGCCTTTTTGGTGGGGTCTCTCTTATCCTTTACAGGGTTGGTTTCACTTACCTTCCCCGCCGCGTCTCTCCGGCTGGAGAATCCAGCGTCGCGTCCCCTCGACCAGTCTCACACCTCCTTCCGGGGCGCACACACGTTTTCCCCCAGCGCCTCGATGGCCTCCCGGAGAGCGCTACAAACCTGCAAAAACGACCGGATGGGCTGAAGGATCCCCTCCAGCTCGCGTATGGCCGCAAGCACAACAACTAACTTAGCCGGCAGGGGGTTCGCACTCTGCTCGGCATTACCTGCCAGCCGTGAGCCACACACACACTCTGCCGGGTCCTTCCATGGAGAGGGGGGAAGGTTCACCACCCCTGCCTGCACTATGCTAATAGCAAGAGGCCGGCATACACCCTCCACCCCCTTACCTGTGTCAGGAGGTGTATCCAGGCCCCTTGCCACCACCTGTTTCTTCAGGCCGCTCCCCAGGGAATGGGACTCCAGGTGCTCCTTCAGCAAGCGAGTTATTTTCATTAACAGCAGGCTCACGTCCTCCTCGGGCTTTGTCCCTCATCGACTCCGGGATCGGCGTCCTTCGGCCAGCCAGATGGTCTCACTCTGCAAGGTAGGCACCCGGAAAACCGTGCCTCACGTCCCCGGGCAATCTCTTCCGGGGTCCGGTACCTACCTCTGGAAACCCATCCTCCGGAGGTAGCTTCCATGGCCTGGGTGCTTCTTCAGGGCCGCCGGTCCTTTCCTCGGTGACGGGCATGCTCAAGTTGCCTGCCATCTTCAGGCCACGCATGGCCATTTTCTTTCCCACCGGGGAGGAGCATTCTCCTCACGGGCGTAGAATGAAACACTAGCAAGAAGGGCAGAGTCGCTTGCACAAAGCGCGTGAGTGTCGTGGGAGCGTGCTTCCTTTGCGCCTCGCTTAAACCACGTGTGTTTCGCACTGCTGTGCTGGGCTACTTTACAAATTATTTTAAGTCTGGGTCCCTGCCTTGTAGCAGGCAGAGAGTCCCATCTGGGATGCCATGTAATAGATAGCCCAGCCACAGACAGACACGACAGCACAGTTCAAGACACACGGGTTTATTTTTACAAACCTATGACGGTGATGTCAGTAGCATTTTTAATGATGGAGCTGGTGTGGTGTCCGGACACACAGTCACACCGGGGGGATTAGCACACTACCCCATACTGTGCCTGGGTTGCATGTGAGTATAGAGGATATGATGCTAGCAATCTGCAAAGCCGAGGTCTGTTCGGTATGAAGTCCAAAATCCAGTTCTCTTGGCACAACAGTGTTGAATGCTAAGCTATTATCTATAAACATACCTCTGTAAGAGCAGTTTTTACATTATCCAGATGTGCCAAGATGGTATGGAGTATAAGACTTAACTGCTGTACCAGTATGCATCATGGAGATGGTGAAGTGGAGCAAAGTTATGTAGTTAGTTCTAAAATGAGTTATCACATACAACACACAGACTGTTATGGACATGAAAAAGATGAATAAACAGTGTGGTGAACGGCCGGCATTTCAGACATCCCTCCATAGAAGAAAATAGCCTTTTCAGGACACTACATCCCCTGGAACGCTAGATGGCAGCTCCCCTGGATGGAAATGGTTCCTCGGATTCCCACAGGGCAGCATGGGACATGGAGCCCGTATCAGCACTGTTGGGTGCCGTGCGTGCCGCCAGGGGGAGCTCACCAAGAACCAGGAGGATATTACGAGGACGTCAACCCGGAAGTGCTTCGGGGTCACGAGGACGGAAGCCCGCAGTACTTCCGGGATGATTGATAAAAGAACATGTGTTGGTGACCCGGAAAAGAAATACTTCTGGGTCAGAGACTTTAAAAGGACTCTGGGAAACTCCAGCAGATCAAGCCGGAGTTCGGTGGTAGAGGACGGAGCTGCTGGGAGTGGAGGATTGGGTTATTGTTGTAGTGAATTATTATTGTGTTTATTATTGAGAATTGTGGAGAGTGCTGTGCTTTGGGCACTTTACTTCAAGAATTATTAAAGATTATTCTTCTGTGCTTTTACACGTGTGTCTGAGACATCTGTCTAACGGGGCAACAGCGACCCCTAGCATCAACAACAGATAAGCACATTTTAAACATTACAAAAGATATAAATCAGGAAACACACATATATTGCCTCTCTCTCATATATACCTACATACATACACACACATATAAACTCACACACACACCCAAACACATATATTATATATTAATAATTCTGATTTGTAACATGGCATTGTTTCAGACAGTGGTTCTCATATTCAGTCCCAGGAGCTGCAGATTTTTGTCCCAGCTCATTTTTGCTTTTGATTCGACTCCCATCTTGAACTTGCAAGCCAACAGTCTCGGTCTTGAAAGTTAAAGTGATGTATCAAAACACAAAGCTCATTGTTATAACTACCACATAGGGGGGGCATTTTAGCACCCAAACCCTGGACATAACCACACATACAGGATTCAAGTTAAATATGAATATATTTTAAATTAATAAAGCACACAATTCCAGTCAGTTCATCCATCCGTGTCCTCCATCCACTATTATTGGTCTTTTGAGTAGACAAGGCACTACTGAACCAGGTCAGAAAGCCAGTCCACCCCCACCTTTCTTTCCAGATGTAATTTTGACAAAATTAAAACAAAACATAACAACCTAACTGGTAGAACAGCAGCAAGTCATGAGAACTTTTCTTTTTACCACATATCTAATCAAGATAAGAGAACATATCCTTCATGCAGTCAAAAGTAAATAAGAAGGAGGACATGACTTCTTCCATATCTTCATCGTCTCTCCTTTGGTCTAATTTTCCACTTGTGTGTGTTACTTCTTCCTCGTCCATATCAAGAATTCTTGACCTGAGTTCTGTCCCAACAAGTAGGTCACAAGCAGTCAGGATATTTTTGATCAATGAAGGCTTTTATTTTTCTGCTATTTGCAGATGACGTGGTTCTGTTGGCTTCATCGGACAGTGACCTCCAGCACTGACTGGAGCGGTTCACAGCCAGGAGTGAAGTGGCGGGGATGACAGTCAGCACCTCTAAATCCGAGGCCATGGTTCTCAGCTGGAAAAGGGTGGAATGTTCTCTCTGGGTTGGGAACACATTACTGCGTCGAGTGGAGGAGTTCAAGTATCTCGGGGTCTTGTTCACGAGTGAGGGAAGAATGGAGCGGGAGGCTGACAGACGCAGTAATGCGGGCTCTGCAACGGTCCGTCGTGGAGAAGAGAGAGCTAAGCCAAAAGGCAAGGCTGTCGATTTACCAGTCGATCTACGCTCCTTCCCTCATCTATGGCCACGAGCTTTGGGTAGTGACCGAAAGAGCAAGATACAAGCGGCCGAAATGAGTTTTCTCTGCAGGGTGGCTGGACTTTCCCTTAGAGATAGGGTGAGGAGTTCAGTTATCTAGGAGAGACTCAGAGTAGAGCCGCTGCTCCTCCGCATTGAGAGGAGTCAGTTGAGGTGGTTTGGGCATCTGCTCAGGATGCCCCCTGGACGCCTCCCGGGGGAGGGGGTGTTCCGGGCATGTGCAACGACGCTTCCCATCCAACCTGATGGCGATTGAGAGGTGCTGGGCAAAACTGGCCAAGAATAGGTGTGCCAAGCTTGTGGCATCATATTCAAAAAGACTTGAGGCTGGAATTAGTGCCAAAGGTGCATCGACAAAGTATTGAGCAAAGGCTGTGAATACTTATGTACGTGTGATTTCTCAATTTTTTTATTTTTAATAAATTTGCAAAAATCTCAAGTAAACTTTTTTCACGTTGTCATTATGGGGTGTTGTGTGTAGAATTCTGAGGAAAAAAAATGAATTTAATCCATTTTGGAATAAGGCTGTAACATAACAAAATGTGGAAACAGTGATGCGCTGTGAATACTTTCCGGATGCACTGTATCTCCTGGCTGGCCTGGGAATGCCTCGGGGTCCTCACAGAGAGGGTGGCTGGGCAGAGGGAGGTCTGGGCTTCCCTGCTTAGGCTGCTGCCCCCGTGACCTGACCTCGGATAAGTGGTGAATAATGGATGGATGGATGGATGGACTTTTTTGTGAAAAGGAAAACAATACAGAGTGTGAAGTATTTTATTAGGAATATCAACACAGTAACTCCATTTTTATTCAAAGTACAGTCAAATTGGCTTATGAAATAAACCCACCAATATGACCACAGCATGTCGAAGGAATGCTTAGCTCAATTGACTTCTCTGGCTTTTTGCCTCTGCTGTATTCCCTGTATTCATGAGGTAGAGTAAAAAAGAAAAAAAGAAACTCCAGTGTACAACCATAGCAGTTCATCTTCAAGGGAATGTCATGTCTAGTTAGAAACATTCAGAAAGTGCACAAATAATTCAAAAGGACTAAGTGCTCTGAAGTGAAAAAAGCAGACATATTTATTTACTATACATTGCTGTAAGACCCATTTCTATTCAATCTGTATGTGGCGTAATGTGCCTTACTGGCATTACCAGTAATTAAATAAAGTTAGGTAAGTGTCCTCTGCATGGTGTTTGAGAAAAAAGGTTAAAAAAGTATAAAGAAAGGAAACTTGCCTGTTTCCTTTTTATATATTGCAGACAGACGTCTTCACTGACCATATTAGCGCCTTTTGGAGAGTGTCGCGGTGGGTCTCGTGTAGACTGGAGAGACATCCTTGCCATTGACCGGCCGGGATGGCATTGTCGGTCCTCCACTCCCGCACGTGTCTCCCGCAACCTCATAACACTAACGGAGTAAAAGAAAGTGTGAAGCGTCGTAGTATGTGTTTACCGCGGTTTAGAAAAGGGATCCCGTGTTTGTAGTTGTCTGAGCTGTAGCTCAGGGAAGGAGGAATAAATTCAAAAATGCTTACTTTCACTTTTAGGAGAAGCGCAGTTCGCGTCTCAAAAGCCGGCACAGCTATGAACCTTTATAGGACCTGTGCAGAGCAGGAGACGCCACTTTTCGCAGACGCGTTCACGTCATCGCATACCCCGGGAGGGATGACGTACAGCAGTTTAATTGGTCAGCGCAGGGGTATATACAGTGGGTACGGAAAGTATTCAGACCCCCTTCAATTTTTCACTCTTTGTTATATTGCAGCCATTTGTCTAAAATCATTTAAATTAATTTTTTCCCTCATTAATATACACACAGCACCTCATATTGACAGACAAAAAAAAGAATTTTTGAAATTGTTGCAGATTTATTACAAAAGAAAAACTGAAATATCACATGGTCCTAAGTATTCAGACCCTTTGCTCAGTATTTAGTAGAAGCTCCCTTTTGAGCTAATACAGCCATGAGTCTTCTTGGGAAAGATGCAACAAGTTTTTCACACCTGGATTTGGGGATCCTCTGCCATTCCTCCTTGCAGATCCTCTCCAGTTCTGTCAGGTTGGATGGTAAACGTTGGTGGACAGCCATTTTTAGGTCTCTCCAGAGATGGACTGTATTGGACAAGTGATGAGCAGTGCCTGGTTGCCTCCACACATACCGCTTAGAATTAAGGCCAAAACATCCTATCTTGGTCTCATCAGACCAGAGAATCTTATTTCTCACCATCTCAGAGTCCTTCAGGTGTCGATTCTCTGTCTGATGAGACCAAGATAGAACTTTTTGGCCTTAATTCTAAGCGGTATGTGTGAAGACAACCAGGCACTGCTCATCACTTGTCCAATACAGTCCCCACAGTGAAGCATGGCGGTGGCAGCATCATGCAGTGGGGGTGTTTTTCAGCTGCAGGGACAGGACGACTGGTTGCAATCGAGGGAAAGATGAATGCGGCCAAGTACAGGGATATCCTGGACAAAAACCTTCTCCAGAGTGCTAAGGACCTCAGACTGGGCCAAAGGTTTACCTTCCAACAAGACAATGACCCTAAGCACACAGCTAAAATAACGAAGGAGTGGCTTCACAACAACTCTGTGACTGTTCTTGAATGGCCCAGCCAGAGCCCTGACTTAAACCCAATTGAGCATCTCTGGAGAGACCTAAAAATGGCTGTCCACCAACGTTTACCATCCAACTTGACAGAACTGGAGAGGATCTGCAAGGAGGAATGGCACAGGATCCCCAAATCCAGGTGTGAAAAACTTGTTGCATCTTTCCCAAGAAGACTCATGGCTGTATTAGCTCAGAAGGGTGCTTCTACTAAATACTGAGCAAAGGGTCTGAATACTTAGGGCCATGTGATATTTCAGTTTTTCTTTTTCAATAAATCTGCAACAATTTTTAAAATTATTTTTTTTGTCTGTCAATATGGGGTGCTGTGTGTACATTAATGAGGGAAAAAATTAATTTAAATGATTTTAGCAAATGGCTGCAATATAACAAAGAGTGAAAAATTGAAGGGGGTCTGAATACTTTCCGTACCAACTGTATATATACAGGGTGACACAGAAAAACGGGAACTTTTGAAAAACCCAATAAAAATAGAAGAAATCCAACAAAAAAATTTTATTGACAGCAATTGAACCACTACAACTTGCCTTTTAAGAGACAGTAATCCAAATTATTACTGTCTGAAAATTACGTCCTGTAGATGGCGTCCTCCTGTACGTATGCATTCTTCCAATCTGCTGTTGAGGTTCCCCATTGATCGCTGCAACATCTCAGCTGGGATGCCACAAATTTCGTCTTGAATTCTTTGTTTCAATTCATTCAGTGTCCTTGGCCGAGTCGTGTAGACCCGACTCTTAAGTTAGCCCCACAAGAAAAAATCACAAACGGACAAATCCGGTGATCTTGAGGGCCAGGGAATGTCACCGAATCTTGAGATGACACGGTTACCGAACAATTCTCGTACAGCTGCCATTGATTGCCTTGCAGTTTGCAATGTCGCACCATCCTGTTGAAACCAGGTTTCGTGAAGTTGTGGAAAATTGTTCAGTGCAGGTGCAACAAAAGATTGCAACATCTCAACATACCAATCCGAAGTGACAGTCACTGTGATCCGCTCTTCATTTTCGAAAAAGTAAGGTCCGATGACCCCGTGTGACGAAACTGCACACCATACTGTCACCTTGCTGACGTGTAAAGGGCGTTCATGAACTTCATTAGGGTTGCTGTCTGCCGAGTAACGATAGTTCTGCTTATTCACGTAACCTGTGAGATGAAAATGGGCCTCATCTGACATCCACGGCTTGTCCAGAAATTCATTGTCCTCGTCTATGTTTGTCATAATTTGCTGACAGAATTCTAATCTCAACTGGTGATTGTTCTCCTTCAGTTGTTGCACGATCTGCAGCTTGTATGAATTAAATTTTAAATCAAAATGGAGAATTCGGCGAACACTCTCTCGGGACACTCTGACCGCAGCTGCTTGCTTATGAACTGGACGCCGTGGGCTCCGTAAAACTGAAACGCGTACAGCTTCGATATTTTGTGGAGTACGAGCACTTCTCGGTTGTCCTGTCGGTTTCTTTTTTAGAGCAGATCCAGTCTCTTCAAAGTTTTTAATCCAAGTTTTTATCGCGTGTTTCGAGGGAACCCGACCATGACGCCCTAAGTTGAAAAAACGTCGGAACTCCCTCTGCGCACCTTCCAAACTATCATTGATCCATGATTACTAAATGGTGAGATTGTTTACAGCTCAAGGTCCCTCTTCCGCAGTGCTGCCAACTGTACATGGCTGCCACTACGCATTTCAAAAGTTCCCATTTTTCTGTGTCACCCTGTGTACATATATATATATATATATATATATATATATAGTGGCAGTTGGGGGCGGTAGTGCTCCCTTGAACCCTCAGGTACCACGCCAGACACCAGGTAAAAGTCCCAGACTCTTTATTTTTCTTTAGCACAGTGCACCAAGCACCTTCCACTCTACTCATAAATTACACAACCACAATAATAATCTCTCCTCCTCGCCCAGACACTTCGCCCCTCTACCTCCCAGCTCAGCTCAGTGTCTGGACTGGCCCATAGTCCTTTTATAGCCCCTGACCTGGAGGTGTTCCTGCCCAATCAGTCCAAAGTTCCTAATTCCTTCCGGGTCAGGGTAAACAGTCCTTTTCTTCACCCCGGGAGCACGTTGTTCCTTCCCGTCACGTGATTGTGACGTACTCCCGGGTTATAAGGCACAAAAGAGCCCACAAGCCCCCCTACAGCGACTCCTGGTGGCCCCCAAGGTATCCAGCTGGACCTCGGGGCACGATCCTGCTGTCGGGAGAGCTCCTCCTGGTGGCCTGGGGGTGAGGACCAGAATCAGAAGCCGGCAATCCTCCACAATATATATAAATATCTCTGGATTCACTTTGGTGGAGGTATTTATTGGGTTGTGGTTAGTGGTGCACTGTTTATTTTTTATATACACTTTTTCTGTATTTTGAATATGTTTGTTTTGGTGAATCCTGTACTATACACTGTTTGAAGGAGCAGCTTCCTGACTTGGAGCACTGTGGAGGAAGACAGCTTCATTTTGGTTCGTGTACATATGGTTTTCACTAGTTTGTGTGTATTTTACCTTTCCATTTGGGACTTCCAGGCAGCACTGTAATTACTGTATATAGTCATATTTTTTTTGGGCTCCATTTGATTACTGTTTTTGTGTGTCCTTTGCAGTATTGGTCTGTGTTTCGATATATAGATTCCGCAGGACATTATTTTTGTTTTTCTTTAAGTGCACCTGTAAATAAAATCTCACTTTATTTTTCAAAAAACCCTTCTTGTGTCCGTGTCTCCCTGTCTTACACCATCATTCTGGTCACGCTCGGTCCCACATACTAGACACCTAGAGTGTAGGCTGGTGATTCGAATTCCCACTACACGGGGTGTCACAGTACGTCTATAGGAAATGGACTTAAGTGAGTACCTGAAAGAGAAAAATAGTCAATTACCACAATGTAGTCACTTGTGAAGGCCAAATTCATCATTTCAAATAATAGGTCACTTAATTGTTACCAATGTAGTAAGTACACTTTAAAAACTACTAAAACATTCACCTAAACATATTGCAATAGAAATGCTACATGTAAAAAGTTAAATATAATTTAAAGTGTTTACCTGAATCAAACAATCACTTCTTTCTAAATTGATTAATGACTGACTGATATTGAAAAGGAAAAAGAGAATCCTTACCTTTAAAAGATTTCCTCTGTTTCAGTCGGTAAGAATCATTTCACTGCACACGGTACCTGACAGGGCTGGGCCTTTGTGCGAACCACATTTTCCATGCTACAAGATACAGCAATACAGATAATTAAATATTATGCATTTCTGCAAATCAATTATGTTGCATTTCAATAATTTTTATACATTACAATTTACTAACAACTACACATAACCATAAATATGCTGACCTGCAAATTCAGTTAATGCTACCTTATGTCACAGATGAACCTGATCTTTGAAGAACAAGGAAAACAGTCTAAAAGTTACACTCCACAAAAGCAAGCCTAAATTTTAAGAACAGTAAATTTGATGCTATTCATTGTACTGGCATACATAATTCAGTCAACATTTTCAAAAATACATGCATTTTATATAAATGTTTTGGTATTTATAGGTGAAAACACTTGACTTTCTACTGTATTCCAGTTCAATAGTCTCATACCACATTATACTTTTGCAAAATTCATTTTACATTATACAATACAATACAATACAATACAATACTATACAATTTATTTTTGTACAACCCAAAATCACACAAGAAGTGCCGCAATGGGCTTTAACAGGCCCTGCCTCTTGACAGCCCCCCAGCCTTGACTCTCTAAGAAGACAAGGAAAAACTCCCAAGAAAACCTTAGTAGGGAAAAAATGGAAGAAACCTCAGGAAAGGCAGTTCAAAGAGAGACCCCTTTCCAGGTAGGTTAGGCGTGCAGCGGGGTCAATACAATACAATACACAGAACAGAACAAATCCTCAATACAGTATAAAAATAAAAATTTTAGAAGTACAGAGTAGAATTTAACAGTAGATGATATCACATAATAGGATTCGGATTTGTATCTGGAGACCTCGGCCATCAAGCTGCCTCCCCCATTTGGCCATTCCACAGCTGAAATCCAATGAAAGGACCCCTCTTTCCCACTATTCCTGCGATCCTCCATCAGGGATGACTTTAACTTAGGCAGGCAAAACAACTTGGCAGGTGGGCCGTGGCATCAAGTGCCACATTTGAGTACCGAGAAGAGAGACAGAATAGGTGAGGGTTAGTAACAAATTATAACTGTCATGTTACTTATGTTTTAGTGTGTGGTAGCCGACCCAGACACAGACAGGCGGACACGTTGGCTTCACCCAACACACGCTTATTTGCCATATTTACAAGTAAGCGCAGTCCCCAAAGTCCTGGCCACAACACAATGCCTCTGTCACTGCTTCAGGCCGCCTCCACTCCTCTCCAGCAAGCTCTCTTCTCTCCCGACTCTAGCCGCTCAATGGAAGGAGGCAGCCCCTTTTATCAACACCTGGATGTGCTCCAGGTGCTCCCCAGCAATTTTCCACCGGCACTCCCCAGTGTGGCGGAAGTGCCGGCTGCGCACCCAGAAGCAGGGTGTCCCCGCTTCTCTTCCCCCCAGCACTTCCGGGTGTGGAGGAAGTGCTGAGGTCCAGGGCTCCCAAGGCATCGGGGCGCACCCTGGCGATGACCACAGGCCCCTACATTGTTGAGCTTCAAAGCTCTGTACCCGTGGTCCCTCTAGCCGCCAGGGCAGTCACCCCCACATGGTCTGGGGCAGGCGTAAGCCCTCTTCTGGTCTTCCAGGGCGTCCCGGCCAGGTTGCCCCCCCAGCCACCTGCGACAAGTGCTAATGACTAACATCAGAGATGCAGTCTGTAATGTTAATCAGCAGTTCTAGTCAGGGTGTGCTAAACTGAAATTGTAGGGTCATCAGCTGGGATTTGAAAGCTGAGACCGAAGGGGCATCTCTCATAGTAGCAGGCAGACCAGTCCACAGTTTAGGGGCCCTGTAAATTAAAGCTCCACCTCCCACTGTTATTTTATTAATCCTTGGAATCATAAGCATGTTGAGATCTTAATGTGCGCTCTGGTTTGTAAGTCATGATAAGTTCAGACAAGTAAGCCGGACCTCGGCCATTTAATGCCTTATATGTTAAAAGGAGGATTTTGAAATCTGCCCTAAACCTAACCGGGAGCCAGTGTAAGGATTGAAGAACTAGAGTGATGTGTTTTTATTTTCTTGTTCTTGTAATAATTCTTGCAGCAGCATTTTGGATTAACTGGCTGAATAAAGAACAGTTTGAACATCCAGTGAACACCGCATTGCAGTAGTGAATCCTACTAGAAATAAATGCAGGAATTAATTTCTCAGAATCCTGTTTATTTAGAAAGTGCCTTAAAATGATCACATATTGGTTAAGGATATACAATATAAAGCCCTTGAGAAATGTGTGAGTGAGTGAGAAATGGAGAGAGGGGCTGCATATGCTCCAGTAATGGAAATGAAGGAGCAGAGTGGGAAATGTCCATGCTGTTCCCTATCTTGTCTGGAGTTACTGGAAGCAGAAATAATTGCCATTTAATAAATCAGTTAGAGCACACAAAACCCCCATGTTTATGACCACTATTCTCTGCCCCGATAATGCCATTGACACGACGCAGGGCTGAAGAAAGACAACTCAGTGAAGGCCTCACTGGAGACCTGCTGTATGACCTGTTGGTCAAAGACTTTTTGTGAAGTTCTAATACATAAAATGAGTGTCAGAGAACTTTTAAACTGAGAATAAGGAAGCACTACCTGTGGTACACAGAATGTCCTTCTTCTCGTGTGGAAACTGAAGACAGCTGTCTTGGCTGAAAGAAAAAAAATTCAGAAATACTGTAAGCTGACAAATTCTGATAACTGTTCTTCCTTTAGAAAAAAGCTTGAAAAGTTACACCCCTTTAATGCTGGCTTTCCAAAGTAAGAGAAGACACCTAAGAAATGTAAATCAGGAAATTGCAATAAATTCTATGAATAAAAAAATTGAACGCTATTTCTTTTAATGAGAACAAACATTATAATAAAATATACAGCCAATGATGCTTTTAAACATTTATGAAAATATATGTTGCCAGTCAATTGTAGGTAATGTAACTCTACGTTTACGTTCCTAAAAATTAAAGTATTTGTACTATGATCTTTGTCATATCCTACTAAATATTTTAAAAGAGAAAATTGTGTTAATAAACAGTCATGAATTAATTAATCTAAAATTAATCAAAGCAAGCTTTTCAAAAGTACACAGTATACATATTTTGTCAAATAAAAGCCTGTTGTTAAGGTGATTGAGCTGCATTCAATTGTGTTAAAAGTGTCAAATGATCAAAGTTTACAAGTTCTGAGAGCTTCACATCTATCCATGGACCACCGCTGTTCTTCTGTGGCTTTGTAAGCGGCTGACGAGGCCTGTAGAATCTGATCTTTTATAGCAAAATAGACAAGCAAACTCCTGAGCACCAAACACAATTGTAGGTTCCTCTGTGGACTTAACAATAGAATTACCAAAGTGTACGAGAAAACTCATAAATCCGGCCAACATTAAATCCACTCGCACGTCTCTATTCAGTGTCTTTTGTCTTGTAAATGTGTCGATAATCCCAAACAGCAAGCAGCCTGCTATACCATCCACCCACCGCCGGAGAAACAGCAATAACCTCTCCCAACTGTTTTGTCCCTTGTTTATCAGGGAGTCAGGTAGAGCTGCATAAGCTAAAAAAATATATCATTATTTGGAACACATGCATTTCACGTGTGTTCCGTGTCTACAAAGAACTATGTAAGTGTAGGATGACAGAAATGTTGAACTCATACCTAAAAGACAAACATTTTCATGTTTTAGTACTAACGACAAAATGTAGACATGAAGTGTATAACGTGTCCAAATATCAAATAAGCACTTTCACAAAAGGTACAAATATAACAAAACAAGTGCACTTTTATTCTTTCTCCGATGTAGAACCATCGTCATCATCTGAGTTCACCTCTGTTATAGCGCGTCTTTATGTGAAAACAGCAGTGTCATATGGGGGGGTGGGATCGTGGATGCGACTGAGAGAATAAAACTGAATAAAAAAAAAAAAAGTATCATAAATTTATACTGGCTGTTATAGACTGAAATGAAATGTATGTTTTTATTCTAAAATAGTAAGAATAACAGCAGCTCACTTCTCAAAATGGACTCGTCCGGGTTCAAACCCATGAAGTTTTGATTACCAGCCAACAGTTAATAATGTTGTGCTACCAAAGCGGTCATATCAATGGATTGTCAATGTCGCACCCTAATTCTTTTTCTGCAGTTATATTCTTCAATAAAAGCGCACTTGTTCTATTATATTTGTAGCTTTTGTGAAAGTGTTTATTTGATGTTTGCACTTCAGTCTTCACACATTATATACTTCATGTCTACATTTTGTCAATTATTACTAAAACGTGAAAAACGTTTCTGTTTTAATGATGTGTTTACATTATCGTCGTAGACACGGAACACACATGAAATGCATGTGTTCCAAATAATGATATAGTGTTTATAAAAGGTGTCATTTTGCTTGACTTCTCAGTCTATACAACTCTAAGCAACTGACACGCAGGTAAATAGACTTGAGCTGAGAAAACTGTGCGCCAGTGGGGGATGTGATAACAGACTGCTTATCGACATATTTACAGGACAAAAGACGCTGATGGAGAGGTTTGAAGCGATTTAAGGTGGGACAGATCTACGAGTTTTTACGTAGGCTCTAGTAATTCTAGTGTTAAATATACTTATGTGTCTCTGGTGAATATGAAATAGATATACAGTTCTTAAAACGGACAAATATGCACAAGAACAAACATTTCACTTTATTTAATTAAAAAAAAAAACTTCTAAAGCAGTATTTTTGAAGAATGCAGGAGAGGTAAGCATGAGATGTTGAATATTGTTTTAAAAGTTTAAACAAACTATACTATCATTGAAAGAATTTTGCAAAATAATAATAATACTGTATAATAAATAACTGGCTGTTCTTTTCCCCATTGTCTAGATTCTAATTTGAATTTTCTTGAACAGGAGGTAATTGAATATTGCTGTAACACTTTATCTTTGTTTGTAGCTACTTGTTAAAATTTTCCGTTATGAATTGTAAATATATACAGAACTATGATAAAAGATCTAAAGTAATCTAAATGTATTCAAACTTTTGACTAGTAACATTACTATACGAGAAAAAATTGTATATCCACTATTAACTGTGTTTGTCTTAGAAACTTGTGCTCTTTTTCCACTTTTCAAATCACTTTATATTGGCTCAATCTCTCTTCACTGTCTTTCTGAAATATATTTGGTATCTAAAAATACCAGGTTGCAGAAAGGTTTTGCTTCCGATTAACTAGCATATGTGATATACAGGACAATTATAGGGCAGGGCAATTAGATAGATAGATAGATAGATAGATAGATAGATATGAAAGGCACTATATAATAGATAGACAGATAGATGAGACATTACATAGATAGATAGATAGATAGATAGATAGATAGATAGATAGATAGATAGA
>JANRMT010062796.1:102980254-102996538 GCA_026402145.1 Polypterus bichir lapradei | reverse complement strand
ATAGATAGATAGATAGATAGATAGATAGATAGATAGATAGATAGATACTTTATTAATCCCAAGGGGAAATTCACATAATCCAGCAGCAGTATACTGATACAAAGAAACAATATTAAATTAAATAGTAATAAAAATGAAAAAAATGAAAAAAAAACAAAATGTTAGCATTTACTCCCCCGGGTGGAATTGAAGAGTCGCATAGTGTGGGGAGGAACGATCTCCTCAGTCTGTCAGTGGAGCAGGACAGTGACAAAAGTCTGTCACTAAAGCTACTACTCTGCCTGGAGATGACACTGTTCAGTGGATGCAGTGGATTTGTTGTTGACGGAGTTTTAAATCTTGACCAGAGCGTGAAGTGAGCAGAGTCAGATAGCCATTGGCCTGTAGAACTCCGAACGTTTTCAGAAGTAGGAGTGTGCTAGGAATAGGCACGGTCAGCCATGATGTTTGGCATGAAGTTTAACAGTTGTCACACACGTGCACTTAGGGGACAGCCAAAGGGTCCAACACGGGGAGTAAAAACATTAGAATAAGGGTCGGTAACGAGCATTAATGCCTTTTCTCTTTCTTCTTGAAGAATAACCTCACGCGTCATGTTAATTTCTGTGGACGTGCTCAGAGGACGTGTCAAATGAATGCTGGGAACGTGTGGCAGCCATGATACGTGTGCGTACGCGTTCCGAGCGTGAAGTATAAACCAGCCCTAAGAAGTCAAGCAAAATGACAACTTTTATTGGGTAACTAAAAAGATTACACTTTGCAAGCTTTCAAGTCAACTCACGCCATTTCTTCAGGCAAAGATGTAATACAGAAACTGGAAATCCCTGTGCTTATAGAGACACTAGGACAGATACAGCATTGGAAAACCTTTAAGTGAGACATCTTAGATGTAAAAATTTGATAGACCTCTCCAGGCTAAGATTAATTTAACAAAAGAGGAGAACAATGTCTAGTCAAGATCTTTGGATAAGATAACTGTCCAACAGAGTCATTTGAAGTTATCTTATCCAAAGATCTTGACTAGACATTGTTAAATGAATCTTAGCCTGGAGAGGTCTTACATCTAAGATGTCTCACTTAAAGCTTTTCCAATGCCGTACGTGTCCTGCTGTCTATACAAACACAAGGAACTCCAGTTTCTGTATTACATCTCGCCTGAAGAAGGGGTCTGAGTTACCTCGAAAGCCTGCATATTGTAATCTTTTTAGTTAGCCAATAAAAGGGGTCATTTTGCTTGACTTCTCCCTACATCCATAATGGCTAACACGGTAACAACAACCCAGTGCTACAGGCAGGTGATGAGCAGGTCCTGGTCTTCACTAGAAATGACGCATGTAATTCCGCTATAAGACTTCAAAGTTTTGTCTCATCAGACTAGAGAGTCTTTATCTTCGTATCTTCAAATGACATTTGGAAAGCAGGGCGTCACCAACTGAATGATGGAGTGTGGCTGAAGTGGTCATCCATCTGACAGGTTCTCCAATCTCGGCAGAGGACTTCTGAAGCTCTGTTAGAATGACCATTGGGGTCTTGGTCACGGGTGTTGATAAAATGCAAGATGGCTGGCAAAACTCACCAAAGAAATCCAACAACTCATGAAGGAAATAAAAGGATGAAATATTCATATCTCTACATATATAAAATCCAACGTCTGTCTGTCTGTTCACTTTTCACGAGAGAACAACTTAACAAATTTAGATTGGGTTTTTTCTATAATTTGCTTCAACATTCTGGTTGATTCTGCGACTTCTCTTATCATACTAAGTATCATAGTTTGCTTGTGGCACCGATTTATTGGTGCAAATCCTAGAGCAAGCTGTGGGCAGAGGGAAAGGGGGCGGGGCCCTCCTCAGTCACGTGCCAGCCTTGGGGCTTGTATCTCACCTCCGCTTAGCTAGCGAAAGAGAGAACTACTTAACGGATTATAACTTATTTGAACATTCAGGATGATTTTGCGACTACTCTCTTTGTGCTATGAATCCTAGTTCACTTGCATGAGCGATATATTTACGCTAATCTGAGACAGAGGCTGCAGGCTGAGGGGAGAGAGAAGCGTGACGTCAGAAGTGGGGAGCTGGGCAGGGCCCTCCTCACTCACGTGCCAGCCTCCATTCGAGTTGCTCTACCTCTGGCCACGTTTTGGAGTGTTCCTTGCCCTCACTTAGCTAGCCATACCTGTTTGTTTATTGATTTTTAACATTTGCCCTGTTTCACGACTGCAGGGGACAGGTAGTGTGTTATATATTGTGAACGCTGGCCCGGACACAGACAGACGGACATCGTTGGCTCCACCACACACTTGTTTATTTACAGACTATTTACAAATTTACGTGCACTCACAACCCCAGTGCCTCCAGCACCGATCCCCCAAAGTCCAGGCCACACAGTTCCACTGCCTTTCTCTTGGCCGCCTCCTGTCCTCTCTCCAGCTCTGTCCGCTTCCTCCTGACTCTCGCTCCTGACTGGAGGGAGGCGGCCCCTTTTATAGGAACCCGGATGGGCTCCAGCTGCTTCCCGGCAATCTCCCGCGGACACACCCCCGTGTGGCGGAAGTGCCGGCTGCGCCTCCGGAAGCCGTCCGGGTGTCCCCTGTCATCTTCCCCCCAGCACTTCCTGGTGTGGCGGAAGTGCCGGGCTCCTGGGATAATCAGGCACTGGGGCGCCGCCTGGCGGTGGCCTCGGGTCCCTACAGGGCTGGGCTTCCAAGCCCTTTACCCGAGGCCCCCAACATAACCAGGACGGACGCCCCCTCACGGTCTGAAGGAGGCACAAGCCCTCCTTTGGTCCTCCTGGGCGTCCCGGCCGGGCTCCAGCCCCAGCCGGGGACCACACGGGATATACTGGCATCAGGGCGCCGCCTGGCGGTGGCCACGGGTCCCTACAGGGCTGGGCTTCCAAGCCCTTTACCCAAGGCCCCCAACTTAACCAGGACGGACACCCCTCACGGTCTGGAGGAGGCACAAGCCCTCCTTTGGTCCTCCTGGGCGTCCCGGCCGGGCTCCAGCCCCAGCCGGGGACCACAATATTAAACTACCTATCCCCAGTGGCTTTGTAGCGTAGTAGTGAAACAGGACAGTGAGGAGGGCCCTGCCCGGCTCCCAACGCTTCCTTCTCCCCTCGGCCCGCAGCCTCTGTCTCAGATAAGCATGAATATATCACTCCTGCAAGCGAACTAGGATTCTTAGCGTGATGAGAGAAGTCACAAAATCAGCCGGAATGTTCAAGAAAATTATAGAAAAAAAACCTGATCTAAATCCACTAAGTTCACTAACTAAGCGGAATTAAGGTTACGCCCCGAGGCAGACACGTGAGTGAGGATGGCCCCGCAGCCCGATGAGTCTCGCTCGGATTTGCGCTAATAAATTGGTACTGCAAGTGAACTCTGATACTTAGCACGATGAGAAAGTCGCAAAATCAACTAGAATGTTCAAGCAATTTATAGAAAAAAAAAAGATCGAAATTCGTTAAGTAGTTCTCTCGTGAAAAGTGAACAGACATACAAATGGGTCTAAAAAACTGTAAGAAATTTCGCACTTGGACCATGACATTTTTAAAACCATTTCTTAGCGAGCACCTATGGGCCAAGAGTAACCTACATTCCAAACTTCAAGTCCCAAGTCCTCATGATGCGGAAGATTTCGTGATGAGTGAGCCAGTGGTATTTGACTTTTTATTTTTATATCTGAATATATCCATCTATTATCCAACCCACTATACCCTAACTACAGGATCACAGGGGTCTGCTGGAGCCAATCCCAGCCAACACAGGGCGCAAGGCAGGAGACAAACCCCGGCCAGGGTGCCAGCCCACCAAAGGGCACACACACACACACACTACGGACAATTTAGAATCGCCAATGCACCTAACCTGCATGTCTTTGGACTGTGGGAGGAAACCCACGCAGACACGGGGAGAACATGCAGACTCCACGCAGGGAGGACCTGGGAAGTGAACCCGGGTCTCCCAACTAAATAAAACGGAGGTGCTTATAGCGAGTCCATCAGCTAAAGCCGAAATTGGTCTTGGAGTCCTCAGCTCTTTCTCTGTCTTTTGCAAACCTCAAGTCCACAATCTTGGTGTTATCTTTGACAGTAACCTCTCTTTTGAGAAACAAGTTAATTCTGTAGTCAAGAGTTGCTTTTGCCAGCTTCGTCTTTTAGGTAAGATCAAGCCATTTTTATCTTCTAGGGATCTTGAGAAAGCTACTCATGCTTTTATCTTCTCTCGCCTTGATCACTGCAAATCGCAGTATTCTGGGATTAGCAAATCGCTGATACGCAGTTTACAGTTGGTCCAGAATGCTGCCGCTCGCTTTCTGGTTGGGGCAAGAAAGTCTGATTCTGTTTCTCCAATATTAACTTCTTTACGCTGGCTGCCTGTCAGTTTTCAAATTGATTTTAAAATCTTGTTGCTAGTTTTTAAATCTTTACATGGGCTCGCTCCTGCCTATTTATCTGAATTGTGTGTTTTACACCAGCCATCCAGAGTGCTTAGATCTTCTGGTCAGTTGTCTCTGGTTGTCCCTCGTACCAAGTGTCAAGCTAAGGGGGACAGCTGTGGCACCTCATCTGTGGAATTCTTTACCTCGTCACATAAAGGAGTCGTCGACAATTCAAGACGAGATTAAAGACTCATTTCTATGCACTTGCATTCAGTGACCTTCAGTAATACAGTCATTGTGATAACGTAACATTACTTCTATTTATTATTTATTTTATTTATGTTCATTTATTTTATTTCTATTCATGTTATTCATGTTAATTGTATGTTTTTCTTTTATTCTATTATTGTAAAGCACTTTGGTGACAGCATTCCTATGTTGTTTTAAATGTGCTATATAAATAAATTGACATTGACATATCTAGAGATTAAATAATTAATAATTAATTTGCATTCAATTCAAAAGGAATTCATTCAGGGTTAATATTGACGAATCAAGAAAATCAAATAAATTGATTTATTTAATCCAGTAGTTTGAAAGAATCGAGTCGATAAAGTGAATCGAAATGCCCATCACTATCGTTGAGATCAACGCAATGCAAAGTGGATCTGTGTCAAGCGCGTTTGTGAAACAGACAAGCGGATGAAAGAACGGAGGTTAAGTTACAAGTCCTCGTCATGGGTGTTGAGGTCATTATTGTCACGTCCAGAGCACGGTGACATTCCTGTTTTTATGTGCTAATTATTGTGCCCACCTTAGCTGTTTTTACTCTTTAATAATGTGAATCTATTGCATATTTACACTCTTGCAAAAAATGATTAAAGGAGACCCAAAAGATAATTCTACAGTAAAGGATAAAACAAAATCTGTTGCGTGGGCTTTGTGTTAATACTGTTAACAGTAATAAGAGGAAAGTTGTCAATCCTGCCTAAGACAATATTGGATATTTTTATGAGCCGCTAACAGAGAGCCTTCTGTAAAGTTTAAGGAGGTGACAGTAAAACAAAAAATGTTCAAATACTCTTGAAGTGCGGAAAAAATGGATAAATAACAGAAGAACATTTGAATAAATAAAAACGTATTGTTTACAGATAAAAGTCTAATAAGGTTTATGCGGATTACAGCTAGACCTGACACTGGGCTGCCCAGTTTCTTTACAGATTACATTCACAAATGAAAGGCTTTCATAATTCTAGGTTTGAAATTAAAAAGTCGTAAGATAATTGTAAAACAGAGCTCAGGAGATGACACATAAGATACATCTCAACTCTATATATTCCAGACTAATGACTTGCTGTTTTTCCATAATGCATGACTGATGCCATTTTGTCAATGGTTGTCCAAGATTACAGATTCAAAATAAAATAGTTTGTGTATAATTTTTGAGATTTAGCGTTCCTGTCGTACACTTGCAGGCCACGGCTCAGGCCACAGGTCCATATGTTCATACAATGGTCAGAGAATTGCATGTCGCTGTTCCGTTTGTAAACGGATTCCGGGAGACACAGGGACAAGAGAGAGTGGAGAGGACGCTGGCGTTGAATGTTCGCTGCTTCTTCCTCTGAGTCTGAGTTTAATATTGCTAATTTACTGTCTTATTTTTAGTGTTTGTTAGTAAGTCTCGTACTTTTCTGAAAATTTTCTTGCTCTGTTTTATTGTTTGTCGTGGATTTTACGCATTTTTATCAAGTTTTTGTTGTCTATTCACCTGTTGCCTGGACATACTGTTTTATCGTTTGCTGTGGATTCTACGGATTTTTATCAAGTTTTTGTTGTCCACTCACCTGTTGTCTGGATATACTGTTTTACCGTTTGTTGTGGATTTTGCGACACTGTCTGGATGGCATCCCTTTCTCCCTCTTCGGTTGGAATGGTGCTCAGCTATTCCAGTTTGGGACTTCGCCGACTAAATCCTGTAACCACTCTTGGAATAAACATCCCTTTCATTAAAGAGCTTGGACTTCTTCGCCGTCCTCGTTACATTCATAGAGGCTCTGGTCGAAAGTTCATTTTCTATAATCAGCAAAAGTGCTCTGCTACCAACATTCCATCTTTTTGGTCACTTGTCGCACATTTGATGCATCATCAGAGCACCGCTGTTTCAACTACTATCAACATTAGAAGTTTCGCGAGATCTCTACACTCTAGCATGGGAAACACCCGAGCCCTTGTGAGAAATACCGCGAGATCCTTACATCCAGCGGCTGGATTTATTTTGTGAAGTGGATGCTAAGCTGCGTGGAGTGGATTTTAATGTTTTGAGACCTGTACAGAGATTTACTCCACAAGCACCGGTCAAATTTGAATTGTTTAATTCTCAATCCATCAGCAATAAATCCACACTGATTGAAGAAGACATCAGGGAGAAAGGACTTGACTTCATGTGTCTGACAGAAACCTGGCCCCAGTCAGAGGCTTACTTTGCCTTAAATGAAGTGTGTCCATCTGGCTACGGTTATTTGGAGGCAGCTCGCAGCACTGGGCGTGGTGGTGGTCTAGCCATCATCTATCGTCAGGTCCTGGGGGTGTCCCCTATTTCGTTACCTGTAACATCTTCCTGCGAGTGCCTTGCATTTAAATGTAAGCCCCCTTTTCCCATGACTGTTCTCCTTATTTATCGGCCTCCAAAACCCAACTCTGCTTTTATTCCGGAAATGACTGATCTTCTCACAACACTTTGTGCCACCTCTGCCAACATCATAATCCTGGGAGATATAAATATTCATGTTGATAGTCCTAAAGGTTATCTCACTGTTGATTTTCTTGAGTTGTTAGATTCTCTCAACTTACAACAATATGTTGATGTCCCCACACATTCTAGGGGGTCATACACTTGACTTGATTATTTCAAACTCTGCCTTAATTAGTAATTTACAGGTTTATGATCTTGGTATTTCAGACCACAAAGTAGTGTCAATGGAGCTACCATTTTTCTCCCCTCGTACCAAACCAAAACGACAGATTCATTTTAGAAATTTGAAGAACATCAAAGTGGATGCCTTGGCCCTGGACCTTAAACTTCTTTCTTCTGATCTTACCAGTTCCAGCTCTGTTGTTGACCTCATGGATCTCTACAACCAGTCTCTGAGCAGTCTCCTGGACCTTCACGCCCCTTTAACATCTAGGTCCGTCTCATTTTCGTGCTCAGCACCCTGGTGCACCTGCGAGCTGCGAAAAATGAAGGTGGCTGGGCGTGTCCTTGAGCGGCGGATCAAGGCTTCTGGGTTGACTGTTCACAAACAGGCCTATAGGGAACATAGGAGGGCGTATGCAGAAGCTTTGAAGGTTGCACGGTCCAGATTCTATTCTACCATCATTAGAAATAGCTCCAGGGATCCAAAAAAACTTTTTTCAATTATAAATCCATCCATCCATTTACCAACCCGGGGTCTGCTGGAGCCAATCCCAGCCAACACAGGGTGCAAGGCAGGAACCAATCCCGGGCAGGGCGCCAACCCACTGCAGTCAACTATAAATCATCTTCTTAAACCTCCTTCATGTGCTCATTCCGAGGCCACTGATGAGAGGTGTAATTTGCATATTAATTTTTTCAAACTAAAGGTTTATAACATCCGCTTACACCTCTCTACCACAGATATTCTGTTCCCCCCCAACTGTCAACCCGCTGCCTGAGACTGTCCAGCCCCTTAGCTCCTTCTCTGTTGCTACACGGGAAGAGATGGAGGACGTCTTTAGGAAAATGAAACCATCTACCAGTTCTCTGGACCCTTTTCCCTCAGCCTTGCTGAGGGCCAACATTTCTGCTGTTTCTCCATTTATCACCAGGATTATAAACCAATCCCTTTTGGCTGGCCATATTCCTTCAGCACTAAAAACTGCTGTCATCAGACCTCTACTGAAAAAACCTACCTTGGATCCTGAAGTTCACTCCAACTATAGACCCATCTCTAATCTTCCATTTCTCTCTAAAGTTCTGGAAAAAATAGGTGCAGTACAACTTCATGATCATCTCAAATTGAATAACCTGTTTGAAAAGTTTCAGTCTGGTTTTTCGCCCTGGCCATAGCACCAAAACAGCCCTGGTCGGGGTCACTAATGACCTTCTGATGTCAGCAGATACTGGTTCTCCTTCTTTACTCATTCTCCTTGACCTGACAGCTGCTTTTGATACGATTGATCATAATATTCTTCTTTACCGTCTGCAATACACCATTGGACTTTCAGGAAACGTTCACAAGAGGTGGCCTTCTGCTGCTATGCACCTAAAATCTGGAATAGCCTGCCAATAGGAATTCACCAGGCTGATACAGTAGAGCAGTTTAAAACACTGCTGAAAACATATTACTTTAACATGGCCTTCTCATAACTTCAATTTAACTTAATTTAACTTAATCCTGATACTCTATATGTTCAATTTCCTCATAATAACTATTCAGGGTAGCTCTACAATCCGTACTGACCCCTACTCTCTCTTCTGTTTCTTTTTCCGGTTTCTTTGTAGTGGTGGCCTGCGCCACCTCCACCTACTCAAAGCATCATGATGCTCCAACAATGATGGATGGACTAAAAGGCAGAATTCTACGTGACCATCATCATCAAGCCCTTCCGTGAGAACCCTAAATCCAAAGAGGACTGTTTCATTTATGTTAGGTAGAATGCCCAGTGGGGACTGGGCGGTCTCATGGTCTGGAATCCCTACAGATTTTTTTTTTTTTTCTCCGGCCGTCTGGAGTTTTTTTTTTTTTTTTTTTCTGTCCCCCCTGGCCATTGGACCTTACTCTTATTCGATGTTAATTAATGTTGATTTATTTTGTTTTCTTATTGTGTCTTCTATTTTTCTATTCCTTATTATGTAAAGCACTTGGAGCTACTGTTTGTATGAAAATGTGCTATATAAATAAATGTTGTTGTTGTACAATTGGTTTAAATCTTATTTGACCGGTAGAACTGAGTATGTCGCTCTTGGCAGCGCAAAATCTCACACCCATAATGTTACCTGTGGTGTTCCACAAGGCTCTGTGTTGGACCCCATTCTTTTCAACATTTACATGCTCCCACTTGGAAGTGTCATTAGCAGACATGGTCTATCTTTTCATTGCTATGCCGATGACACTCAGCTTTATCTTAGGACTACCCCCACCTCCTCTACTGCTCCTCACTCAACATCCACACTGACTATTTGTTTGGAGGAAACAGAGGCATGGATGAGGCTCAACTTCCTTCAGCTGAACAGATCTAAAACAGAAGCCATTTTAGTTGGCACACCACATCATCTTCATTCTTCTACCATCACCAGTATCACTTTCTCTGGTCAAAACATTCCTCTTTCTACATTTGTTACCAATTTGGGTGTTAAAATGGACTCACAACTCACTTTTGACACCCACATTAAACATCTCTGTAAGTCATCTTTTTACCATCTCAGGAAAATTGCTAAAATTCGTCCAACGCTTACCCGGGCAGATGCAGAGCCTTTGTCTCGTCCAGACTGGATTACTGTAATGCGCTCCTCATTGGGATTCCTGGCAAGAGTATCCAGAGACTCCAGTACATTCAGAACAGCTCTGCCAGCATCCTGATGAGGGTGTGAAAGCATAGCCACATCACTCCTATATTGAAAACCCTTCACTGGCTCCCTGTACCACTTAGAATAGAGTACAAGGTTTCCCTCCTTACCCATCAATGCATCTATGGATCTGCTCCCCTGTATTTACAGGAACTCCTTATCCCTCATACTTCCTCACGCACCCTCCGCTCTGTGCATATTAACATTCTTCAAGTTCCCAGAACTAAGCTTAGCAGTATGGGTGATAGGGCCTTTTCTTCGGTGGCGCCGAGGCTGTGGAATTCTCTCCCTCATTACCTGAGAGCCCCACAGTCAACTGATGTTTTTAAACGAAACCTAAAAACTTATCTTTTTAGAAAGGCATTTTGTTAAATTATTTCTATAGATTATCCCAGCCAACACAGGGCACAAGGCAGGAACCAATCCCGGGCAGGGTGCCAACCCACCACAGGACACACACAAACACACCCACACAACAAGCCCAATTTAGAATCGCCAATCCACCTAACCTGCATGTCTTTGGACTATGGGAGGAAACCCACGCAGACATGGGGAAAACATGCAAACTCCACACAGGGAGGACCCGGGAAGCAAACCCGGGTCTCGCAACTGCGAGGCAGCAGCGCTACCACTGTGCCACCGTGCCGCTCTCTATAGATTATCTTGTTTGTTAATTTATTCTTATTTTGTAGCACTTTGAGATTGTTAAATATAAAGCGCAATATAAATAAAATGTATTATTATTATTATTATTATTATTATTATTATTACATGTTAGATTACAGGGGGTTAACGGTTACACCATGTCACACACATGCAGATGGGAGGCAGCTAAAGAGCCTGAATGAGAGTATTTCCATGCCAGACCAGGGGGTGGCGGAGTGCACTAACTCTTTCTCTCACTTCTCTGCAGACCAATTACGGACAATCCCGCCTGGCTCTGATGACGACACTTATGATCCCGGCCTCAATGACGCCATTTCCGGTTTCACCCCCAGTGATGATGTTGCTTCTGGTCCCGGCCTCAGGTTAGGTTTTAACACTAGAATCCCTGAAGCCTACGAAAAAAGTTGTAATTGCTGCTCTTGTGAAAAGAATGGAGATAAATGCCATCAACTCAGAGAGGGAGAGGCAAGTATGTTGTACCACGTGAACGTCACTGAGAGAATAAAACTGAATAATAAAAAAAAAAACGCTAATTTTTACAAGTAGCCAAAATTTACACCGGGTGTTACAGACTCAAATCAAATACATGGTTTTAATATATTATAGTAATAATAGTAGCTCACTACTGAAAATGAGGAGTGCCCAGTCTCAAACTGGCAACCTTTTGGTTATAAGGCAGCAGTTCTTACCTCAGAACCATTGTGGAATGAGCCCTGGACACAGACAGGTAGACATGTTTAAAATGCACCACCACACGTTTATTCTCACACACTAAATACAGTAAAGTGCACACAAACCACAAACTCCCCCAAAGTCCAGGCCTCACACTGCTCCTTTCTCTATTCAGGCCGCCTCCTTGCCTCTCCTCTCGAGCTCTGTCCTTCTCCTCAACCGACTCCAGCCCTGAATGAAAGGAGACGACCCCTTTTATAATCACCCAGATGTGCTCCAGGTGTTTCCCGGCAATCTTCCACCGACACACCCCAGTGTGGCGGAAGTGCCAGCTGCATCCCCATAAGCACTCCAAGTGTCCCTGCTCTTCTTCCATCCAGCACATCCGGGTGTGGCGAAAGTGCTGAGGTCCAGAGCTCCAAACGCATCGGGGCGCCCCCCGGCAGTGACCACGGGCCACTACAGGGTTGAGCTTCCAAGCTCTGCACCCGTGGTTCCCAAAGCCACCAGGGCGGTCGCCCCCTCGTGGTCTGGAGGAGGCGCAAACCTTCCTCCAGTCCTCCTGGGCATCCCGGCTGGGTAACAGCCCCAGCTACTCGCTACACCATCCAAGTCATATTGATTATCTGTCGATTGACATTTGAGCTTGGGTTTGTAACTCACTGTCAGCAACATCTTTTTTTTTTTTTGTTTGATTATAATCCTGAATAAAAGTGCACGGTTTTATTTGATATTTGGACTGAAATCTTCACACATTATTCACTTCACGTTGTAATGGATGGCCGGGGACCTTGCCCCACCAGGAGGCCTGGAGAAGCAGGAGACCGGGAGAGGGGCAATTCTTTCCCCATGTTGCAAGAGGTAGGCCATCCTAGATGATGTGGAAGCCACGGAGCTAGAAGGATCAACCCTGTGCGAATCCATGACCACCACCAGGGGGCGCTCGAAGGACTATGGAGCCTTGGACTGCAGCACTTCTGCCACACCAGGAAGTGCTGCTAGACCAGGAAGCTGGTACACCCAGAGTGCTTCCGGGTGCCCATGCAGCACTTCTGCCACACCAGGAAGTGCTGCAGGAAGGCCATCAGGGAGCACCTGGAGCACATCCGAGTGAACTATAAAAGGGGCTGCCTCACTCCATTCAGGAAGCTGGAGTTGGGTGGAAGAGGAGGAGTGGAGGCGGCAGTGAAGTAAAGGAGAAGAAAAGTAAAAAAGGACTGAGCCTTGTGAGTTCATTGTAGCTGTGTGCTGAAGAAAAAAAGAAGAAAAGTGTGACTGTCTCAGTGGCTGTCTGTGTCCGGGCTTCTTTTATGACATCATTATTACTAGAATATGGAAAAAGTTTCTGCTTTAGGTATGTGTTCAACATTTCTTGCATTTCCTGTCATCCTACATTTACATAGATCATTGTAGACGTGGAAAACACAAGAAATGCATGTATTCCAAATAACGATATACTGTATTATTTACCCAATACAACTCCAGGCACCTCACATGCAGATAAGGAGACCTGAGCTCCATGAATTTTGTGACTGAAATGAGATACAAACAGAAGAGGGTGTGTAAAGCTAAGCTTGATATGTAAGTGCCCTCTGATTGGCCTATCGACACTTCCTGTATGATAAGAATAGAAATGGGATTGGAGGAAAAAGAGAGCAAGCAGAGGCAAAAAAAAGAAAAGAATTACAGAAAACTAAAAAGCTATAGCAAAAAAACACTAAACTGAGAAGACAGAAAGAAGCAGTCGCATAATGTTAAAGAGAATGTGAAAGATACAGCATATTGAAATGCTAAAAGAACCGGAAAAGAAATGTCTAGCAAAACGCTGACTCACAAAGAGTGAAAAAAAAAACAAACAAACTCGATAGATGTTTTGGGGGAAACGGGATGAAAGCAAGCAATGAACACAGTAAAAGTGTACCACCAGAGAGGGGGTGCCCAGGCAGTGAGATGGGCAGCCATGGCCATCACCTGGCTGGGACACCAACTGCATGGAAGGACTTGGGTAGACAGCATCAGCAGGGCAATACTTCCCCCGGAACACTAGAGGGCAGCTCTCCTGGGTGCCCGCCCTAACCTGACACAGGCAGACGGACACAAGTTCCAGTCCACGCACATATGTTTTATTTACAGCTGGAGAGCAAAGCACAGAACACAAAGCACAGCACACTTCTTCTCTCTTCTTTCTCATCCTCTCTTTATCCTTCCACTGCTTCATCCACTGGCTCCCCGAATGGAGTGAGGTGTCTCCTCTTATGATGTGTTCCAGAAATCACTCCCAGGTGTGGTGAGATCCCAATATAGGGCTCTGCAGCTCCCCCTGGTGGCCCTCATGGAACCCAACAGGGTTGTGCCAAACTCCAACTCTCAGGGTGCCCTGTGGGAATCCATGGTGCCACAGCCGCCGAAGAGGGCTGCCCTCTAACATGACTTGTAGATGCCCTCACCCCTGGTCCTTCCATCCATGCAGGCAATCAACTACAATTTTTACTGCTACTAGTTGTTGTGAATTACTATCATCATCATCATCATCATCATAATAATAATAATAGGGCAGCACGATGGCGCAGTGGTAGCTCTGCTGACTCGCAGTTAGGAGACCTGGGTTCGCTTCCTGGGTCCTCCCTACGTGAAGTTTGCATGTTCTCCCCGTGTCTGTGTGGGTTTCCTCCGGGCGCTCCGGTCTCCTCCCACAGTCCAAAGACATGCCGGTTAGGTGGATTGGCGATTCTAAATTGGCCCTAGTGTGTGTGCTTGGTGTGTGAGTGTGTTTGTGTGTGTCCTGCGGTGGGTTGGCACCCTGCCCAGGATTGGTTCCTGCCTTGTGCCCTGTGTTGGCTGGGATTGGCTCCAGCAGACCCCCGTGACCCTGTGTTCGGATTCAGCGGGTTGGAAAATGGATGGATAATAATAATAATGGGGCAGCATGGTGGCGCAGTGGGTAGCGCTGCTGCCTCGCAGTAAAATGACCCAGGTTCACTTCCCGGGTCCTCCCTGTATGGAGTTTGCATGTTCTCCCCGTGTCTGCGTGGGTTTCCTCCGGGTACTCCGGTTTCCTCCCACAGTCCAAAGACATGAAGGTTAGGTGCATTGGCGATCCTAAATTGTATCTAGTGCATGCTTGGTGTGTGTGTGTGTGTGTGTGGGTCCTGCAGTGGGCTGGCGCCCTGCCCAGGGTTTGTTTCCTGCCTGTTGCCCTGTGGTGTCTAAGATTGGCTCCAGCAGACCCCCATGACCATGTAGTTAGGGTATAGTGGGTTGTATAATGGATGAATAATAATAATTTTTAAAAAACTCAGTATGGAGGATTTTTTGTTTGCGTGTTTTTTGTTTAAACACAATCTCTTGAATGTTTAAATGATGAAAGCCTCCCGAAGGAGTTATGCTGCTACTTTTAAATGAAAATTTTTGAAAACCACAGCAAAATCTATCTTACCTTTTGAACAACAAAAACACTTAAATTTTAACTTAATTGGTAAGAAGGGCTTTGAAAGAAATTATTAAATCCTCACTATGGTCAAGAAAAAGCCCCAAACGCCTGTCTGACAGATCATACACAGTCTTCAGGGGGCCGATGTTAACGCGTCAGAGGCGACTATCAGCAGAAGACTTCAGGAACAGAAATACAGGGGACACACTGCAAGATGAAAGCCACAAAAACAGGATGGCGAGATTATAGTTTGAGAAAAAGGACATCAAAATGCCTGCAGAATTCTGGGAAAACAGCTTGTGGACAGATGAGACAAAGATGAACCTGATCAGTGTGGAAAGAGCAAAGTGTGGAAAAGTGTTAGAAATTTAACATCTCTCTATTATATAAAAAAAATCTTGGGACAAGACATGACTTTTTTCAAGAGATTTTTTCCAAGTCCTGCAAGACGAGACTTTGGCCATGAGATTTGTTCAAGTCCCGCCCTCCTCCCAACCATATTCAACCATGCACACGGTCCCCTCACCTCTCATTCGTGTGAATGCTTTTGTCAGACACAGTTCCTGCGCTCTCAGCTCTTATAAATTTTAATGTTTTCCTCACTTAAAATTAAAGAAGATGTGTTATGTCCAAATCTTATTGAAGAATTTCATCACAAAGGGTTATCAACAGGGCCGGATTTTCCTATAGGCTAACTAGGCTTCAGCCTAGGGCCTCATGATCAAGAGGGGCCTACATTCAAATTGTTAGCAATTTGAACAAACTTAAAAATGGGAGGTGAAAGGGCCTCATAAGTGGAATAGCCTAGGGCCTCTTTTCATCTAAATCCGGCCCTGGTTATCAATAGAAAAAATAAGCAGTCTGTTACAGTCTGGTCACAATGGTCAGAGAAACCGAGAATAGAGGGTCATTGTGTAAACTACTGAATTTACATACAGTGTCAATCAATGCATACATTTCACTGTGGTTGGTTCGTTGGTTTACACCCAAATGACTTATTTAAAATAAACATCATATTCTAGTATATTCCGGTTCTTCTTATACCTTTGAGTTGAGCTACCACCCTTGACATTTCTGTGTATATGACAACTGTCCATTCTGGATGTTTACAGCACATCTGCTGATTTCTTCGTCATCTCCTTGTCATCTTTCAGTACATTTTGTTGTTCACTTGACCCTTATCTGGCCTTCTGATTTGCCCACAAAGGTTTCTGACATTCATCAACCCTTGATGCTATTTCTTTAAGAAGAAAGCTATGTTACTCTTCCACAGAAATGAACAGCAGCTGCCTGGGATCCAAAGCAGACCACCTCTTACTTTACTTTACTTTACTTTCTTAGAAGACAGGCGTCCTTCAACATCTGCAATAAGATGCTGCAGATGTTCCATCAGACAGTTGTGGCGAGCGCCCTCTTCTACGTGGTGGTGTGCTGGGGAGGCAGCATAAAGAAGAAGGACACCTCACGCCTGGACAAACTGGTGAGGAAGGCACAGAGCTGGACAGTCTGACATCCGTGGCAGAGCGACGGGCGCTGAGCAGGCTCCT
>JANRMT010062796.1:102936976-102967168 GCA_026402145.1 Polypterus bichir lapradei | reverse complement strand
AGGTCTTCTGCTTTGGCAATGACCCCTGACTTTGTTGAGCATGATGTCCTTCACTCTGTAAGATAGTCCATGTCGAATCATGGTGACTCTATGAAAAGTTGTTCTGCATGATGTTTGGTGAGACTTGACAGAGCTGGTAGTCAGTAGCTGCTTTGATAGTATCCATCCATCACATTGGAGGTCTTCCGCTTTTGGAATGACCCCTGACTTTGCTGAGCATGATGTCCTTCTCTCTGCACATGACATGTCTGAATCAGGATAGCCCTTGCTGAATCATGGAGGCTCTGAGAAAAGTTGTTCTGAATGATGTTTGTTTGGTGAGACTTGACAGAGCTGGTACTCAGTGGTTGCTTTGATGGAATCCATCCATCACATTGGAGGTCTTCTGCTTTTGCAATGACCCCTGACTTTGCTGAGCATGATATCCTTCCCTCTGTAGGATAGTCCATGTCAAATCATGGTGACTCTATGAAAAGTTGTTCTGCATGATGTTTGGTGGGTTAGACTTGACAGAGCTGGTAGTCCATGGCTGTTTGATAGTATCAGTCCATCACATTGCAGGTCTTCCTCTCCTTTCCCATGATATGTCTGAAGTAGGCTAGTCGGACTCTAGCAGTTGAGCTTCCAAGGATATCTCTGGCTTAATCTATTCTAATTTCAAGGTGTCTGTTCTCCAGGCTATCAAGACTCGGCACAGGATTCTTATCCAGCGCCATAATTCAAAGACGCTGATGGATGTTGATGGTCTGTGTTTCTGTACTGACCAGCTTTCAAGTCCATATGAAGTGATTGACAAAACAGTACTAAGGCTTGAATGAGAAGAACCTTTCTGCACATTTCTTGCACTTGGGAATTTTGTCAGGGTTTGTTGGCTGTTCCACCAAGCGCAATCCATCATCACATTTCTTAGCCTCATTATTGATCATTGATCTGAGTAGGATAAACTTGCCCGCTATTTCTTATTTCTTCTGCATTGAGTGTGAAGTCATCCTGTTGAGATAAAATCTTCATCTTCTTTATGCTGAAAAAGAAAGAAGTGGAAGATCAGGGTGTTGTTGTGTAGATGGGTGCAGAATTGGCTCAGACACAAGAAACAGAGGGTGATGGTATAAGGAACCTCATCAGAATTGGTGGATGTGAAGAGTGGTGCCCAGCAGGGATCAGTGCTGGGGTGGCTGCTGTTTTTAATATTGTGAGGTTGCTAAACTCTTTTGAGACTCCCCCCCTGCACCCCCAATGGGACGACACGATGAAGAGCATCCCGTAGCGTGATCACCGCATCTCTGGAAGACTTTATCCATTACCGGAGCAACCGTAGGCTCACAGCAATGCAGTGCTCGCCACCGAAACAACGGCGAGCTGATCGCGGTCCCGCTATAAGCACCTGACGTCGATGGGTGATGCAAGGAACATTATAAATGGACTAGCAAAATACCCGCGCTTCACAGCTGGGAAGCAGTGTGTTAGAGAAGTTACGAAAAAGAAAAGGAAACATTTAACATGATTATCAATGAAATTGTCGTAGGCCTATTTTAGTATTGACAGTGAATTTGATGATTGTAAAGACTTTAATTTATGATTGTAAATGTCGTGTATGAGAAATGCACATTTTTAGGATGTAAGGATCTCTTTGTGAACGATGTCTGCAGCTCTGCCCTCGGGCTGTAAAATGACCGCGCTGTTGGTCTGTTGAGTTTACTCTTGAGCATGCAACGTCCAGTTGGCAGTGTGAGAAGCCATCTTGTGTCAAGTCAATGGCGACCTTTTTTAGAGTCCCTGTGACTTATTTATTGTCATAGCGAAGCAGACCCTTTACTGGAAATTGGAGGCGTTTGAATTGGAATGGGAGGTCAGAGGGGATGAGAGGGATGCGAGGAATAAATCCGGTCATCTCCCCTGAGCCAATCCAGTGAAGACCGTTGCCTCAATGAGGTTCTTGTGCAGAGATTTGATCTGAAGCCTGGTGCCGTTACAAAGTTTTGGTAGTTGTAAGTTTTGTAGTAACATAATTGGTGTGCCAACCTTCAAAAGTAGAGTATGCGGAGGCCTGCCCGGAGGGTTAACTAAACGAAAAGGCAGGAGTCACCAGCAGGAAGACGTGAAGCAAGGCCAACAATTACAAGCTTGAAGCGGTGGAGTAAAGAAGAAGGGAGCAGTGAGCACGATGGACAGCTGAGGAAAGTAAGGAAGCGAGTGAGGAGGCACATGAGCGCGGGATGTCGTTAATGTATGTAGGCAGGGAGCCAACTACGTGGTAGGTGCTCGGACAGCGTCTGTGTGGAAAAAGGAAGGGGGACCGGGGGCAGCCATTGTGCGTCTCTGCAGTGAAAGAAATCCTCTGTTAACGGAAATAAGGAATGAAACCGGCAAAAGGAGAGGTCAGTTCTGAAAGTTCTTTATGGCATAATGGTAAGAACCGCCAAAAAGAAGACGTGGTTTTCAAAAGTTCGTTACGGGGCACGGCGCAGAATGAAACATACTTAATGTTTGTATTGTCATGCACGTGCGATTACGGGGCCGCGTACGGACCCAAACGGTATCGTGAAGTCGCCTGCCAGAAGGGAATGGCGGGGTACTAAAACCTCTCTCTCTTTATTCCTGCAGAAAGAAAGATGCACCGCCGCCATGACTCTGCCCCAACTCGCTAACCACGCATCGTCACTTCCACCCTTCCTCTGTCGGCTCCTGATGACGTCAGCACTCCCAGCATCCATCTCGGCTCCTTCCCAGCAAACCTCTCTCTACTTCTGGTCCCTCATCATAAATGCTCCCCCCTCTGCCATTTTGACTGTCTGCTGTATAGGGAAATGCAATACTGCACTGACAATTTAATTTGTTTTGAATATTTCTTACAGTATACGGGGCCGGAAACCCCAAACCTTGATGATTTGTGTGTCTTTCTTTTACAGTATTTACAGTGTAAAGGATGAGCATGGGAAATTTAAGCTTCCTACGTATATTGAAAGTCGCAGAAATAGTGAGGAGGGGTTTCCCCTTTCTATATATACAGTTTAGGGGGTACACCCGTTCCGCGGCCCCCCCCCCCCCCTTGGGTGTTGCAATAGGACATGAAACATACCTAACTGTTGTAAGTACACTGCAAGGAATGAGCACGCGAAATTTTAGCTTCCCACCCTTATGGAAAGTTGGAGAATTAGTGAGGAGTCAGTGAGGGCTTTGCCTTTTATATATTTAGAAAAATGACTGCTGTGTCTGTGTATAGAAGAGCGGCAGATTACACTGCAATAAATAACCACGCTGTTCCTGTTTCAAGCTGAATAAAGCTGGTTTTGCTAAAGTAGTGAGACTCAGCCTCGTGTTTTAGGGTGTAAGACAGGGACTCGTGCATCAGAATATATATGAATAATCTGGACTGAAATATAAACAATAAGTAACAATAAGTGTATGATATCATTTACTGTATGTAGACTTTCAGAAAGCATTTGATAAGGTGCCACATGAGAGGGTGGGCATCAAACTAAAAGAAGTGGGAGTCAGGGTGTGGTGTGTAGATGGGGGCAGAATTGGCTCAGACACAGGAACCTCATCAGAATCGGCTGATATTAAGAGTGGTGTCCAGCAGGGGTCAGTGCCAGAGCCACAGCTGTTTTTAATAAATATAAATTATTTAGATAGGAATATAAGGAACAAGCTGGTTAAGTTTGCAGATGATACCAAGATAGGTGGATTAGGAGATAATTTGGAATCTGTTATATCATCACAGAAGGAATTGGACAGCATACAGGCTTGGGCAGATTTGTGGCAGATGAAATTTAATGTCAGTAAATGTAAAGAATTACACATAGGAAGTGAAAATGTGAGGTTTGAATACACAATGGGGGTCGGAAAATCGAGAGTCCACCTTTTGAGAAGGATTTAGGAGTCATATTGGACTCTAAGCTATCAACTTCAGAAGCCATTAAGAAGGCTAACAGAATGTCAGGTTATATAGCGCCTTGACGTGTGGAGTACAAGTCACAGGAGGTTCTGCTCAAGCTTTATAACACACTGGTGAGGCCTCATCTGGAGTACTGGGTGCAGTTTGGGTCTCCAGGCTACAAAAAGGACATAACAGCACAAGAGAAGGTCCAGAGAAGAGCGACGAGGCTGAGTCCAAGGCTACAGGGGTTGAATTATGAGGAATGATTAAAAGAGCTGAGCCTTTACAGTTTAAGACAAAGAAGATTAAGAGGTGACCTGACTGAAAATTATGAAGGGAATGAGTCCAGTGGATCGAGACAGTGACTTTAAAATGAGTTCATCAAGAACACGGGGACACAGTTGGAAACTTGTTAGGGGTTATTTTCACACAAACATTAAGAAGTTTTCCTTTACACAGAGAACCACAGAAAAATAGAATAAGTGACCGAGTAAAAATGTGAGGTTTGAATACACAGTGGGCGGTCAGAAAATCGAGAGTCCACCTTGTGAGAAGGACTTAAGAGTCGCAGTGGAATCTAAGCTATCAACTGCCAGACAGTGTTCAGAAGCCATGAAGAAGGCTAACAGAATGTCAGGTTATATAGCGCCTTGATGTGTGGAGTACAAGTCACAGGAGGTTCTGTTCAAGCTTTATAACACACTGGTGAGGCCTCATCTGGAGTACTGGGTGCAGTTTGGGTCTCCAGGCTACAAAAAGGACACAGCACAAGAAAAGGTCCAGAGAAGAGCGACGAGGCTGATTCAGGGCTACAGGGGATGAGTTATGAGAAAAGATTAAAAGAGCTGAGCCTTTACAGTTTAAGACAAAGAAGATTAAGAGGAGACCTGACTGAAGTGTTTAAAATGATGAAGGGAATTAGTCCAGTGGATCGAGACGGTGACTTTAAAATGAGTTCATCAAGAACACGGGGACACAGTTGGAAACTTGTGAAGGAGAAATGTCACATACACATTAGGAAGTTTTTCTTTACACAAAGAACCAGAGACACTTGGAATAAGCAACCAAGTAGTGTGGTAGATAATAAAACTTTAGGGACTTTCAAAATTTGACTTGATGTTATTTTAGATGAATTAAGTGGACAGTAATGGAAAGCTTTGTTCTCGCTCAGATTGTTCTGATGTTCAAATAGCCAAATGTATGACAGAAGTCAAGCTCCGCTCAAGGCACACACTGATGTGTTTCAGTTTTATGACAGGAGACGTATCACATCATTTTCATTTAACTTTATGCAGATTATGCGTATTTACTCTCCAGTAGTCACAATATGAATGCAACACCAAAAGTCCACCTTATATGAAAGATTTAGGAGTTACAGTGGACTCTAAGCTATCGACTTCCCGACAGTGTTCAGAGGCCATGAAGAAGGCTAACAGAATGTCAGGTTATATAGCGCCTTGATGTGTGGAGTACAAGTCCCAGGAGGTTCTGCTCAAGCTTTATAACACACTGGTGAGGCCTCATCTGGAGTACTGGGGGCAGTTTGGGTCTTCAGGCTACAAAAAGGACATAACAGCACAAGAAAAGGTCCAGAGAAGAGCGACTAGGCTGAGTCCAAGGCTACAGGGGATGAGTTATGAGGAAAGATTAAAAGAGCTGAGCCTTCACAGGTTAAGACAAAGAAGATTAAGAGGAGACCTGACTGAAGTGTTTAAAACTATGAAGGGAATTTACGGTGATTTTACTGTAAAATGAATTTAACAAGAACACGTGGACACAGTTGGAAACTTGTTAAGATTAAATGACACAGAAAATCTTACGAAGTTTTTCTTCACAAAGAGAACCACAGACACCTGGAATAAGTGACCAAGTAGTGTGGTGGACTGGAGGACTTTAGGGACCTTCGAAACTCGACTTGATATTATTTTCGACTAGCTGAAATACCCAGCGTTGCGGAGGAAAATAAAGTGTTTTTTTTAATTGTTTGAGAAAACCATAATTAAAAAAAAACACAACTTTAAAAATAAAAATAAATTAACAAACAATAAATACTGACTAATGTCCTTGTCTTGCGGTCTTGTATGTATGTTATCATCCAGTTGACGCTCGGAACTGGCCAACTCTATTTAATTTGAAAAGCAACAGGGGTGCGGTGGTGCTTAAGCATAAAGAATGCTGGCAGTCGCCTGCTATAAATTAACTGTGTAAGCCCGTACTGTTAAAAGCACGGGATCCTAGAAAGTATTGAAATCGTCAGAACTACTCTGGGCATCTCTCTGCTAGGAGGATTCATGTTGCAGAAGTGCTTGCATCGTTTCTGCATTAGCAGCTAAGCGACTGTCTTTCTTCAGAGGTATCCTTTTGCCGGTGTGCTGGCCTCGCTTGCATATCCACAGAGCTCCGTTACTCCGACTCTACGTCTCACTTCTGGGCCAGACAGACACACACACACTTCTACGTGTAGAACTCTATTTAATTTGAAAAGCAACAGGTGAGCGCGGTGCTGCTTAAACATAAAGAATGCTGGCAGTCATCTCCAGTTCGCCCTCTGGTGGTCATTCCGAAAGTCAACTGGATGATAACATACATACAAGACCGTAAGATCACCCCTCACTCTACCCAGAAGGGGGTGAGTTAGGGCTGATTTCACCGTGCAGTATTTTTAGTTGACCATTGAGAAACATGTGTACCAAGTTTCATGAAAATCGCTGCAGCCGTTCGGACGTGATGCTGGAACATACATACATACACACATTGACTTTTACAGTCATATGAAGAAGTTTGGGAACCCCTCTCAGCCTGCATAATAATTGACTCTCCTTTCAACAATAAAGATACCAGTGGTATGTCTTTCATTTTCTAGGAACATCTGAGCACTGCGGTGTTTTCTGAACAAAGATTTTTAGTGAAGCAGTATTTAGTTGTATGAAATTAAATCAAATGTGAAAAACTGGCTGTGCACAAATGTGGGTCCCCTTGTCATTGTGCTGATTTGAATGCCTGTCACTACTCAATGCTGATTACTTGGCTGGATGAGCTCGTTAAGCCTTGAACTTCATAGACAGGAGTGTCCAATCATGAGTGGTAAAAGGTATTTAAGGTGGTCAATCGCAAGTTGTGCTTCCTTCCCTTTGACTCTCCTCTGAAGAGTGACAGACAGCATGGGATCCTCAGAGCAACTCTCCAAAGATCTGAAAACAAAGATTGTTCAGTCTCATGGTTTAGGGGAAGGCTACAAAAAGCCATCTCAGAGGTTTAAACTTGTCAGTTTCAAGTGTAAGGAATGGAATCAGGAAATGGAAGGCCACAGGCACAGTTGCTGTTAAACCAACTCAGCAGGTCTGGCAGGCCAAGAAAAATACAGGAGCGGCATATGCAGAGGCAGGATTGTGAGAATGGATACAGACAACCCACAGATCACCTCCAAAGACCTGCAAGAACATCTCGCTGCAGATGGTGTATCTGTACATCGTTCTACAATTCAGCGCAATTTGCACAAAGAACATCTGTATGGCAGGGTGATGAGAAAGAAGCCCTTTCTGCACTCACACCACAAACAGAGTTGCTTGTTGTATGCCAAGGCTCATTTAGACAAGTCAGTTTCATTTTGGAACAAAGTGCTTTGGACTGATGAGACAAACATGGAGTTATTTGGTCAGAACAAAAAGCACTTTGCATGGCGGAAGAAGAACTCCGCATTCCAAGAAAAATACCTGCTACCTCCTGTTAAATTTGGTGGAGGTTCCATCATGCTGTGGGGCTGTGTGGCCAGTTCAGGGACTGGGGCCCTTGTTAAAGTCGAGGGTCAGATGAATTCAACACAATATCAACAAATTCTTCAGGATAATGTTCAAGCATCAGTCACAAAGTTGAAGTTACGCAGGGTTTGGATATTCCAACAAGACAATGACCCAAAACACAGCTGGAAATCTACAAAGGCATTCATGCAGAGGGAGAAGTACAATGTTCTGGAATGGCCGTCACAGTCCCCTGACTTGAATATCGTCGACAATCTATGGGATGATTTGAAGCAGGCTGTCCATGCTCGGCAGCCATCAAATTGAACTGAACTGGAGAGATTTTGTATGAAGAATGGTCAGAAATACCTCCATCCAGAATCCAGACACTCATCACAGGCTATAGGAGGACAGCGTCTAGAGGCTCAAAGGAGCAAAAGGAGGCTCAACTGAGTATTGATGTCATATCTCTGTTGGGGTGCCCACATTTATGCACCTGTCTAATTTTGTTATGATGTATATTGCATATTTTCTGTTAATCCAATAAACTTAATGTCACTGCTGAAATCCTACTGTGTCCATAAGGCATGTCAGATATTAAAAGGAAGTTGCTACTTTGAAAGCTCAGCCAATGAGAAACAAAAATCCAAAGAATTAAGAAGGGGTCCCAAATTTTTTCATATGACTGTAGATATATATATATATATATATAGATGAATTAGATGAACACAACTGGCAAGCTTTGTTGGGCTGAATGGCCTCTTCTCATCCAGATTGTTCTGCCCTGCACTCTAAACTTGCTGTGATAAACTCCAGCCACATCTGTGACTCTGGTGTGATTTAAACAGGCTAGAAAATGACCTGAGATGACAATATATTAAGACAAACATATATTTAATTATATTTCAGATATTATTTTAAAAATATATACTTGAACTACATGTATTTTACCTTATATTGAAATGTATATTGCGATATACTTCATATTTGCGAGGGCTCTGTTGCCTCACAATAAACTCTGAAGTCGAAGTTCAGGTCCAAATCGTACTTTTGAGTGAGGGCCCCGTGACGAGCGATTGCCATCCCATCTTCAGCAGTGCTTCATGGTCGACAGAGTTCCATGGCCCCCTAGTGGTCTGAATGAACACTGCATGCGCCATTGGATTTTGCTTTGTCCTCCTTGCGTCAAGTCCTTTGCGCTTCATTGTTCTGAACACTATCCTGCTGATCGAGCGCCAGCTGTCGGGCGTCTTGTGAGGAGGCACTTGCTAATTCCGGCTTAGTTCGACAATAGGCCATCAATGGCATTTGAAGGTATTAAAATATTCAGAGAGAACGGCACATAAGTAGAACAGAAGAAAAAAAAAGCAAATTGCTTGCTCCGAATGCATTTAATCCCTAAACGCATTCGAAAAAAGAAGGAGCCACAGGAGCAGTGGAGAATATTAAAAACATCTTGAAGCGCCGAGCACCAAGTCAAATCAACAGGATTAGGCGTTGAGTCACAAATCATTTACATGAGTCCTGCATCAAAAGCTCCAGCAGTTGGCTCTCTAAATTAAGAAATGAAAATTGATATTCATGGCAGAGCTTGTCAGGCTTAATTTGATATTGCTTCTGAGGAATAACAGCATTAAATTAAAAAAAAGAAAGGGGGAAAAATGAAAAAATTAATAGGAGGTAATGATGCATTGTAGTATATGATTTTAAAACAGCGCGTTTATATAAAATGGAAAAAAAAAATTCATACTGCCGGTTATTGAAAAAAATAAATAGTAAATAAATAGACTGCGGAGAGGATGTGGGAATGAGGGCTGGACTGACGCCAGCTGGGATGGGCGCGTGTGGCACGGCGAGTGTCTTTAGGCGTGACGGCCTGCTGTGAAGATGGCTGCTGCCTGTCTTTAATCACCGGTAATGGTCTACTGGTACGTTTCATTTTAAACATAGAGAATAATGAATGATCTGATGAGCTAATTAAGTAATTGCGTAATTAATTTAACGGGTTTCTTCAGTGGGTTTATTGAAGAGCAGCTGCTAATATGTTAAAAAAGAAATCAACACGGCAACATTAAAAGGCACAATGAGGAGATGGACATCACACACACAGACCTCATGTGCAATGGGAAAACCTAATAACTGCCTTTTTTTTATAAATTTAGTTTTTGGTGTTATTAGGTCTTTCCTGATGTTATATGGTAGTGGTGATGTCCAAATGTGTCTTCATTCTGGTCATAGCACGATGGCAGAAGCTCGTATGCACGCAGTATTTTACAAACTGCCAGACAATAACCTAGCAACTCCACTGTCCAATGAGGAAAGACCGCCCACCAATGAAAACGTCGGATTTCGATCACGTGATTGAAATGGCAGGTGGTGTTGATTTGTGAAAAAAAGCAATATTGTGTGCGTGAAGCTCAGGAAAAATAAAATCTAGAGATCATTAATTATAGGGGAGACAGCATTTTCTTAATTTACTGGAAACTTGAAAGATGTGACAGTGGACACTAGAGGGCACTGTCACTCTTCAAACCCAACACAACAGACACCAGGCACAACTTAAAAGAGCTTGTTGATTTTTGTGAACTCTTCCCAATGCGTTTCCCAACCACCATAGCCACAATTACAATACAATACATTACATTACATTATAATACAATACAATACGATTTATTTTATGTATAGCCCAAAATCTCACAAGAAGTGCCGCAATGGGCTTTAAAAGGCCCTGCCTCTAGACAGCCCCCCAGCCTTGACTCTCTAAGAAGACAAGAAAAAACTCCCCAAAAAAAACCCTAGTAGGGAAAAAATGGAAGAAACCTCGGGAAAGGCAGTTCAAAAAGAGACCCCTTTCCAGGTAGGTTGGGCATGCAGTGGGTGTCAAAAAGAAAAAGGGGGTCAATACAATACAATACAATACACAGAACAGAACAAATCCTCAATACAGTATAAAAAATAGACATTTTAGAAGTACGGAGCTGAATTTAACAGGAGATGATATCACATAATAGGATTTGGATTTGTTCAGAGTCCTGGAGACCTCAGCCATCAAGCTGCCTCCCCCATTTGGCCATTCCACAGCTGAGTCAGTGCTGGGCCAGCCAATCCAATGAAAGGACCCCTCTACCCGACGATTCCTGTGATCCTCCATCAGGGATGACTTTACCTTTGGCAGGCAAAACAACTTGGCAGGTGGGCAGTGGCACCCAGTGCCACATTTGGGTACCGAGAAGAGAAACAGAACAGGTGAGGGTTAGTAACAAATTCTAACTATCAAGTTACTTATGTTTTAGTGCTAATGACTGACAACAGAGATGCAGTCTGTACAGTTAATCAGCAGCTCTAGTCAGGGTGTGCTAAACTGAAGTAGTGAATCTTCAGCTGGGATTTACAAACTGAAATCAAAGGGGCATCTCTTATAGTAGCAGGCAGACCACTCCACAGTTTAGGGCCCCCTGTAACTAAAAGCTCGACCTCCCACTGTTATTTTATTAATCCTTGGAATCCTAAGCAGACTGGCATCTTGAGATCTTAATGTGCGCTCAGGTTTGTAAGTCATGATAAGTTCAGATAAGTGCACCAGACCTCGGCCATTTAAGGCTTTATATGTTAAAAGGAGGATTTTGAAATCTGCCCTAAACTTAACCGGGAGCCAGTGTAAGGATTTAAGAAATGGAGTGATGTGTTCGTATTTTCTTGTTCTTGTAATAATTCTTGCAGCAGCATTTTGGATTAACTGGAGGCTGAATAAAGAACAGTTTGAACATCCAATGAACACCGCATTGCAGTAGTCAATCCTACTAGAGATAAATGCATGAATTAATTTCTCAGAATCCTGTTTATTATAGAAAGTGCCTTAATTTCCCAACATTTTAAGATGGAAGAAACATGATTTGGACAACTTTGTGATGTGCGCTTTAAATGACATGCTAGAGTCAAAGAGAACTCTGAGATTGAGGGCTGATTCAGTAAAATGAATGGTGATTCCATTGATGACAGAATATTGTCGTGATCAGCATCATTCCCTCCAATAATTAACATCTTTGTTTTATTGGTGTTTAAAGACAAGTAGTTGTCATCCATCCACTCCTTTAATTCACTAACACAACTAATTAAAGACAACATCGGAGAAACTTCATTTGATCTAAAAGAAAGGTAGAACTGGGTGTCATCTGTGTACGAGTGACAATGAACATGATGTTCCCTAATGAGAGATCCCAGTGGAAGCCTGTAAAGTAAAAACAGTAAAGGTTCGAGTACTGAGCCCTGCGGGACACCATATTGAACTTCTGTGTATAACGATGGAGTCCTGTCAGCACATTTCTGTACATATTGCAATTGATTTGATAAATAAGAACTAAACCAAGTAAGCAACATCATTCTCCAGCCTGTGCAGTAAAATAGAATGGTCAATGGTGTCAAACGCTGCTCTTAAGTCTAACAACATAATTACAGTGGAGTTTCCTTCAAGTAAATAGCAACACAGCACACAACGATTAATTCTCTCTTTCTCTCTCTTCCTCCATCGCCTCCACTCCTCCTCGCAAGCTTTGGCCTCCACCTCCTGACTCCTTCTCATTTCTGTGAGGGCAGTCCAGTCCTTTTATATTGGCCAACCAACAGGGTTAGGTGGAAATGTCATGCCCCATGTCTTCTCCATTGCACCCCCTGGTATCACCCAAGGTACACAACAGTCCCATGGTGCCATGCGAGAATCCGGGGCACCGTTGTAAACCAGGGGAGCTTCCAATCTAGTGTTTTGGTGGAGGCAGTGTCCTAAAGCAGCCAATCTTTTGGGCATCCCGGCCGGGTTGGGTTGCTGGCTGACATACCAGGTTTTTCCATAATTGGTGAGAGACAGGGAGGGGGGGGTTGGGGGGGGTGGCAGGCATCAGGGACTGGAAATGCCCGACAAAAGCAATTCAGTCGCATTGAGCAATGTGGGAATCCGAGCCGTTACAGTAACGGGTGAGCAGGTGGGCAGGGTATAGTGGGTATAGTGTCACCCACAGGAGAGCCCATCATTGGAAGAGGCACTACAAGGTTACAAACTGATTTAAGGGAGAGTGAGATCTGCCATAAAGACCCAAAAATGTCCTATCCTGTCCTGTCTTGGTCATCTGGGAAGAGTCCAACCGCCGCATTACAAATCACAGTTAGGGAAAATGTCACTGTGACATCAGTGAAAACTGAGACGACGGGCACCGCCTGAGAAATACGAGGAAAGAGACAATCAGAGGAAGTGGAAGAGGGCATGGACAGGAGGGGTGAAAACAAAAAAAGGACAAAAGGTGGCCATTGAATAGGCCATAATTGCATTGACTATTTTGTATAAAATGCACGGGGGCATCACAAAAAATGTATTGAAGACTGCTCCCTACAAAAACGCCCTCATTTTGATGTGGTCAAACGTGTAGCAGCAGTGATGGAGACGTAGGCCCATCTGAACTTGGTATCTTCCATGAAAGGCACTATATAGAATTCTCTTGTTAATTGTGAAGCAGTAGTGGCGAGAGACACACAGGCCCATCTCAGCTCTGGTGTCCTCCTATATATCCATAAAGACCTCACTTTCCAGTTGTGACATAAACGTACAGCAGTGTAGGACACAGAGGCCCATCTGAGCCCTGGAACCTCCCTGACCCCCTCTATTGATCACACACTAGCCCCCTGGGCGATCTCAGTCTGGGCCACCTCTGCGCCGCAGCCAATCAATAGGCGTGTGATTAAAGTTGTAAATTACATTTTGTTGATGTGTTTTTTTGTCCGAGGCTCTTGAGCCGATCAATCAGATCCTCAAAGGCTGTGATGGTGCAGGTGCCATTCATCTAACTTGGCCGCTAACTCAATCCAAGCACCCCCCCCTCACTCCCTGCTAAACTGACCCTCAAGCGCCGCATCGCTGCCTAATGCACAAAATATACCTGCAGCCGCCGAGCAAAAATGACAGAGGAGCAGTGAGCACGAGTGCTCTCCGCCAGCCTGGGGGGGACAAGGAGCCGAGGTCCAATTACTAATTAATGGTGCGGCTGCCGTTCCCCTTGACTCGGCTGATATTTCCTGTTAAGTAAAATCCAATTGTTTCATTTTAACCATTGCGGCTGTGGTACCTTAAGCCGTTATCGCCACGATCTGCTTTGAAATCTTCAGGGAGAGCTTAGGCGGGCATTACTAGAGTGAGCTTGGCATGTAAAGCACTTAAGCGATTGATTAACTATTATGAATTCAAATACGGAATCACGCAGCGAGACCCTCGGCCCCCAGGGATCCAAAGGCCCACTTGGGATTACCACATGCATGTGTAGATTTCTCAGACAGGCCACTTCAGGGGCATGGGGGGCTAAAACAGGAACACAGCCTGGACAGGATGGCCATTCATCAGAGGGCCCCCCCCCCCCCCCCCCCACACACACACACACACACACAGAGTGTTCAGTAACTTATTAATGGACACATATGGCTGGGCTCCATTTATGTCACTCAGTTTGGGACCTTTACTGTTCATTTAAACAATCAGTGCCTTTATTTAATTATTCATTTGTAAAGTTTGTAATTATAGTTCAACTCACTGGAACACTCAGAGAAGAGCACAATATAAAAAGAAACATGAGCTGAACTAAATTCAGTATTGGCTGTGACACAATAACACGTTGGAAACACAGAGAAAGATTTGGGGAAGCGTCCCCGTGTAATGTCCGGTGAGCAAAGTAATTTTGGTGGTCAAAATTGAAATATTCAACAACAACAGAAAGAGATTCAGAGCTATTTAAACAATGGCAGTGTGACGATGCGGATTCTGGCTCCATGCTCCCATCTGATTTTTGGAAGCCCTTGAACCCAACACCGTCGGTAATGTCACCGATGAGCTAGTCAGTGTAGGCAATAACTGAGCAAGGGGAAGGTAAAAAGTGCAAAAGTGCTTTTATTAAAAAAACAATCAACAAAACAGGTGTTCAAAATAAAGTGCAGTGCCAAAGTTCTTCAATAAATAAATAATCCATAAAAGAACTGTGGAGGTTAAAACAACAGAAAAAACACAATCCTTAAAAACCAGAGGTTAAAATCTTCTCATGGAAGCAGTGTTTAAAACAACAACAAGTCCGGTGCTCTTCTACGTTAGCTTCTCACCTGCTTCGCCCAATTGGGCTTTGCAGCAGGCGAGATGCTCTCTGCAGCTGCCCTCTTCTCTCACACACACGAGACTGGAGACCTCCCGATCCCTGGCTCCGGTCTGGCACTCATCCCAGTCCCCGAGACTTGATGTCCACCAACGGCCAGGTCACCCACGTTGGGGACTCCACCACCAAGCCTCCCGACTTCCGCTGCCTTTCTGGCCCTCCGCGGCTCGTCGCTTTCACCTGGTCACTCCCGCTACCTGGTCGCTCAGCGGGAGCAACAACGACTCCAACACCTGGGTGTCGGCCCAACACCCAGCTTCCTCGCAGCTGCCCTCGAGCGCTCGTACGCGCGCTCACCGCACGCCCGCACCGCGTGTCTGTCTCTCCTGCACCGCCTGCTTCCTCGCTCCCTGTAACCTCCGTTCTCTTCCTTTCTCTCGTTCTTTTCTTCTCTGATTCTTTGATCTCCCCTTAACCGACTTGCGCTTTTTTTAAATAATGCAAGGGGCCATCACAGCTGTAGCATATTTGCCACGGGAGCAATCACGGATGTGGGCAGTTCCTCACCTGTGCACTCGGTGAGAAACGCCCACACCACGGACCGTGCCGCGGCTTGCTACAACCGCTACGCCCACTCACGAAGCTGCCTCGAGTACGGTGATTATTTATTTAAAAGAAATGGCCATTGCTCAACGAGCTGTGGACCCATAACACCACAGGCAGCAGGAAAGAAGCTGAATGCAGAACGGAATTGACGTTATCATTAAGTGATGTCATGAAGGGGTGGACCGAATGTGACATCATCATGGGGGACCAGGCGTGACGCTATCATTTGCTGGCCGGAAAGTGACGTCATCAAGGGGTGAACCGGAAGTGACGTTGTCATAGCTGGCTGGAGGTGATGTCATCAGTGGGGTGGACCAGAAGTGACATCATCATTAACTAGCCAGAAGTAACTTCATCAAGGGGCAGACCAGATATGACATCATCATGGCTGGCTGAAAGTGATATCATCAAGGATGGGCCGGAAGTAGCATCATCATGACTGGCCGGAAGTGACGTTATCAGGGGCGGACAGGAAGTGACATCATCAAAGCTGGACAGGAAGTGACATCATCATTGGCTTGCCGGCAGTGCGCCATCAAGGGGTGGTCCGGATATGACGTCATCATGGCAGGATGAAAGCGATATTATCAAGGGTGGACCGGAAGCAACATCATCGTGACTGGCTGGAAGTTACATCATCAGGGGTGGACCAGAAGTGATGTCATCAAGGGTGGGCCGAAAGTGACGTTGTCATGGCTGGCCGGAAGTGATGTCATCAGTGGTGTGGACCAGAAGAGACATTATCATTGGCTGGCCAGAAGTGACTTCATCAAGGGGTGGACCGGATATGGCATTATCATGGCTGGCTGAAAGTGATGTCATCAGGAAGTGATGTCATCAAAGGTGGACAGGAAGTGACATCATCATTGGCTTGCCGGCAGTGCGTCCTCAAGGGGTGGACCAGATATGACATCATCATGGCAGGCAGAAAGTGATATCATCAAGGGTGGACCAGAAGTAATATCATTGTGACTGGCCGGAAGTGACATCATCAGGGGTGGACCAGAAGTGATGTCATCAAGGGTGGTCCAGATGTGACATCATCGTGGCTGGCTGGAAATGATTTCATCAAGGGTGGATCGAAAGTGACATCATCATCGCTGGCCAAGTGACATCAACAGAGGGGTGTCGGAAGAGCCATTTTTATGAGGAGCCAGAAGAGATGGTGACCACTGGGACTGGGTTAGAAAAGAAGGATTAATCTTCTGTTGGTCTGTTAAAAAAGGGAGAAAGGCATTAGTGCTCAGTTCCAATCTTCTATCTTTTATTATTTCAAATTCACTTGGACCCTTTGGCTGCCCCCAAAGCGCACGTGTGTGACAAGGCGTATACGGTGTCCTCCAGACTGTTTGGAACAAACACACATTTGTTCCTTGACTTTCCCCCTCTACTCCACAGTTTAAAATTACAAATAAAAATGATTCAGACATTGTGATTAAAGTGCACACTGCAGGCTTTCATTTAAGGGGATTTGCAGACATTTTGATCGCACAGCACTTTTTCTATGTGGCCTCCTCATTTCAGGGCACTGTAATGTTTGGACACAGCAATGGCAGGGGCCGTTGTCACAACATGTCCCTCACCTGCAATGACTGATTGAAGTCTGTGATTCACAGACATTAGCAGGTGCTGAGGGTCTTCTCTGGTGCTGCTCTGTCAAGCCTCTCATGCAGCCGTCTTCATCTCCTACTTGATTGGGGGGGGGGGGTTGTCTCCTTAAGTTTTCTCTTCAGCATATGGACTGAAATCTGGTGACTTGGCCATTCAAGGATTATCATGTTTTATATTTGATAAACTCCTGTGTTGCCTCAGCAGTCTGTTTGGCTCTTTATCTTGTTTAAGGATGAAGTGCCATCCAGAGAGTTTAGAGACATTTACTGGAACTTGAGCAGGTCAGATGTTTCTACACACCTAAGAATTCATTCTGCATCTGCCATCAGCAGTACCATCACCAATGAAGAGAAGTTTGCCAGTCAGGACCTGTGGAAGCTGTACATGCCCAAGCCATAACACCCCTAGCACCACCATGTTTAACAGATGAGGTAGTCCACAGTTCCTTTTCATCTCCACACTTTGCTCTCACCATCACTCTGATGAGGTTCATCTTTGTCTCGTCTGTCCACAAGACCTTTTTCCCAAAATTCTGCAGGCTCTTTGAAGTCCTTTTTCACAACCTATAATCTGCCCCTCCTGTTTCTGTGGTGTTCATCTTGCAGTGTGTCCTCTGTATTTCTGTTCATGAAGTCTTCTACTGAGAGTCGGCCCCCTGAAGACTGTGATGATCTGTCAGACAGGCATTTGGGGGCTTTTTCTTGACCATAGCAAGGATTCTTCTGTCATCAGCAGTGGAGGTCTTCCTTGGCCTACCATTTCCTTTGTGATTACTGAGCCCACCAGTGAGTTGTTTCTTCTTCATGAAATTCCAGACAGTTGATTTAGGTCCCCTCTATTGACTCAGCACCTTTGCATGGCAGAGTGGTTTGCGTGATCAATGTTCCCCTGAGCGATGCAGTTGGCAGTCGTGCATTCCTGGCAGGACCACCCCTGGCGGCAAGCTCAGAGGTGAGGTCCTGACTAAGATTGACTCAACCAATCCACCCCCTGTATTACCAAGGGTCCATCCAAAGTGGTGCAACCTATCTCATCATCTTGCACTTGGCTTACCACATAGATTCCATGTGTCTTTGAGGACAGCGCACTGTCACTTCCACTGATATCAACAACACCTTCTCGCAGGCTCTTCTTTAACTCAAAGTGTTCTCTCATGGCCTTCTCCATTCCACATATGCACCATGAGACAGATAATAAATGAAGAACTCCATCACTTTGAACAACAACCGACCCATCGACAAGAGGATAAGAGAATAGCAAAACATCACCATTAAACCAACCCACTCATCCTAGGGGGGCAATTCCCTCGCCTATTGTACCCCAGGGTGTGCCTTTCCTAAATCGGCCTGCTCTCCCACCACCATACACACAAGAGGGGGAGTGACAGAGATGGACAAATGGATGGATGGATGGCATTATCGTCAGATTGACAGAGAGCCATGATCGATTTCGGTCATCCTAAGGTTTTTCGATTTCTTCAATGGTTGTATTAATTATAATAATAATAAGTTACATTTATAGAGCGCCTTTCACAAACCTAAGGACACTTTACATCTAGATGGAGAAAAACAAAGACCACACAGAAGACAAAAGTTTGTCAAAGAGGAAAGTTTCGAGTTGAGCTTTAAATGTGGAGAAAGAGGAGCAAACCCAGAGACACTGAGGAAGAGAGTTCTAGAGTTGAGGGGCCATAACACTGAAGGACCTGCCCTCCCAGGGTCCCAGGGACAGTAAGGAGATGACTGCGCGAGGACCTGAGAGAGTGACAAGGAGTGTATGGAGTGTGTGGAGCAAAGTGCGGTACAGAGGGGCTTTGAAATTGAGAAGCAGAATCTTGAATTTAACCCTTGATGGAACTGGTAACCAGTGAAGCTGGGAGAGAACGGGGAGACGTGAGCAGAACGTGTTGTGTGGCTGCAGAGTTTTGAATGTACTGGAGCTTCTGCAATGATTTAGCAAGGAGGTCAATGAAGAAGGAATTACAGCAATCAATAAGAGACATTATGAAACAATGAAGTAAAGTTTGAGCATCATGGACGGAGTCGAGCAATGTTACGGAGATGATATTAATAAACAAAAACGTACAAAAACCCTACACTGTGGCACAAGGAAAGGAACAGCTGCAAAAGCTTACTAAAAATCTATGTTTTCAAAGTTGAGGGAGTAACAGAAATTGTGCAGATGCTCTGTCTAGGTTGGCTTTTGGGCCCAAACCTTTCAGTTTTATAGAACCTCGACTTAACTTCGACTTTGGCACTTGTTTAATGGATTAGTCCCTTATTGGTTTGTAATTTCACTTTGTAATTTTAATAAAAGGACTGACACTTTTGGCACCAATCCCTTGCTGCACGTGTGTGTCCTCATTTGCCCGGCTCATCTCGGTCTGTGATTACCGATGGTTTCGGGTTGAAGAGGCTCCAGGAAGAGACGAAGGAGCGTGAAGACAACCCGGACCATCACACCCACCCGTGAGCTAACTTGACAAGTTTAGCTTTCACCCCAGGACCCCGATTTACTTTAGGAGACATTACAATGACTGCGTGTCACTGCAATTCATGACATGTTACGGTTGGCCGACTGGGTGGACATTTGTGTATGTGATCACTTACACCTGCCAAACCCCACCAGGAGCCGCCCTCCACCCTAAAAATCCGGAGGATCTTCTGCAGATCCTGGTCGTTCATTTCAAATGTGCTTTGTTGTTTGGCGAGTGTTTTTTGTATAGTTTTGTGTTTTTAGAGTCTCTGTATTTTTGACCTTATTGCTCCATTTTTATCCATTCTTTAAATATCTGTATTGGGATTTGTTTAATTTGGATTGTCTTTTGTGTTACAGGCAACTCGTTTTTGCCTTTTGTGCTCCAATGGAACTTCACTCATTTGGAAGAGTATATGTTGGGAAGAATAAATCTTTTTATTTCTAAAGACAATGTGTTTGCCTTTATTAATGGCCGGGATTTGACAGGGATATGCCTCTGTAGGGGGCATTTTTGGAAGCGTTTTTGGGACTACATGCTTTTGGTAGCATTGGGATGCCCAGGGTCCAAATTTTAGGTTCCAAAGCAGGGCTGGCTAAAGAGCATTATAGGCCCCTGGGCAAAGCAGTTACACAACCACTCACAGGAATAAAAATTGTAAATGGTTAATAAAATTAAACATTGCGGTACATGGCCGGCCGTTCATCCCGGCCAATACCCCCAGGCCGTCAGATGGAGCCCTCCTTGCAGCATGGAGATGCCCCGAAGGCCAGCAGGGAATTATGGACAGTGGACTTTTAATGCACAGCCCTGCTGGATACCATGGGGGCTGCCAGGAGTCGCTGCAGTCCCTACACCCTGGAAGTACGTCCCAGTCACATGGACAGAAGGAATGACGTGCTTCCGGGATGAAGAAAAGGAGTTTTTACCTGACCCGGAAGTGATAGAAAGTCACATGGACTGAGGGACAAACACTTCCGGGTCAAGGACTATAAAGGACTCTGGGAAATCCCAGACAGATGAGCTGAGTTGGGAGGCAGGGTGGCTAAGTGTCTGGGAGAGTGGAGGATTGGTTATAGTTTATTTGATTATTGTTATTGGAGTATTGTGGAGAGGAGGGTGCTTTGTGCACTTTATTATTATAATAAATATTCATCTTTGGACTTTTACCCGGTGTCTGACGTGTGGTCAGAGGGTTCAAGGAAGCGAGAAAGCCCTAATCTGTCACAACATATATTTATTATATTGGTAGTTCCAACAAAATCAGTGTTTAAACATTTACAGCAAAGATTAATCAACAGAAATGTTTGAGCAATATAACATGAGCCTTGAAAAACACCAAAATTTCAACATATAAATGATACTGAGTTGGTAAACCATACAGATGGAGATGGCACAGTATGAAATGACTATGAATTATTTATTATTAATCAAGTATTCAACACAAACATTTGCGAAATTTCTTTGCAGACTATTGAGTTGAAGTGATGTTAACAGATACGCTTTTACGTTATGTAGTGCGTGAGATCCATACACATACAGGCACGTGAGGTTACAGAGGTGACCGTGATACCAAATCAATGTCCATTTGTAACATAATCTTCTTATATAATACGCTACCGTGGCTGTTCATTTGTCTGTCCAGGATTTTATATCACCTGTAGCTCGCAAACCCTTTCACCTATTGACTTGAAATTTGGTACACATATACTACGTGACGTCTACTATCCGCTTTCGGGTGATGATTTTTATTCCTCTTTTTATTTTATTTTCCTGTAGAATCAACTTTCGGCAGCGTGCAGCAGGGCGGCCGTACGGCGCATGCGTATGGGCGCCGTTCTCATTCCCTACCACTTTCGCTAATCATTCTCGAGGCAGATTGAAGACTTAAGTGCCAGCTTAAGTGAAAAATTAAAGAAAACGTAATAAGTAATTGCAACACAAAAACTAATGTAATCAGTTTTAACACAAAAATATGCTGACGAAAGAAGAGAAGAAGCGGCCGCTAGGGTGGAGTAAAGAAGAGCTGATCATCAGGAAGCAGCAAGCGCATCAACCTCTGAGCAAACGAATGCTAAACATACAGAGAAAGAGGAGGAAGACTAGGAATGCTCAAGACAAGTGTGTTCACTGCACGTTATCGTGCAGTACGCCGTTACTGGTATTATATATAATACGCTACCGTGGCTGTCCGTTTGTCTGTCCAGGATTTTAAATCACCTGTAACTCGTAAACCATTTGACCGATTGACCTGAAATTTATTATAAATATACTACGTGGCGTCTACTGTCTGCTTTCGGGGTGATGATTGACCTCCAAGGTTATTCCTCTTTTTATTTTTATGTTATTTTATTGTAGAATCAACTCTCAGCAGTGGCCAGCAGGGAGGCTGTGCGGTGAATGTGTACGAACACCGTTCTCATCCCTACCACCACCTTCGCCATCACTTCCCCTACCTCTTCATATCTTAAATCATTCTTGAGTGTCAGCTTAAGTGAAAATTTAAAGAAAACGTACTTAGTAATTGCAATACAAACGATGACTTAATCAGTTTTAACGTAAAAAGATGCCGACAAAAGAAGAGAAGAAGCGGGCCGCTAGGGTGGAGAAGAGAAGAGCTGCTCAGGAAGGAGCAAGCACATTAACCTCTGAGCCAATGAATGCTAAACGTACAGAGAAAGAGGAGGAAGACTAGGAATGCTCAAGACAAGTGTGTTCACTGCATGTTATCGTGCAGTACGCCGTTACTGGTATTAAATATAATATGCTTACCTTGGCTGTTCGTATGTCTGTCCAGGATTTTAAATCACCTGTAACTCGTAAACCATTTGACCGATTGACCTGAAATTTGGTATAAATATACTACGTGACGTCTACTGTCTGCTTTCGGGGTGATGATTGACCTCCAAGGTTATTCCTCATTTTATTTTTATGTTATTTTATTGTAGAATCAACTCTCAGCAGTGGCCAGCAGGGAGGCTGTGCGGCGAATGTGTACGAACACCGTTCTCATCCCTACCACCACCTTCGCCATCACTTCCCCTACCTCTTCATATCTTAAATCATTCTTGAGGCAGATTGAAGACTTAAGTGACAGCTTAAGTGAAAATTTAAAGAAAACGTACTTAGTAATTGCAATACAAACGATGACTTAATCAGTTTTAACGTAAAAAGATGCCGACAAAAGAAGAGAAGAAGCGGGCCGCTAGGGTGGAGAAGAGAAGAGCTGCTCAGGAAGGAGCAAGCACATCAAACTCTGAGCAAATGAATGTTAAACGTACAGAGAAAGAGGATGAAAACTAGGAATACTCACATCAAGTGGATTGCACCGTTACTGGTAACAAATATTTCTAGTTTAGTATAGTATAGTATTTATTTATTGACAGCAAGTCACAACATTCATAGATTAGCATGCGTCCCCTATGCTCGTGGGGCCCCCATGGCAACTGCCCAGCATGCCCACACGTTAAGACAGTCCTGCTCTAAAGCAGTCTATCTTCTCCTTATGGTCCCAGGGGAAACTTGTTTCAAAATGGTTAAAGGGTTTCGGATTGTAATACTTGCTATGAGCAAACAGGTAACACTGGTGTGAAAACTGTAGCACACAGAGGAAAACAAAAAAACACACAGGGACCCCCATTTAGGTTCCAAAATAGTCCATATGGTCCTAGAGAACAGCCATTCAAAATTTGGTCCAAAGTGGTTAAAGGGTGTAGGACTGTAATACTTGCTATGAGCAAACAGGTGACACTGGTGTGAAAACTGTAGCACACAGAGGAAAACAAAAAACACAGGGACCCCCAGGGTCAAACCTTTAGGTTCCAAAATAGCTGGTCTTGTCCATATGATCCTAGAGAACAGGCATGCAAAATTTGGCCCAAAATGGTTAAAGGGTGTAGGATTGTAGTACTTGCTCTGAGGCAGCAGGTGGCGCTGGTGTTCACACTGTAGTACACCAGAAAAGAAACCCACTATGACCCCCAGGGTCAGACTTTTGGGTTCTAAAGTAGTCTATCTTGTTCTTACAGTCCTAGGGTACAGCCACACAAAAATGATTAAAGGGTGTAGGACTGTAATACTTGCTCTGAGCCTGCAAGTGGCACTAGTGTGCCAAAAAAAATTGGTACCCCAGAATCAAAATTTTAAGTTTTTCTTATCCTTGCAGTCCTAGCGATGCAAAATTCAGTCTAGACGTGTCAAAAGGTATAGGACTGTATAGGAAACATACAGACAGACAGCCGTTCTCTTTTATACTTAATGATTTACTAATATTGAAATGCTTCTATCAAATTGTATTAATTTATTCTTAGCAGTGCAGTTAATCTATTATTGATGATTCTATGCTATTAGGTTTAGATGTCATCAATTTAAAAGGCCCCTTGATCCAATTACTAATCCTAACCTGTAATTTGGCCTTTGTGTTTTTGTGGTCTTACCAGGTTTCAATACCTGCTTTGTACCAGTTGGGGTCGCCGCAGCCTCAGCCCAGATGCTCATCCTTTAAATAAAATGTTACAGTAAATCAATGCAGTGTTGGCCTGCTGCTGTATGTGGTCATCAGACTTCACAAAAGCAAAAGGTCATTCTTGCCGCTGTTCTCGCTGTTCTCCCTTTTTCTTCTCTTTTTCTTTCTGCCACAAATGCCCGTCCTTGAAGGGCCATGGAGAGCAGCTGTGGGCGGCCGTTCGATTTGCTGCATTTCCAGATTTAGAGTCGGGCGTCTTTAACCCACTTTGGTGATTCGACTCCACACGCAGGTCAATGCTGTTAAACTCCTTTTTCCCCGATGGATGTCAGGGCGTCTCGAGCACCTGCACTTCTGCTGATTCCAGCAAGAAAAAGAACACCCTTGTCGAAAAGGAAATAATAATTGCTTTTCCTTTATACTTTTAAAAGGACGGGGCCTCGTTTTGCATTAGCATGAAATATAAAATAAATTCCTCTGTGTGTGCATTTTGGCCTTGTTACAATATTGTATTCATTTATTTATTCTCCATTGCCTCTTGATGCCCACCGCCAACTTTCTCCACAAATCACTCAATCCGGCTTTAATTGATCTTCTTCTTCTTTCTTCTTGTGGCTGCTCCTGTTAGGGGTTGCCACAGCAGATCATCTTCTTCTATATCTTCCTATCCTCTTCATTTTGCTCTGTCACACCCATCACCTGCATGTCCTCTCTCACCACATCCATAAACCTTCTCTTAGGCCTTCCTCTCAGGCCTTCTCCCAATATACCCAGCATCTCTCCTCTGCACATGTCCAAACCAACGCAATCTCGCCTCTTTGACTTTGTCTACCAACCGTCCAACTTGAGCTGACCCTCTAATGTCCTCATTTCTAATCCTGTCCATCCTCGTCACACTCAATGCAAATCTTAACATCTTTAACTCTGCCACCTCCAGATCTGTCTCCTGCTTTCTGGTCAGTGCCACCGTCTCCAGCCCATATAACACAGCTGGTCTCACTACGGTCCTGTAGACCTTCCCTGTCACTCTTGCTGATACCCGTCTGTCACAGATCACTCCTGACACTCTTCTCCAACTTCTCCACCCTGCCTGCACTCTCTTCTTCACTTCTCTTCCACAATCCTCATTACTCTGTACTGTTGATCCCAAGTATTTAAACTCACCCACCTTCACCAATTCTACTCCCTCATCCTCACCACTCCTCTGACCTCCCTCTCATTCACACACATGTATTCTGTCGTGGTGGTCCTACTGACCTTCATTCCTCTCCTCTCCAGAGCAGATCTCCACCTCTCCAGGGTCACCTCAACTTGCTCCCTACTCTCGCTACAGATCACAATGTCATCAGCAAACATCACAGTCCACGGGGACTCCTGTCTAATCTCGTCTGTCAACCTGTGCATCACCATTACAAATAAGAAAGGGCTCAGAGCTGATGTAATCCCACCTCCAACTTGAATGCATCCAACTTTAATTGATATGTCGCCTTATGATCTTTTATTATGATGTACAGTTTATTGTAGTAACCTCCAGAGCTGAGTATGAACATGGACTTATTACAGCTTTTCTCAATTGATGGAGCACAATATCTTGGGGGGGGGGGGGGGGGGAATCTGTGATGGTGCGGGTTGGCTCCTGGCTCCCTCTTCTATTATGGGAGCCTCTTGAACCTGACACCGTCTTGGCAGATGAGGACAAATCACACTTGGAGCAAGGGGATGGTGTATAAAGGGATCAGTGCTTTAATTAAAAACAAGTGTTCAGGAAGAGCAGTGCTCCGTCAAAAATAAATAATCCAATAAAAGCAAAGGTGAGGTGGAAGTTAAAATCAAAATAAACAAATCCATTAAAAATGAAGTTTCAATCAGCTGGCAGGAAACTGTCTTGACTGAAAAGGCCCGCTGTCTTCTTTCCCACTGCTTATCCCATATGGGCCTTGCAGCAGAGGAGTCACCCTACTGACAGGCGCAGCTGACCTTCTGCAGGTCCGGGTCCCTGCCGTCCCTACGGCTACGGTAAGGCTCCACATTCCGGACCTCGGCTTGGGACCCCAACGACCATGGCACTCACGTTGAAGCTTTCATCCCAAGCCTCCTGGGCCCCTGCTGCCTTCCTGGTCGCTCCTCTTAGTGCACATTGCTCCGGCTCCCCGAGTTGCTCAGCCAAAGCGATCGCTCCTTCAGCACCCCGGGTGTCAGCCTCTCATTTCATTCAAGGGTCTCAACTTCCCAGCTTGCCTGCCTCCTCTCCCTTGAACCTGCTCCCTTCAGTTCGCTCTCAACGGCATCTTCCGCCTCCTGCCTTTTTCTCTCCTTAACCTCTGTCGGTTCTTCTTCATTGGCTGCTCCCGTTAGGGGTTGCCACAGCGGATCTTTGTCCACATATTGATTTTGCAAAATTTTACACCGGATGCCCTTCCTGACGTAACCCTCTCCATTTATCCGGGCTTGGAACCGGCACAAAGAAACACACTGGTTTGTGCATCCCTTGTGGCTGGGTTCTTAATCTCTGTCGATTAAATGTATTAAATGTGTACAATAATGGTATGCTATGTATTATTGCACATGCCATAAAATTATCATACATGTACGATAATTATCATATGTCTGGCAACACTGTGCTGCACTCACTTTCAGTTAGTGTTGCCACCTGTCCCGGTTTCCCAGGGATTGTCCTTTTTAATTGTTAGTCACAGAGAAAATACTCTCTCAGTTTTCAGTTGGCTGGATCAGTTTTCACTGTTTTTCTTTAACCGACTATTTAGATTTTGTCTTTATGCCCATCCTCATGAAGTATGCATCAGTTTCCCACTGGTGTGCACTATCATTGGCTCTAATGAGATCATGTGACATGCCTATTCCATCGAGGCTTTGCAGCTACGACTGGCGGCACTAGATGTGCAGTGAAACGATCATTGTGCTGGGATGGGTGGCCAGACGGAGGATGAAGATGAGATTTTTGTCCCTTATACAGTGCATCCAGAAAGTATTCACAGCGCATCACTTTTTCCACATTTTGTTATGTTACAGCCTTATTCCAAAATGGATTAAATTTGTTTTTTTCCTCAGAATTCTACACACAACACCCCATAATGACAACGTGAAAAAAGTTTACTTGAGGTTTTTGCAAATTTATTAAAAATAAAACAATTGACAAATCCCATGTACATAAGTATTCACAGCCTTTACTCAATACTTTGTCAATGCCCCTTTGGCAGCAATTCCAGCCTCAAGTCTTTTTGAATATGATGCCACAAGCTTGGCACGCCTATCCTTGGCCAGTTTCACCCATTCCTCTTTGCAGCACCTCTCAAGCTCCATCAGGTTGGATTGGAAGCGTCGGTGCTCAGCCATTTTAAGATCTCTCCAGAGATGTTCAATCAGATTCAAGTCTGGGCTCTGGCTGGGCCACTCAAGGACATTCACAGAGTTGTCCTGAAGCCACTCCTTTGATATCTTGGCTGTGTGCTTAGGGTCGTTGTCCTGCTGAAAGATGAACCGTCGCCCCAGTCTGAGGTCAAGAGCGCTCTGGAGCAGGTTTTCATCCAGGATGTCTCTGTACATTGTTGCAGTCATCTTTCCCTTTATCCTGACTAGTCTCCCAGTTCCATCCACACAGCATGATGCTGCCACCACCATGCTTCACTGTAGGGATGGTATTGGCCTGGTGATGAGCGCTGCCTGGTTTCCTCCAAACGTGACGCCTGGCATTCACACCAAAGAGTTCAATCTTTGTCTCATCAGACCAGAGAATTTTGTTTCTCATGGTCTGAGAGTCCTTCAGGTGCCTTTTGGCAAACTCCAGGTGGGCTGCCATGTGCCTTTTACTAAGGAGTGGCTTCCGTCTGGCCACTCTGCCATACAGGCCTGATAGGTGGATTGCTGCAGAGATGGTTGTCCTTCTGGAAGGTTCTCCTCTCTCCACAGAGGACCTCTAGAGCTCTGACAGAGTGACCATCGGGTTCTTGGTCACCTCCCTGACTAAGGCCCTTCTCCCCCGATCGCTCAGTTTAGATGGCCAGCCAGCTCTAGGAAGAGTCCTGGTGCTTTCAAACTTCTTCCACTTACGGATGATGGAGGGCACTGTGCTCATTGGGGCCTTCAAAGCAGCAGAAATTTTTCTGTAACCTTCCCCAGATTTGTGCCTCGAGACAATCCTGTCTCGGAGGTCTACAGACAATTCCTTTGACTTCATGCTTGGTTTGTGCTCTGACATGAACTGTCAACTGTGGGACCTTCTATAGACAGGTGTGTGCCTTTCCAAATCATGTCACATCAACTGAATTTACCACAGGTGGACTCCAATTAAACATCTCAAGGATGATCAGGGGAAACAGGATGCACCTGAGCTCAATTTGGAGCTTCATGGCAAAGGCTGTGAATACTTATGTACATGTGCTTTCTCAGTTGTTTTATTTTTAATAAATTTGCAAAAACCTCAAGTAAACTTTTTCATGTTGTCATTATGGGGTGTTGTGTGTAGAATTCTGAGGAAAAAAATGAATTTAATCCATTTTGGAATAAGGCTGTAACATAAAAAAATGTGGAAAAAGTGATGCGCTGTGAATACTTTCCGGATGCACTGTATATACAGTATATATATATATATAGTAAAAAGGAAGAGACTCGACACACATAAAAAGGTTTGGGGCAGCCACCTGTATAATATTCCTAGCTGCAAAGGTTTGTTTTTTCATTCAACAGAGTAGTTGAGTGTAGAGAGTCCAAGACAGAACTGATGAAGGTGGGAAAAGATGGAGGTTTTTAAATGGTCAGACAGGAAGTGATGTATATTAACTGGAAGTGACGTAGGTTGACCGGAAGTGATGTTTCTCTGACATCAGCCTGGGAGCTGGGACCGGAAGTGACATTCTTGATTCAGATAGGTTTTCCCGTGGCTGGTCTGTAGAGATAGCAGGAGAAGGTTTAATGCACCCTGCCCTCCCCTGGCCTGGTGTGGAATTACCTTTACTTGGTCCACACAACGTCCCCCTATTCGCACGTGTGTGACAATATATATGTATATATCTCGTCAAACACATGCACATGGGAGGCAGTTAAAGGGCCTGAATGAGGGTACTGACCCTTTCTCTCTTTCAAATGCAGACCGATTATGAGAAATTCCGCCTGGTTCTGAGGATGCCACTTCCATTTCTGGCCCTGATGAGGGCACTTCCAGTTCCAGTCCTAATGACATCACATCCTGTCCTCTTCTTTAAAATTGCCAGCCGCTCTACTCTGAGCTTCTCACCCTATCTTTAAGGGAAAGCCCAGACACCCTGCGGAGGAAACTCATTTCAGCTGCTTGTATTCGCGATCTTGTTCTTTCGGTCACTACTATTTACTATGTACATATATAGTATATAAAATATATAAACTATCCATCCTCCAACCTACTATATCCTAACTACAGGGTCATGGGGGTCTGCTGGAGGCAATCCCAGCCAACACAGGGTGCAAGGCAGGAAACAAACCCCGGGCGCGCACACCCACCACATACACTAGGGACAATTTAGGACTGCCAATGCAGCCAACCTGCATGTCTTTGGACTGTGGGAGGAAACCCCACAGACATGGGGAGAACATGCCAACTCCATGCAGGGAGGACCCAGGAAGCGAACCCAGGTCTCCTTACTGTGAGGCAGCAGCACTACCACTGCACCACCCTGGCTTTATTATATTATAGTAATTAATAATAGTAGCTCACTACTCAAAACAAAGACTGCCCAGTCTCAAACCTGCAACCTTTAGGTTATAAGGCAGCAGTTCTTATCTCAGAACTATCCAAGAAGACATATTGATCTGTCGATTGACATTTGAGCTTGGGTTTGTAGCTCATTGTCAGCAACATGTAAATTGAATGATTTTTTTCTTTTTTGGTTAAATTCTTGAATAAAAGTGCACGGTTTTATTTGATATTTGGACTAAATTCTTCACACATTATTCACTTCACGTTGTAATGGATGTCCGGGGACCTTGCTCCACTGGGAGGCCTGGAGAAACAGGGGACTGAGAGAGGGACAATTCCTTCCCCAGGTTGCAAGAGGGCGGCCATTCTGGATGATGTAGAAGCCACGGAGCTGGAAGAATCAACCCTGTGGGGATCCATGGCCACTACCAGAGGGCGCTCAAAGGACTATGGAGCCTTGGACTGCAGCACTTCCACCACACCAGGAAGCAGGTACACCCACAGCGCTACCCACTGCGCCACCGTGCCGCCTTACATAAACTATATAAAGTATAAATATATAAAGATAGATAGATAGATAGATAGATAGATAGATAGATAGATAGATAGA
>JANRMT010062796.1:102921452-102934919 GCA_026402145.1 Polypterus bichir lapradei | reverse complement strand
TTAAGAGATGCGTATTCTTTAAGAGAGTTAAGAGATGCGTATTCTTTCAGTTAAATCCGTCTTCGGCAGTGCATTCAAAGTCTATAGTCATTTCGATTGTTTTAATTTTTACAGTTTTACACGTGTGTGTGTGTCATATGCCAAGCCAATGTGAGAATTGATACATTGGCCGTGTTTTCTTATCGCCTTCTTTTCTCTTTGCCTTTTGGGAAGACATTCAAATTTAGGTTGTGCTTGCTCAAGTCGTATTTTGTTAAAAGTTCAGGTTTAAGGTCATTGTTTAAGTTTAAACAATGCCATTCATTGTCTTTAAATTCCTTTGTTTTGATCCTACATTAATTTTGGGATTCAGTGTGTATTTACTTCATGATTTATATGTTCATTATATAATTACGTTTTAGTGTTTAGATATGATTAATCACTATTAATTGCATAGATATATGTGATTAATTAGTTCATTTTTTGTTAATTCCTAGTCTTCATGAATATCTTATACTAGCTATATCCTGTGGCTCTGCCAACATAGTAGTGAAAGAGGACAAACTTTAAAAATCAATAAAAAAAATGTAAAAATATAATTCTGGCCAAGCAGAAGGTAGGTCCACTCTAACGTTAAATGTCGCCACTGTATCTGATCGTGTTCAGCTCTGACGGGAGAGCACTCCCCACGTGGGGAATAAAGCACATGGCCGTGATATCTCTGCCAATCAGCAGCTACCATTTAAAACACACGGAGCTCTGATCTCTCTCTCAAAAACATCAGAAGTTACTCCTTATCAATCTCCACATGTGTGCTCAGTATGAGGGTAAAATTTTCTCTCGTAGAGTTGTCTATGAGTGGATTGAAATGTTCGAAAATGGCCGTACTAGTGTGACGGATGCAGAGAGCGCTCCGGACGTCCAGCTACAGGCATGTGATGATGATGTGAAAGCAGTGGTGCATCAATGGCTATGCACTTAACCAAAAACATTTTTTGCTGATGACATTAAAAAGTTGGTACGACGCTGGGAAAATTGCATCGCAAAGGAAAGTGACTATGCAGAAAAGTGATGTCATTTGTTTTTGATGCTTAACAAATAAAAGTTTAAAAAAAGTGCAGAAACTTTTTGAACATCCCTCGTAAATGTTTGCAAGCTATTGTGACAGGCGACAATGGCCATTCCCCGACCAGGATGCCAGCTGGATGGACGGACCAAGGGAAGAGAGCATTCACAAGGAATTACCTTCCCCGGGACGACAGAGTTATTGTCTGTGGCACCACGGATTTCTGCAGGGCATACTGGGAGTTGGAGTCCTGTTGGGTTCTGTACAACCCTATTTTGGGTTTCCATCACGCCTGGGAGTGATTACTGATAACGCTGATGAGCCACCTGGAGCACTCACATAAAAGGAGCCGCCTCACTCCATTCGGGGAGCCCGAGTTGGGAGGAAGAGGAACGAAGCTTGCTGGAGGAGGAGTGGTGGTGAAGAAGAGAAAGATTGTGCTGTCGACTATGCTGCCGGGGGCTTTGTACTGTACTGATGTGGGGAGCGAGGGAGAAGAGCGCCCCCCCCCCTATAAATATACGTGTGTGTTCCTGAACTTGTGGGCTCTGTGGCTGGGGTGTTCGGGGTTTGGGTAGTTGTACACCCCGGGTCTTCACTCTGTAAACAGTTAAAAATTGCTAAACTCAATGTTAACGCCTGCTATTCCCTGAAGCACCCCACCACAAATATTTCTTCACGTCTTTCCTCACTCTGTTTCGGATGTTAACATCTAATGGGCTGGTCACCATGGAAAACACCTCGGGAATGGGGGACACGTGACATCGATGACATAGCTGCATCAAGGTCAGTCCCGCTTTGTTTGCTGTGTGCGTCGTTGGGTATTTGACTACAATTTTTGGTTTGACGAAATTTATTGAATTGGGCTCGACTCTCAATTACATTTCCCCTGCTGTGGACTCTAAAAGAAACAAAACTGTTTCTTCTCCAGCACGGACATAATGCATGTGTTGTGTTCCAGCCAGGTTCCCCTAGGGTTCTACTCCCTTTTCTATGTATATATATATATTTTTCCTTTAACATTCTTGATCATGTAATTTTTAATATGTCTGTGTATCGTTTGCTGTGTTCCGTGTGTCTTCTGGGTGTTTCCTCAAGAGATGGGGACCTACTGCCTATCATCCTCATGGGGCTGTCCTCAGACCTATAAGCAAGCAGTCCCTTGCGGTTCATTGAATGCACTTGGTAGTTTTGGTGAGCTCTACAGATTTGTCATGGCTTTTAGTGATTATCTGGATTTGTAACCTTAATGTATAAATTCAGTTGCTTTACCCCCTCCCCCCCCCCCCCCCCCCCAAACACACCATCACAATGAAGGAACATCTCACACACCATGGACTGAAAAGAAGACCACACAGCTCAGCAGCCATATTGAGACAGGCATGCAGCCTATTCTGAAGAAAGCTGACCAAGGCCAGGTTTATACTTCATGCTCCTCCAGACGCTACTGCTACACAAGCGTTGTACTGTTTATACTTGCGCGCGTACTTTACATAAATCTGGAAGATTCCACCAGGTGGCAGTGCCAGATACCATCATGGTGAGAACAGGTTTGGCTTCGCTGTGTTGTGAATTGCCTGAAACATCCATTAAATTCTGAGCACACCTTACCGCAATATCTCTGAAAAGGATGTTTAATGATTACCTCCATCAATCCAGGGATGTGCCCATTCCAGCTAGCATTGGGCACGAGGCAGAAACAATCCCTGGACGGGGCATCAGCTCATCACAAGGTGAACACAAGCACACAAATACACTGGCGTCATTTTGGCGGCACCAAATCTGCATATCTTTGGAAGAAAACTGCAACCCACTGTGGAAACCCAGCAGGAAAACATGAGAACTCCAGGCAGGGAATACCAGCGACGTGACTTCATACTGCGAGGAAGTGGCGCTACCACTCCACCACCGTGTCACCCCACATGTGTAATTATTAACAGTATTCATTATTTAAATGAAGTTGACTTATCTGTAAAATGTAACATACATACTTTAAAACATTTCATCATGAAAGTGATATCAAGTATAGCTCTAAAGATTCTAAATGTGCAGAGAGCTGGAATATCAGAAATGTGACGTGTTCTGTGTGGCGATCACCGCCTGCCACTGCTGTCAGTTCAGGAGGAAACCCCAGCAGCAGGCAGCAATTAACAGCTGGGTCTGTTTTAAGATGTCATTTACGGCGGTCTACTTTAATGATAAAGTAAACTACGAGGTTAAAGTGGACATTTCGAGATTAAAGCCAAAACATCCACTTTAATCACAAAATACACCAAATCGCCGTGTCCTTAATTTTTTTTCTGTTGCTCAAATACGCAGCTTTACATTCTGATGCTGTTGTGAAGGTGCAAAAAAAAAGATGGTATGTGAGACTTTTAAAATGTATATATGCATATTGAATATAAAAGCACCGCGAATGCATCTGTATGTTGGCAGTTTGCTTCACCACATCGAACCATTCATCAAACATCGAAGTGCACACATCGATCCCAGAGGATCCTCAAAGCGGCTTGCTGTCACATGTAGATAGTAAACAGAGACTCTGACGTCACATTCCGACTTTTATCACACTGCGACCCCCGACTTTTTGCTGGTACTGTAACTCGTACAAGCTTCACGTTCATTTCTGAGGACCTGCTCAGAGGACGCGTCAAATGATCGCTGGGAATGCGTGGCAGCCATAATGTGTGCGCATACACGTGAGTGTGAAGTATAAACCAGCCCTAAAAATGAGGACTTAACTAAAGACATTTGTTTTTTTGACTATCCATGCTGGATTTGAGTTTCCTTTTTAGGCGACTCCTACTATGCCTTTGGAGCCCCTTGGAGCTTTTTAGCCAAGAAGAGCATTTTTAGTAAATATATATACAGTGGAACCTCAGGTCACCACTGTAATTCGTTCCAAAACTCTGGTTATAATTATTCAAAATGAGTAGGTTTTATGGCTAATACGACTGGCTAACACTTTTTTAATGTCACAATTAAGATTTGTCATTTGCGTAGAAACAACATAAATGGAGTTCATTAAGAAGCAACCGCTCTCAGAAATAATTTCTATGGTTTATTACTGTTAGTATAATTATGTTAGTTTCACATTACTCAATGTGAAGGTTTATAAAAGGGAAAATGTGCCACGACGCAGCTACTTTAAGTGGATTCGGCCAAAGTGAGTGTGTCTGTCGCCTTTACGCATTTGTTTCTACTACACTTGAGATCATTTGTTTGGCTGTCACAATAACTCGCTTTATTTGTGCTTATTAAAGCAAATGATTTTATTGAGATAGAATAATCTGTTATTTTAATTTATTTTATGTATAGAAACAAATAAATTAAATTGGATTAGAAGCACTAATCCTGTAAATTTTTGTTTATTTGAAGAAATGAATTTCATTGGTATAAAATGATCAATTATGTTCATTTATGTTTAGAGAAACAAATGAATTAAATTGGTATAGAATCATCAATTGTGTTAATTTATGTTGTTAAGAACAAATTAGTTTCATTGGTATAAAATCATGAAGAATAGAAATTTTATGTTTCTGAAAACAAATGAATTTCATTGGTTTAAAATGATCAATTATGTTAATTTATATTAATAAAAACATTCATTTTACAGGTACAGAATAAGCAATTATGCTAACTTATCTCTGTGAAAACAAATGAATTGCATTGGTATAAAATGATCATTTACGTTCATTTATATTAATAAAACAGATGCATTTCATTGGTTTAAAATCATCACTTTGCTAACTTATGTCTACGGAAACAAATTAATTTTATTGGTAATGAATCATCAGTTTATGTTTATTAAACAAATTAATTTCATTGGTATAGAATCACCAATCGTGTTAATTTATGTCTATGAAAACAAATGAATTGCATTGAGTATAAAACAATTAATTTTGTTCATTTATATTAATAAAAACAGATGAATTTCATTGGTTTAGAATCATCAAGTTTGCTAACTTATGTCTATGGAAACAAATTTATTTTATTAGTAACAAATCATCAATTTATGTTTATAAATCAAACTAATTTCATTGGTACAGAATCACCAATCATGTTAATTTATGTGTATGAAAACAAATTCATTTCATCAGTAATGAATCATCAATTATGCTAAATTACATCTACGAAAACAAATTAATTTTATTGTTAAAGAATCATCAGTTTATGTTTATAAAAACAAATTAATTTCATTTGTATAGAATCACCAATTGTTCATTTTATGATTATAAGCACAAATGAATTTCATTGGTATAATACGATCAATTATGTTAATTTATTTTCCTGTAAACAAATTAATTGCATTGGTATAGAATCATCAATTTATATAAATTTATTTTTATATTAATTTATGTAATTTATATAACAAATGAATTTCATTGATATATGATGTTAATTTATGTTCATATAAACAAATGAATTTCATTGGTCTCATCAATTACTCATTTATAATACCATTATTTTTACAGGCATAGAATCACCAATCGTGTTAATTTATGTTCATGTGAAACAAATGAATTTCATTGGTATAGAATCATCAGTTTTGCTAATTTATGTCTATGAAAACAAATTAATTGTATTAGTAGAGAATCATCAATTTATGTCTCTAAAAGTAAATGAATTTCTTTGGGTTAGAATCACCAATTGTGTTAATTTACGCTTTGGGAGATGGCTTAAGGGCTTTGGTGATGGTTGTTACCCACCGGACCAGAGGGTGGCGCTGTGTACTAACGGTTTCTCTTGTCCTACCTCTGCAGAACAAAAGATTGACAGCCACTCCATCGCTGACGTCACTTCTACGCCTGTGCACCGGGACCCTCCCCTTCCTGCCACTTGAACTCATAACCCGGATGTTGGCCATCTTCTGTCAGTTCCTATTCAGAACTCTGGTCTGAAATGACTGCTTTGGTTTTATAACATCCAGTTATATGCGGTCACCAAGGTGCTGCGCCACCTCTTTATGTTTGCTTGCGTCCTATTTTACAGTTTATAAAAACAAATTAATTGGTGTAGAATCAGCAATCATGTGAAGCTGTTGTCAGATCAGTTAATTTCTTCTTATGTTTTCCAGTGGAGGAAAAAGAGGTTTTCACATTTAGCTTGTTTTGTTTGTTTACCAGAATGTTTAAGCAGTTTTGGGTTATTTTTAGTGGCAAATATGCCATATTAGCATAATCAATTTGTATGAAGTGACCACCCCCTCTGTGACAAAATTGTGGAATTTTAGTAACCTTCACCTTTTTATGTAACATCAGATGACAGGAAACGCTACACATAACTGATTTAAGGGCTAATGTTAAGGACACCCCAGGGATGCTTTCTGTCTTCTTTTGTGGTTTTTTTTTTTATTGTTCATTGTTTTCTGTTATTTTTTATAAAATTGTTTTGTTCATATATTACTTGTCTAATTAAGTAACATCTGTTATTTTTAACCTATTTATTTTTTAAGCAATTTCTATGGGCAAGAAGTTGTTCTCTGATGTTCCTTATATTTTGTGGGTGGTTCCCTAAAAGTTGAGGCCATCTGTCAATCATTAAGAGACTGCGCCCTGCCCTGTAAAGCCTTATGGGAAATGGAGTCCCTGACCGTTCATTGAGAAGGTGCCTGGTGATTTGGCAAGCTCTTATTTTGGATTATTTATTTCTTTATTTTTACAGGGTCTTTTTATGCCTTCTATTACTGTTTTCTGATTTCTGGTTCTTGCCTTTTAGGGTTAACCCCTTTTGCCTTCTGTTTTGATGTGTTGTTATTTTTGCAGTTTTATTAATAAATCCTCTTTTACCTGCAGTGGGCTGGCACCCTGCCCGGGGTTTGTTTCCTGCCTTGCGCCCTGTGTTGGCTGGGATTGGCTCCAGCAGACCCCCATGTCCCTGTAATTAGGATGTGGCGGGTTGGATAATGGATGGATGGATCACTCTTTTACAAAGATTTTGGTGAAATCTCACAGTACTCCCTATTGTGAGACATATTTTTGAAATACTAGGGGGCTTTGCCCCCCTGCTCGCTTCTCTCGCCAACCTCCCGTCATCTGCTATGTGCCAGCCACTCCGTATCTCTGCCGCTCATGTATGTGGATTTCACTTTCACCAAACACCAAGACTTTTAATTCTCATGGATACGCTTCTTCATTGGGAAGAAACACTACTTTTCCCCGATGGCAACACGAATTAGATGATCTTCAAGTCCCGACGTAAAGTTTAAATCCGAACAATATATTTTATCTCTTTTCGCTGTTCCGTTATTTCCATGATTAATAATTTCCGTTTGTTTGTGCTAATACGATCTTTACTCTCATTTTTTTGAGACTTTTACATTTTTGTACTTTCATTATCTCTAACCTGCTCTGCGTGTGTATCGCGCCAACATTTTTGAATTCTTTACGACGTTCTACTTTGTCATTATTGTGAAGTGAAATTCTGCACAGAACTTGATAAATATTTTGTTATTCATGTTTACCCCCCCTTTAGGAATGGGTCTCTCTGAATTTTACGACGGGATTTGGGCGGAGTGCCTCAAACCAGTATGGCAAGTGTTTCTCTGCTAAAGTCTCTCTCTCAATGCCAAGCTGCCTAACTGCCGAGCTTTACCTTAACATCTGGTTTGGAGGGCATTGGTCTGAAGTATGGCTGTTTGGAATTGGCCTGTATCAGAAGCCTTTAAGTACCATGATGTCCTATTGGCTCTAGGGGTTGGACACCCATCCATCCATTATCCAACCCGCTATATCCTACCTACAGGGTCACGGGGGTCTGCTGGAGCCAATCCCAGCCAACACAGGGCGCAAGGCAGGAAACAAACCCCGGGCAGGGCGCCAAGCCACCGCAGAGGGGTTGGACAGAAAACCTATGAATTTGCTCACTCCCTCACTCTCTATCTCTCTTACCAAACTGCTGAAAGACTATCTCACACCATGAACTGTAAAGGACAACACAATGAAGAGCACAGCTCGGCAGCCATATTGAGACAGGCATGTGGCCTGTTCTGAAGAAAGCTGACCACAAATGATGCCTTAACCAGAGACATTTTAAGTAACTGACAAGTCTGTGTGCCGTCTGAAATTACACATCAGCATTTATCAGGTTGTATGGTTGCCAATATTCAAATGTACTTTGCATATTGTTATTATTTATGAATATTATCAATAATTAAATTGTAACTTAACTCCTGCTTGTCTTTTACTAAACCTGATTGCCTGAGGTTATAGATGTAGAAAGAAAGATGGGGAGAAGTTATAAATACAATATGTCATAAACATTGGTAAGTCTGGGAGATTTGAGGCATTCTGACAAAGGATACACAATAAAGAATACAAAAGGGGAAAGTAGAGTAATACACTCACCTAAAGGATTATTAGGAACACCATACTAATACGGTGTTTGACCCCCTTTCGCCTTCAGAACTGCCTTAATTCTACGTGGCATTGATTCACAAGGTGCTGAAAGCATTCTTTAGAAATGTTGGCCCATATTGATAGGATAGCATCTTGCAGTTGATGGAGATTTGTGGGATGCACATCCAGGGCACGAAGCTCCCGTTCCACCACATCCCAAAGATGCTCTATTGGGTTGAGATCTGGTGACTGTGGGGGCCATTTTAGTACAGTGAACTCATTGTCATGTTCAAGAAACCAATTTGAAATGATTCGAGCTTTGTGACATGGTGCATTATCCTGCTGGAAGTAGCCATCAGAGGATGGGTACATGGTGGTCATAAAGGGATGGACATGGTCAGCAACAATGCTCAGGTAGCCCATGGCATTTAAACGATGCCCAATTGGCACTAAGGGGCCTAAAGTGTGCCAAGAAAACATCCCCCACACCATTACACCACCACCACCAGCCTGCACAGTGGTAACAAGGCATGATGGATCCATGTTCTCATTCTGTTTACGCCAAATTCTGACTCTACCATTTGAATGTCTCAACAGAAATCGAGACTCATCAGACCAGGCAACATTTTTCCAGTCTTCAACTGTCCAATTTTGGTGAGCTCTTGCAAATTGTAGCCTCTTTTTAATATTTGTAGTGGAGATGAGTGGTACCCGGTGGGGTCTTCTGCTGTTGTAGCCCATCCGCCTCAAGGTTGTGCGTGTTGTGGCTTCACAAATGCTTTTGCTGCATACCTCGGTTGTAACGAGTGGTTATTTCAGTCAAAGTTGCTCTTCTATCAGCTTGAATCAGTCGGCCCATTCTCCTCTGACCTCTAGCATCAACAAGGCATTTTCGCCCACAGGACTGCCGCATACTGGATGTTTTTCCCTTTTCACACCGTTCTTTGTAAACCCTAGAAATGGTTGTGCATGAAAATCCCAGTAACTGAGCAGATTGTGAAATACTCAGACCGGCCCGTCTGGCACCAACAACCATGCCACGCTCAAAATTGCTTAAATCACCTTTCTTTCCCATTCTGACATTCAGTTTGGAGTTCTTGACCAGGACCACACCCCTAAATGCATTGAAGCAACTGCCATGTGATTGGTTGATTAGATAATTGCATTAATGAGAAATTGAACAGGTGTTCCTAATAATCCTTTAGGTGAGTGTATATTACTCTACCAAGACAAAACAGTCATCTACTCTTTGTCTTTTATGTCCGGCCCTGGGACGTGGTTAAATCTCTTGGCACAAAGTCTCATCTCGCGGGATATGAAAGTACCTCTCTGAAAAAGTCATGTCTCATCCCAGGATTTTTTTATTATAATAGAGAGATTTAGCTCTGTCTTTTGCACTTTAAAAGCCTGTTCTCCTTTTTGGGGCCTACACAGACCTGAAACCTCCCAATTTTCTAGGGTGACACCTATTTTAGGTGAGTCCAGGTAGGGTTCTGGCCTGTATTTTGAGGGTCTGCTTTGTAGGCCTCACCTTTTTTAGCCATTTGTGTGGTGATTTTTGTGGTTATGATGGTGACTTTGGTTGTGTTTGTCTTTGATTAATCTACACACCCTACACCACATGAGCAAGCATTTCTTCCTGTGGATGTTAGATGGTGACGTAACTTATTAATTACTTTTATATAACTGGCTACTTTGTAATATCATTTAACAATAATGCGGTTGTGATTGGACGACTTGCCAGTTTAATGAAAATGTCAAACTAAATTTTCTGGAAGCAAATTGTTTTATGTTTGTAGAGTTCTCTATTACTCTGCTTTGCCCTTTTGTATTCTTTATTGTGTATCCTTTGTCAGAATGCCTCAAATCCCACAGACTTACCACTGTTTATAAGGTATTGTACTTTATAACGTATCCCCACCTTCCCTTCTACATCTATAACTTCAGGCACTTTATAGGTGTAGTAAAAGACAAGCAGGAGCAAAGTTACACTTTAAATAATGTACTATTCATATATAATATAATATTCATAACTAATAACAATATGCAAAGTACAAGTGAATATTACAACCTGATTAATGTTGCTGTGTAGTTTCAGGTGGCGCACCGACTTGTTAGTTACTTGAAATGTCTCCAGTTAACTCATCATTTTTAGTCAGCTTTCTTCAGGGTGGAGTTGTGGCTCTGAGCAATCGAAAGGTTGCCGGTTCAACTCCCGTAAAACGCCAAAAGTGACTCAACTCAGTTGGGCCCTTGAGCAAGACCCATAACCTGCAATTGCTCCATCCTGGGTATGACGTTAATCTGCATCCAGGCCTGCATGTAGGCCCTCCAACCTTCAGGGACAAAACCTGGCGGTTGGTGGCAGGTTTGGCTCTCCAGCCACCATAAAAAACCTCACGGTGTTCCATTCCATCTGAATTAGTTCTGAGGGGGTCGCCCATCTCCTGGCATGCACTCGGGTCCTAATCTGGGATCCTGAGTTGGTTTGTAATGTGGTGGGTGCGGAAATGTGCTGTATCAGTGCCTGCTCCTAACCTCTCTTCTTCAGGTCTCAATATGGCTTCTGAGTTGTGCTTCCCAGTGTGCTCTTCTTTTCAGTCCATGGCGTGTGAGATGCTCCTTCATCATGATGGTGTGAGAGAGGGGGAGAGGTAAAGGCACCCAAATTTATACATTCTTTGTCCAAATCCAGGGTGTCGTGCTACAGAATGGCCTCTGATTCAAACCAATCCCAAACGGCCGTACTTTAGACCAATGGGGGCACACAATACCTTTCACACCTGCACCCCAAGCCATTTGTTGAGCTGATGCTTGCCAGCTGGGGAGCTGACTGAGAGGGTCCTGCAGAGAATCACTTGCCAAACTGGTTTGAGGCACTTCCACCGACCCTCTCATAATATTTCTCACTCATTCCTAAACATGAATGCTTCTCACCAATGAAACACTAATATTATATTTGCTTCGTCTAAATCTATATATATGTCAGTGTGTGTGTGTGTGTGTGTGTGTGTATGTATGTTCCAGCATCAGGTCCTAAAGGCTGGAGCAATTTTCATGAAACTTGGTACACATGTTTCTCATTGGTTGACTAAAAATACTGTAGGGTGAAATCAACCCTAACCCACCCCATTCTGGGTAGAGTGAGGGGTGATCTTGCGGTCTTGTATGCCCGTTATCATCCAGTTGACACTCAGAATGACCACCGGAGGGCGAGCTGGAGGTGACTGCCAGCATTCTTTATGTTTGGCACCACCGTGCCCGCTTGTTGCTTTTCAAATTTAATAGAGTTAGCTAGGTTGGCATCCTAACTATTTTTGGGTCTCATTGTGTCTTTGTGACTTGAGCCATCATATATACTCAGCAAAAAAAGAAACGTCCCTTTTTCAGGACTGTGTATTTCAACAATAATGTTTTAAAAATCCAAATAACTTTACAGATCTTCATTGTAAATTGTTTAAACAATGTTTTCCATGCATGTTCAATTAACCATAATCAATTAATTAACATGCACCTGTGGAATGGTCGTTAAGACCTTAACAGCTTACAGAAAGTAGGCATTTAAGGTCACAGTTCTAAAAACGCAGGACACTAAAGAGACTTGTCTACCGACTGTGAAAAACACCCAAAGAAAGATGCCCCGGGTCCCTGCTCATCTGCGTGAACGTGCATTAGGCATGCTGCAGGGAGGCATGAGGACTGCTGATGTGGCTAGGGCAATAAATTGCCATGTCCACACTGTGAGACGCCTAAGACAGCGCTACAGGAAGACAGGAAGGACAGCTGATCATCCTCGCAGTGGAAGACCACGTGTAACAACACCTGCACAGGATCGGTACATCCGAATATCACACCTGCGTGACAGGTACAGGATGGCCACAACAACTGCCCGAGTCACACCAGGAACACACCATCCCTCCATCAGTGCTCAGACTGTCCGCAATAGGCTGAGAGAGGCTGGACTGAGGGCTTGCAGGCCTGTTGTAAGGCAGGTCCTTACCAGACATCACCAGCAACAACGCCGCCTATGGGCACAAACCCACCTTCGCTGGACCAGACAGGAGTGGCAAAAAGTGCGTGAGTTTCTGCATGACAGCAATGTCAGTGTTCTGCCATGGCCAGCGAAGAGCCCAGATCTCAATCCCATTGAGCACGTCTGGGACCTGTTGGATCGCAGGGTGAGGGCTAGGGCCATTCCCCCCAGAAATGTCCAGGAACTTGCAGGTGCCTTGGTGGAAGAGTGGGGTAACATCTCACAGCAAGAACTGACAAATCTGGTCCAGTCCATGAGGAGGAGATGCACTGCAGTACTTCAAGCAGCTGGTGGCCACACCAGATACTGACTGGTACTTTTGATTTTGAGCCTCCCTTCATTCAGGGACACATTGTGAAACATTTTTAGTTTATGTCTTATGGTGTTGACTCTTTTAGTGTTCATACAAATATTTACACATTAAGTCTACTGAAAGTAAAAACAGTTGAATGTCAGGGGACGTTTCTTTTTTTGCTGAGTATATATATATAAATATATTGTGACAGATTAGGGTTTCTTCGCACCCTTGTACCCTCAGACCACACGTCAGACACCAGATAAAAAGTCCAATTATTATTTATTATAATGATAAAGTGCACAAAGCACGCTCCTCTCAACAATACTCAATAAACAAATAAACAATAACCAATCCTCCAAACTCCCAGACACTTAGCCACCCTGCCTCCCAACTCAGCTCGTCCGTCTGGGATTTCCCACAGTCCTTTATAGTCATTGACCCGGAAGTGTTTGTCCCTCAGTCCGTGTGACTTTCTATCACTTCCGGGTCAGTTAAAAACTTTGCTTTTTCTTCAGCCCCGAAGTATATCATTTCTTCCGTTCCCATGACTTGGAAATACTTCCGGGCTGTACGTAAAATATAAATCCCTGGGCCTCCCTGCAGCAACTCCTGGCGGCCCCCATGGTATCCAGCAGGGCTGTATATTATGACTCCACTGTCCATGATTCCCTGCTGGCATTCGGGGCACCTCTATGCTGCAAGGAGGGCTCCATCTAGCGGCCTGGGGGTATTGGCCGGGATGAATGGCCAGGCA
>JANRMT010062796.1:102906718-102921352 GCA_026402145.1 Polypterus bichir lapradei | reverse complement strand
ATATATATATATATATATATATATATATATATATATATATATAAATAATATATAAAGCAGACTGTAACAATCTTGCAGTCTTGTATGCATGTTATCATCCAGTTGACACTCGGAATGACCATCAGAGGGTGAACTGGAGGTGACTGGCAGCATTCTTTATGTTTGGCACCACTGCGCCCACCTGTTGCTTTTCAAATTAAATAGAGTTGGCCAGGATGGCATCCCAACTATTTTTGGGTCTCATTGTGTCTTTGTGACTCGAGCCATCTATATATATATATATCTTGTATATAAAGTGGGCTGTAACAATCTTGCACTATTGTATGTACTTATGTTATCATCCAGTTGACGCTTGGAACGACCACCAGAGGGCGAACTGTACGTGACTGCTTTTCAGATTAAATAGAGTTGGCCGGTTCTGAGTGTCAACTGGATGCTAACAGACATACAAGACCGCAAGACAAGCACACTAGTGAGTCTTCATTGTTTACTAATTGATTTTTATTTTTAAAGTTGTTTTTTTTTAATTATATCTTTCTCAAACAATTAAAAAAAAATAAACAGTTCATTTTCCTTCTGGGCAATGGCAGGTAATTCAGCTATGTTAGACATACAAAATATTTATCAACTTATTCACACAATTTCACAGTTAAAGTTTGTTTAATTGGTAGGAAGTTATCATGTAATTCCAGTGTGTGCAATCAACCTACTTAAATGTTGTTAATGTTCCGTAATTTGGTTTAGCGGGACTGTTTTATGCTCACAGAATGTCAATTAAAATAAGATAAGCTGCGTTCACCTAATTCCTTGCACTCTGATTGGCGTAACTCATCTGAGCCGAGTTTGAACTACTTGTAATATTTACGAGGATATTTTACATGTAATTGAATTCAATTTGTTTTTTTGTTCAAGTGCTTATTTAATCTCTTTTTCAAGGGATGCAGTGCACAGCCTTTTCCAATAGGGGGCATACCAGTTAATGCATTGAAGTTTGGGGACACCGCAGTCCAAAAGGTCACAGGAACTGCTGGGGTTGCTAATAAGATACATAGGTAAGCACAAATGTTAATGACGTTCGGCTTTTGGTTTTGTGCTGAGCAAGCAGACACTTTATGAATGATTACCACCACGCTGCGAAGGCCAGGAAGTAATGAATCTTCTGTGGTGACCCTTACCAATGTCACCAGCTGGGCTTATTAAGAAGACTGCAGTCAAAGGCATCTTCTGGATGGAAAATTGAAAGCCGTGTCAGCCGTTGATCAATGAGAGAGGAGAGAAGGCCAAAAGTAGGGAAAGAAAAAAGTGGGATTGTGGGAACAGCAAATCACAGCGGGGTGGAAAAAAAAAGTAAACGTGAGAAAGTCTTTATTAGAACTTTTTATGACGTTTTGTAAATGTTACAACATTAGAACAACTGTGATGAGAACATCCCAACCAACTCGTCCATCCTATTCACCTCGATTGTCCAAAACTACAATCAAGTGGAGTTCTGCGCTCCACCACACATCTCGATCATTTATTCTAATTGTCTCTCAGTCTTTGCATGAGGAAAAACTTTCTAACACAAAATCTGCCCCCAGTTTCTCACCGTGTTTAAAACTTTGCCAAAGATGAGGCCGACTGAGAGAGGAGATGTTAACCAAAGCCAAAGTCAATTTGTAATATCGATTGTTACTTCTGTTAAAAGGAAAGAGCAGAAGGCGTAAAAAGGTTTGGGGATGGCCATCCCGTATAGTGAAAAAAATGCGAAATCAGCAATCAAACACGAACCTGGATCTTGATTTTGTAATGACCATTTAATGACCTCATGGGCACGGCCATCAGCAGTGTGTCTGTCTGCGGAGAGAATGTCGACCTCATCGAGAGGTTTACCTACCTCGGCAGTGACATTCATGTGACCCTGGTGACTCTTCCTATGAAGTCAGTAGACGGATTGGGAGAGCATGAGGGGTCATGAGGTCGCTGGAAAGGCGTGTGTGGCACTCCCAATATCTTTGCAAAAAGGACGAAGGTCCAAGTCTTTAGAGTCCAGAGGCCTCATGCATAATGCTGTGCGTATAATTCAAACTATAACATGGCGTATGGACAAAAGCGCAAATGTGCGTACGCACAAAAAAATCCAGATGCATAAATCTGTGCGTTTGCCAACTTCCACGTTCTTCCACTCCATAAATCCCAGTCAGCGTGAAAAGTAACACACGTGCACGTGCCTGCTGTCCCGGCGAAAAACTCCTCCAAGAATTACGCCTCTTTGAATATGCAAATCAATATCAATAGCCCTTAAGCTCAGCGCTCTGTGAAAAGGCAATGGCAAAAGCACGGGGGGAAATAGAAGAATTTCAGTGAATAACAAGTGGAGGCAAAGAAAAAACTATTTGTTGGTTTAAACAGTGGTATAAACAAGAAAGGAAGTTGATCGAGTGACATAGCGTGTCGGAGAAACTTGAAAGTTCAAGTTCACAAAGTCGCACAGTGCCAGAAATTAAAAAGAAGTTGTCAGATATCAAAGTTGCCGTGAAAAGGCAAGTCGTAGCCCACCGTCTGAGTGTCATATGGAAGCTTATTAGGGTACAGAGAAAAATACATAAATAGGGTCACAGTGGGGAAAAAGCACGGAATGTCAACTTTAATCTCGAAATTTCCACTTTAATCCATCCATCTATCCATTATCCAACCCAATATATCCTAACTACAGGGTCACTGGGGTCTGCTGGAGCCAATCCCAGCCAACAAAGGGTTCAAGGCAGGAAACAAACCCTGGGCAGGGCACCAGCCCACCACGGAGCGCGCGCACACACACACACTAGGGACAATTTTTAATCGTCAATGCACCTAACCTGCATGTCTTTGGACTGTGGGAGGAAACCCACGCTGACACGGAGAGAACATGCTGGGAGGCGAACCCAGGTCTCCTTACTGCAAGGTAGCAGTGCTACCCACTGCGCCACCGTGCCACCCTCCACTTTAATCACGTAGTTTATTTTGTCATTAAAGTAGAACATCATAAACTTCATCTTAAAATTATTTCATTTGCTAGTTTGTCAAATCCCATCGTAACTAAAGTAGCACATTTAATGCTTTGTTTTGTATGTGTTCTTCTATGTGCTCTATGTGTGTGAATCACTACCTGCTTCTTAAACGGGCTTTCTCTTCCTCCGACAGGACGCAGAATCCATTACATTAGTGATATTACAGCTCTCTGAATAATTAAAATACTGAGATGTATACGTGATATCATTTTCATGATGATAGGAATTAAATAACGTTATTAAACATGGGAACACGGTGGCGCAGTGATTGTTCATGTCTCATGCAAGATGCTTGCTGCGCCGTGCACGACCTTCCATAAAATAATTTATTGCAGCAGTGCTGTCTCTTTCAAACGTCTTTTCTGTCCTTACTTTTCTTTCTCCAAGTAACCAATCGCCATACAATCAACTCTGTAATAGACATTAAGCCATCTGTAAGTTTACGACGGCGATTTTTCAAAATTTTTAAGGAACATTGAAATATCTTCGTAGTACGTGTTTAATTATTCTATCCGTCTATCCTTCCAGTGTTGTGTCAGCACCAGTAAGAATACAGTACAAGGCAGGAACAATACGTGAACGGAGCGCCAGCGGCTCACTAGCACTGCGACAACGTATCGTCATATGTTTAATTATTAACAATATAGATTATTTAAATGATGTTAACATTTTATCTGTATAATATAATAAACATATTTTGCTGCATTTCATCTTAAAAATGACATTGTCATCATATGTTAATATGCGCTTTATAAAGTGGCTCAGGTTGTGCGATATTATAACTGTAGTGCAAGTTTACAGTGAGGTGATTGTACTTATAAGTAGTGAGAGTAATATGGAAAAAGATAATCCGCTGTGGCAACCCTAACGGGAGCAGCTGAAAGAAGAAGAAGAAGAAGAAGGTGCAGTGAGAGTAACAACGCTAAAGCAGTTATGGTATTTGGAATAGTTTGGCCATTCTGTGGACCATATTATTGTTACTGGTTAATTACAATCAGATGTATTACACTAATAAACGATATGCGGTTAATTTCAGTGTATTTATAAAGCCGCGTCAGGGATGTGGATCTAAAAAAGAAAGATAAACCACACAGGAACAAAGCACTGCTTTGACGCTGGGTGCCGCCAGTCTGCAAAACCGAGCGGAGAGCTTGCGTACGCCAAGCATTTAGCTACTGTGAGAATTTGCGTGGCTTTACGCCAAGTTTAGGTTTTATACATCGCGATTTGAGCGTGGAAACGTGCGTACGCACCATTTATACATGAGGCCCCAGGTGCTTCCTGTTTGCGAGACATGGACGCTATCCAGTGTAAATATTTGTGATGCATCATCTGTTGGAATGATAAAGGCATAGACGGACACACGAATAGACACACAGGCACTTGTTCTTTTATTAAAGTTACTTCCGAAGAGTTCACATTTTTTTCTTGCCAGTACATGAATGAATGTAGGAATATAAGCTAGGGTGGTATGGTGGCACAGGGATTACTGCTGCTGCCTCACAGCTTCTGGGATCTGGGTCCACTCACTGTTGGTTTCTTCTCACCATGTCCTCTTGGCATTTCTCTAAATTCTCTTGCTCTGCTCCCATGGATGTTCAACTGAGGCTCTAAATTGGACTAGGGTTGTTGGGAGTTGGTAGGGGGCATCATCCAGCGTTTCTTCTTATCTGCTGTTCTCTGTACAGACTCCAGCTCCATGCAGCCTTTCATTGGAATAAGGGATTTTATAAAATAAAACGCATGAATGAAAAATTCATATTAAATGACTTTTATCTAAATTGATTTCACTCTTCTTTAAACTACTGTCTAATTTCACAAGACTAAGTCCTTTGCTGAAGGGCAAAATGGCACTGCCAATGCTTTGAGAGCAAACCTGGGATATTGTGAGAGGTGCACCCAATTGCCAGTTCCTCAATGTTATCTTTACTCATCCATCCGTTTTATAAACCCTGTTTACAAATGTTGAGGTTTTGCATATTCAGTTTACATCCTTGTTGAATTTCTCTGGTAGTCCCGTTTCTCCCACTTTCCTCAGACTTGTGGGTTAGATTGACATACAGTTAGGAATTGGCCCATTAAGAGTGGGTGAGTATAAGTGTACTCTGTGACCAACACCACTTGTGTTATCTACCTGTGAAGGATGGGAGGACAACACTGGGTAACCAGGTTTCCTGGCACACTCCAAAAATGCACTCTTAAAGTGTTGTGAAAAAAGTATTTGCCCCCTTACCCAATTGTCCTGTTATAATGACTGTTATAATTCTGTATGGAGGATTGTCATTTCTGGCGGCATGGTGGCACGGTGGTAGTAAGGTTTTATATCCCGAGTTCTCCCAGCATGTGTGTTCTCCCGTGTCCATTTGTAGTAATGCATTTTATTACTGCAAATATTTGTGATACGCCATCTGTTGGAATGACATATGCAATACATTTTACTTGCATTACAAAACTGCATTCTAATAGATGTGTATATCTCTGTTATATGCCATTTCATATGGGATTCATTGAAAAAAGTGTTAATGTTTGCGATGCGCCATCTGTTGGAATTACAAATGCAATGCACTTTATTACTAGAAATGCTTGTGATGCACCATTTTTAGAATGAAAAATGCAATGCATGTGTCTCTGTTATATGCCACTTGGTATGGGATTCGTAAAGCATGTTAATGTTTGTAATGCGCCAACTGTTGGAATTACAAATGCAATGCACTTTATTATACAAAACTTTGTGATTCATAATCTGTTGGAATGACAAATGCAATGTGTATGTCTCTGTTAATTCCCATATAGTTTGGGATTTTTTTAAAACAGTGTTAATGTTTGTGATGTGCCATCTGTTGGACTTACACAATGCATAGGTCTCTGTTATGTGCCATTTGGTATAAGCTTTGTAAAAGCAGTGTTAATATTTATGATGCGCCATATGTTGGAATGGAAAATGCAATGCAGTTTTATTGCTATAAATGTTTGTGATGCACCCTCTGTTGGAATGACAGATGAAATGCAAATGTCTCTGTTATGTGCCATTTTGGTATGGGACTAGATATAGGCAGTGTTAATGTTTGTGTGTTAATGTTTGTGATGTGCCATCTGTTGGAATGACAAATGAACCATATTTGTCTGTGTGACAGATAGGGGGTGCTATCGCTCCCTTAAACCCTTGTCCAAGACACCAGACACCAGATAAAAGTCCAATAATTGACTTTATTTATTAACAACAGTGCACAAAGCACACTTCTCTCCACAATACTCATTAATCACTACAATAATTTTCAATAAACCAACCCTCCACTTCCAGACGCGTTGCCACCCTTCCACCCAGCTCAGCTCCTCATCTGGAGTTCCCAGAGTCCTTTTATATTCCCTGACCCGGAAGTGTTCCCAATCCCCAGTCCGTGTGATTCCTTATCACTTCCGGGTCAGATAAAAAGTCTTCTTCACCCCGGAAGCACGTCACTTCCGCTGTCGCTTTGCCTATGACGCACTTCCGGGTTATAGGGCACATGTGACTCTCTGGGCCTCCCTGCAGCGTCCTCTGTTGGCCCCTGGGGTATTCAGCAGGTTTGTAGGGGAAAACTCCATAATCCATGATTCCCTGCTGGTATCCGGGGCACCTCCATGCTGCAGGGAGAGCTTCATCTGGCGGCCTGGGGATATTGGCCGGGATGACAAGCCGGCCATAGACCACATCTGTTATATGGTAAGAGATTCGTTAAAAAAAGTATTAATGTTTATGATGTGCCATCTGTTGGAATGGCATATGCAATGTGTATGTCTCTGTTATATGCCATATGCTTTGGGATTTGTTTATAATGCACCATCTGTTGAAATGCAATAAATAGGTCTTTATTATGTTGTATTTGGTATTAGCTTTGTGAAAGCAGTGTTAATATTTGTGATCTGCATTTTATTACTACAAAGGTTTTTGATGCACCATCCGTTGGAATGACAGAGACATAGCAACTCAACAGACACACTGGCACTTGTCCTTTTATTCAGATAGATGGCGGGTTATGTACTCTTCAACAGAAAGATGTCATTGCAAGAAAATGTAAAAAACTGATTTTTAAGTAAATAAATGAAAATGAGTTCACATATAAACAAAGAAAAAATACATATGTGATATGCTTGCATATTTAACCTTACTAGTATTTTAGAAAGTGTTCAGAGCCCTCCATTTTCTGCACTCTGTGTTGTAGACTTAATTTTAAATGCATACTTTTGACATTTGTGTCCATCAATCTACACTCAATGACCCATCATGACAAGGTGGCAACATGTTTACAGAAAGATTTGAAAATTGATTTGCAAAAACAAAGAATTGGCTGAAGGAAGTGCCGCTTTATAAGCGGCCCTCATTTGAAGCGGGTCAATGCTGGCCTCTGGGTGTGACAATGGCCGGTCGCTTCCCAGTCAGCTAATCCCTCCAAGGCTGCAGAATCAGAAACGTTTGTCCTCATTTGTGTTGTGGTCAGCGAGATAAGGACGTGTTGGAAGTCAAGATTTGTGTGAAGCTATGCCAGCAGATCATGCCCAGAATGGTGCCAGGAAGGTCAGGTGTTTCCAGTTTCATTTAAAGCTCTGCTTTTTCTCTTTATGGCAGCCTAACAACGCACTGCCGAGAGATAACGGAGTCCAGTGAAGGGGGTTCAAAGGGATTTACAGAGGCGACAACCAAATAAATGAGCTCCGCTTGCTCCCCTTGCTGATTCGGCACCTTATCACGGTCAGTGCAGACAATACGATGAAGGCCCACCATTTGAAGAGTGTTTAATGTCAAACAACACAACGTGATAAAGGAGCGGCAAAGGCCGTCTTTGGGGTCACGGTGCATATCACGCACAGCCCACCTTGGCTGGGATTTTTTTTTTTTTTTTAATTTATTATAAGGCTGCGCATTTTAAGCTATGCTCTTCATTTTTTTTTTTTTGTGAAAAATTAGTCATGTCTTAGTTTAAACACTTGGGGGCGCCACTCATAAAACAATGATAAACTCATTCAAAATCAAAAAGATGCTGCAATTATGAAAAGCTTCACCGTCTTAAAGAAGTTGCTGGCAATCACTTGACTGCCCAAAGATCACAATGTTGAAAGACAGAAACAACTCAAGCCCCTTGGGATAGCAATCACTATGTAAGGCGCTATATACATCAGTGCCACCACAAACCTCCCAATCTTACAAGCTTTTCAGGACACATTGCAAATTCTTGATGGTTCCTCATACTGCACGTCCTCCAAATGAAACTGCAGTTTTGGGTCCTGCATTGCCGTGGAAATGTCCGCTTTTTAATTACATGAACTTTCATGTTCACTTCTCCCAAAAGACATATGAAGAGAACAGCAATGTAACATTAAAGGAAAAGACAGCCAGGAAGTTAGTTCCTTTCTTCCATCCATCCATCCATTCATGTATTTAATTAACCCACTTAGCCTAAGCTCAAGGTTGAAGGAAACAAGAAACTGTCCCAGCAGGACTGGGCACAAAGCAGGAACTTAACCTGGATGGGACATCAGTTTGTCACAGGTCACATCCATCCCACGATCCAGGGGTTTAACCCTAACCGGAACCCATCCCAGCTGCACTGAGAACAAGGCAGGAGCTCGTCCATTCAACTCCTTACTAAAACTACCATTCATCCATCTGGGCATCCATGTATTTATCTAGGCAAGCATTGCCAGAAACCAAATTCAGTCTCAGCAGTACTGGGCACAAAGCAAGAACTTAACCTGGATGGGACATCAGTCTGTCACAGGTCACATCCATCCATCAATCTATTTAATTAGCCCACTTAGCTCAAGCCTAGGGTTGTATGAAGCCAGAACCAGGCCCAGCCACTCTGATGACAAGGCAGGAGCCACGTCAGAAGGGGACATCCCTTGTCACAAGCTACAATCGCTCGTCCATTCAACTCTTTACTAAAACTACCATCCATCCATCTGGGCCTCCATCTGTTTACAGTCATATGAAAAAGTTTGTGAACCCCTCTCAAGTTGCACTCTCCTTTCAACAATAAAGATACCAGTGGTATGTCTTTCATTTTCTAGGAACATCGGAGTACTGGGGTGTTTTCTGAACAAAGATTTTTAGTGACGCAGTATTTAGTCGTATGAAATTAAATCAAATGTGAAAAACTGGCTGTGCACAAATGTGGGTCCCCTTGTCATTGTGCTGATTTGAATGCCTGTCACTGCTCAATGCTGATTACTTGGTTGGCTGAGCTCGTGAAGCCTTGAACTTCATAGACAGGAGTGTCCAATCATGAGTGGTAAAAGGTATTTAAGGTGGTCAATTGCAAGTTGTGCTTCCTTCCCTTTGACTCTCCTCTGAAGAGTGACAGACAGCATGGGATCCTCAAAGCAACTCTCCAAAGATCTGAAAACAAAGATTGTTGAGTCTCCTGGTTTAGGGGAAGGCTACAAAAAGCCATCTCAGAGGTTTAAACTGTCAGTTTCAACTGTAAGGAATGGAATCAGGAAATGGAAGGCCACAGGCACAGTTGCTGTTAAACCAACCCAGGTGTGGCAGGCCAAGACAAATACAGGAGCAGCATATGCACAGGATTGTGAGAATGGGTACAGACAACCAACAGATCACCTCCAAAGACCTGCAAGAACATCTCGCTGCAGATGGTGTATCTGTACATCGTTCTACAATTCAGCACAATTTGCACAAAGAACATCAGTATGGCAGGGTGATGAGAAAGAAGCCCTTTCTGCACTCACGCCACAAACAGAGTCGCTTGTTGTATGCCAATGCTCATTTAGACAAGCCAGATTCATTTTGGAACAAAGTACTAATTTGGTGGGGGTCCCATCATGCTGTGGGGCTGTGTAGCTAGTTCAGGGACTGGGGCCCTTGTTAAAGTCGAGGGTCGGATGAATTCAACCCAATATCAACAAATTCTTCAGGATAATGTTCAAGCATCAGTCACAAAGTTGAAGTTACTTAAGCAGGGGTTGGATATTCCAACAAGACAACGACCCAAAACACAGTTGGAAATCTACAAAGGCATTCATGCAGAGGAAGAAGTACAATGTTCTGGAATGGCCGTCACAGTCCCCTGACTTGAATATCATTGAAAATCTATGGGATGATTTGAAGCAGGCTGTCCAGGCTCGGCAGCCATCAAATTGAACTGAACTGGAGAGATTTTGTATGAAGAATGGTCAGAAATACCTCCATCCAGAATCCAGACACTCATCACAGGCTAAAGGAGGACAGCGTCTAGGGGCTCAAAGGAGCAAAAGGAGGCTCAACTGAGTATTGATGTCATATCTCTATTGGGGTGCCCACATTTATGCACCTGTCTAATTTGGTTATGATTCATATTTTCTGTTAATCCAGTAAACTTAACGTCACTGCTGAAATCCTGTTTCTATAAGGCATGTCAGATATTAAAAGGAAGTGGGGGTCCCAAACTTTTTTATATGACTGTATCTAGGCAAGCACTGCTTGAAGCCACATTCAGTCTCAGCAGTACTGAGCACAAGACTGGGACTAACCCTGGCGGGGACATCAGCTTGTCACAGGTCACATTAATTTCATCCATCCATTCATCCATCCATCCATACATCAATCTATTTAATTAACTCACTTAGCTGAAGTCTAGGGTGGTATGAAGCCAGAACCCGGCCCAACCTCACTGAGCACAAGGCAGGAGCCACGTCAGAACAGGACATCCTCTGTCACAAGCCACATTCACTGGTCCATTCAACTCTTTACTAACACTACCTTCCATCTATTTATCTAGGCAGTTACTGCAAGAAGCCACATTCAGTCTCAGCAGTACTGAGCACAAGTCAGGAACTGATCCTGGATGGGACATCAGTCTGTCACAGGACACATCCATCCAACGATCTATGAATTTAAATAGCCCACTTAGCCCAAGCTCAAGGTTGTAGGAAACCAGAAACTGTCCCAGCAGGACTGGGCACAAAACAGGGACTTTAACCTGGATGGGACATCAGCTTGTCACAGGTCACATCCATCCAACAATCCATGATTTTAATTAACCCACTTAGCCGAAGCCTAGGGTGGTATGAAGCCGGAACCCAGCCCAGCCACTCTGAGCACAAGGCAGAAGCCACGTCAGAAGGGGAGATCTCCTGTCACTTGTCCATTCATCTCTACTAAAACTACCATGCATCTGAGCATCCATCTATTTATCTAGGCATGCACTGCTTGAAGCCACATTCAGTCTCAGCAGTACTGAGCACAAGACAGGGACCAACCCCGGAGGGGACATCAGCTTGTCACAGGTCACATCCATCCATCCATGTATTTAATTAGCCCACTTAGCCCAAGCTCAGGGCTGTAGGAAGCCAGAAACCGTCCTAGCAGGACTGGGCAGAAAGCAAGAACTTAAACTGGATGGGACATCAGTCAGTCTGTCACAGGTCACATCCATTCATCCATCCAGTCATCAATCCATTCATTTACTTGACCCTGAATATGACAGCAGTCTGTCACAGGTCACATTTATCCAGCCGCTATATCTCTCTCCATCCATCTATTCATTTATTTAATCCTGCATGTGACAGCACTCTGTCAAACGTCACATCCTTCCATCATCCAACTGACTGGCCATAAGCTAGAAACCAGTTCAAGACAGGGCACCAGTGTATCAGAGGTCACATGTATACGTCAACTCATCTGTTTATTTAAAACTATTTTAATGTAATTTAAGGTCACAAGAAGCCACATCCAGTCCCAGAACTGGTCACAAGGCAGGGGACTAATCCTGACTGGGACACCAAAAGTCACATTCACTCATCTGTTCTACTACCATCCGTCGGTGTGTCCATCAGTTTCCCTAGGTAAGGGTTGCTGGAGGCCATGTCCATTCTCGAGCACAAAGGCAGCCAGTGATCATGAGATGAGACACCAGCCTGTCGCAGGTCACAGTCACTCATCCATCCATCCATCCATCTATCATCTGTTCATTTATTTAAGTAACCCACTTGGACCAAAGTCATCGTTATAGGAGTCCCACAAAGCAGGGGTTACACCTGAACGGGGTGTCCATCATAGTGATCAACCCACCAACTAATGAATGACCTAATGCTTGAGTTTTAGATGCCATTAAAATGAAATCAATTAATCAATCAGTCAGTGTGTGAAGAAGTGAAAGGCTCAAAGAAGCAATAAATGAATGAGCTAATCAATGAAAGAAAGAATGAACCATTCAATCAATAAAGGTATGAATGAATGAATGAATGAATTGATCAATCACTCAACTAATGAAAGAACTAATGAGTGAATGAATTAATACTCTAGTTATAAAAGATCAATTAATGAATCAGTGTCTGAATGAATGAATGAATGAATGAAAGGGAAAATAATCAATCAGTAGATGTATGAATGAATCAATTGGTTGATCAATCAATCAACTAATGAATGAGCTAATGTGTGAATGAATGAACACCATTATCAACATCAATTAATCAATTAGTGTGTAAATGAATGAATGCATAAATGAATGAATGAACCGATCAATGGAGGAAAGAATTCAATTAATCAGTAAATGTATGAATAAATCAAGTGATTGATCAATCAGTCAACTAATGAATGAACTAATGTGTGAATGAATGAATACTCTAGTTTCAGATATCATTATCAGCATCAACTAATCAATCAGTGTGTGAATGAATGAATGCATAAATGAATGATTGAATTGATCAAAGAAGGAAAAAATAAATCAATTAATGAGTAGATATACACATAAATCAATTGATTGATCAATCAATCAAGTAATGAATGAAATAATCAGTACATGAATAAATGCTTTGGTTTTGGATGACACTATAAAACGTTACTCAATCATCAACTACTAGGTGAATGAATGAATCAAAGAATCAATGAATGAACTAACTAATCAATAAAGGAAAGAATGACACAATCAATCATTAAATGTATAAATGAATCAATTGATCAATCAATCAAATAACTAATGAATGAACTAATGAATGAATGCTCTTCTTTCAGCATCACATAATCAATCAATGTGTGAATCAATTAATCAATCAGTCAGGGTGTGAGTGAAGTAATCAATCAAGTGTCTGTTACTATCCCAAAGACACGCATCTTTTGTTAACTTTAAATTGGCTCACAGTATGGCAGTTTGGGTTAAGAAACAGGATGGATGGATGGATGCCAATCACTGAGGGCACTCCAGCACGCGCCCTCTCACCCCAACGAGCCTTGCTTTATCAATTGCTAATCCTAATCTTGGTCTTTGCCCCTTTCAGAGAAAGAAGGTTAGGAAAAACAATGGAAGGACAGATGGTGTGCTCAATATCCACGGTGAGCTGTTGTGTACTTTGGGTGCACATCCTCACCCTTCCCTCTTCACCCTTTGATTTCATTAACCAATTTTGGGCACTTAAAGTAGTTAACTCAGAGATGAGGCATTTGGCCTTTTTTTTTTTTTTTTTTTTTTTTTTTTTTTTTGCCCATTGGAGAATTTCTTCCCTTCATTCCAGTTCCAGTGAAGCGTGACACCAGCTACACGGCTGACAGCTCTTCCAGCTTTTTAAATCCAGGCTATTTTTTTCGTTTTGTTTCTTTTTATTGGACAATTATGATGTGCCAACAACAGAATAAGGGAATAGGGTTTGGATTTCTAATAATGCCATATGTTTCCTGCTGGATAACACAGTTTTAACAGATTGGTGCCAGGTGGCATGATTCACATTTTTTTTCCATGCTGTTTCTGATTTTTTTTTCTTGGCATTTTAGTGTATAGCGCCATCTAGTGTCAGGATCTGAGCCTTTGCCTACTGCTAAGACATATTAATGCTCAACACAAACTTAATAATGACTGTGTGACATTTCACTTTGTCACAAGCCAGCAATCAGTGGACAAAGAACTGCTGTCAGCCAAGGTATTGGTTACCATTCAGTGTGGACCCTTACATCAAGTTAGTGCTCCAAAAGTAGAGGGTCCTTAGAAGAATCACATGCTCTTGGCTAAATCCATTCAAGGAATCCTGGTGACATCTCGTGCCTCCCACTCCTGTTAATCTATTATATAGCGAAATCTCACACTCATTTACAATGTATTGCCTTTCATTTCTGTCTAGCTATGGTTTGCGCTGTCTTTACAATCCATCTATTATATAGCGCCTTTCAAATCTATTTACCTGTCATATTGGTCACATCAAACCTATCTGTCCATACTGTAGTCTCTTTCATTTAATTTTTCAGTGTCTTGTATCTGTCTATTGTATAGCAGCTTTCATATCTACAAGTATCTAAACTATAGTGTCTTATCTATCTAGCAATCATCCATCCTGCAATGCCTTTCATATCTAGCATCATTTTATTGTATAGTGCCCTTCATATCTACCACATCTACCTGTTTAGCTGCGTTAAATATCTGTCATCTCTCTATTATGAACACCTGTCATATCCAATTATCATCTTATCATATAGTGCCCTTCATATCTGTCTATCTATCTTTCTTTCTCTCTCTCTCTTTCTCTCGCTATCTCTCTTTCTCTATCTATCTCTCTCTCTTTCTCTCTTTATCTATCTATTTCTCTTTCTCTCTCTCTCTATCTATCTCTCTTTCTCTCTCTATCTATCTCTCTTTCTCTCTCT
>JANRMT010062796.1:102874617-102906708 GCA_026402145.1 Polypterus bichir lapradei | reverse complement strand
TCTCTCTCTCTCTCTCTATCTATCTATGTCTCTGTCTCTCTCTATCTCTCTCTCTCTCTATCTATCTATCTCTCTTTCTCTCTCTATTTATCTATCTATCTCTATATCTCTTTCTCTCTTTCTCTATCTATCTATCTATCTATCTATCTATCTCTCTCTCTTTTTCTCTCTCTATCTATTATATTGTACTTTTCACCCCTTTCAATTTGTTATTCAATGCCTGATTTTGCCTTTGAGTGACGTCTGGCCCTCAGACTGGCCTGAATGGTTCACCTTCCAACACAAACAGTGACGTGAAGCACAAAGCAGAGATGATGCCTGACTGACAATTCCTGGTATGTCCTTGAGCTGCCCAATCAGAGTCCAGACTTGATCCCAGATTAAAATCTCTGGAGAGACCTGAACATGCTGTAGCTGTCCATCCAACCTGAGGGAGCTTGAGAAGATCTGCAGAGAAGAAAAGCAGAAACTCCTCAAATCCAGGTGTGTGCAGCTTGTCACGTCAAACCTACGAACACTGAATACTTGTTTCAATGAGACATTTCTTTTTTATTCTTAAACTAGCTGTCCCTCACAGCTCCGTCCACATACTAGTGAAACAGGAAAAAAACTTTAAAAACAAACAAAAAAAAATGTAATTCTTGCCAAGGAGAAGGTAGGTACGCTCCTGTGTCACAAGTTGCCACGTGTTCAGCTCTGACGGGAGAGCAACCCCCACGCGTGGGTAGAAAAGCACAGGGCTGTGATATCTCTGCCAATGAGCAGCTACCCTCTAAAACACTCATAGCTCTGATCTCAATCTTAAAAATATCAAAGGTTACTCTTTAACAATCTCTAGATGATGATGTCTGCTCAACAAACAGCAGGTATCACTAGCTAACGGAGGTGAGGTGCGCTCCAACACATGGTGAGAGGTAGAGCGACTTGAATGGAGACTGGCACATGAGGGAGATGGGCACCGCACCCCCCCCCCCAGCCTGCTGCATCTCTCTCAGATCCATGCAAATAAATCAGTGCCACCAGCAAACTCTGATACTTGGTGCAAAGGGAGAAGTCGCAAAATCAACTGGAATGTTCAAGCAAATTATAGAAAAAAACCGATCGAAATCCGTTAAGTAGTTCTCTCGTGAAAAGTAGACAGACAAACAGACATAGGATTTGATAGATAGATAGATAGATAGATAGATAGGCGCTATATAGTATATAGATAGATAGATGTGCAAGACAGTATATTACAAATGTGAAGGGCACTATGCATTAAATGATAATTGCACAAAGTACATTAAAACACTATGCAATACATATAAAATGCAACATATCTTACATAGATAGGTGTAAAATGTACTACACAATAGATATATAGATGCAAAAGCCACTATAAAGCAGAAACAGAGAATGGATCATGCATAATGGACAGATAGGGAAAAAGGAACCTTATAATATACAAATATCTATGAAAGGCACTATATAACAGTTAGATATGAGTGAAAGGCACTACATCAATGTAATTACTATAGATTTAATAGATAGACGTGAAAGACACAATGGAAAATATAGCATGGTATTGGTAAAAGTCCTCTATTATTGATAGATAGATAGATAGATAGATGAAAGGCACTATATAATAGATAGATAGATAGATAGATAGATAGATAGATAGATAGATAGATAGATGTGAATGACACTATATGACAGATAGATAGATACGAAAGGCACTATATGATAGATATATAGATAGATGTGAAAGGCACAATATAAAAGATAGATAGATAGAGTGAAAGGCACTATAAGATAGATAGATAGATAGATATGAAAGGAACTATATGATAGATAGATAGATGTGAATGGCACTATATGACAGATAGATAGATAGATGTGAAAGGCACTATATAATAGATAGATAGATAGATAGATAGATAGATAGATAGATAGATGTGAAAGGCACTATATACACTGAAAGTTTCTTTCTACTAAATTTTATTAAACCGATGGGAGTGAAGAGCACAATAAGGTGGGTATGAAAGGCACTACCTAATGGGCACATAGCTGTGATAAGCACAATTTAATGGTGAAATAGAAATATACTCAACAACTTGTTATTAATGGCCTTTGACAAAGTTGCACCTGATTGATTACTTTAAGCTCACGTCCTCTAAATAAATGAATTATGAAGTAGACCCCCCCGCCCAGCGCCTTGGCACGTGAGCCCCTCGTTTCATTCTCCGAGCGCCATGGCGTCTCATTCAGATGCGGAGGCTCAGGTTCGCTCCTGCCTTGCTTACTCCAATGGCATCTCTGTGCCATCTGTCAGAGCAGCTGTTTCCTCGCACTAACAGATCCTCGCCAGCACAGAGCAGGTTAGCATGACCCTCCTGGGGCATCGCGGCCTTGAAGCAGTGAGTGGGAACGCCACCTGGGCTTGGTATGGAAATTGCTGACTAACTCCCCTGTCAAGTTAACATCAGGCAGACTTCTCTTTTCATTTTTTTCTCTCTCTCATTTTTCCTTGTTTTTTTTTGTCTTGACTTGCACACATCAGTCTCGACTGCCACTGAGACAACACGATTTAAAAGCAGGGGCAGCTCTGCCAGTCCAGACGGGATGCTGACGGCAACATTTTACAGTGAATTTTTGCCGAGGAAAGCCTTGCTCCGTTTTGGTGGGCTGGCAATGTGACCTCGGGAGAAGCGCTGATTAGGTCTCGGGTGAGGAGATCTCAGCGAGCGAGCTGCTAATTTGGAACCTGAGGCATATTTTGTTGTTTTTCCTCACTAATGACTTTCTTTGAAGATGAATTTCTTTTGTTTGCTGTTAAAATTGCAGTATCCAGGGCACCTCTCAGGAGCTCCTAAATTAATAACACTGTGATTTAAAACGTGAAGTGTCCCTAATGGCCTTGTGATGAGTTGATAGGTGAGGCTGCAGAGTACAATCATCTGGGCCACCATAAGGTATTCATTTGTGGGATATAAGATGGGCACCGTGAGTGGACCTAACTCACAACCAGGACCACCAAGTGGCCACACATGCGTACTTATAAACATGAACGTTTAACCCAAAGTGAATCTGTTTCCTAAAATGTGTCCATTTATCAAGTCAAACGTGGCCAGAATTTCAATTCATCCATCTATCTAAGGACACTAAGGACGCCCCCTGCTGGTTATTCTACAGTAAAGTCCAAGGTGGGCTGTCCAAAATGGCAATAGAATCTTTCCATCTGATGATTCCAGTGCTGCTTTATGTGTTCTGCAGGAGATCAGCTTGGCAGTGGAGCATTGGCACCGCATGCCACATCAAGATACCAAGAAGAAAAACAGAATTAGAGGAGGTGTGACAGTCCAGGTTGGCTGTAGCTGCCACAATGTTCTTGAACCCGGAACTGCCGGCAGTCATAACCAAGAGGACACTTCCCAGACAGGGGGTGATGCAAAGTGCACTTGTGCTTTTATTAAAAAATAAAAAGCCAAACAAAACAGTCAGGGGTTCAAATCTCCAAAGTGCAATAGTGCAGAGCTGCATCTTTTATAAGTACATAAATAAATAATCCAAATAAGCAATCCATATAAACAAGTATTCATCTGTAAATTATTAAAATCCACAATAAAATACATAAACAGCCCAATAAAAACTGGGTCTCTGTTCCTCTCTCAGTTCTGCTCTTCCCACCCAGCACATCTTCTCCTCTTCATCACCCCAGCTCACCCTACTCGGTTGATGGAGACGCCAGAATCTGTGGTCCCAACCTATGGCACTTGGCATGACTGCCTCTGTTAGCGTCTGCCATGACGCTTCTAACTGCCTCAAGTCTTCCTTACGCCCTATTGGCACCTACTAGATCTCTGGGAGGGGTGTCCTCTTTTATGGACTGCTCCTTCTACTGCTCACTGGGGGACAATCCATCCCTGGAGCATCAAATCAATCTCTCCTATATGAGGCCTGCTTCCCCATCACTGCGCTGGCTCGAGTACCCCAAAATCGCCACCTTCTTCAGTCCTTTCACTTGTTTTTTTTCCTTTCTCTCCATCTCTCCAACTTCCTGTCCAGGCTCCTGTTATCCTCCATTTGGGAGCATGTGATCGTGGACTCCAGAGTGTTCATTGTTAAGGCAACTGGACGCCATGCACATCCACACGTGAAATCTTGTCTGGCCAAGAAGAGCAGTACTAGGGCCGCTGCTATTAATAATATCTATAAATGATTTAGATAGGAATATAAGTCACACGCTGGTTAAGTTTGCTGATGATACCAAGATAGGTGGATTAGCAGATAATTTGGAATCCATTATATCATCACAGAGGGACTTGGATAGCAGGCAGGCTTGTGCAGATTTGTGACAGATGAAATTTAATGTAAGTAAATGTAGAGAATTACTCATAGGAAGTAAAAATGTGAGGTTTGAATACACAATGGGCGGTCTGAAAATCGAGAGTCCATCTTATGAGAAGGATTAAGGAGTCACAGTGGACTCTAAGCTATCGACTTCCAGACAGTGTTCAGAAGCCATTAAGAAGGCTAACAGAATGTCAAGTTATATAGCGCCTTGACGTGTGGAGTACAAGTCACAGGAGGTTCTGCTCAAGCTTTATAACACACTGGTGAGGCCTCATCTGGAGTACTGGGTGCAGTTTGGGTCTCCAGGCCACAAAATGAACAGAGCAGCACAAGAGAAGGTCCAGAGAAGAGCAACTAGGCTGAGTCCAGGACTACAGGATATGAAATTTAATGCCAATAAATGTAAAGAACTACAAATAGGAAGTAAAAATGTGAGGTTTGAATACACAATGGGCGGTCTGAAAATCGAGAGTCCATCTTATGAGAAGGATTTAGGAGTCGTAGTGGACTCTAAGCTATCGACTTCCAGACAGTGTTCAGAAGCCATTAAGAAGGCTAACAGAATGTCCGGTTATATAGCGCCTTGATGTGTGGAGTGCAAGTCACAGGAGGTTCTGCTCAGTCTTTATAACACACTGGTGAGGCCTCATCTGGAGTACTGGGTGCAGTTTGGGTCTCCATAAAGACATAGCAGCACCAGAGAAGTTTCAGAGAAGAGCGACTAGACTGATTCACAGCTACAGGGGATGAGTTATGAGGAAAAATTAAAAGAGCTGAGCCTTTACAGGAGATGAAGAGGAGACCTGAGTGAAGTCTTTAACATTATGAAGGGAATGAGTCCAGTGGATCGAGACGGTGACTTTAAAATGAGTTCATCAAGAACACGGGGACACAGTTGGAAACTTGTGAAGGGGAAATTTCACACAAACATTAGGAAGTTTTTCTTTACACAAAGAACAACAGACACTTGGAATAAGCGACCAAGTAGTGTGGTAAACAGTAAGACATGAGGGACTTTCAAAACTCAACTTGATGTTATTTTAGAAGAATTATTGTGGATAGGAATGGAGAGCTTTGTTCTCGCTCAGATTGTTCTGATCTTCAAATAGTCGAATGTATGACAGAAGACAAGCTCTGCTGAAGGCATAAACTGATGTGCTTCAGTTTTATGACAGGAGACATAGCATAATTTTCATTTAATTGTATGCAGATGCGTATTTACTCTCCAGTAGCCACAATATGAATGTAACACCAAAAGTCCACCTTATGTGAAAAATTTAGGAGTCACAGTTGACTCTACAGTATCAACTGCCAGACAGTGTTCAGTGTTCATTAAGAAGACTAACAGAATGTCTTGATGTGTGGAGTACAAGTCACAGGAGGTTCTGCTCAAGCTTTATAACACAGTGGTGAGGCCTCATCTGGAGTCCTGGGTGCAGTTTGGGTCTCCAGGCTACAAAAAGGACATAACAGCACAAGAAAAGGTCCAGAGAAGAGCAACTAGGCTGATTCAGGGCTACAGGGGATGAGTTATGAGGAAAAATTAAAAGAGCTGAGCCTTCACAGTTTAAGACAAAAAAAGATTAAAAGGAGACCTGACTGAAGTGTTTAAAATTATGAAGCAGTGGATTGAGGTGGTGATTTTAAAAATGAGCTCGTCAAGAACACGGGGATACAGTTGGAAACTTGTGAAGGGGAAATTCCGAACAAACATTAGGAAGTTTTTTTTATAAAGAGAACCACAAACATGTGGAGTAAGTGACCAGTGTGGTAGACAGTAGGACTTCAGGGACGTTCACAACTTAACTAGAAGAATTAAGTGGATAGGACTGGCGAGCTTTGTTGGGCTGAATGGCCTGTTCTCGTCTAGAATGTTCTGATCTTCAAATAGCCGAATGTATGACAGAAGACAAGCTCTGCTGAAGGCATACACTGATGTGCTTCAGTTTTATGACAGGAGACGTATCACATATCTTTCATTTAAATGTATACAGAAGCGTATTTACTCTCCAGTAGGCACGATATGAAAGTAACACCAAAAGTCCACCTTATGAGAAGGGTTTAGGAGTCGTAGTGGACTCTACACTATCAACTGCCAGACCGTGTGCAGGCTAAGAGAATGTCAGGCACAGTTGGAAATTTGCTTGAGGTAAACCAAGTGACCAAGTAGTGTGGTGGACAGTAGGACTTCGTGAACCTTCAAAACTCGACTTGATCTTATTTTGGAAGAATTAAGTGGATACGATTGGCAAGATTTGTTGTTCTGAATGGCCTGTTCTTTTCCTGATTATTGTAATGTTCTACTGTGGTGGGCTGGCGCCCTGGCCGGGGTTTGTTTCCTGCCTTGCGCCCTGTGTTGGCTGGGATTGGCTCCAGCAGACCCCTGTGACCCTGTAGTTAGGATAGAGCGGGTTGAATAATGGATGGATGGATGGATGGATGTAATGTTCTAATGAAAGTTGAAACAATCGAAAGCCAGAAAATTTTAAAATCAATGTGAAACACGCACAGTCTTTAAGTTCTCCAGATACTTCAGAAAATAAACAAATAGACATTTCTACGGTTACGTCCATAACATCGCTAGCAATGTATCTACTGTAGTGCAGAAATACAGAAAATTAAAAACAAAACACACACAGTCTTTAGGTTATCTGTCAAATTCAGGCATCAAATGATAAACATTTATACCACTGCATCTGTGACATGTGGTGGATGGCCGGGACGCCTGGACCACAAGAAGGCAGCCACCCTGGTCTATATGGGGGCCTTGGAGACCAAGCATGGAATCTCAACCCTATTGGTGCCCGTGACCACCACAAGGGGGCATCCGGAGGATTGAGTGCTTCCGGGTGCTCAAGCGGCATTTCTGCCACACCAAGAAGTGCCACCAGGAGGCCATCACAGAGCACCTGGAGCACAGCCGGGTGATTATAAAAGAGGCCGCCTCCCTCGAGCAAGAGAGTCGGGAGGAAGAAGGCAAGCTTTGGAGGAGAGGTGGAAAGGTGGAAGGAGATGTCCGGAGAGGAGAGAAAACGACTGATAAAAAGGTGTTTGGTGCAAGAGCATTGTGTTGTGTGCCGGAGTTTGATAATAAACCGTGTGTGTTTGGAACATTCGGTGTCTGTCTGTCTGTGTCCAGGGCTGGCTTACCACAGACATCACTAGCAATACATCTATAATAATGCTACGGCAATTGAAACAAAATGGTGACATAACAATCGTTAACGATCAGAACCGAGAAAACACATTCACCAAATGTTCGAGTCTACTCCCCTCTTTCAGAAATCTTAGTCATATAAGAGCTCTTATAAATTTTTACATTTTCCTCACTTTCAGTTCCCAATAAAAGAAGACTTATTATGTCTAAATCTTATTGAAGAATTTCATCCCAAAGGGCTATCAACAGAAGAAATGACTACATGGGCAATCCTGGCACCAAAAAACGATGAAGTCAAACAAAGTGAAAATTGTCGATTGATTACACAGCAAATTGGTTAAATGCGTATCGATAGACTCTGCTAAAACAGTTGGCGGTGACGAAAACATCAACTAACAATATCATGAAGAATATCTACAACTATTAACACCGTCTGGTCTTCCACCGTATGAATTACTGTTGAAAGAAGGACGTATCGTAATGTTATTGTGTAATTTATGTCTGAGTGATGGGCTATGCAATACGACAAAGATTAGTTGTATTCAAAGTTGGTCGAACAATTCTGACATGTAAAATTTTAACAGGCGACAAGAAAGATAATGTAGTCCATCTTCAGCGGATAAGATTGGACACAAAATGAAAACTTGATGTGCCATTGGTATTAAAACGTTAACAGGGTCATTGGGTGTAATTCACTTGTTTTATACTGAAGTAAGTCTATTTTTTAAGTTGTTACAATTTAAAATGGTTTATTGGTCGTAATTTTATGAACATAACACATTCCAATGCTATACTTTTTACATTTATTTAAAAATCTAGTGCAAATACACAAGCATTTTGCAGTAAATCTTAAATATACAACAAAACATTATTAAATGTTTCTTGAAAGTATGTGTTATAATGAGTTCTTATACTTAAAATTAACAGTTGAGAAACAGAGTTACTTACCAGAAATCCTCCGTTATAAAAGTCTGCTGCTGAAAATGACCAGACCTGTATAGCCACGTCCACTCCACTCGGGAAAGTGTTCTTCTCTTTTGGCAGTTGGAAAGCCAGCACGCTGGAAAGTTCGACCAGAAGAATATACAAATGGCCCCTCCAACACAGCACACGAACAACCTAAGATATTAGGTTAATTGAAATAGGATTTTTATGTTTATTCCCTACACCATAACTTACTTTGGTACAAACATTTTTTTTTACTTTGATTGAGATCTGAAACCAAATATTTCAAGCTACAACACTAAATGACTAATCTTGAGTTGCTTGAAAGAGAAAATTTACGTTGAATGAACAACATCAATGTTATAGTTTTTGCAGTGTATTTTTGGACTCAGGAAGTTCTAAAACGTCGAGATTCATGAAAATCTCGAGGTCAAATTTTTTCACGATTCCTATACTTTATACTATGTATCTGAGAAAGTAAATCGAGAAGTCTGCACACATAGAGATACAGTAAATTCTGGGATGGCCCCTCCACAATTTTCATGCTAAAAATGGCACTTTCCAATTCTGATAAATAAGTAGCTTTGCAAACAAAATGGCCAGGTGGGTTGCAGATGATTTTCTGATTTAAAGTCATGGGTTCCAATCCCAGCTCCGTGTGATAGTTTACATGCCCTCCAGCCCCCTGTGAGTTATATTAAGCAGTTTTGATGTTATATTATGTCTTAATGGTGGATGTAAATGAAGCATTCTAGTAGTAGATCTGGGAACATCTGGAAGAACGTGTTGAGGACAGAGTGGGCTAGCTGGTAATTGCAAAGCAGACTGAAAATAACGGAGAAGACAGCAGACCACTGAGTCCATCAGGCTGGCCGGTTATCTAATAGCTAATCAGTCCCACATTTTTGAGATCAGAAAGGGTTAAAGACAAAACATTCATGACCAGGGCTCTCCTTGGTGGCATGGCATCTGAGACTACCCGACTGGCACCCACTATTTTCATGCAGCACCAGCCGTTCAGCTCCAAGTAGAATTTAGCAGCTCTTTATGTCTGCACCGGTTTATTATCTCGAGTGTTTTGCCTCTTCAAAGAGACTCTGATGAAAACTGCCGCGTCCCGCCAATTAAATGGCCAATTATGCTTTGCAATTTTGATCTCATCATTTAATTGATGTCCAACCGCCTTTTCCAAAGCTCTTAATAATCTTGCCAACAGTCGCCCGGGAGTACACTGCTAGTTTGTTTAGATGAATTAACCCGTGGACTTCACAGATTTGCTGTCTAATAAGTGTGCCTTGCTGTTCGTAGACGTCATCCCCGGGGTGTTTCTTTATTGCCCGGCAAGTCAAGTCTACGTGGATGATTTATCATACAACATCTGTGAAATAGAACCCGCTAGGATGACATTGTGTAGATGAGTTCTTTATGGTGAGTGCCAGGCAGCCTTCATTGTGCCTTGAATCCCACGATTCTCCTCTTTTGTGATCTTGTTGTTTGCTGAACCTCAGTAATACAAAGACAATGAAGTTAATTCATCTTATTTTTTTATGCTGCAGGGAAGATTCTTCCTGATATGTACCCAAACACTTAGCCTCAGGGGGGACCAAGAAGTTGACACTCGGTGGTGTGGCTAACGTGACTGTCGTAGGTGGAACGGTGCTTAGAACATAGAGGAAGGCAAGGGATGGACTGGCTTACTGACCAGAAAGGATTGTTATTTGCCTGGCCAAAAGACCCATGCACCGATGGATGGATGCCCCAACTGGTATGGATGTTGTTCCTTTTCCCGTTTGGAACTATGAAATGGAAGTCCTGGAGAAAGGCTGCCTGGCATGGCTGTATACCCCTCCAATGCACTAGGTGGCGGTATCCTTTGACTGAATCTCCCCAATGCACACCCGCAGGGCAACTTGGGAATCATAGTCCTGATGGGCAGCTCTGCTGGATCCCATGCTTTCTGAGAATGGCTTTCCCCCTTTTCCTAGGAGGTTACACCTGATCTGGCTTCCTCGGTATAATATTGTGACTCTGGTAGTACTCCTGGGTCCGGCATAAAGGGAGCCACCACAACCTGCTCTGAGAACAGGAGTCAGGAGGAGGAGGACAAGGCTCACCTGGGGTGGTTTGAAGGAAAGAAGGAAGGAAAAGGAAAAGATTGGTGCATCATGTGTGATCATGGGCTCCTTCATTTATTTATTTATTTATTTATAAAGCACTTTAAAAACAACATCAAGGCTGACCAAAGTGCTGTTCAATAAAAACCCAACATATCAGAAACACAAAGCCAAAGGGTAAATGAAACAGAAACACATAAACACATAAGAACTGAAGAGATTCTTAATAAAAAGTACACAGGTAGCCAACATATCACACTGGGTTAAAAGCCAGAGAGTAAAAATGTGTTTTTAAACAGGATTTAAAGACATCTAGCGAAGGAGCCTGCCTAACGTGCAACGGCAAATCGTTCCCGAGTTTTGGGGCTGCAACTGAAAAAAGCTCGGTCACCTCAGAGTTTGCGTCTTACCTTGGGAACACGTAAAAGCATCTGGTCTGCTGACCTGAGAGAGCGAGACGGTACGTAATGGTGCAGCAGTTCTGACAAATAAAGTGGGGCACAACCATTAAAGGATTTAAAAACAAATACAAGGATCTTCAAATGGATTCAAAAACAAACTGGAAGCCAGTGAAGGGAAGCCAAAATTGGGGTAAAATGTTCATGCTTTCTTGTGCCAGTTAAAAATCGAGCAGCAGCGTTTTGCACCAGCTGTAGGCGAGCAATGGAGGCCTGGCTAATTCCAAAAAGAAGCGCATTGCAGTCATCTAGACGAGATGTTATAAAAGCAGGTATCACTGCTTCAAGATTGTGTTTAGACAAAACAGGATTGATTTTTGACAGCCGCCTCAACTGGAAAAAGGGAGATTTTACCACTGCGTTCACATGGCAATCAAGTTTTAAAGTGGAATCCATTTTCACACATAAATTTGCGATCATGGATTTCTCAAATTGAGCCACAGTGGATAGGTCGATGCAGGGGGTCCCGCTGGTGCCATTGGGTTTAAATAGCATGACTTCTGTCTTGTTCTTGTTGAAGAGGTCCTGCCTTTGAAATTATTTAGATCGGCTTGAGCTGCTCCTCTCTCCACTGTTCTTATCCTTCTTAACCGTTCATCAGTTTTGAATTCCGCCATCCACTCCTTGCTTATCTCCTCCCTCAATAAACTTGGAATCCATGGTTCAGCTTTGGACTGGCTCAAGTCCTACCTGGCTGACTGATCATTTTGTGTCTCCTGGTCCAACTCTTTGTCTTCTGCAAAGGTCAATTTGGGGTCCATTTCGCTTTTTCCACTACATTCATTCCTTAGGCAATCTTATTTCTTCTCATGGCTTCTCCTACCACATCTAGGCTGATGATGCAATGAGATTTTCCTCACATTTCCCTCTTGTTACCACCCACAGGTTTCAGCCCAGACCTCCTGTTACCTCCTGTCTGCCATCTCACCTTAAACATAACCTTTCAGAGTCAGATATCCATATACTTGGCCTCTGATTCTTCTTCCTCAGATTTCTTTTTAAGCTTGGCTCTAGAAGATGTCAATACTTCACCATCAGTCACGGCCAGGAATCACAGTGTGACCCTTGTAGGACAAAGCGGTCCTTGCCCCTTCTGCTAGGCTTTAGTGGCACACTGTGATAAGTCGAGTTCAGTGGCTATAAATAATGGAAATGTAGAGACAGCCGCTTGGCTTGTCACGGACATTTGGAGAAAAAAAATTGTTAAAGAAATAAAGTTTTCATTTACCTGTTTTAGCGCCCCTTTACAGATTAACACGGCAGCGGCACAAAGTTATACCGGCGGTTTGATTCTCGAAGGGCTTCCTGGAGGCCTATAGGTGGCCTAAGACACATGATATCCTATATGGTGTTCCACAAGGCTTTATCCTGGGTCCGCTGCTCTTCTCAATCTACATGCTTCCGTTAGGTCAGATTATCTCAGGGCATAACGTGAGCTACCACAGCTATGCTGATGACACACAGCTGTACTTATCAATAGCACCTGATGACTCCGACTCTTTCGATTCACTAACACAATGTCTTACTGGTATTTCTGAATGGATGAATAGTAATTTTCTCAAACTAAATAAAGAGAAAACTGAAATTTTAGTAATTGGCAATAATGGATTCAATGAGGTTATCAGAAATAAACTTGATGCATTAGGATTAAAGGTTAAGACGGAAGTAAAAAACTTAGGGGTAACTGTTGACTGTAATCTGAATTTTAAATCACATATTCATCAGACCACTAGGACAGCATTTTTTCACTTAAGAAACATAGCAAAAGTTAGACCTCTTATATCATTGAAAGATGCTGAGAAATTAATTCACGCTTTTGTTTTCAGTCGACTAGATTACTGTAACGCACTCCTCTCAGGACTACCCAAAAAAGACATAAATCACTTGCAACGAGTGCAGAATGCAGCTGCTAGAATCCTAACTAGGAAAAGAAAATCTGAACACATTTCTCCAGTTCTGATGTCACTACACTGGTTACCTGTGTCTTTCAGGATTGACTTTAAAATACTGCTTATGGTTTATAAAGCCTTAAATAATCTCACTCCCTCTTATATATCGGAATGCCTGACACGTTATATTCCAAATCGTAACCTTAGATCCTCAAATGAGTGTCTCCTTAGAATTCCAAAAGCTAAACTTAAAAGAAGTGGTGAGGCGGGCGGCCTTCTGCTGCTATGCACCTAAAATCTGGAATACCCTGCCAATAGGAATTCACCAGGCTGATACAGTAGAGCACTTTAAAACACTGCTGAAAACACATTACTTTAACATGGCCTTTTTATAACTTCACTTTAACTTAATCCTGATACTCTGTATGTTCAATTCATCATAATAACTATTCACAGTGGCTCCAAAATCCATACTGACCCCTACTCTCTCTTCTGTTTCTTTTTCCGGCCTGCGCCACCACCACCTACTCAAAGCATCATGATGCACCAACATTGATGGACTGAAAGCCAGAAGTCTACATGACCATCATGATCAGGTCCTTCCATGAAAACCCTAAATACAAAGAGGACTGTTTAATTTATGTTAGGTAGATTGCCCAGAGGGGACTGGGCGGTCTCATGGTCTGGAATCCCTGCAGATTTTATTTTTTTTTCCTCCAGCCCTTGGAGTTTTTTTTTGTTTTTTCTGTCCACCCTGGCCATCGGACCTTACTTATTCTATGTTAATTAATGTTGACTTATGTTTATTTTTTATTGTATCTTCTATTTTTCTATTCTTCATTTTGTAAAGCACTTTGAGCTACATTTTTTTGTACGAAAATGTGCTATATAAATAAATGTTGATTGATTGATTGATTGATAGGTGATATGACAGCAAGCCGTGGGGCTCAAACTTACCAACGCCAAGGCACGCGTCTGAGGCCATTTTTTTCAGGCGCGCTCACAAGTTTCTGGTGGCCAAGTGCGGAGGTGCGGTTCTGTAACTACTGCAGGAGAGAAGGCGAAAGTACAATATTTAAAGTCAGAGAAACAGGTCAGAAGGATAGAGAGCTCCGTTTTAACTCTTTCAGGGCAAATGTCGACTTTTGTCGAAATTCAGGGGTAGAGGTTGGTAATTGGCTGTTTCACTCTCTTGCTAGAAGAAAAGTTCACTTCCTTGATTTGACTTTGACTTCCTTTGCGTGAATGAGTAGCGAAGAGCAAACAACCTCTAAAATGGCATCGACGTCTGGCGGGAGACCAAAGCGAAATACTCCGCGGGTGACATTTTGTGTGTTATCACTGCATCGGACTCTGACTTTGATGCACGTAGTCTGGAGATGGAGATCAAAAAATGAAAGTGAGGTACCACCGTCAGCTGATCGTAGTGCTGAACACGTTCATGTAGCTTATGTGCCTAAAGCGACGTTCGCCTAGGAGGATACCAGCACTTACGATGACAAGAGATATGAATCAGATTACATTGCACTGCGACTGCCACCACCACCACACCAAGATAGCCAGGCAGCCGGACCACCACGGCATTCCTTCTGGCCCCCAAGCAGCTGCCAGAGACGACAGCGACCACAGCACACAGCAACAGTCATTTTAAGCTGATTTATGTGTGAAATAATTGCTTTGTTAGCTTTTTTTTTGGAAAAAATATTCAGCCCTCAAAGAGTTAAAGGGAATTCACATGTGTGGCAAAGTATGGAATTGAAAGCGGGAGAAAGTTAAACGGTACTCACTTAACATGGTGGAACGGGAAGCCCACGAGTCACCAAGACAGACGGGTACACGCGAGAAAGAGCGTGGACTACACCTGAGCAGCTGTTGAAAAAGGGTGTGATGGATTATTGGAAATAATCAAGAGTAGGGATGGGCAATTCCATGGTTTTTGAAATTGATACCGATACAAGTATTTTATGTGTCTGATTTCCAATACCAATACTGAGCATTTTTTTAAAAGCACTAGTTGGCTCTGCCCCCTGCTCACTTCGCTCGCTCACCCCCGGGTTTGGTTTACCGGATATACAATTTAAAGAGTTTTTTGCATGGGAATTATTACATATGCATTATTTTCACTTTTACTTTAAAACTTTTGTAAAAACAATACTTGCCCTTTATTTCCAGCCCCGGACGTGGTTACATCTCTTTCTTGCAGGACGTACAACGCTGCTCACGTTGTGAAGGGGGGGCAGCTGAACGCACACTAAGGAGATGCCGTTGGATCTTCTGCTGGCGAGCTGCCTGTTCTGCTTGTCACTCGTTGTTTTAAGAGCTGGGAGCACATGATGCGTGTCTGCCAAAAGCATTTCAACAACTGCTAGGTTAGATCTACGTGAACTTGTTTTAAATGTTGTCTCACTGCCTTGTCTCGCGTGACGTTAAAGTGTCTTTTGTGGGACGTCAAATTGTCTTCCGAGAAGATCACGTCTCGTCTCCCTAGTCTCCCTCCCAAGATTTTTTTTTTATAATAAAGAGATAGGAATTTGTTTTCAAATGATGATAGTGTTTATAATGCCTAATATTAATGGAACAGTCAATTAACTAATATCACACCACAATTTAAAGGTCACCATTACAAATTTATTACAAAATATATATTAACGCAGTGGTTCCCCACCTTTTTTTGGCCATGCCCCACCTAGGCCTCTCTAAAATCATGATGCCCCCCACTATAACATATACCTTATTCTTATTCAAAAAGTGAATTTCTATTCACGTAAAGGAAGCCCATAATGTCATTAATTTGGTCTAAACAAGCTTGTAAAGAACATGGAAACAAAAGAGGGAAAGGAGAGTTGAAGTACTGACAAAGAAATCACTAAGAAATTGTTAAAAAAATAGAATATAAAGTAATATGAAGATACAGCAAATACAGTTTTGAAAACATTGAGAAGATCAGCCTCGGCACAGACAGGCAGACACCAATGGTTCAGTTTATTTACACTACACTGTACAAATAATCAGTCCCGCACACAACCCAGTGCCCCCGCACCACACACCCTCAAATCCAGGCCTCCTTCAAAGTCCTGTCTTCACCGCCTCCACTCCTCTCCTCCGAGCTTCGTCCTCTTCCACCCGACTCCAGCTGACGACTGGAGAGAGGCGGCCTCTTTTATACCCACCCGGATGTGCTCCAGGTGCCCTCTGACGATCTTCCTGGTGTGGCGGAAGTGCCGCATGAGCACCTGGAAACGCTCCAGGTGTCCCTGGAAGTCCTTCCGCCAGCACCTCCGGGTGTTGCAGAATATACAGACGTCCAGGGCTTTACAGTCTTCCGGGCACCCCCTGGTGGTGACCACGTGCCCCTATAGGGTTGAGCTTCCAAGCTCAGTTCCCGTGGCCCCCATACAAACCAGGGTGGCTGCCCTCTCGTGATCTGGGGGAGGCATAGTCCCTCTCTCCATTCTCGGCACAGCCACCCACCACAGCATATAATAAGAGACGTGATATTTATAAATATAAAATAACTTTAATTACAGCTTTTTCTGTAATATTTTGATCATTTTTGTTGTATTGCAAAATTTTATAATCATTGTTATAATTCATATTATTTTAATGGTAAAAATTATTTCTAAGTAGAAAAACCCAAGCTGGATGTAAAATCAAAAATTAAAGGGTTCTTCACCATCCCTTGTATGTTTATATAAATACTAGGTAGCCGACGGCCACCGTAGCATACAGCGGTGTAAGAATAGGAATGGAAAACAGTGCATTGCCTTCGTCAACCATTTGTGTCAAGAAATAACCCACTGATAGGAACAGGAAGTTGCCTGTTTACAGATGACGTTGTACAAAAACCCGTCGACAGAGAAGATACTGTCGTTCATTTTAGAACAAAGGCTTAGGAAACAACCGTCGCAGTATAATGAAAATAGCAAGGTGTATGGGAGGCTGCAGATAGCGTGGGGAAGGGTTTCAAAGAGGACGAATAGGAATCGAGAAATGCCATGTCAGCTGCGTGTGGGCGGGACCGGTTTTGAAGTGGAAGCAGGACGAACCAGAAGAGAAATATGTATAAGAGATATAAATGTCTCTGTAAAAAATAAAAATAGAAATGATTTGTGTATTTTTTTCTATCATTTTTAACAGTGAATTTCTGTTTTTTCATTTTATAAATTAACGTACCTAAATTCTCAAATTGCCCCCACTAAAAAAAACAAAATTCCCCAGAGTGTGGCGTTTGGAATCACCGTATTAATAGAATGAAAATGGCATGTCATTTTCTAACCTGCTCACTCCAGAATAAGGCTATGGGAGGGTGCCAGAGCCTATCCCACCTGCCATAAGGTACAAGGCAGGAGCAAACCCTGGATAGGGTGCCCAACCATCACAGGGCAAACACACACTATGGCTAAGTTAGCTTTGCCAGTTCACCTAACCTGTGTAGCTTTGGACTGTGGGAGGAAACTTACACAGCCATAGGGACAACATGCAAACTCCATGCAGGAAAGATTCGGGTAGCAAAGCATGAACATACAAATGTAATAAAGAGAATATTAACTTTTATGTTTTCATAAAAAGTTGGTTATTTGTTTAATACATGTAAAGCAGGCAATCACTTCACAAATGTACTTAAACTCATCCCCTCAGAACACTAACATTTACAAACAAAATCCCGACATTTGCATTTTCTATTATATTCTGCCCTTCTGTTTTATTGAAAAGGATTTTGTCGCATTAGTTTTACAATTAGTAAGTAAGTTTCAAATTTGTATTTAGAAAAAAATAATGCTGACATTTTTACGCTTAATCCTATTTTACCTCTGCGGGTGCAAGGCAGGAACAATCCCTGGACAGGGTGAGAGTGTGAACACACACACATGCACACCAGGGTTCAATTTAATATCATCCATCCACCTAACCTGCGTTTCTTTGAAGTGTGGAAGGAAACAGGAGCACAATGCAATTTTAACAATACAGAATTAAGCAGAAAGATTATTTATCTTTATTTCACTAGATGCTGTTACTAATGCAATTAAAGTACTTTTAAATCCACTAAACTTCATCCATTCATTATCCAACCCACTATATCCTAACTACAGGGTCACAGGGATCTGCTGGAGCCAATCCCAGCCAGCACAGGGCGCAAGGCAGGAAACAAACCCCGGGCAGGGCGCACAGACCCACACACACTAGGGACAATTTAGGATTGCCAATGCACCTAACCTGCATATCTTTGGACTGTGGGAGGAAACCGGAGCAGACACTGGGAGAACATGCAAACTCCAAACAAGGGAGGACAAAGGAAGCGAACCCAGGTCTCCTTACTGCAAGGCAGCAGCGCTACCCACTGCACCACTGTGCCCACCCATTGTGACTATTATGACAATAATAAATATTTTAAATATTTCTGGAACTTTCTTTTCTTTCGACCAGAAGTATTTGCAGTTTCTCCCACTCTCCATTTGACTTTTAAAACTTTTGAACTGAGCTGCATTTTGGACACATTGCAGGCCAGAAAGCCAGGTTTTTGAGTTTAGGGCCTTTTGAGTTTTCCAGTTAAGAATGGATGAAAGTTTAAAATCGTTTTACTCAGATCTAATCCTTTATGAGTAATCTCCTAACCTACAAATAACACCTTATCCTGGTAAAAATCACAATTTTTCAATTTCAGGTATGGTCTCCTCATCGTTCTCTAATATGCTGGATGTGGGAATCAAACTTTTTTGAGAACATTAAGATGTCATCCAGGTACACTAGGACAAAGATCAAAAGATATCTTGAAAGATTTTGCTTACCAAGGTTTGAAGAAATGACTTGAGCATTAGCCAAAGCGAATGGATTAACTCAAAATTCATAACAGCCATTTCCACCATTAAAAGTCATCTTCTTTCGATGTGGTAATGGCACAAATGTTCTTCTTCACATTTTGTTTTTCATTTTAACATGCTGCAAATTCAATTTTACATGGATGTTTTCTCACCTCACTAGTGGTCATGCAAATGCTTTGCTTCTAACAGATTAGAACATTAGAACACTCTGGACGAGAACAGGCCGTTCAGCCCTACAAAGCTCCTATCCACTTATTTCTTCCAAAGAAACATCAAGTCGAGTTTTGAAAGTTCCTAAAGTCTTACTGTCCACCACACTACTTGGTCGCTTATTCCGAGTGTCTATCATTCTTTGTGTAAAGAAAAACTTCCTAATATTTGTGCAAAATTTCCTCTTCACAAGTTTCCAACTGTGTCCCCGTGTTCTTGATGAACTAATTTTAAAGTCACCTTCTGTATTATCGTAGTATTTCCCTCTACTTAACGTTTACCTGTTTTCCCTCAAGGGTAAGTGTACTCGTCAAGTTTGTTATCGGGTTGGTCTACTGTTGCACTTTAAGATGAACACACACATACATGGCTATATACATACACACAGACCCTAACCACACCAGTGCCCCATGAATGACACACACACACACACACACTGATTAACCTTTAGCACTTTAAACCTTACAAGTGCTTTAGGAATAACACAGCCTGTCACTCACTCAGCACTTCAAGAGACTTACTTATTATCGGCACAAACAACATACGATGTTTTAATGATATCTCAGACCTAAATAGTACTCTTGGTCTACAAGAATACATTTAAACATACAAAGACTCAGCACTCTTGACTATAGGCCATTTATCAGCCAAGAATACCTTACTTTACGTACTGTTCCTACTTTTGAGTGGAGCTCTCACTCTCAGCCTTAATAAACCTCGTAGCGCAGAGGTAATGGCAAATCTCTGGCTGCACTAGGTGCTCAAAGAAATCTAACTTATTACTTTAATCACTCTAGACATTAAGACAAAGCATAGAAAGTTAAAAGCAGCATGGTATTTATTACAAGAATAATAATAATACCACTGGAACAAAGAATAATAGAAAAATAGGTACTAATAGGAAAGTCTGAATATATATAGTCTTTAGAAAAAGCTTACGAAAAAGTTACAGATGTCAAGGATGAATGTCCCAGGGCAACGTTTGATTTAGCAATCGATGTTCATGATGCTTTTCTGATGATCAGTGATGTCTTCATCTGTCGTCGGAGTTTCTCTTCTTCTTCCTTTGACGTTGCTTTCAAAATGAGGCATATTTATTTATTTTAAGTTTCATGTCGTGGTTTTACAACACATAATAGTTGAATGCACCTCATTGGCGGGCTGTCAATATGATGGATGAATTTTGCTCAAACTCTTTAATCTACCTTTTCCCAGATAATAAAGTTTTTTGATATTGCCTCATGTCCTCCTTTCCCAGGCTATAAACCAAATTGTTGCCCCAGATGTCCATCCATAAAGTAATTAATAGCCTGAGGTATCGGCAAGTCTTCCTTTCCCAGGCTGTAATACTAATTTAGCACTACGTTGTGAACAACTGTTATAAAAGTGAGGTGTAAGGGAAGAGGATATGCCTTTTTATTATAATGCCTCCTACATCTGAATTCATCTTATTTGGATTGAGCAACATATAATAAAAGAAAATATAGAGAATAATTTGTAGATTTTATACACCATAACACCGTCTCGATCTACTGCACTAATTCACTTCATAATTTTAAACACTTCAGTCAGGTCTCCTCTTAATCTTCTTTTGTTTAAACTGTAAAGGCTCAGCTCTTTTAATCTTTCCTCATAACTCATCCCCTGTAGCCCTGAATCAGCCTTGTCGCTCTTCTCTGATCTTTTCTGTTGCTGCTGTGTCCTTTTTGTAGCCTGGAGACCAAAACTGCACCCAGTACTCTAGATGAGGCCTCACCAGTGTGTTATAAAGCTTGAGCAGAACCTCCTGTGACTTGTACTCCACACATCAAGGCGCTATATAACCTGACATTCTCTTAGCCTTTCTTAATGGCTTCTGAATGCTGTCTGAAAGTTGATAGCGTTGAGTCCACTACGACTCCTAAATCCTTCTCATAAGGTGGACACTCGATTTTCCAACCGCCCATTGTGTATTCAAACCTCACATTTTTACTTCCTATGTGTAATTCTTTACATTTACTGACATTTAATTTCATCTGCCCAAGCCTGCCATCCAAGCCCTTCTGTAATAATATAATGGATTCTGAATTATCTGCTAATCCACTTATCTTGTTATCATCTGCAAACTTAACCAGCTTGTTCCTTATATTCCTATCTAAATCATTTATAGATATTAAAAATTCTTGCTGGTCACCACTCTTAACATCGGCCATTTCTGATGAGGTTCCTCACACTATCATCCTCTGCTTCCTGTGTCTGAGCCAATTCTGCACCCATCTACACACAACACCCTGAACTCCCACTTCTTTTAGTTTGATGCCCACCCTCTCATGTGGCACCTTATCAAATGCTTTCTGAAAGTCCAGATAAATCATATCATCTGCTCCACTCTGGTCGTATCCTTTTGTTGCCTCCACATAAAATTCCAGCATGTTAGTAAAACACAACCTCCCTCTTCTGACCCCATGCTGACTGTTCCTAATAACTCCTGTCCTTGCCATGTGTTGCTCAATGTTATTCTTATTAATTCCTTCCATTAATTTTCCTGTGATGCATGTTAGGCTTACTGGCCTATAGTTGCTTGGATCTGCCCTGTCACCCTTTTTATATAATGGGATGATATTTGGCATTTTCCAGTCCTTTGGAATCTCTCCAGTGCTCAGTGACTTCCTAAAGATATGTGTCAAGGGTTTATATCTTTGGCAAGCCAAATTAACATTTAGAGATATCTGAAAATGAATTTCAGATATCTTGAAATGCAATTTACTTTTTAAGATATCTGAAACTCGCTTTGAGATATCTTAAAATAATTTCCTTCACATTTCAAGACATCTCAAATACATTTTCAAGTATGTCAAAATAATTGTGTCTGCATTTTAAGATATCTCAAATGAATTTTGAATTTCCTGTAAAACTGCCTATTATTTCAATGGAGCTTCTTGTTTATTATAAGATATCCTAAAATGTATTTGAGATATCTGAAAATGGACAGGAAGCTGTTTTGAGATATCTTGAAATGTATTTCAGATATTTGTAGATATCTGAAAATGCTATTGCGACATCTTGAAATAATTGAGTGTCCTTTTAAAGATATCTTAAAATGCATTTTAGACATCTTGAAATACAATTTTAGATATCTTGAAATACATTGTTAGATATTTGAAATGGAGCAAAGACCCATTTTAAGATACCATGAAATTAATTTTAGATATCTAAATATGTATTTTAGATATCTCAAACAACAGTAAATTTTAAGTTATCTTAAATGCTTTTTGAGATATCTTAATTATATTTTGAGATATCCTAAAATAACTTCCCACTCTATTTTAAGATATCTCAATTTCATTTTGAGATATCGGAAATGCATTTTCAGATATCTCATCATAACTTCCTGCACATTTTATGATATCTTGAATACATTTTCAGATATCTTAAAATAACTTTTAGTTCAGCTTCAGGATCACCTCAAAAAATTTAATCTCTTTGAAAAATTTCAATCTGGTTTCCGAACTTCTCACAGTACAGAGACAGCCCTGGTCAGAGTCACCAATGACCTCCTGATGGCCGCTGACCAGGGCTCTCCATCGCTCCTTATCCTCCTGGACCCCACAGCTGCATTTGATACGGTAGATCATAATATTCTCCTTCATCGTCTTCACTATATAATTGGACTTTCTGGCATTGCTTTGGAGTGGCTCGAGTCCTATCTTACAGATATGGCTGAGTATGTGGCCCTGAGGGACACTAAATCTCATACCCACACTGTCACCTGTGGGGTCCCACAAGGATCAGTCCTTGGGCCGACCCTTTCTAATATCTACAGTATATGCTACCTCTGGGTCACATCGTCCACAAGCATGGAGTTTCATTCCACTGCTATGCCGATGATACGCAGCTCCATGTGAGACTGGATTCGACTTCTCTTACACCTCCATCAACTTTTTCTTCCTGCTTGGATGAGATTGAGGCCTGGATGTCCAAGAACTTCCTCAAGCTGAACAGCACTAAAACTGAAGCTCTTTTAATTGGCATCATCATCAACATTGTTCCTCTGTAAATTGTATTTCCTTTTCTGACCGTACCATTACCCTCTCCCCTTCACGTTAGACTCCCATCTGTAATTTTGATGCACATGTCCATCACTTTGTAAAATTGCATTCCTTCATTTCCGAAACATAGCCAAACTCCGTCCCTACTTCTCCCTCTATGACACTGAAAAGCTGCTTCATGCCTTTGTCTCCTCCATGTTGAACTATTGTAATGCACTCCTCATCGGGATACCCAACAAGAGCCTTCAAAAGCTCCAACAAATCCAAAATAGTGCTGCAAGAATCCTGATGAGGGTGCGGAAATATGAATACGTTTCACCAATCCTTCAGTCACTTCATTGGCTCCCTTTCCATCTCTGTATCGAATACAAACTCTGTCTGCTCACTTACCAGTGTATCCATGGAAATGCTCCACAATATCTGAAGGAACTCCTTATACTACAGGATCAGATACCACAAATGAGACTGTTCTATGTATGAGGATTCCCACACCTTTAGTTTCCTTTGTAAAGCTGGAATGGAACATTTGGCCAGTCCACTCCTTGTGTAGCCAAACTGATCCTTGCTTAGTAAGTGGGTCTCCTGTAAAAATACTATTTTAGCATTTAGACTTGTTAGGTGAGAAAATACTTTTTTTTCTTCTATTCATGATTCAGGCCTTTAACATTCCAGCTCACTAAGTTAACTTTCCAGTCTCGGAGACATTGCTTCTGAATTTTTGTTGTCATTTTGTAATCTTAACTGAAAATAAGACAGCTTTAACCTTAATTTCCAGTTTTCCCAGGAGGTGTTGCCATGAAACCTATTGTTATGTTGGCACTTATAAATATAAGGATTAAAATGATAGATTAGAGATAGCTTGCTCTCTAAGAACTTGAGGGTAAATATTATCTGGTCCTTGTGATTTGTTTGATTTCAGCTTATTTAATCTGAGCAGCTCTTCTCCCTCTACAATTTCTAAATCCCTTAGTACCTCTTTAGTAGCCCCTGTTACCGCTGGGAGGTTATCCACTTGCTCATTTGTGAACACCTCAGAAAAATGTAAGTTTAGGGCATCCGCTATTTCACTTGTGTATCTTTTAATTCCCCTTTACTATTTCTGATGCACTTCACCTCATCCTTGACGTGCATCAGATGGACCATCAATCCAGAGTTGTTCCTACTGTGCATCCAAAGCTTCCACAACCCTGTGACTCAGTGGATGCCGAAGCAGTTTGAACCCTCACTCGCACTTCAGACCAGTATTTTAAAGGTTTCCTGCTCTAAAATGTTTCAGCAAAACAAGAAGTGAAAATTTACTGTCACGGTAAACAGGTAAATAACATTCGATCTGGCATTTATGTAAGTAACATATAAATGTTAATGTTTTGGGCACATGCACCGCCCTTTGTATGTAAGAGCCAGATTGAATGTTATTTACCTTTAATTATTTACTTACTTCCTACAGCGTAAAGTCACAAGTAGACTGCAGAGCTTCCCGTGTACATATACAGCGATGGCAAAAGTGCATTCTTGATCCGATGCAGAACCGTCGTCATCATCTGAGTTCACCTCTTTTATAGCGCATCTATGTGAAAACAGCAGTGTCGAATACGAGGCGGGGTAGTGTAGGAACGTGAACGCGGCTGAGAGAATAAAACTGAATAAAAAAAAAACCAAAGCTAACCTTTACAAGTATCATAAATTACACCAGCTGTTACAGACTGGAATCAAATGTATATTTTTATTCTAAAATAGTAAGAATACGAGCAGCTCACTTCTCAAAACAGACTCGTCAGGGATCGAACCTGTGAAGTTTTGATTACCAGTCAACAGTTGATACAGTTGTGCCACCGATGCAGTCTTAGTAAATGAATGTCAATGTCGCATGCTAACGTGGGTTGTTTTTCTGCAGTTATATATTTGAATGGAAGCACACTTGTTCTGTTATATTTGTACCTTTTGTGAAAGTGTTTCTTTGATATTTGGAATTCAGGCTTAACACTTTCTACACATCATGTCTACATTTTGTCAATTATTACTAAAACATGAAAAACGTTTCTGTTTTAATGATGTGTTTACATAGATCATTGTAGAAACGGAACACACATGAAATGCATGTGTTCCAAATAACGATATAGTATTTATAAAAGGTGTCGTTTTGCTTGACTTGTCACTCCATACAACTCTAAGCAACTGACACGCAGGTAAACAGACTTGAGGTGAGAAAACTGTGCGCCGCTGGGGAATGTGATAGTAGGCTGCTGGTTGCTTGCTGTTTATCAACACATTTAAAGGACAAAAGACGCTGACGGAGAGGTGCGAAGCGATTTAAGGTGGGATGGATCTATGAGTTTTTTCATAGGTTCTGGTAATTCTAGTATTTCAGCAAAGCCAGAAGTGAAGATTTTCCGTCATGCCGCGTCTTTGAAATCAGTCAGTCAGTCATTTTCTAGCCTGCTTTGTCCTGAACCAGGTCTTGAGGGGTCTTTTGGAGTATAACAAAGCTAGCATAGGGCATAAAGCAGGAGCGAACAATGGACAAGGGCACCTGTCCATCTCAGGGCAAACACACACACGGTCCAGTTTACTGTCACCAATCCAGCTAACCTGCATGTCTGTGGACTGTGGGAGGAAACTGGACAGACAAGGAGGGAACGTGCAAACTCCACGCAGGAAGGACCTGGGGACGCAAACCGTTGTCTCCATAGCTACCACTGCGCCATCGTGCCACCCGCCTCCTTCACGTGCTTTATGTAATCCGTCAAATTCCACAGAGTCAATCTTTCATGGTCATTTTGATTTATAGCACAAGAAAGGAAAATTCATAGAGCAGCTTGGAAATAAATAATCACATTTCAAAGTGTCTCGCACCTCAGTCAAGAAGCTGAACTTAAACTAATTAAGATGAAAATAAAAGGACCTGAAATAAAATATGTAAGGCCATTAGAACGGTAAAAAATTTCTTTCTTTTTTTTTTTCTTAATTTGTCAAGTGGAAGCTTTAGGCTGCTTACACTTAATGGCAGAAATCTCATTGAGTCTTAACTTCGCATTCAGCTTTTGGAGCAGATATTTAGGAGAACATAACCTTCAATAATCATCAAAGGCAGGATTTGGGAGACCATTTTTTATTTTGGTTCACTTTCTCATTTTTATTTTTTTTTTATGCACGTCTGAGTAAACCTCAGCTTTGCCCGGCCTGAATAATTGATCAGCCCATAATGAGATTCTCGCATTTGCAGATTGTGATAAATAATTCACGCCATTAACATTTTGATCCGGATAACTAAACGTCGCTCCTCCACCATCCCAGGATATGCTGAAAAACCGACGAATGCCCTTTTGCTTTCATTTTTGCTCCAGTTTCTTATAGGCAAGGACCTGACTTAACCTACCGTGAGTGGGCGCCAGGCTGGAAGGAGGAGATCGGGGTTGAGGGCATCACCTCATGTTACTGAAATGCTTGCATGTAAATTTAGTCAGTCATCGTCCAACCTGCTATATCCTAACACATGGTCACAGGGGTCTGCTGGAGCCAATCCCAGCCAGCACAGGGCACAAGGCAGGAACAAATCACCGGGCAGTGTGCCAGACTACCACAGGGCACACACACACACACCAAGCACACAATAGGGACAATTTAGAATCACCAATGCACCTAACCTGCATGTCTTTGGACTGTGGGAGGAAACCCACGCAGACACGGGGAGAACATGCAAACTCTACACAGGGAGGACCCAGGAAGCGAACCCAGGTCTCCTAACTGCGAGGCAGCAGTGCTACCACTGCGCCACCCCATGTAAATTTAATTTGTATTAAATTAATTCTCTTGTAGTATTTCTGAATTATCTGAGGGTTATGAGTGGGCTCCAGTTTGCGGATGAGAGACTTCGGCTGTATAATGTAGCACCCTGGGCCCAGAATCAAGATGGACGTTGTCCTCAGGTGGCGGAGGACTGTCAGAAAAGTCAATCCTGAGAGCAGTAAATGGGGAGCAGACAGAGAGCTTATGTATCTCGTCGCTGCTGAAGCCTGTCAGCCTTGGTGGGTGGCAGCCGGTGAACCTCAGATGTGGACTTTGGCTTTGGGTTTGTTAAGGGAGCATGGAAGACATTTTGATATTCTCTCTATATGCTGCCCTTAGGTTCTATCCAGCAGGGGGTGCTAGCTCTCTGGTTGGAATAAGTTCTTTTGTAATTGCGGCATTTTAAGTAACTCGAAACTATATAGAAATAATGTAAAAAGGCGATATCCCTCACATAGTGATACGGCGGTAAGAAATCACATAAGAGAAAATAACATAGCTTTCTTTAATGATGATTTTATGCGGCATAAGAGACGAAAGGAACCCAATGGCAGGACAATTACTGAAGTGGGAGTTCAATGTATACAGTCTGCCATTTTCATCGCTCCGCTGGAAGGATTTTCAGGATCGGATGATGTTATCTCCCATTCGTCCGTCGGCTTCAAAGGTGTGTAGATAGATAGATAGATAGAAAGGCACTATATGATAGATAGATAGATAGATAGATAGATAGATAGATAGATATGAAAGGTAATACATAATAGATAGATAGATTTAAAAGGTAATATATAATAGATAGATAGATATAAAAGGTAATAGATAGATAGATAGATATGAAAGGTAATATATAACAGATAGATCGATAGATAGATAGATAGATAGATAGATAGATAGATAGATAGATAGATCTTGGAAATAAATCTGGGAATACCAGGCAACAAACCTACCCAGACACTGAAAGATACACCAACCCTGGATGGACAGCCCTTGGTGGGTGGCAGCCAGTGAACCTCAGATATGGACTCTGTCCTTGGGTCGGCTAAGGTAGCATGGGAGACATTATTATTTTCTGTCTATATGCTGCCCTTATGCTTTATTATTAGAAAGTATGACATTCATTTTCTTTGCTAAGCTAATGACCTACAGGTTTACTTAGCTTTGGATCGTAATAATTCAAGTAGTGGGTGGCATGGTGGCTTAGTGGGTAGAGCTGCTTCCTCGCAGTAAGGAGACTGGGTTCGCTTCCCAGGTCCTCCCTGCGTGGAGTTTGCATGTTGTCCCCGTGTCTGCGTGGATTTCCTCCCACAGTCCAAAGACATGCCGGTTAGGTGCATTGGCGATTCTAAATTGTCCCTGGTGTGTGTGTGTGCGCCCTGCAGTAGGCTGGCGCCCTGCCCGGGGTTTGTTTCCTGCCTTGTGCCCTGTGTTGGCTGGGATTGGCTCCAGCAGACCCCCGTGACCCTGTAGTTAGAATATAGCAGGTTGGATAATGAATGGATGGATATTTCAAGTAGTTTTGCCATGCTTCATGACTGTATTACCAACATTAAATATAGCGGGTTGGATAATGGATGGATGGAAGAACTGAATGACTTTTAATTTGCTTCAACTAAATTCTGATGAAACAAAAGTGCTAATTATGGAATATCAACAAAATGCTAATCTGGTTAAAGCTTCCCTGGGAAATCCTACTTCTTATCTTCAAAACAGTGGCCAGAAACTTAGATGTTCTTTTCAACTTTAAGTTAAACTTTGGGTTCCGTGTAAATAAAAGTCAGACGTATGCTGGACTTTGGGGACACCAAGAAATTAATTCATGTTTTTTGAGCCCTTTCTTATTTGCAATGGTGATAGACAGGTTGACAGGCGAGATTAGGCAGGAGTCCCTGTTGATTGTGATGTTTGCTGATGAGATTGTGATCTGTAGCGATAGTAGAGAGCAGGTTGAGGAGACCCTGGAGAGGTGGAGGTATGAGAGGAGAGGAATGAAGGTCAGTAAGGCCACCAAGACAGAATACATGTGTGTGAATTAGAGGGAGGTCAGTGGAATGGTGAGGATGAGGGAGTAGAGTTTGCGAAGGTGGATGAGTTTAAATACTTGGGCTCAACAGTACAGAGTAACGGGGAATGTGGAAGAGAAGTGAAAAAGAGAGTGCAGACAGGATGGAGTGGGTGGAGAAGAGTGTCAGGAGTGATTTGTGACAGACGGGTGTCAACAAGAGTGAAAGGAAAGGTATACAGGACGGTTTTGAGACCATCTATGGTATATGGGTTGGAGACGGTGGCACAGGAGATAGAACTGGAGGTGGCAGAGTTAAAGATGCTAAGATTTGCATTGGGTGTGACGAAGATGGGCAGGATTAGAAATGAGGACATTAGAGGGTCAGCTCAGGTTGGACGGTTGGGAGACAAAGTCAGAGAGGTGAGATTGCGTTGGTTTGGACATGTGCAATGGAGAGATGCTGGGCATATTGGGAGAAGGATGGAGCTGCCAGGTTAGATGAAAAGAGGAAGGCCTAAGAGAAGGTTTATGGATGTGGTGAGGGGTGATGGGTGCAACAGAGGAAGATACAGAGGACAGGAAGATATGGATCTGCTGTGGAGACCCCTAACGGGAGCAGCTGAAAGAGTTGCTCTTAACTCTTAGAAAAATCAGACTGTCTAGGCTGCCAATGGTGAAAAAATGCTGCTGCAAAACTCCTCGCCAAGTCTAAGTCCTCTGCTCATGCCACCCCTACCTTAGCCTCATTACACTGGCTACCAGTTAGTTATAGGATTCAGTTTAAGGTCCTACTTTTAACCTATAAAGCTCTGAATGATTTGGCTGCAGTATATGTACATGACATGCTGAACTTTTATCATACAGATTGACGTCTTACATCATCTGAGCAGTGCTTACTCGTTACTCCATTCACTAGATTAAAACCAAAAGGGCACAGAGCCTTCTATGTTTTGGCCCAAAAACTCTGGAACTTCCTCCCCCTTGTGATTAGAGCATCTAATTCTGTAACTACACTTTAACCTCCTTAACGTTACATTTTTTTCTCAAAAAACACGCAAAACGCGTAGCATTTTTTGGCTTGAAAAATGATATTTTTTAATAAAACTAATCTTTCTACTGTAAAACATGCAAAACACTAAAAATACAAAAAAGTGTCAAAATTATGATATAAATAATAATAATGAATAATAATAATAATCTGAGTATTAATAATAATGATGATGATGCGGATACCGTATATCCTGTCAGAATGTGTCTTTTGTGTCGTATATCTTTGAGCTGGAAATCCTCTTAGGTGTACAGTCATTTACCCGACAGTTCATCTCAATTACAATTGTTTCGATCGCGTCATCATCAAGAAATAACTTCAAGTAATTAAGTGAATCTTGGCTAGTGTCACAGGTGGCTGGGCAGGGCGACCCAGCTGGGATGCCCCGGAGGACTGGAGGAGGGCTTACGTCTCTCCCAGACTACGTGGGGGTGACCGCCCTGGTGGCTATGGGGACCACGGGTCACCGCCAGGGGGTGCCCCAATGCCTATGGAGCCCTGGACCTTAGCACTTCCACCACACTCGGAAGTGCTGGGGGGAAGAGGATTGGGGACACCCGGAGTGCTCCCGGGTGCGCAGCCGGCACTTCCGCCACACTGGGGAGTGCTTGTGGAAGAGTGTCGGGAGGCACCTGGAGCACATCCGGGTGATTATAAAAGGGGCCGCCTCCCTCCGTTCAAGGGCTGGAGCTGGGAGGTTGAGAAGACAAGGTCTTGGTGGAGAGGCAAGGAGGAGGCTTGAAGAGAGAGGCATTGTATTGTGAGGCCTGGACTTTGGGGGACTTTGGGGTTGTGAGGCACTTGTAAATAGTAAATATGCAAATTAAACGTGTGTTGGATGAACTGTCAGTGTCCGCCTTTCTGTGTCCGGGCGAAATCCCACACTATCAACTTTCACTTTTAGTCCTGGCTGCCCCACAAAATCAAAATGAGGTGGTGCTGGTTTTTCTGAAGCAGGGTCAGTAGAGACCCAAACGCGAGAGTAACTTTCAGATTCGCCGGAATCACATTTGGTTTCGCTGTCCGTTTCAGTTTCACTGCCTGAAGACAGATTCACATCCTCATCATCAGCTCCTCAACATCATTGCTCGTATCACTGTCAAGAGCGTGCTGCTGCAAAACGTTTCTTATGAGATGAAGATGTGCCTACACCATTGCTTGGGTAACGCTCGGGCCTTATGTAAGATACGCCTATACTGTTGCCCCAGTAATGCTCAGGACTAAATGCTGTTACCACTTTTATAGCCCAAGTAATCCTCAGGTCAAATGGTTACACGAGACATGTCTGTAGACTTGCCCAAGTGACACTTGATTCTAACACTTGGGAGGTCAACGAATCATCGGAAAACAGGACACAGAGGACAAAAATCCAGTTCATTACAAAAGTAAAGAAGCTCACTCACAGTGGAAACTCACAATAAACTTCGCATTCACAATGAACCGCATTGAACATTTAAAATGAACAAAATAAACGTAAATGACAGACAGTGTTGAACTCCAGCCAGGGGGACTCTGACTGAAATAACAATTTCTCACTCAAAAAGGTGCACATTGGTGTTCTGGATGACCCTGAGTCCTGCTTCGAATAAATGGGGGGGGGGGGGGGCATTCCTCCAGGTGACTGTTATGGTGGCCCCGTCCCCAAACATTTTTGGTTAAAGGGGCAGGGCATACAACTAAAACAAAAATAGCATAAACGGCATGGTAAATTGCAGTTAAAAAACAATGTTTTCATATTTTCTACTATTACATGTAATTACATTGTTTCTGTTACTGGAATATGATTCATTGTAACAAAATATTTCATAATCAAAAATGTGATACCCCAGTCGATTACACAATAAACCAACAATTAAAAATGCTCCAGCTTTCAAGTCAAGCCCTGAAGGCGCCAGAGTGGTACGTTTTGTAAATTGTCCGTTCTTGCTGAGGTCTTCCATCCGCTGCAATGGCATCTCGCAGCACCGCACAGGAGATCAGGCTTAGCAGATTTTCTGCTTTAACTCAAAAGTCTGCCCACCCAACAAAGCAGCTACACCTCAGCAGTCTCAATTATCTGCCTGCCCATCCAGCCGTCTTCACACCGAGCTCCAGCTGCAATTTCCTTCAGCGTACGCTTCATCACACCAAGCCACTCTTCCACCGCACAGACTACGGCAAGGCTATGCTGTTGGATTCCTTCCAGTGTCTGCCACTTTTCAAATAAAACTTGTTATGCCATCTGGATGAAGGCAGTGAGCTCTACAAAGTTAGATAGATAGATAGATAGATAGATAGATAGATAGATAGATAGATAGATAGAT
>JANRMT010062796.1:102829648-102874607 GCA_026402145.1 Polypterus bichir lapradei | reverse complement strand
GATAGATAGATAGATAGATAGATAGATAGATAGATAGATAGATAGATGTGAAAGGCGCTATATAATAGATAGATAGATAGATGTGAAAGGCGCTATATAATAGATAGATAGATGTGAAAGGCGCTATATAATAGATAGATAGATAGATAGATGTGAAAGGCACTATATAATAGATAGATAGATAGATAGATAGATGTGAAAAGAACTATATAATAGATAGATAGATAGATAGATAGATAGATTTGAAAGACACAATATAATAGATAGATAGATGTGAAAGGCGCTATATAATAGATAGATAGATAGATAGATAGATAGATAGATGTGAAAGGCGCTATATAATAGATAGATAGATAGATAGATAGATAGATGTAAAAGGCGCTATATAATAGATAGATAGATAGATAGATAGATAGATAGATAGATAGATAGATATCCCCCATAAAAGTTTAATTTAGATGTGCCAATGAAATAAGCTGGTAGATGTTTGTAGGATAGGTGAGAAAAAAAACATCTGGAGGAATCCTCATGAAGACACAAGGAGTTTAACTAGATAGATAGATAGATAGATAGATAGATAGATAGATAGATAGATAGATAGATAGATAGATAGATAGGTGTGAAAGGCACTATATAATAGATAGGTAGATAGATAGATAGATGTGAAAGGCACTATATAATAGATAGATAAATAGATTTGAAAGACACAATATAATAGATAGATAGATAGATACATAGATGTGAAAGGTGCTATATAATAGATAGATAGATAGATAGATAGATAGATAGATAGATAGATAGATAGATAGATAGATAGATAGATATCCCCCATAAAAGTTTAATTTAGATGTGCCAATCAAGTAAGCTGGTAGATGTTTGTAGGATAGGTGAGAAAAAAAAACATCTGGAGGAATCCTCATAAAGACACAAGGAGTTTAACCAACCCCAGACTGGGTGCCAGTCCAACACTGGGCACACTCACTCATACTGGTGTAATTTGGCCAATTAACCAAACATGTCTTTAGGTAGTGGGAGACAAAAAAAATAGGTACTTGGACAGAATCCCCATTTAAAAAACACAAGGAGAGAAACAACCCACAACCATGTGCCAACCTAACACAGAACACATACCTTTACACTGATCTAATTTGAGCTCCTAGTTCATCTAATGAATACATTTGTTTGAGTCCCATTAAAAGAGGATGTGACCCCAAATGAGGTACCAGTGCATTGCTGGGCACTCTCACTCGAATGAGCCCAATTTAGAGTTTCCAAGTAACCTGATGTGTAAGATTATTTGGAATGTGGGAGGAAAACAGAAGCACCAGAAGACAAATCTCCTCAGAGGATCTAACCCTGGTTGGGATGCCAGTCCATCACAGCACATAAGAGGCATATCAGAATCAAAGCTCCACAAGAAAATCCCAAATGGACATTGGGTGGACACCTGACCCCTCTAAATGGACATACCCAGCTTTAGTAATAGAAGGACCTGAGGGGAGAACATTCACACAGGGCATGATCTCCCCAGAGCGCTAGATGGCAGTCTCCCTGGGTTGAAGCGATGCCTCAGATGCCCTCAGGGCTCCATGGCAGATGGAGTTCACTACAGCCATGTTGGGTTCTGTGGGCACTGCCAGTGGGTGCTGTAAGGACTGCAGAGCCCTACTTTGTCATAAGAAGTGCTTCTGGACCCTGCTAGTGGGCCACCAGAAGTGCTCCCCAGTGTAGGATAAAAGGAGCCCACTGCCACTGCTCCAGGAGCTGGAGTCGGGAGGAGGCGGATGAAGCTTGCTGGAGGATGAGTGGAGGTGGAAGAAGAAAGAGAGAAAGAAAGAAGACAAAGTGCTGTTTGATTTGACTGTGCTTACTGTACTCTGCTTTGGTGCTGTGAGGGGGAACAAAGGGAAAAAGTTTACCCAGCGGAAGAATAAAGCCTTTGTGTGTGCTGGACTTGTGCCTTGCATCTGTTTGTGTTGGATATGGGGAGCTTGTGTACCCCCCTGGTGGCCACACCGGGCATGAGACTCAAACCCAGCACTCTGGAGGTGTGTGCCAGCACCTTATGATAACGTCCGCCACAAGTTAATTTTACTTTTCCTTTCTTTTGTCTGATTTCCTGGATCATCTCAAGGCAAAGACATACCATTTAGTTTGCCTGGGAACACTTACCGCATCATATGCAAGCAGCTCTGACCACCTGCCTGGCCAAATGGAGATTCTGGAAGCATGAGATCAGGGGGCTGACATCTCCCTTGTCATCCTGGGTGAGGGCCAACTCTCCACAGGGCAACACCTGCTCTTGTCAGACGGCGAGGCGCCAGAGTCTGCTCCATGCTGAGGCAGTCTGTTTAACGGTGGAAGGCTTTGTGACGTGGTATCTTCAGATGGATGAGTTGGGCTCAGTGACTGTTCTGTGTCGAGTGTGCGCTGGCATATGCCCCTTAATAGCAATTCCAAAAAAAGCAGTTGGCTCCCATATTGGGTTCTGTGTGATGGCTGGTATGGCGAGCCCGGGGTGTCATATGCAACTAAAGGATCGCGAGTCACAAACTGAAGGGCAACACCTTCTCCCAGTTACAGAGTAGGCAGTGGGTCATAATGAACTGGCAGACACATTGAAATGAGCCTGCCAATTAAATGGAAATCTGAACCTCTGCCTGTGTAAGATGGGATTCCATCCAAGTCGACCTGCTGATCATCCTGTCATAGTGTAAGGGCTAACTGAAACCCAAAAATCTTGGTGGATAGCACAGGTGGTCCACTTTGTATTCTCCGCCGCGCCAACCAGGCACAGATAGACGCAGAGGCAGAACTTCAGAGCACACAGGGCTTTTATTTTTCTTTATCTCCCTTGTGAACGCCTTCCTCATTCCTCACAAGTGTAACACAGTCCAAAGTGCAAACGCAGCACAACCCAATATTTCTCCTTTTCTTTCTCTTTCTGTCTTTCTTCTCTTCTCCTCCACTCCTCCCGGAAAGCTTTGTCTCCTTCCTCCCGACTCTGGCACCCCGAGTCGTGTCTGCTGGCCCCTTTTATAAGGCTCCAGGTGCTTTTTGACCTAATTCTGGGCTGCCATCTAGTGCTCTGGGGGGAGGGGGGCGGGGTTGGTAATGCTCTGGCCACACTTGTTTCCCTGGTCCTACCAGCGTGGAGGCATCCCAGCTGGGCAAGGGCCCCAGCCGTCCGCCACAGCAGAAAGGAATAGGTGGCAACATTAGAGCTTATCACGACTGCTGGAGATGAACAAAGTTGTCACGTTTTAGCTCTGATGTCCAGCCAGAGTTGAACATCTTATATACAGTATGTCACATTCTTTCATTTCAGTCTTGGCTTCTTTTCATTTATTTATGTATAGTCGTGGATGGGGTGGCATCCCAATTGGAATGACTGGTTTTCCTTTACCCTCACTGGAGGACATGAAAGATGAGAATAAGGGATGGAAGTATGTCCTGAGACAAGGGTTCAATATTCTTCCTCACAGCCAAGAGGCTTGGTTCAAAGGACACAATAATGTCCAGGGGCAGCATGTTACCACCGCCGGGTGGCCATATTGGAGGAGACTAAATACTTGGATGGATGCTACTCCTTGCCTGTGATAAATATATCAATTTAATATGTCACTGTGCTCTGTACAAAAAAATATTTTATAAATCCACACACATGTACAGCTAACACAAGGCCAGATTTAGCACACAGGGGCTCATCATTTACAACTGCTAGGCAAGCATTAGAAGACAAGAAAGGGACAACTGCGAAATGGGCATTGTACTATTTCTGTGTGTCAGAGTCAGCATGACATTGGATCTTCTTTTCCTTGTTTGGAATGGCATGATTTACCTAAGTGAGGGCCTGCACATGGAGAAAGAGTATAAAGCCTTGGAACATTGCCCGGCACACCTTTGAAGCTGACAGACGGATGGGAGATAATGTCATCTGATCCAGAAAATCCTTCCAGCGCAGCGACGAAAATGGCAAACTGTATACATCGAGCTCCCACTTCGGTGATAGTCTTGTCATTGCTTCCTTCGTCTGTTATGCCACATAAGCCATCATTAAAGAAAGCTTAAAGAAAGTTATTTCTCCTATGTGATTTCTTACCGGCGTATCACTAAGGGAGGGGTATCACCTTTTTATATTATATCTATATAGTTTCTGTTTATGTAACACGCCGCAATTACAAAAGAACTTATTCCAACCAAGGAGCTGGCGCCCCCTGCTGGATTCACTGCCTAGAGAGAGAGCGAGAGACAAAAAGGGCACATTTGTTTCCCCTATACACTAGGTGGCAGTGCTCCTCTGCTGTGGCTCCACTTTGGATACCTGCTGGGCTTTGTGGGACATGTAGTCCTGGAGAGCAAACAGCAGCCACTCCACCCTATTCAGGTGAGTTGGAGTCGGGACAGGAGAAGGATGATGCTCTCCAGGGACTGAATGGTGGTTTGAAGGAAGGAGAAGAAGAAAGGGAAGAGTATGTGTGCTTGCCTTTCGAACTGTCTTTGGTTCAGCTATGTCTGGAGTTTGGGTCTCTTCTGTGCCTGCTACAGGCCACAGTAAGTATTTATATACAGTGCAATGCAAAAGTATTTGCCCCCTTCCTTCCTAATCTTCTTCTTTCGGCTGCTCCCATTAGCAGTTGCCACAGCGGATCATCTTTTCCCATATCTTCCTGTCCTCTACATCTCGCTCTGTTACACCCATCATCTTCATCTCCCCTCTCACCACACCCATAAACCTTCTCTTAGGCCTTCCTCTTTTCCTCTTCCCTGGCAGCTCTATCTTTAGCGCCCTTTTCCCAATATACCCAGCATCTCTCCTCTGCACATGTCCAAACCAGCGCAATCTCGCCTCTCTGACTTTGTCTCCCAACCGTCCAACCTGAGCCGACCCTCTAATGTCCTCATTTCTAATCCTTTCCATCCTCATCACACCCAATGCAAATCTTAGCATCTTTAACTCTGCCACCTCCAGCTCTGTCTCCTGTGCCACCGTCTCCAGCCCATATAACATAGTTAGTCTCACTACCGTCCCGTAGACCTTCACTGTCACTCTTGCTGATACCCGTCTGTCACAAATCACTCCTGACACTCTTCTCCACCCATTCCACCCTGCCTACACTCTCTTCTTCACGTCTCTTCCACAATCCCCATTACTCTGTACCGTTGATCCTAAGTATTTAAACTCATCCACCTTCGCCAACTCTACTCCCTCATCCTCACCATTCCACTGACCTCCCTCTCATTTACACACATGTATTCTGTCTTGGTGGTCCTACTGACCTTCATTCCTCTCCTCTGTAGAGCAGATCTCCACCTATCCTGCTCCCAACTATCGCTACAGATCACAATGTCATCAGCAAACATCACGGCCCATGGGAACTCATGTCTAATCCCATCTGTCAACCTGTCCAGAAAGGGCTCAGAGCCGATCCCTGATGTAATCCCACCTCCATCACTCCCACCGCAGACCTCACCACGGTCACACTCCCCTTGTACATATCCTGCACCACTCTTACGTACTTCTCTGCCACTCCCGACTTCCTCATACAATACCCCTTCCTGATTTCCTCTATTTATGATTAATCATTGTTTCTAATCTCCAAACAAATGTAAAAAAAAACTAAGTAAACACAACATACAGCTTTTATATGATTTTTAAAAAAAATTGATTTATTGAAGGAAAAATCTTCATCTATACCCATGTGAAAAAATAGAACAAAGTGGGCATTACCTATTCTGGTAGGCTCCAGTGGCACACCAGGCAGATTTGGAGACATTGACATCCACCACTTATATTCTACTGTAAGGGACTGAACTCTCCATACAAGGTCCAGCCTGTACTTCATCGGATAACAAAGATGTGTAGAACTGACATCTTTGCAGAGACTCCTTCTAACCAAAAGTGCCAAATGAACACCAAAATCACCCAAAAAGGTTAAAGATCTGGGTAGAGTTTCCATTTGGAGGTTGTCACTTTGAACTCTCAATATGAGGTCCAACAGACAGACGCTCAGGACACAGGGGAAAAGCAATGAGAAGTATTTTAGTGCTTCTTCTTCTCCTTGAGTGCTTCCAAACCACCACAATATCCATAACTAATAAACCCAATAATACAATATTCTTCTCCTCCACACCTCCCAGTAAGCTCTGTCATACTATCTCCCAACTCCGGCTCGCTTGCTGGGTCTCCAACAGTCCTTTATATCGGGGGTCACCAAGACCAGGCCTGGAGGACCACCGTGGCTGCAGGTTTTCATTCTGACCCTTTTTTTCTTTATTGAGTGCCGTGTTTGTGCTGTTAATGACCTTCTTGTGAATTCATTTTAATTGACTTGTTTTTTAAGATTTGTTCTCCTGAATTTCTTCGTCGTTCCTCTGAATTGCTTCATTTCTTTTCCTTAAATGGCACCCAAACAGAAATGAAATATAAAGTGAGGGAGCCAACAGAAGACCAACTCAGTCAGGGCCTCGAACTCCAACCAATTTCACTCCAACCAGCTGTTTAATGAGGCGCCAGTTCTTGTCGTTATTTAAACTCGTCCTTTAATTCCATGGCTTGCTTCTGCTCTCGTGGTACATTAGCAGACATTTCCGAAATTGTTGATTTTCTCTTTTCTGTTAAAATGCTTTGTGGACCTGAGCAGATCAACATTCCTGAGACCTTCATCTTTCTTTATTTTCAGAGACTGTGTGATGGACACCAGTTGTTTTGGCTCATTTTGTATTTCATTATTGTTTGGCTGCTAATTAAGGAAAAGAAACAATTAAGGGGTCTGAGTCTTCAAGAGCAAGTCAATTAAAATGAATTCTGTGGAGAATGGCCGGCCGTCTATCCCGGCCAATACCCCCAAGCCGCCAGTTAAAGCCCTCCTTGCAGCATGGAGGTCCCCAAAAGACCAGCAGGGCATCATGGACAATGTGGTGTTTATGCACAGCCCTGCTAGATGCCATGGGGGCCACAAGAGGGAGCTGCAGGGAGGACAGAGGACTTCTTCGTGCCCTATGACCCGGAAGTTCGTCATAGGAAGAGTGACGGGCTTCCGGGTTGAAGAGAAGAGCTTTTACCTGACCCGGAAGTGATTGAGAATCACATGGACTGGGGATTGGGAACACTTCCGGGTCAGGAGATATAAAAGGACTGTGGGAGCTCCCAGACGGGGAGCTGAGCTGGGTGGAAGGGTGGCAACGCGTCTGGGAGCTGGAGGATTGTTTATTAGTGATTATTGTGTTTGTTTATGAGTATTGTGGAGGAGAGTGTGCTTTGTGCACTGTGGAAGAGTAATAAAGTCGAATTTTGGACTTTTACCTGGTGTCTGGAGTCGTGGACAGGGGTTCAAGGGAGCGAGAGCGCCCCCTATCTACCACAATTCAAAAGAAGTTAATAAGCAGCAAAAACAGGTCACTCAAGAGGGAAAGGGTTAGAATGAAAACCTGCAGCCACGGTGGTCCTCCAGGACTGGAGTTGGCGACCTCTGCTTTATATAGTGCCCCACCCCAGAAGTGCTTCTGCCCTTCCTTCAACATTACTTGCCAGCAGATCAGGGTCATAAGAAGAATCCCAATTCTTTAATCAGCCCGGAAGTACTTTGGGGCTTCCGTCCTCATGACTTCCCAGTACTTCCGGGCAGCAAGGGAAGCATAACTCCCAAGGTCCTTTGACAGCTCCCCCTGGCGGCACCCACAGCACCCAACAGGGCTGAGAAACTGGATTCCAAGTCCCAGGATGCCCTGCGGGGATGTGGGGCACTGCTGCACTCCAGGGGAGCTGCCATCTAGCATTTTAGGGGAGGTAGTGTCCTGGAAAAGCTGCCTTCCCCCATCCTTCCATCTCAGGGGCGTCCGGGTCGGGATGAGCTGCCAGCCGTCTGCCACAACAGGCACTAAATAATTGATAAATAGATCATAAGGGGGCTGTTCATTTGAGCTGTTAATGGCAGACCAAGGTGGTCCGACGCCTTAAAGCCCTTGCCTTGTGTCTAATTTGGCCTTGCAGACCACTAAAGCAGGACCCATTAAAAGACTAATTGAAGCTGGAGATTTGAAAATTAAATTTTTGTTTCAACTAATTTTATTTTATTTCTCACTTTAGTTTAGTTTATTTAGCTTCCTTTAGATCTTCTTATCAAATAAAATCCGCTGTAGCTTAGAACAGCATGAAAGCGACCACCTCAGGACTGGCATTATAAATTAATTGTTTGTTTCCGCGTATTCTTCATGAAAGGCAGGGTATTATACAAATGAAATTCAAACTCCTTGAAATTCTGGAAGACCTATAAATATTTATCCGTAGGGGAAATAAAAGTGAAATTAACTTTTAACAGGGATAGAATAAAATTTATCCCCGTCCTCCTGATGAGAGTGTGAGCTGCAAATCAATGCCTTGGAAATGAAAAAATATAAATAAATAAAAAGAAAGTGGAGTGTTCAGTGACTCCTCAGCAGAGTATGGAGAGCTCAGGCGGTGATAAAGAGAAAACATGAAGTGCCACCCTGATGAGCTGGTAGTGGGGCAGCCGCAGTCCCGTTTCAAACAGCAGGGGGCGCCTTTGCGTGTTCGCTCGTCTTTAACTTGTTACATTCTGAAGATCCCTTAAAACAGGAAAAGCAATGGCTGGTCATTGCTGTGTTGCTTGGAGCCCTCTCCACTGCTTATGCGTGACTTGTACCCGTGATGTTGTTCTTTCGGTCTTTACCCGAGGCTCATGACCATAGGTGAGGGTAGGAACGTACAGTACTGTGCAAAAGTTTTAGGCAGGTGTGAGAAAGTGTTGCAAACTAAGAAAGCTTACACAAATAGAAGTGTTAATAGTTTATTTGTTAACTAGCTGTCCCCTGCGGCTGCACCCACATAATAACAATCATAATAATTCTTTGCATTTATATGGCGCTTTTCTCACTACTCAAAGCGCTCAGCAATTGCAGGTAAAGGGCCTTGCTCAAGGGCCCAACAGAGCAGAGTCCCTTTTGGCATGTACGGGATTCGAACTGGCCGATTGCCAGTGCAGATCCGTAGTAGTGAAACAGGACAAACTTTAAAAATCAATCAAACAAAATGAAATTCAGGCCAAGCGGAAGGTAGGTACACGCTGGCACTCTATCTGATCGTGTTCAGCTCAGAGCGTCCCCCCGCGTAGGGAGAAAAGCACATGGCCGTGATATCTCTGGCAATGACCAGCTACCCTCTCAAACACTCGTAGCTCTGATCTCTGTCTCTCAAAAATGTCAAACGTTACTCCTTAACGATCTGTAGATGAAAATGTCTGCTGATCAAGCAGGTATCTCTAGCTAGGTGGAAGCAAGGTCCGCTCCAACACATGGCGCAGGGTAGAGTGACTCGAATGGAGGCTGGCGTGTGAGTGAGGAGGGCCCTGCCCCGTCCCCTCGGCCTGCAGCCTCTCCCTCAGATTCGGTACCACAAGTGAGCTATGATACTTAGCACGATGAGAGAGGTCGCAAAATTAACCAGAATGTTCAAGCAAATTATAGAAAAAAAACCCGATCTAAATCCGTTAAGTAGTTCTCTCATGAAAAGCGGACAGACAGACAGATGTTGGATTTTATATATAACTAGGCTGACCCGCCTTTTAAGGCGACCGACTTTTAAGTTGACCACTTCTTAAGGCAATTCAATATGTAGATCAATTTGATATTTTATACAAACTCATTAATTTGGTTATATTGCATTTGAGCGGTATTACTTTAATACTCGTAGTTTGTTATTTTTGTGATGAAATTTAAACTTTTTTTTCTATATTGAGGTCGCCCTTTTCAACCCCCCTGATATTTACTACGCGGTGAGGCATTTGTACTCCATCAACATTAATTATTTCCAGAGACATCATTTTGTCTATTTTTCCAGCGCATCGCGCACAAAAGCAAGGGAACGATGGGAGCACCAGAACTCTGCTCACATCATGTCGCTTCGTACCGCAAGCTGCAAGTAGTAAGTCTGTGATAAGTGGAATACCGCTACGCTTTCCACTCACGGGACGGAAGGACAATCCCGACCGCTTTTATATAATAAGAAAGAAGAAGAAGATATCGCACAGTCTGGAGTAGAAAATCATCTTTTACCTGGAAAAACGAAATTACAAATCCCATCGTGCATTGCAAAATGGATGGGGCGTGTGTGAAACTCCGTGCTACTCGCACAGTCTGGAGTAGAAAATCATCTTTTACCTGGAAAAACGAAACTACAAATCCCATCGTGCATTGCAAAATGGACGGGGCGTGTGTGAAACTCCGCGCCTGCGTAGCACTCACGGGACGGAAGGACAATCCCGACCGCTTTTATATAGAAGGATACTAGCCGTCCCCAACGGCTTCGCCCACATAGAAATGAAACAGGACAGCAAGGAGGACCCTGCCCGGCTCCCCACTCCTGACGTCACGCTAAACCCTCCCCTCGGCACCTCTGTCTCGGATTAGTGTGAATAAATCGCTCCTGCAAGCGAACTATGATTCTTAGCACAATGAGAGAAGTCTCAAAACTAACCGGAAGTTTCAAGCAAATTCTTGAAAAAAACCTGATCTAAATCCGTTAAGTAGTTCTCTCATGAAAAGCGGACAGACAGACCGACAACTGTTGGATTTTTTTTATAGATTTTTTCTCTAGATATTTATATGTAAGGACCGGGGGAGGCAGTGCATCCACAGCATTACCTCCCCCGGAGCGCTAGGTGGCAGCCCTCCTGGGTTGCAGTGGTGCCTCGGACTCCCGCAGGGCTCCATGGGAGTTGGAGTTTGATACAGCCCTGTTGGGATCTGTGGGCACCACCAAGGGGTGCTGCACCTGCTGGTGAGCCCTTATTTGCAGCTCACCCGCCCTTACAAAAGGAGCCAGCAGCCACTACTCCGGGAGCCAAAGTCGGGAGGAGGGAGACGAAGCTTGCCAGGAGGAGTGGAGGAGTTGTACTGGTGGGAAACGGGGGAAAGTGTTTCCCATGAGGGAAAAGAAAATAAAAATAAAAACGTGTGCCTTGATCTTGTGTCCCACGTCTGTCTGTGTCAGGTTTGAGCGCCAATGCACCCCCTTAAAGGCCACCCAGTCCAGAGCACCCTCTGCCATTTTTCTGTACCCCAGTTCTTATGTTTTCGTGCATAGTTGAGTCGCTTGGCCACAATTTGTCCATTGTGACAGTAGATGGGTGTACCTGCCAGTTCTGAGCTTATGGCTCTGTTGGACATCTTCCAGTTTTGATGGGAAGTCAGCTTGATGTGTCTTTCACCTGCCGCACTAAGTTGGCCGACAACTGCAATTACAGTAATCCCTCCTCGATCGCGTGGGGTTGCGTTCCAGAACCCCCCCACGAAAGGTGAAAATCCATGAAGTAAAAACCATATGTTCATATGGTTAGTCTTATATATTTTAAGCCCTTATAAACTCTCCCACACTATTATAAGCATTTCCCGCACAGTTATACAGCATAAACTCTTCGTATTCTCTTTGATATTAGGTAAGATTCGTTGAAATTATGTATTTTGACTATGCACAAAGATAAACACAACGGTTAACTCTTTACATAGCAAAACACGATGCTGAATGAACGAGACGAGACTTCCTGGTTAACGCAGTGGAATCGAATTCGTCGCTCTGTCGCTGAGCCAATCAGCACACAGGAACTTGACTGCATGCTCTGATTGGGTAGCTTCTCAGCCATCCGCCAATAGCGTCCCTTGTATGAAATCAACTGGGCAAACCAACTGAGGAAGCATGTACCAGAAGTAAATTGTCCGCAGAAACCCGCGAAGCAGCGAAAAATCAGCGTTATATATTTTGATATGCTTACAAAAGTCGAAGTGCGATATAGCGAGAGATTACTGTACTACGGTCCTCAGCGCTGCCCGTTTTCTTTGTGCTTCTTCACAAGAGTCTGAACAGCACATCTTGAAATATCCAGTTTGCTTTGAAATCTTTGCCTGGGAGAGGCCTTGCTGATGTAGTTGAACTCCCGTGTGTCTTGTTGCTGCGCTCAGTCTTGCCATGGTGTGTGACCTGTGACATGAAAGTGTCTTCCACAAGCTCACTTTGGTGGCAGAGTCTGGTTGGCGTTCCTCTCTCAGTTTTAAGCCTCCCACACAGCGGTTTGTGTTTCAGCCTACATAGGAAAGTGACGCTCATTAGCGCCTGTATGGTATAATTGGGTAATCAAACACCTGACTAGAATCGTATCTTATAGAATCCCCAACTTTGTGCAAGTCCACCTAGAAGAACTGATGCTGGTTTGAAGGCAAAGGGTGGTCACACCAAATATTGATTGGATTTAGATTTCTCTTCTGTTCATTTACTTTTCATTATTAATTGACCAAAAATAAATCTATTAACACTTCTACTTGTGTAAGCATTCTCAGTTTACGGCATTTTGTCACCCCTGCACATGTCGGTAGATCAACCTGTAAATCGAGAGCTTTGTTTCTCGGCTCAGCTTCCTCATATTGCCCTCAATGAGGATTCAGTAACTTCACCCAGAAAATGGCAAACGACTCCCCGCTCTGGAGCCAGGCCTAGGAGGGGAGCTCACCAGCGAGCGCCTGGTGGTCGGGCCTTTACCTTTGGGACCTGACCTGGCTGGGCATAACCCTAAAGAGCAATAGGGGTCCATCACCCAGTGGGCCCACCACTTACAGGAGGAGTCATAAGGGTATGTTGAGGCTTGGGTGGCGGTCAAAGGCAGGTGCCTCAGAAATGTTATGTTTAAGACAATTGAGCGATGGTCACCAAAAGACCCTCCGCCACTTACACTCATCAGTCGATGCCATTTCTCCGTTACTTGGATTGTAATTTGCTGTCTATAAAAGCTTTTGAGCTTTAGGAGCTTCAGTTTGAAGCACTTCTGTAACGTACTTTACCCATGGGATTACATTCTATTGTCACTATTATTTTTTTTAATTTTTAATAAGCAAAAATGAGATAACTGACTTTTGGATGAAATAAATAAAAAAATGTGAATTGATCCAACTTTCTTATCCATTAGCTAAGTCACCGAACACACCTGAATGTCATGCTAGGCTCACATTTTATAACTTGTTATTGCTTGCCAAGGGTTTACAGTCATCCCTTCTCTTGTGGGGCTTTGGTTTTGAGTTGTTTTTGCCCGCTCCCCATTGTTGGGGCCTGTTCCAGGTAGTAGTGAGTGTCTGGCCAAGTTAAGGTGAACCATAGAACCACAGAGTGCCAACTTTTGCAGGCCTCCCACCATTTTGCTTTTAGTGGAAGACTCCACATCATAACTTTACAATGTTTAATGAGCGCTCTAAAGAGGTCAAACACGAAGTGCCACTCTTGAAGACATAAAAAGGCACTTCTGTTTTTAAAATTTCAAGACCATTAGTGTCCTAAGATAGATCGAGTGGATTAGCAGAAAGTTTGGATTAGGAGGATTTAACCGGAGAGCTCGGCAGCTATGAAATTTTGAAAATGTGATGAGATTCTCCAATAAATTTTATCCATCCATCCATTATCCAACCCGCTATATCCTAACCACAGGGAGCCAATCCCAGCCAACACAGGGTTCAAGGCAGGAAACAAACCCCAGGCAGGGCGCCAGCCCACCGCAGATATATATATAAATACATATGTTGTGGCGGGTGGCTGGGGGCTGTGCCCAGCCGGGACTCCTGGAAGGACCGGGAGAGTGACTACGCCTCCTCCGGACCATGAGATGGCAGCCGCCCTGGTTTGTATGGGGGCCACGGGAATGGAGCATGGAAGCTCAACCCTATAGGGGCCCGTGGTCACCACCAGGGGGCGCCCAGACGTCTGTGAAGCCCTGGACGTCAGCACTTCCGCCACACCTGGAAGTGCTCGCAGAAGGAATCCCAGGGACACCAGGAAGTGCCGCAGGAAGCTCGTCAGGAGGCACCTGGAGCACGTCTGGGGTGGACTTAAAAGGGGCCGCCACCCTCCATTCGTGAACTGGAGGCGGGTGGAAGAGGATGAAGCTCGGTGGAGAGGAGTGGAGGTGGTGAAGGAAGGCTGGACAGTGAAGAGGCCCGGACTGAGGGTGTGTGGTGCAGGGGCACCAGGTTGTGTGCAGAAACTGTAAATAGTGTAAATATGAATAAACGTGTTGTGGTGTTTTTTTGACATTAATTCATTGTTTCATTTTGCCTGTATAATACATTGGTTTTTTTTTAATACAATGCTTCGTTTTACACATTTAACGTGGCTTTTCTGCACACTTGGATTAGAAGATCCTTGCCAAAAAACAAAATCTGAGGGGCGTAAATGCCTAGGAGGTGACAGTGCTGCCCGCTGTGCCTGCTGGCATTTCTCTGTAACTGCTTTACCCATCTCTGGATATGCAGAGTTGGTATTAAGGGAGATATTCAAAATACTGCAAGATGATTGGCTGATGTGATCAACCAATGAAACCATCACATCTACAGTGCCAAGGCTTTCAGACTCTGAGCGTCACACTTCTGCCTGGAGCGCAAGTCACCAGAACGTATTTTTAATAAATCACACTTTTTAACTTTTACATTTACATATACATTTTCTTAATGTATGCTCACCGTATTTTAGAGCACATTAACAAATTCCTCAACTCCATTATTTTCCCTTTGCAGTTAATTAGCCAACTCGGAAAAAAACAGTAAACAGCTCGGCTTAAACATATGCATCACCCCATCTGCTGTTAATTGTGTTTTAATAAAAGTTAATGAGCTTTTACACTTAAATCTAGTAACTCCAGGCAAAGGCTGCACCTCACTGAACGAGGACTCAGCCAAAATCACAGAGGAAAACATCGAGAAGGAGTGGCGGCCCCCTCAGTCTCGGGCTATGGAGAAAAGAAAATGGCTTCAGGTCGCTACTTACCACCTCCTCAGGACGCGGACTGAAAGAATGATGGATGAACATGTCAGCATAACAGAGGGTAGAGGAGCAGACAACTGAGCGAAAGTTCAGATGGACAAACAAATGGGACAGACTGAGGGAGAGATAGGTGGAAGAAGAGATGGATAAATGGAATAAAGGGATGGATACTTGGAAGGATATAATGCATACACAGAAAAATAGATGGATTAATGGAGGAACTGAGAGCTCATAATATTGACTTCTAAAATAAACATTATTATATATGCTTCAAACTAGTAATTCATATTTAATGAAACTTTCGCGATTTTGTCGGCGTGATTTTGAAGCCGCGTTTTAATGGGCGCTGTTTTGTCGGCACTCATATGTCTATCGCGCAAATGTCGGGTCACAGTTGTGCGCAGGACTTGATAAATAAAACGAGTGTGTGTTTTGGACATACGGTGTCTGTCTGTCTGTGCAAGGGGCCCGTCTTCTACAATATATATGAACAAATAGATGGATGGGCAAAAAGACAAGCAGACAAATGGAAGCATGACTTGACAAATGGGTAGATGAATGAAGAATTGACTCGGGGTAGATGAATAATAAATGGAGTGAATGGACTAGGAGACATAGATGGTGAATGGATGGATGGATGGCTAATGGGTCAAGCAGACAAATGCATGCAAGAATTTATGGAGAGACAGATGGACAGACAACTGAAGAGAAAAGTGTAAGAATGGGTGGGAACATGGGAACATGAATAGACAGAAGGAGAAATGGACAGATGAACAAATGATAGAATGGTAGATGGATGCACAGATACAGGGCTGGATGGACGGTTACTCTTGACTTATCCCGCCACTTGGATCTCTCATCTCATCCACTTGAGGTTCCAACCACATTTTCTGCATCTCCATTGAAGGTCAAGCCATCACCTGCTGTCTCGTCATTAAATGTCCACTTGACGTCCAGCCCACTGTTCACATCCTTCCAGCAGGCTCCGGTTTGGGGCTTCTGTGCCAACGTTTGAATCAGGTAAGTGACTCCTCCAGCCATGCTGCCCGTTTACGTGTTGTGTTGTCTGTCATCTTCATTTTGGATGTCCACTCCTTGTCCTTTTCACTGTGAATGATGGTCCCAGTGTCATTTTCCATTGGCTCCATCTTGCTTTGTAATGTTGTATTACTCTCTGGGGAAGGCGCTATATTAAATAAAGATTACTTTGTGTAGCTTCTTGTCATGGTGCTCCTCCTCTTTGTCCTCTTCATCCTGTTCTCCTCCTCCTCTGCTTTCTCTCATTGAGGTGGATGTTAGATTTGCTCTTGGACATCCAAACTGTTCTGCGTGTGTTTATTTATTTTAGAAGAATTACTGTTTGATCGATCAATAATTTTTGAAAATACATTACACAGCACCATTTTCTTTGTTCTCTGATGAAAAGACCTTATCGATTTCCTCTCCTTTCGGCACGTCTCGCCGTGATTACTGCTGGAAGCCCACTCAGCCGCTCGCCCATCTGCAGTGTCACACAAACGAGGCCTCCATGACGCAGGAGAAGGTGACATAGGAGTGTAACACTCGGGGAGGTGATGCAGGAACGGACAATGCAGAGAGCTGTCAGATTTAGCTGCACCCATTTAGATAAGCCAGCAAAGAGCGCCCCCTGTGGGTCATACTTGGGAAGTGCATCACGACGTTAAGACATTCAGCCTTTAACAAAGAGAATGTCTAATAGACACCAAGGGGGCTCTGCTTGTGTATTAGGTGATGTGGCTTAAAGCTTCAAGGTTTTGATTGTAAGCCCCCATGCTGCCAGTTTAGTCACCACCTCTGGAGTTTTGGGTAACCTTGAGTGTCGTTTCACCTTTCTGGGCTCCAAATGTCCATAGAAATAATTGAACTGGGATTGAATTGAATATAGCAAAGCAGTATATAAGTGACCGACTACAGTTACTTATTGAATGTGACACTGAACTCCGTGGAAGGAGCAAACTCACCGGCATATTGTGAGTAGTGGCCGAGTGGTGAAGATATTGGACTACTGCCAACAGAGATGCCAGTTCAGTATCAAAATTGATTCATTGCGAGACCCCCTGATTCATGTATGCACCCTCTTGGAAGTTTTCACATTTAATTGCTCTACATCATTGACTCTCAGTGGATTTCATTTGCGTTTTTAAAACTGATGAGCAGAAAATGACTCTTTGATGTCAAAAGGAAAACAGGGCCTGGATTTATCAAGTGTCTCAGAATTACTCCTAGGAATTACAGGGTGTCCCTAAAGTCTGGACACATAGGCAAAATGCATAGTTTCAATAAAAAAATATGAATTAATAACATCTTTGATGTAATTTCCACCATTTGTGATGCAAAGTTTGCGAGATTCACACAAACTCGATGCATTAACTCCACATTTCCGTCAGTCTGAGCACCTTCATTTATGATGCGTTCCCTCAGATGTCTCGTATGTTTAATTTTCATTGAGTACACCGTCTCCTTTAGCATCCATCCATCCATTAACCAACCCGCTATATCCTAACTACAGGGTCATGGGGGTCTGCTGGAGCCAATCCCAACCAACACATGGCTCAAGACAGGAACCAAACCCCGGGCAGGGCGTCAGCCCACCGCAGGGCACACACACATACTAGGGACAATTTAGGATCGCCGATGCACCTAACCTGCATGTCTTTGGACTGTGGGAGGAAACCCACGCAGACACGGGAAGAAAATGCAAACTCCATGTAGGGAGGACCCGGGAAGCAAACCCAGGTCTCCTTACTGCGAGGCAGCAGCGCTACCTACTGCGCCACTGTGCCACCCACAGAGCTGAAACAATTTCTGATAATCTTTTTGAAAAGCTTCTAACTGACCTAAGTCATGCAGAACATTTTAGTCTGGCCATTGACGAGTCAACCGATATATCAGGTCTTGGTGTGGGTGCGCTTTTGTAATGCAGTGGATCTTGCTGAGGAAATGCTCACACTTCTTCCACTTAATGGCCGGACAAGAGGAGAGGATATTTGTTGACAAGAGGGAACGTTAATAAGCATCCTGATTGTATTAGCGTTTGTATTAATGGTGAAGCGTGGCAGTATTCATATGTGACTTGCATATTAGCCTTACATGCAGGCATTTAAAGAGCAAAAGTAGATGGGGCGATAAAATGTTAATTGATCTAAATTGCATTAACGTTTCAAACAACTTTCATAATTATTTTATGATGCATTTTTACCTTACTCCCATTTTCAGATAAATGTTATTCGTTAAAATTGTTCTTATCTTGTGATATGATTACAGCTTATGTTAGTCAGTCATTTTCCAACCCTTAGCATCCATCCATCCATTATCCAACCCACTATATCCTAACTACAAGGTCATGGTGGTCTGCTGAAGCCAATACCAGCCAACACAGGGCGCAAGGCAGGAAACAAACCCCAGGCAGGGCACACACACCCACAATTTAGGATCCCCAATGCACCTAACCGGCATGTCTTTGGACTGTGGGAGGAAACCCACGCAGACACGGGGAGAACATGCCAACTCCACGCAGGGAAGCGAACCCAGGCCTCCTTACTGCGAGGTGGCAGCGCTACCCACTGTGCCACCATGCCGCCCCTCTTTTAGCATACCCCAGAAAAAGAAGTCAAGGGGGCTAATGTCTGGTGAACAAGGAGACCATCCCACATGACCACGTTTTCCAATCCAGATCCAGTTAGAAAAATTGTCATTCAGTCAATCTCATACCACTGTGGCGAAATGGGCAGGGGTGCCATCCTGTTGAAACCACTCAGGGAGTCCTTCATCTTGCCTTTCAAGTGGGGGCATTAACTGGTCTCTCCACATGGTGAGCTAAGTCTCACCAGTTACATAATTATCAAAGAAAAATGGTCCTAACATGTGCGCTTTCCACAAACCACACCACACCATAATTCTTTGTTATAAATAGTGCTATTCCTTACGTGTCCTGACTTTAGGGACACCCTTGTACACTAACAGGATAGGAATTCATCCCACCCCGGTGTAGGACTTGAGAACTAATTGTGAAGGGTCCTACAGCCATACCCAGAGAGGAGTAGGAGGGCATGTGTGACACTGAATGAATCAAGAACATGTGAAATGTGACAGACGAGAGGAGCCCATTCACTCCATCAAGACCATTTGTTTGAAAGAATCTCTTCGGGTCGTCTTTTGTCTTATCTGCCATGTTCCTCTCCAGCTGTCTTTTAGCCTCCCTGATATCCTTCTCCATGGCTGCCCTCATATTCTCATACGCGCTACGATTCACTTTGGAGTTATTGATCTTATACGCCTTATTTGTCTGTTTTTTTTCCTTTGCAGCTTCTTTTTTAAATTTTTATTAACCCACTGTGGAGTTTTTTTAAAATGTCCTACTAATTGCAAATTTAGGTGTGTGCGTGTCCTGCATTACATGTAAAACATTTTTAAACCTGCTCCTCGACTGTCTCCACACTTAAAAGCTCATCCCAGTCTATCCTCCTCAGGGCTCGTCTATATGTCACACTCAGAACGCGTATGCGCAACACACATCATGGCTGCCATGCGTTCCCAGCATTCATTTGACGCGTCCTCTGAGCAGGTCCTCAGAAATTAACGCAATAAATGTGCGAGTTACAGTGCCAGCTAAAAAGCCTAAAGGGGTGCATTGTGATCAGAGACGGAACGTGACATCAGAGTCCGTGTTTACTGTCTACATGTGACAGAAAGACGCCATGCAGATCGATGTGTGGACTTCGATAATATTAATTCTTTGCATTGATATAGCACTTTTCTCACTACTCAGCAGTTGCAGGTTAAGGGCCTTGCTCAAGGGCCCAACAGAGCAGAGTCCCTATTGGCATTTAGGGGATTCGAAGCGGTAACCTTCTGATTACCAGTGCAGATCCGTAGCCTCAGAGCCACCACTCCTCTCGTGTGGTGAAGCAAAATGTCGACATACAAATGCATTCGTGGTGCTTTTATATTCAAGCGTCATATGTTCCCCATCGTAATGACGCGATTCATTTCAATAGTCTCACATACCATCTTCTGTGCCGTCTTTTTTTTTTTCATCAGAATGTACGGCAGCGTATTTCAGCCACAGGAAAAAAATTTTTTTTTGTGTGAACTGTTTTACTTTGAATTTTAACTAAAACTTATAAACACGAAGATATTTTGGCTGTGGAATCATTTCGATGCGTCAGGCTTTTGCTGAATCTCATTTACAAGCTGGAGCTGCAGAACTTCGGTCATTTTGGGTGAACGCAGCTACAGTAACCAAAGGTGGTGGTGGCAGTACTGGCCAATCTAGTAGACACTTCTTTACGTTCTGACCCGTCTTCTGTCACAAGCGAACCGAGATATCTGAAGTCGTGTCCAATCTCAACCATCTCACCTTCATGTAAGAAGTAACTGCAAGGGGCCTACAATGTCATGCAGTTGGCCGACCAGCTTAGCTTTGGTTTTGTTGTAGTTGATCTTCTACCCAACTGCAGCTCTGTCATCTTGGACAGTGCTACTCAACTTCATGTACTTCAGGGGCCAAAAACTGGGAATTAGCCTGACTGAAGGGCCGCAAGGCAAAACAAGTTAACACTCCCTGCGTGGAGTTTGCATGTTCTCCCCGTGTCTGCGTGGGTTTCCTCCCACAGTCCAAAGACATGCAGGTGAGGCGCAATTGTAGCAAAGTGTAAAATGTTATCTATAATTTTATTTTTTTTTTTTTGTTATGAACTTCCCCAAAAGTGTTGATCCCTGTAAATAGTTAATAGTATACCAACAATATAATCTGTTGAAGCACGAGCATTAATTAGCGTCACACCTCACAACCTGCATGCGCCACGTTTTTGGCTCTCGCACCAGAAGCGCGATGGACGCTGTAGGGGTAGATTGTGGTTTCAGTTTCTTTCCCGATATTTTTTATTTTTTTTCATTTACTTTGTGTTAATAATTTATAATCGATTTAATTTATTATTTAATAGGCAGAGGGAAGAAGATGTGCATGTGGCGCTATTTCTTTCCTTTTGTTTTGCAAAGGTATGCTATATATACAGTGGTGTGAAAAACTATTTGCCCCCTTCCTGATTTCTTATTCTTTTGCATGTTTGTCACACAAAATGTTTCTGATCATCAAAAACATGTAACCATTAGTCAAATAGAACACAAGTAAACACAAAATGCAGTTTTTAAATGATGGTTTTTATTATTTAGGGAGAAAAAAAAATCCAAACCTACATGGCCCTGTGTGAAAAAGTAATTGCCCCCTTGTTAAAAAATAACCTAACTGTGGTGTATCACACCTGAGTTCAATTTCCGTAGCCACCCCCAGGCCTGATTACTGCCACACCTGTTTCAATCAAGAAATCACTTAAATAGGAGCTGCCTGACACAGAGAAGTAGACCAAAAGCACCTCAAAAGCTAGACATCATGCCAAGATCCAAAGAAATTCAGGAACAAATGAGAACAGAAGTAATTGAGATCTATCAGTCTGGTAAAGGTTATAAAGCCATTTCTAAAGCTTTGGGACTCCAGCGAACCACAGTGAGAGCCATTATCCACAAATGGCAAAAACATGGAACAGTGGTGAACCTTTCCAGGAGTGGCCGGCCGACCAAAATTACCCCAAGAGCGCAGAGACGACTCATCCGAGAGGTCACAAAAGACCCCAGGACAACGTCTAAAGAACTGCAGGCCTCACTTGCCTCAATTAAGGTCAGTGTTCACGACTGCACCATAAGAAAGAGACTGGGCAAAAACGGCCTGCATGGCAGATTTCCAAGACGCAAACCACTGTTAAGCAAAAAGAACATTAGGGCTCGTCTCAATTTTGCTAAGAAGCATCTCAATGATTGCCAAGACTTTTGGGAAAATACCTTGTGGACTGATGAGACAAAAGTTGAACTTTTTGGAAGGCAAATGTCCCATTACATCTGGCGTAAAAGGAACACAGCATTTCAGAAAAAGAACATCATACCAACAGTAAAATATGGTGGTGGTAGTGTGATGGTCTGGGGTTGTTTTGCTGCTTCAGGACCTGGAAGGCTTGCTGTGATAGATGGAACCATGAATTCTACTGTCTACCAAAAAATCCTGAAGGAGAATGTCCGGCCATCTGTTCGTCAACTCAAGCTGAAGCGATCTTGGGTGCTGCAACAGGACAATGACCCAAAACACACCAGCAAATCCACCTCTGAATGGCTGAAGAAAAACAAAATGAAGACTTTGGAGTGGCCTAGTCAAAGTCCTGACCTGAATCCAATTGAGATGCTATGGCATGACCTTAAAAAGGCGGTTCATGCTAGAAAACCCTCAAATAAAGCTGAATTACAACAATTCTGCAAAGATGAGTGGGCCAAAATTCCTCCAGAGCGCTGTAAAAGACTCATTGCAAGTTATCGCAAACGCTTGATTGCAGTTATTGCTGCTAAGGGTGGCCCAACCAGTTATTAGGTTCAGGGGGCAATTACTTTTTCACACAGGGCCATGTAGGTTTGGATTTTTTTTCTCCCTAAATAATAAAAACCATCATTTAAAAACTGCATTTTGTGTTTACTTGTGTTATATTTGACTAATGGTTAAATGTGTTTGATGATCAGAAACATTTTGTGTGACAAACATGCAAAAGAATAAGAAATCAGGAAGGGGGCAATAGTTTTTCACACCACTGTATATATTTCTTTTATTTTCATTTGTTAAGAATACATAATTATAAAATTAGGATTATTCTTTTTTGCATAAAGCTATGTGTATTGTAAATAGCTTTCTCTGAAAAATTGGAGTAATTTTTTTGTAAATAGTTTTATATGTAATGTGTTTGTATAAATAATAACGGCAGAAGCGCGGTGGACGCTGTAGGGGCAGAGGGAAGAAGATGTGTATGTGACGCTCTGTCTATTTTTTTCCTTTTGTTTTGCAAAGATTTACTAGAAGAGGAAAATAAATGCTTGTGTTTTAACCCAACGTGCCTACGTGACAATCATTAACACAACGAAGGGAAAAGCAGATTCCAATCGGTTACACAATGGCAATCCTAGTGTGAACTTGGTGTGTGTGTGTGTGTGTGCCCTGCGGTGGGCTGGCACCCTGCCCAGGGTTTGTTTCCTGCCTTGCGCCCTGTGTTGGCTGGGATTGGCTCCAGCAGACCCTCGTGACCCTGTAGTTAGGATATAGTAAGTTGGATAATGGATGGATGGATAGATGTTTTAAAACTAGCAAATCTATTTAACAAATTTTCTTTGCATTTGGGGTTACATTTAATAAACAATCCCTCAAAAGAATGATAAATGTAGAAATTAGCACTTTATTTAAAGTTGAGCTAACATAAGACGGTGGCGTTGTGGGTAGTGGGTAGTGCTGCTGCCTTGCAGTTAGGTGGCGCAGTGGTTCACTTCCCGGGTCCTCCCTATTTGGAGTTTGCATGTTCTCCCCGTGTCTGCGTGGGTTTCCTCCCACAGTCCAAAGACATGCAGGTTAGGTGCATTGGGATCCTAAATTGTCCCTGGTGTGTGTGTGTGTGTGCACCCTGTGGTGGGCTGGCGCCCTGCCCAGGGTTTGTTTCCTGCCTTGCGCCCTGTGTTGGCTGGTATTGGCTCCAGCAGACCCCCATGACCCTGTAGTTAGGATATAGTGGGTTGGAAAATGACTGACTAACATAAGTTGTAATCATATCACAAGATAAGAACAATTTTAACAAATAACATTTATCTGAAAATGGGAGTAAAGTGAAAATGCATCTTAAAATAATTATGAAAGCTATTTGAAACATTAATGCAATTTAAATCAATTAACATTTTATTGCCCCATCTACTTTTGCTCTTTAAATGCCTGCATGTAAGGCTAATATGCAAGTCACATATGAATACTGCCACGCTCCACCATTAATACAAACAGTAATACAATCAGGATGCTTATTAACGTTCCCTCCTGTCAACAAATATCCTCTCCTCTTGTTCAGCCTTTAAGTGGAAGAAGTGTGAGTATTTCCTCAGCAAGATCTGCGCCATTAATAAAGCGCACCCACACCATGACCTGGGCCATGTCTGATATATCGGTTGACTCGTCAATGGCCAGACTAAAATGTTCTGCGTTACTTAGGTCAGTTAGAAGCTTTTCAAAAAGATTATCAGAAATTGTTTCAACTCTGTGGGCAGCATGGCGGCGCAGTGGGTAGCGCTGCCGCCTCGCAGTTAGGAGACCCGGGTTCACTTACCGGGTCCTCCCTACATGTTTGCATGCTGTCTGCGTGGGTTTCCTCCCACAGTCCAAATTCATGCAGGTTAGGTGTATTGGCGATCCTAAATTGTCTCTGGTGTGTGTGGGCTGGCGCCCTGCCTGGGATTTGATCCTGCCTTGCTCCCTGGGATTGGCTCCAGCAGACCCCCGTGTTAGGATATGGTGGGTCGGATAATGGATGGATGTTTCAACTCTTTGGGCTAGTGTAGAATCTGATAGTTGCAATTTGGATATCTGACCAATGATATCGTGTTTATTTTTAAAATCATCGAAAAAGAGATTCACTGCACTCCAAGAAACATTTTTTAATAAGCTCACCTTCAGTAAATGGTCTGTGGCTCTTTACAATGTTCCACGCTATTTTATACGAGGCTTCTGCAATGGAATTACTCTTTTTGACTTTGCATCGCAGTAAATTTTGCTGGCCATGTAGTTCCGTCTAGAAGGGAGCGGATTTTATCCTTTCTTAAATTGGTCTGAGGGGGATACAATTTTCTAAAGTCAGCATGACAGCTTTCGTGGTGGCGCTGGATATTTGCTCACTTCTCTGACAAAGCAGACATTGAGGTTTATTGTTTGTTTCAGTGAATGCGAATTCTTCTTCCCATGCTTTGTTAAATGTTCTACGCTCGTTTGAAATTTTGTGTTTCACCAGTAGCCCCCTAAAAGTTCTGTCTACTTCATGTTGTGATACAGAAAGAAACTTCGCATGAACTGAAAAAACGTATAAAACACTAGTGCGCCCCCTTTTGGGAGAAAATGGAATGTTCTTGTTTTGAGCAGCAATTTAAATTCTAAAAATGATTAATAGACTTTAATACATTTCTTGCTTCCTGGGGCCCACATGTGTAGCCCGGATCTTGGAGATGCTCAGTGGCAGCCATCAGTCCATGCACAGTACTCTCTACAAGGACCAGAAAATCCAGATCTGACAACAATCATGCTGGGTATCTACTGGGTTTCTGGCCAAAGCACCATTCTGAGCTTGTTGGCGTCTTGGGACACTCCACTCCAACGTCCCACCTGCACCTCAACATGGTGGAGTGGTGAGCAGTCATGTAGGGGAGCGCCTTCCAGGACTATGTCACCAGTGAAGAAGACTTCAGCCGAATTATCAACCTTGGGTCCTATGTGAGATGGACAGACCCAGAAAGAACCCTGGAACCAACATCTTCACGGTTCTCTCGATATTAATGTCAAAGTGATGGACAGACATTGAGTTAGTAAACCTGGAGGGTTACTAGGTTTTTCAGCAGATTAAGTTCACTTTGCATGGTACAGTGGAACCTCAGGTCACGACCGTAATTCGTTCCAAAACTCGTAACCCGAAGTAATTTCCCCCATAGGATTGCATGTAAATACAATTAATCCGTTCCGGACCTACGAGCTGTATGTAAATATATTTTTTTAAAGATTTTTAAGCACGGAAATAGTTAATTATACCATAGAATGCACAGTGTAATAGTAAACTAAATGTAAAAATATTGAATAACACTGAGAAAACCTTGAACAACAGAGAAAACTAACATTGCAGGAGTTCACGCTACAGCCTTACGAACCGCTCGTTGTAAACACTTTTTTGATGAGTTTTAAGCACAGGGAAAAAAATTAACATTTGAAAAATCTGTAATTTATACAAAAACCATAAACAACCAAGAAAAGTAACATTGCAGGAATCGAGTTCTGGCATTGGGGAAGTGAGGAGGAACTGGGTGGAGAGGAGATTACAGTTTTGAGGGAGAGTCCTTCTGCACGATGGAGGGATGTTCTCCTTCAGGTGTTTTCTCCTTGTGATTTCTCTGGTGTATTTAGCTGTTTAGCTGGTGGATCAGACTTCACAAAATAGCAGTCTAATGTGACTTGTCTTTTCCTAAGAATTAAAATTTTTCAGAAATGCGAGACGACATTGTCGTTCATCATGTTTATCACTCTGTTCGTAACCGTTTTGTTAGGGTGGATCATCTCGAAAAAATCCTGGCATTCGTTCCATTTTTCCATGATGGCTTGTATCACATCACTTGTTATGAACGCCCTTTCCTCTTCTTCCCAAGAAGGACTGCTCCTCGGTGAGCAACCTATGCTGCTCCTACTGGAGTTCAGCAAGTTCCTCCGTCGTCAGCTCCTCCTTGTGATCTAGGACCAGCTCCTCGATGTTCTCATTGTCCACTTCAAGACCCATGCTCTTGCCCATGGACACAATCTCATCCACAACAGGAGGCTCAAAGCTTTCTAAATCCTGTTCAGGAATGCATTCAGGCCAAAGTTTCTTCCAGGCCGAGTTCAAGGTCTGGTATGTGACGTCTTACCAGGCTTTATCGATGAGGCTGATGCAATGAACAATGTTAAAATGGTTCTTCCAGAACTCTTTTAGGGTCACATTGAAACACCTGATGAATAGTCCTTTGGTGTACAGCTTCTTAAAATTTGAAATAACCTGCTGGTCCATGGGCTGCCGAAGAGGAGTCGTGTTGGGGGGAGAGGAACACAAGCTTAATAAAGTCGTACTCCTTGACCATATCGTCAACCAGATTTGGAGGGTGTGCCGGTGCATTGTCCATCAGAAGAAGGCATTTTTCAGGCAGATTATTCTCTTCAAGATATCGCTTCAGGGTGGGAGTGAAAGCCTCGCGCAGCCATTCCAAAAACCAGGACCTTGTGACCATCCCTTCGTGTTTGGCAGTCTGGTTTTGTTTACATTGTGCTGCTTGAAAGAACGAGAGTTTTCAAATTGGTAAACGAGTAACGGCTTGATTTTTACGTCGCCACTAGCGTTAGCACACAGCAAAACGGTTAACCTTTTCTTCATTGGTTTATGGCCGGGCATAGCCTTCTTTTCCTGGGTGATGTATGTCCTTTTCGGCATCCTCTTCCAGAACAATCTGGTCTCGTCACAGTTGAACACTTGTTGCGGGATGTAACCTTCGTCCTCCAGTAATTTTGTGAAATTTTTCACACATTCTTTCGTAGCTTCATCGATCGAGCTAGCAGCCTCTCCATGCCTTACCACACTATGAATGCCACTTCTCTTGCGAAACTTTCCAAACCATCCTCTACTGGCTTTAAATTCCTCACTTTCGTCACTCGTAGAACGATAGTTTTGCAGCAGATCACCATGAATCTTCCTGGCTTTCTCACATAACATCGCCACGCTTACGCTATCCCCTGCAAGTTGCTTCTCGTTCAGCCACACTACATCAGTTTTTCCACCTCTTCCAGCACTTGAGGTCTCTGCTTGGTTAACACTGTAACTCCTTTTGCAACATAATCTGCTTTAATGTCCTCTTTCTGCTTTAGAATAGTCGAAATCGTAGATTTTGACTTCTTGTACTCGGCAGCAAGATCAGTAACACAAATGCCACGCTCATACTTTTCAATAATTTCTTTCTTTAATTTGATTTCAATTTTCTTAGAACCTTTCTTCTCACCAACACTACCACTCTTCACTTGCTTAGAGGCCATGGTTAACAGCAAAATTAATACAAAAGCACACGAAATACTGTAGAGCACAAAGAGTTCACAGAGAATGTACGCACACCTGACCGAGAACAATGTACAGGGAGAGACTGAACACATCAGCACGTATAAACCGGAAGGGAAACGAAATAGAGAACAAAGAGTTCACAGCGAAAGCACGCACGTCTGACCGAGAACAATGCAACACGTGTGGAAATCATCGGCGCGTACAAACCGGAAGGGAAACTGGCTTGTTCGTCAACCGAGTGTGTAAACAGGTGCAAAAGTTTGCCGAACTTTTTGGTCGTAACCCGATTTGTACGTGTTCAGAGACGTTCGTGACCCAAGGTTCCACTATATTATACAGATAAAATGTTAACATCATTTAAATAATCTATATTGTTAATAATTAAACATGTGAGGACACCCCGTGACCCTGTAGTTAGGATATAGCAGGTTGGGTAATGGATGGATGGATGGACACGGTGTCACATCGCTAGCGATGATCTGGCGCCCCATTCAGTGATTGTTCCTGCCTCGTTCTGTATTCTTGCTGGTGCTGGTGCGACCCTGGAAGGACAGATGGATAGAATAATTAAACACGTACTACGAAGATATTTCAATGTAACTTAAAAAGTTTGAAGAATCGGCGTTCTCAGCTTGCAGATGGCTTAACGTCTATTACAGAGCTGATTGTGTGGCGATTGGGTATTTGGAGAAAGAAAAGGAAGGACAGGAATTGAAGGTTAGCACATTTGAGAGAGACAATACTGCTGCAGTAAATTATTTAATCGATGGTCGCACACGGCACAGCAAGCATCTTGTGTGGGGGGCAGGAACAATCTCTGGACTGGGCACCAGCTCGTCACTATCACTGCGCCACCGTGTTCCCATGTTTAATAACATGCTTTAATTCCTATCATCATTTTTCTCACTCTGTCCCTATTTATTTTTTTTCTCTCTACCCTAATAAGCTTTCATATCACACTCAGACGGTGGGCTACAACTCGCCTTTTCACAGCAACTTTGATATCTGACGACTTCTTTTTTTATTTCAGGCACTGTGCGACTTTGTGAACTTGAGCTTTCAAGTTTCTCTGACACTCTATGTCACTCGATCAACTTCCTTTTGTTGTTTATACCATTTTTTAAACCAACAAATAGTACGTTTTTCATTCCCTCCATTTGGTATTCGCTGAAATTCTTCTATTTTCCCTGTCTTCACAGAACACTGAGCTTAAGGGCTATTTATATTGATTTGCATATTAAAAGAGGCGTAATTCTGGGAGGAGTTTGGGGTGGGACAGCAGGCGTGTACATATACATTACTTTTCACGCTAACCGGGATTTATGGACCGGAAGAACATGGAAGTTGACGTTCACACCGATTTATGCATCTGGGTTTTTTTATACGTACAAACATTTCTGCTTTTATCCGTAAGGCGTGTGTCAGAGAAATAACTGACCGCTTCGAAAGACGTTCGCCGGCAGGGTGTGGCGGGCTACTAACCTTTCTCCTTTGTCTTCCAGGAAAAAAGACGCTCCGGCATTGTAACCTTCCCGCAGTATGTCCACTTCTGCCCTTCCTCCGCCATCTTCCTTGACGTCAGCAGTCCCATCCTCCCTCACGGTTCCTTCCCAGCATTCCTCCACTTCCGGCCCCTCCCCTATAAAATGGCCGACGACACCTCTGAAGGCGTCACGCATATGAACTGTTTTGTTTATGTCTCTGACCTGATTTCTTTTTTTGTGAGGTATCGCAATATACGGGGCCGGAAACCCCAAAACTTTATGCTGTCTGTTGCTCTTATTTTACACGTGATATAGTGTGAATTCTATGCACGCCGTTATTCATGAGGCCCCAGGTAAGGAATCCATCTCCGTCCTGGGTGGGATGCCCAACCGTTCTCTGGGGTATCTGCAACCCTTAACTGCTCTTTTCTGAGGGAAGAGCCAAACCCAAGCGGATGAGCAGGTAAGGGAGCCATCTGAATTATTTCTTAGAGGTGGACTCCAAGATTTTTCCACCCTAATGAAAACCCACAAGTTGGTCCTTTCACTTTCAAGTGCACTTAAACTGCAACCTCAGACAGGTCATCTCCATCGACTTAATGATGGGACATCTAAAACCAAAGTCATATTTTTGCAATCAATTATTTTGTGTTTTGTATTTGTAATTAATTTAGATTACTTTGTGGAGATCTGTTTTCACGTTGACATTAAAGAGTCTTTCTTTGTTGATCGGTGTCAAAAAAGCCAAATTAATTCCACTGGGATTCAATTTTGTGTAACAATATGATTTCGAATGAGACCAAAAGAAATGTTGAGATGCTGACTGGGTCATCCCATTTACTGTAATTCAAAACAGTCGGTCAAACAAAACAGGCGCATGATGGAGCAGAAAATCAGAAGAAACAAAAGGGCGATGGCTTTCCTGGCATGTCCTAAGTGGCTTGGTTGATTGGGGGGGGGGGCCCGTTCTGCTCTATTCTGGGGGACTCCTGGGATTTCTAGGGCTCAGACCGGTGGGGGGAGGGTCAGTTACCCCTTAGTGGGCCTCTACTTGGTAAAAAAAGATGATACGGTTAACGACAGTGCCCCCTTGTGTCCCAGAGTGGAGTCACATATCTCTGGTGAGCCCGGAAGATGATCCTACGACTCGTATGTGTGAGAAAATCAAAAACTTCCAAAGGGGTTAAATACTTTTTTTTGATAGTAAAATTACCCAGTTTGGTAAATTTCAAGCCATTTTTAATATTAAAGAAGCAAATAAGCCCGTGGCTAGCAGATCCATCATGCTGGGCTCAAATCTATAATTTTGCGTGTTCTCCCTGATTATCTGGGACCACTTCTCAGTAATCAACCTGTTTTAAATGATGGAAACGTGTCACAATGAAAGACATTTAAACAGAACTTTTTGCAAATGGGATGAGCAGACATAATTTTTTTTTTTACTATGAAACGAATCAATAAATAAATGAGGCAAAAAGCTGGACCCCTGACCGCCTCATCTGACAGCGCTTAAATGAAATTGACAGCCTGCACTATTCAGTGGGGAAATGGATGACAGCTCTCAGCAAAGAGGAAAATGAAGGCAAAAATATGTGGCAGCTTTTTAAAACTCTGTGTGTGTGTGTGTGTGTGTCCACGCCTTTGATGGTCCAAGTAATCGTAAAATTGCAGAGAAATAACTGATTTATTGTCAGGGGAGCCTTCTCTGTGGTTGAAGCTCTTCTTGAAATGACATGTTAAATATTTTAAGATTCTGCTTTCTTCACTTATTTGTCTCATTTTCGATTTTTTTCGTCTTCATAAAGGGATAAGATATGAAGCTCGACCGTCTGACAAAGTCTAAATTCTCGCATGATGGCACAGGCTTAGAAGTCTTATCTCTCAGTCACCGTCACATTCCTTCATGTTTGGGATGTCTCTCTATTTCTCCTTCACCATCATCATTTCCAACAGGTGGTGCACACTACTTATCTCTCTGTTATAGTGAAAAAAAATCTTGGGTCAAGACGTGATCATCTCGGAAAGACACTTTGATGTCCTGTGAGACTAGACTTTACAACCTTTAGAAGCAAAACCTGTGAGACGGTGACTTTTGCATGTCACGCCCTACTTACAATTTAAAACAAGATCACGGACATCTAACCTCTCAGTTGTTGGAAAGCTTTTGGCAGACACACTTCATGTGCTCCCATCCATCCATCCATTATCCAACCTGCTATATCATAACTACAGGGTCATAGGAGCCAATCTCAGCCAACACAAGGTGCAAGGCAGGAAACAAACCCTGGGCAGGGCACCAGCACACACACGGGACAATTTAGAATCGCCAATGCACCTAACCTGCATGTCTTTGAACTGTGGGAGGAAACAAACACTGCAGGCAAAATATCCAAATCTACAATAATCTTTTCGTGTTCTCATCATTCAATTCTCAAGGATAAGATTGAGCAACACCTGGCAAGGACAGGACTTATTAGGAACAGTCAGCATGGAGTCAGAAGAGGGACTTCGTGTTTTACTAACAGGCTACAATTCTATGAGGAGACAACAAAAGGATATGACCAGAGTGGAGCAGATGATATGATTAATCATGACGTTCAGAAAGCATTTGATAAGGTGCCACATGCGAGGTTAGGCATCAAACTAATAGAAATGGGAGTTCAAGGTGATGTTTTTAGATGGGTACAGAATTGGCTCAGACACAGGAAGCAGATGGTGATGGTGTGAGGAACCAAATCAGAACTGGCTGATGTTAAGAGTGGTGACCAGCAGGGGGCAGTGCTGGGGCTGCTGCTATTTTTAATATATATAAATGATTTAGATAGGAATATAAGTAACAAGCTGGTTAAGTTTGCAGATGATACCAAGAGCGGTGCATTAGCAGATAATTTGGAATCCATTATATCATTACCTGGACATAGCAGAGAGGCTTGGGCAGATATGTGGCAGATGAAATTTAATGTCAGTAAATGTAAAGAATTACATGTAGGAAATAAAAAAGTGAGATTTGAATACACAACGGGCGGTTGGAAAATTGACAGTCCACCTTATGTGAAGGATTTAGGAGTCGTAGTGGACTCTAAGCTATCGACTTCCCGACAGTGTTCAGAAGCCATTAAGAAGGCTAAGAGAATGTCAGGTTATATAGCGCCTTGATGTGTGGAGTACAAGTCACAGGAGGTTCTGCTCAAGCTTTATAACACACTGGTGAGGCCGCATCTGGAGTACTGGGTGCAGTTTGGGTCTCCAGGCTACAAAAAGGACATAACAGCACAGGAGAAGGTCCAGAGAAGAGCGACAGGGCTGATTCATGGCTACAGGGGATGAGCTATGAGGAAAGAATGAAAAGAGCTGAGCCTTTACAGTTTAAACAAAAGAAGAGTAAGAGGAGACCTGAGTGAAATGTTTAAAATGATGAAGTGAATTAGTCCAGTAGATCGAGACTTGTATTTTAAAATGAGTTCATCAAGAACACGGGGACACAGTTGGAAACTTGTTAAGGGTAAATTTCACACAAACATTAGGAAGTTTTTCTTTACACGAAGAATGATAGACACTTGGAATAAGCGAACAAGTAGTGTGGTAGACAATAACACATTAGGGACTTTCAAAACTCGACCTGACGTTTTTTTGGAAGAAATAAGTGGATAGGACTGGCGAGCTTTGTTGGGCTGAATGGGGTGATCTCGTCCAGATTGTTTTAATGTTCTAAAAACGTAGATTTACACGATTCAGGATCATATGCTATTGGAATCTGTGGTCCCACAACAATTAAAGCTACGACAAGTTTAATTTCGAAGAAACCACAATTCAGTCAGGTGTATATTTATCACAGAGAATCGCTGCAACACAAAATCGAAAGAGTAGGTAACAATTCCCATGAAAATAACAATCTTTTTAAATTGTATATCCGGATAACCAAACCCAGGGGTGGGCAAGCAAAGCGAACAGGGGGCAGAGCCCCCTAGTGTTCTTTAAATGTTCAAAGTCTGTCGAGACATAACATACAGTGGATTCAGAATGTATTCAGACCCATTCACTCTCTACACGCTTTACTGTGTTGCAGGTTTAATTTTAGATGGACGCTGTGGTCGATGGAAGGAATTGGGCCAATTTTACAATTGGGCTTTTATTTTACGAGTGATGTATGAGAGACTTATTTTTTACTTTTTAGTACACTTTTTTAACTTAATATAAGTATGGTTTTTAAAAAGTATTTTATATATACTGTATATATATTATTTTCAACTTTTTAGTCTTGGGTTTGTTTTATTATAATTTTGTAATCAATAGCTTACCTCAGGAGGCATGGTGGCGCAGTGGGTAGCGTTGTTGCCTCGCAGTTAAATGACCCGAGTTCGCTTCCCGGGATCTCCCCGTGTCTGCGTGGGTTTCCTCCCACAGTCCAAAGACATGCAGGTTAGGTGCACTGGCGATTCTAAATTGTTCCCAGTGTGAGCTTGGGGTGTGTGTCCCCTGTGGTGGGCTGGTGTCCTGCCCAGGGTTTGTTTCCTGCCCTGTGCTGGTTGGGATTGGCTCCAGCAGACTCCTGTTTGATAATGGATGGGAGGATGGATTAACATTTACTCAGGCACTTAATTTTTGGAAAGAAAAACTACTTTCAGTGAAAGTTTTCATCTTCAAATTACATAAAATTTTGCATAGTGTTAAGACTACTGTATTTAACAATCTGATTTTTGTTTATGCAGCAGACTTACCTGAATAACGCCTCGTGCATCTTTGAAAACTCTCCTGCAGCCTCCCTTATCTGGCACTGATTGCAGCTACTGGTAAATCACAGGGCTTCAGATTTGCATCGCTTTGATGTTTTACAAACGTATTTCTGTTGAACAGCAGGTGTGGTTTTTAACTGTTTAAATGGGTTGATTGTTTTGCCATTATATAGCTGATTCTAGGTGGCACGGTGGCACAGTGGTAGCGCTGCTGCCTCGCAGTTAGGAGACCTGGGTCCTCCCTGCGCGGAGTTTGCATGTTCTCCCTGTGCCTGCGTGGGTTTGCTGCCACAGTCCAAACATATGCAGGTTAAGTGGACTGGCGATTCTAAATTGTCCCTGAGGTGGGCTGGTGCCCTGCCTGTGGTTTGTTTCCTGCCTTGTGCCCTGGGATTGGCTCCAGCAGACCTCCATGACCCTGTTGCTAGGATATAGCGGGATGGATAGTTTAACACTTCCTTTGATATTCATATGCACACATCTTCATACAAGATGCAGTTACTAGCGCCATCTATTGGTGAAATCTTGAACTATTCTTCTTATGAAAATGTCATTTCTTATTTAATATGGATTAATTGATCAATTAGTGACACTGATTATTGATTCATGTATTGTCATGGGAAGTGAGTAAGTGTGCAAAATTTTCAAGTCATTTGGACAATAGGAAGTGAGTTAAATATCGATTACAAGATTTGCACCAGACAACAAACAGGGGAAGCTAATATAAGCATGGTAATAATAATAAAAAGTGGAACTTTCTGGAAAGCATGGCCCTAATTCCATCTGACAGAAAGCTAACACCGTTTTCCACAATCAGAACATCACTCCCATTCTCAAACATGGTGGAGGAAGTGTGATGATATGGAGATACTTGGCTGCTTCAGGGCCTGTGCGACTTGCTATAATTGAAGGAAGCCTAAATTCAACTCTCTACTAGAAAGTACTGAAGGAGAACGTCTGGTCATCAGGCCGTGATCTGAAGCTCCAACACAGCTGGGTTATGTGGGGGAAACACTTTTGTCTCGTTCCTCACTGCACAGCGCACAGCACTTCTTCCTTTCTTTTCCTTTATCCGTCTCCACTGCTCCTCTGGCAAGCTTCGTCCCTCTTCCTCCCCACTCTGGCTGCTGGCTCCCATTATAGGGCACCTGGAAGTGCCCACAGGTGATCGACGACCTTCTTCTGGGTGTGGTGGAAGTTCTGCCACACACGGCAGCATCCCCTGGGCAACACTCACAGAACCCAACAGGGCTGCACCGAGCTCCAACTCCCATGCCAAAAGCAAAACACACCACTAAACCAAAATTACGAAACAAAATAGCAAAATAAAAAAAAAACTAAGAGTCGCAAAGGAACCGTTGACGAACCACAACACAAGAATATCATTAACCCATTACAACAAACTGGACATTCAGCCCAACTCAGCTTGCCAATCCTATCCACTTTGTTCTTCCAAAATCACATCAAGTCGAGTTTTGTGTGTCCATAACATCCTCCTGTCCAGTGGTCACTTATTCCAAGTGTCTGTGATTTTCTGTGTGGAAAAAACTTCCTAATGTTTTCAATTTAGGATCCAGATCTGCACGGGCGAGCTCCATAATACATCACAAGCCTCCTTCAAGCTTTACACCTCAGGCTGTGCTCAGTTAGATCTCCTCGTATCAGACTAAAGAAACACGGGGGCGCAAATCCCAGCCCATCACTCCACTGTGTCTGAGAGTTACAGAATCTCCTGCATTGTTTAAGTGCCAACTTAAGACGCATCTCTTTCGACTGGCATAGAGGCAGCTTTGCCGTCTCATTAGAACTTTAAATCAACAGAACATTCTAGATGAGAGCAGGCCATTCAGCCGAACAAAGCTTACCGGTCGTATCCATTTAATTCTTCTTAAATTACATCAGGTTGACTTTTTGAAAGTCCTTAAAGTCCTCCTATCCACCACACTACTTACTCGCTTATTCCAAGTGTCTATCGTTCTTTGTGTAAAGAAAAACTTCCTAATATTTGGGTGAAATTTACCCTCAATAAATTTCCAATTCTGTCCTTGTGTTCTTAATGAACTCATTTTAAAGTCACCGTCTCGATCCACTGGACTAATTCACTTCATCATTTTAAACACTTCACTCAGGTCATATTCTAACCCATTTAATCCAGACCAGGGTCACATGTTTCAGTCCATCCCACCTGGCATAGGGCACAAGGCAGGAACAAACCCCAGACAGGTTGCCAGTCCATCACAGGGCAAACACACACCCCAGCCAATTTAGTGCCACCAATTCACTTAACATGCATGTCTTTGGACAGTGGGAGGAACATGCAGACTCCATGCAGGGAGGAATCAGGACGTGAACCCAGGTCTCCTAACGGTGAGGCAGCAGATATACCAATACACCATCGTGCCACCCCACTTCAGACATCTCACCTCTTAATTTCATTTTGATTAAACTGAAAAGGCTCAGCTCTTTGGTCACTTATTTCAAGTGTCTGTCGTTCTTTGTGAGAAGAAAAACTTCCTAATGTTTGTGTGAAATTCACCCTTCAGAAGTTTCCAACTGTGTCCCCGTGTTCTTGATGAACTCATTTTAAAATACAAGTCTCGATCCACTGGACTAATTCCCTTCATAATTTGAATCACTTCACTCAGGTCTCCTCTTAATCTCCTTTGTCTTAAACTGTGAAGGCTCAGCTCTTTTCATCTTTCCTCATAACTCATCCCCTGTAGCCCTGAATCAGCCTCGTTGCTCTTCTCTGGACCTTCTCTGGTGCTGCTATGTCTTTATGGAGACCCAAACTATACCCAGGACTCCAGATGAGGCCTCACCAGTGTGTTATAAAGCTTGAGCAGAACCTCCTGTGACTTGTACTCCACACATCAAGGCGCTATATAACCGGACATTCTGTTTGCCTTCTTAATGGCTTCTGAACACTGGCTGGCAGTTGATAGCTTAGAGTCCACTACGACTCCTAAATCCTTCTCATAAGGTGGACTTTCGATTTCCAGACCGCCCATTGTGTATTCAAGCCTGGCATTTTTACTCCCGACATGTACATGCTTTACATTTACCGACATGAACTTGCTGAAGGTGTTTCTCCCTCAATCTGTCACAAATGACAGTGCCATTGAGACGTATCAAATGCTTTATTTATTTCTCTATGAAAGGTCACCGGAGCCCTCTAAAGAATGAAAGGCATTACACTAAATTACATAAACACTCTGGACACTGGGTGGCAATGTTGTCCCTTTAAACCCAATAGACAGACACTCAGGACACCAGGTAAAAGCACCAAGGAGATCTTTAATTTCTTTTCTTCTTTAACCAGTGCTCCCCAAGCACCACAGCCACAATAAACAGGCATGAAATACAATAATCGACTTGTCTCTTCTCTCTAACTCCTCCACACCTCCCAGCAAGCTTCATCCACCTCCACCCGACTCTGACTCGCTTGCTGGGTCTCAAGCAGACCTTTAAATAGTCCTTGACCCAGAAGTGCTTCTGTTTTTCCTCCCACGTGACTTGCCAGCACTTCCGGATAAGATGGAGAATCCAAGTTTTTAATCAGCCCAGAAGTACTTTGGGGTTTCCGTCCTCGTGATCCACTAGTACTTCCAGACTAGGTGAGAACTTTGTCTCCCAGTTTCTTCCCACAGGATCCCCTGGCAGCACCCACAGTACCCAGCAGGGCTGTGTTGCTGAACTCCATGTCCCATAGTGCCTTGCAGACACCGCTGCTGTCCAGGGAAGCTGCCATCTAGAGTCTTGGGAGAGGCTGTGTCCTCAAAAAACTAGCCTTCCCCAATCCTTCCATCTCAGGGGCGTCCCAGCCGGGTTGAGCTCTTACAACACACATCATCTTCCTTGAACCTCTTCTCTGTGCGTCATACATTGAAAGTTTCACATTTAACGAGAGAAGATGAAGTAAACCCATAAAGGGTGTATTACCAGAGTGTGAAGTCCTTGACACAGTTTTCATAAATACACAACAGCCTCTTTATGTTTTCACGCAGATGACTATGGAGGCTGCCTCCATAAGCCCAGGTAAAAAAAAAATAGAATTACTTGTACTAAAAATATACTTTAATATCAGAAAGTACATTTCTAACACATTATTGTCTTTGTGTGCTAAAAATAAGTGCAAACAAAATATAATACAAATGTACTAATTAAAAATTCATTGAGTACGTAATATAAATATGCGAATTTCCACTAATACTTAATTTGATATTAAGTGTGCTAAGACAGGGCGTCACGGTGGTAGCGCTGCTGCCTCACAGTTAGATAAATAGATAGATAGATAGATAGATAGATAGATAGATAGATAGATAGATAGATAGAGTGAAAGGCACTATATAACCGATAGATAGATAGATAGATAGATAGATAGATAGATAGATAGATAGATAGAGTGAAAGGCACTATATAACCGATAGATAGATAGATAGATAGATAGATAGATAGATAGATAGATAGATAGATAGATAGATAATTTATTAATCCCCAAGGGGAAATTCACTTAGGAGACCTGGGTTCACTTCCCGGGTCCTCCCTGCGTGGAGTTTGCATGTTCTCCCTGTGTCTGCGTGGATTTCCTCCCACACTCAAAGGACATGCAGGTTAGGTGCATTGGCGATCCTAAATTGTCCCTAGTGTGTGGGTGTGTGTGTGTGCCCTGCGGTGAGCTGGTGCTCTGCCTATGGTTTGTTTCCTGCCTTGTGCCCTGTGCTGGTTGGGATTGGCTCCAGCAGACCCCTGTGACCCTGTAATTAGGATATAGCGGGTTGGATGGATGGATGGATGAACTTAGACAAAGTGTACTACCCCAAAAATATATACAAATGTGTTATTAGTGCACTACTTAATACTGTGCTATGCATGCTTAAAATATAAGTTCAATTTTAGTGTACTTTCATACACTGTTATTAAGTTCATTTTAAGTGTATTTTTCTGCACTTCTGGGATAATATATACAAAAAGTATGCTATATTTGAGTTTTAAATACATTTGAAATATATCACAAATATGTTTTCAATGTATTTGCCTTGCATTTTGACTGAAATTAAATATATTTCCTATATATTATAAGTGTATTCACAAGTCTCTAAAATGTGGATTCAAATATACTTCAAGTCGAAACAAAGTTCATTTATGAAAGTCAGTCAGTCATTATCCAACCCGCTATATCCTAACTACAGGGTCACGGAGGTCTGCTGGAGACAATCCCAGCCAACACAGGGTGCAAGGCAGGAAGGAAACCCCGGGCAGGGCGCCAGCCCACCACAGGGCACACACACACCAAGCACACAGCAGGGACAAGTTAGGATCGCCAATGCACCTAACCTGCTTGTCTTTGGACTGTGGGAGGAAACCCACGCAGACACGTACACTTAGTTGTATTTAAGTATATATTTAGTTACACTCATGATATTACATTAGCACACTTAGTACAAAATTAGTGCTTGAAAATAGCACACTTTTAACCCAGTAAGTGCACTTAAATTAAGTGTATTTTAGTGCACTTTTCTTTTTTTTACCTGGGAGACTCTGCACCGAAGGCGTCTTGTCACATTCACGTGGCTTTTCTCTACTAAAGATGTGGCCCGCGAATGAACCGATGTCCCACCTGGGCGTGATTCTACTGCTAGCCAGCCCCTCTTCAGTCAGTCAGTCATCGTCCAACCCGCTTTACCCTAACACAGAGTCACGAGGCCAGTCCATCTTAATGATTTTATTTTTTTTTTTTTGGGATCCGCATCAATGTTCCCATTGAGTTTTAAAGAATGAGGAAATCTCTAAAACAGAAGGCTCTGCAGCACACCGTGTGCACTTCATTTACCAGTGGAAGAGCCCAGGTAGACAGCAATCGGGTGAGGGTGTTCTCAAGTGCCGACTGGAGTCGTCCGAGCTGACGGGAGATGTCTGCTCATGTGTAAGACAAAGAGAATCTGAGCTGACAGGCAAAGACAGCTGGAGAGACGGCGAGGAAAAGCGCATTCAAATCGGCCTATCAAATGTCAGACGCGAGACTGGCAGCTACCCCAACAGGGAAGATGCTGCGCGCCGTTTTTTTTTGCCTTTATTGTTATTATTCCAGGCTTTTGTTCTCGGCCTTTCAGGAATCCATTGAAAGCTCTTTTCCAGCTTTTCTGTTTTTGTTCTTATTGTCTAATTTGTCATTCAGCGCGGCCAAGTGAAAGTGAAGAATGCGCCTTCTGGCCATTAGCAGCTACATCTGTTCTCTTTTATTACAATTAGTCCGGGATCATTTCCTTGACATTTTTATCAGGGATTCATTACCTAAATACACACTCGTCCATTCACTCACTCGCTGTTCAGAGCCGCCAGTCCACCTCAACATTCAGGAGAAGGTCTCCATGTTGGCAGACGAGTAATGGAGAAAACTCCACCAAAGCAGGGGCCAGTGCTGACAATTGAATACAAACTCCTGATGATATGAGCCAGGATTTGAGCCCATTTTAAAAAGGCAAGTTTACAGGGGGATATTGGGGGTCTTTAACTACCTGCTAAATGACCACCTCAATAAACCTGCTCTTCTTGATAAGTTTCAGTCGGGTTTCAGCACAGAAACTGCACTCGTTAAAATAGTAAATGACTTGCAGGTAAATGCAGACAGAGGCCGTCTATCTGTTCTCATCCTCTTAGACCCGAGTGCTGCATTTGATACCATTGATCACAACATTCTTAGAAATCGCCTTAGTCAATGGGTGGGCCTCTCTGGCAGGGTCTTAAATTGGTGTGAGTCTTACCTGGCAGGGAGAAAATTCTTTGTTAGTTGTGTTGATTATACTTCAAAGAACCCTGATATTCTATACGGTGGTCCACAAGGCTCTGTCCGAGGTCCGCTGCTCTTCTCGATCTACATGCTTCCATAAGGTCAGATTATCTCAAGGCCTAATGTGAGCGACCACAGCTATGCTGATGACACTCAACTGTATTTATCAATAGCGCCTGATGACCCCGACTCTCTTGATTCACTAACACAATGTCTTACTTGTGTTTCTGAATGGATGAGTAGTAATTTTCTCAAACTAAATAAAGAGAAAACTGAAATTTTAGTGATTGGCAATAATGGATGTAATGAGGATGTTAGAAATAAACTTGATCCATTAGGATTAAAAGTCAAGACGGAAGTAAAGAATTTAGGGGTAACTATTGACTCGGAATTTTAAATCACGTATTAATCAGATCACTAGGACAGCATTTTTTCACTTAAGAAATATAACAAAAGTTAGACCTCTTATAACATTACAAGATGCTGAGAAATGAGTTCACGCTTTTGTTTTCAGCCGACTAGATTACTGTAATGCACTCCTCTCAGGACCACCCAAAAAAAAACACCAATCGACTTCAACGAGTACAGAATGGAGCTGCCAGAAGCTTAACTAGGAAAAGAAAATCCGAGCACATCACGCCAGTTCTGATGTCACTACACTGGTTACCTGTGCCATTTAGAGTTGACTTTAAAATACTGCCGATGGTTTGCAAAGCCTTCAATAATCTGCTCCATCTTATATATTGGAATGTCTGTCACCTTACACGCCAAATTGTAACCTTAGATCTTCAAATGAGGGTCTGCTTAGAATTCCAAGAGCTAAACTTAAAAGAAGTGGTGAGGCGGCCTTCTGCTGTTAGGCACCTAAAATCTGGAAGAGCTGACCGATAGAAATTCACCAGGCTGATACAGTGGAGCACTTTAAAAAAACTGATAAAAACACGTTACTTTAACATGGCTTTCTCATAAACTTCATTTTAGTTTAATCCTAAAACTCTGTATATGCATTTAATTATCATTAGCATTCCTGGTGGCTCCATAATCCTTACTAACCCCTACTCTCTCTTCTGTTTCTTTTCCCAGTTTTCTGTGGTGCTGATCTGCACCACCACCACCACCTGATCAAAGCACCATGATGTCCCTGCATTAATGGATTGAAGGCCAGAAGTCCACATGACCGTCATCATCAAATTCTTCCATGAGAACCCTGAATACCATGAGGACTGATTGTGAGGTCATTTATCCATCCATCCATTTTCCAACCCGTTGAATCCAAACACAGGGTCACGGGGGTCTGCTGGAGCCAATCCCAGCCAACACAGGGCACAAGGCAGGAACCAATCCCAGGCAGGGTGCCAACCCACCGCAGGTGAGGTCATTTATGTTAGGTAGAATGCCTAGAGGGGGCCTTGGAGCCCCTGCAGATTTTATTTTTTTCTCCAGCCGTCTGGAGTTTTTTTGTTTTTTCTGTCCTCCCTGGCCATCGGACCTTACTTTCATTCTATCTTAATTAGTGTTCCCTAATTCTATTTTCTTATTTATTTTGTCTTTTTTCTCTTTCTTCATCATGTAAAGCACTTTGAGCTTCATTATTTCTATGAAAATGTGCTATGGAAATAAATGTTGCTGTTGTTGTTGTTGAATATTAACTGGGCTAACCTTCTAAGTAGAGGAGCAGAAGAGCGGGAGACTGTTTTGTAACTCAGTATGTTAAAGTACCACCGCGGGGTGAAGCCTGTCTGGATTTAGTATTTTGTAATAATCAGGAGAGAATTGAGGGTGTACAGGTGATTGGACTGCCAGGGTCATGTGATCATAATGTAATAAAATTCTCAGTGCAGATGTTAAGACTAAAACTATTAAGTTTAACTTTGGTACGGCAAATTTGGAGCAGATGCGACACAGTCTAAGGAGGACAGGTTGGGATACGCTTTTAAGTGAGGTGACAGTCGAGGGGCAGTGAAACAGGTTTAAAAATGTTTTATATTGTCACACACAATGAGAAAGAAAATTTAGAATTAAGGCGCGTCAGTCTTTCCAAAAAAGTATGATGCTAATAGAACTATAAGAATTGTGATACTTATGTATTAAATAAGAATGTGCTAAGCTAACTAAACAAATGTAATCTAATGCAGATACTAAAGCTATAAGAATGTAATTTCTTTATAACTAATGTAATGTACTGAACTAACCTTTATTTAACCCATGATATTTTCTGAGCAATGAGCGTGCAAAAAACTATAAGGAAGTGAGCATTGTCTAAAACCACTGAGTTGCATACACCCTATAACCATTAGGACAAAACTTGCTGTAACTGAACTTACGTACGTTGAAGCTAGCAGAGGTGTATTTCCTAAAACTGTGAAAATGCTGACAACTCTTTATCTGTAAAAAACAGTGTTTTTCTGCACGTACAAATTCAGGACGTGGATAGGGGCTACAGCAATCCATGTAATAACCTCAAGATGAAGTTCTACGTTTCTTCTTTTTTCTTTTTTTCTTTCTTGTCAACGAACTTGAATATTTAAAGAAAGTCTCTCCTTCCTGCTGGCAGGCCGACAGTCTGTAGCACACTGCAACGTGACAGGGTCTGCAACTCACCGAGAATAAAGAAATTGCTTTTTACTTTAAATTGGTATTTGTCTCCCGTTGTTTCCGACTTCAACGTCCACAACGTGCGCAGGAGAGGCAGTTAAAAGGCTCGACTGATGGTAATTCCTCACCAAACTAGGGGATGACAGAGTGCACTAATCCTTGCTCTTATCCTTTGACAGACCAATCAAGGAAAATTCTGCTTGCCTCCGATGACGTCACTTCCGCTTCCGGGCCCAAGACGTCACTTCCAGTTGCGGCACCCGAGGATGTCGCTTCCGGTTCCGACCATGTCACTTCTTGTCCCGGCCCTAAGGATGTCACTTCCGGTTACTGTCTGATGACATCATTTCCCATTTCCCACTTTATAAACACCATATTTGCCTGTTTGCTTTGTTCTTGTTCTGGACTGAAATCTGTAACATTGAACCACAACCTTCGCTATTTTTGGCAGCCAAATTCAAGAATACAGGCAGCTGCCCCCAAACCTCATTCTGTGGGGTGTGGAATCTACTACAACATGTAATGCAGTGCAGGTACATACCTAAATTTGCAATTAGTAGGACCTTTAAAAAAATTCCGCAGTGGGTTAGTAAAGAGTTAAAAAAGAAAAAACAGACAAATAAGACGTATTAGACTAATAACTCCAACGTGAATTGTAGGGCGTATGAGAACATGAGGGTTACCATTAAGAAGGATATCAGGAAGGCTGAAAGACAGTTGGAGAGGAATATAGAAGAAAAGACAAAAGACGACCCAAACAGATTCTTTTAGTATTTTAGTAGTAAAAGAACAGTCAAGGAGGAGTTAAATTGCATCAGGAATAGTAAAGGGGAATTAAAAGATACGGACAATGAAATAGTGGATGCTGTAAACTCGCAATTTTTGGAAGTCTTCACAAATCAGGAAGTGGATAACTTCCTAGCAGTAACAGGGACTACTAAAGAGGTACTGAGGGATTTGGAAATTGTAGAGCTGCTCAGATTAAATAAGCTGAAATCAAACAAATCACCGGGACCAGGTAATATTTACCCTCGAGTTCTTAAGGAGGTTAGTGAGTACAGATATAAACCCTTGACACATATTTATAGGAAGTCACCGGGGAAATTCTGAAGGACTGGAAAATGGCAAATATTATCCTGTTATATAAAAAGGGTGACCGAGCAGATCCAAGCAACTGTAGGCCAGTAAGATTAACATCCATCACAGGAAAATTAATGGAATGAATTATTAAGGATAAGATTGAGCAACACATGGCAAGGACAGGAGTTATTAGGAACAGTCAGCATGGAGTCAGAAGAGGGAGGTTGTGTTTTACTAACAGGCTGGAATTGTATGAGGAGACAACAAAAGGATACGATCAAAGTGGAGCTTATGATATTATTTACATGGAGTTTCAGAAAACATTTGATAAGGTGCCACATGAGAGGTTGGGCATCAAGTTAAAAGAAGTGGCAGTTCAGGGTGTGCTGCATTGATGGGTGCAGAATTGGCTCAGACACAGGAAGCAAAGCCTGATGGTGTGAGGAACCTCATCAGAATTGGGTGACACTAAGAGTGGTGACCATCAGGGGTCAGTGCTGGGGCTGCTGCTATTTTTAATATCTATAAATGATTTGGATAGAAATATAAGTAACAAGCTGGTTAAGTTTGCAGATGATGCCAAGATAGGTGGATTGGCAGATAATTTGGAATCCGTTATATCATCACAGAGGGACTTGAATATCATACAGGCTTGGGCAGATTTGTGGCAGAAGAAGTTTATTGTAAGTAAATGTAAGTAAATGTGATGATGATAATAATAATAATAATAATAATAATAATAATAATAATAATAATAATAATAA
>JANRMT010062796.1:102799422-102810432 GCA_026402145.1 Polypterus bichir lapradei | reverse complement strand
ATATATATAGAGAGAGAGCGAGAGAGAGATATGACAACAACACTCATATCAATGACAAAACAATTACATTAACAATCATGTTACGTTATTTTTAAAATATTTCCTTTTCTTTTTCATAACTTCTTTAACACACTACTTCTCCACTGCGAAGCGCGGGTATTCTGCTAGTATATATATATATATATATATATATATATAATATGGGGCTTCACCAACCCCCCCACTTGCGCTACACACCAGCAACTTCACGTCTCTGCCGCTCGCGTACGTGGATTTCACTTTCACCAAACAACAAATCTTTTAATTCTCGTGGATACGCCTCTTCATTGAAAAGAAACACTACGTTTCCCTGATGGCAACACGAATTAGACGCTCTATAAGTCTCCGACTTAAACTTCAAATCCAAACTATATCTCCATACTTCTGTCATATCGCCTATATCCATATATTTACTCACTTTTTGCTTTTACAATATCACATTGAATTTTGATTCCGTGTTTGGAATTACATCGTGACAACGTAACGTCTAACTGTCTAACAATAGCATCCACACAAATGAGAAATGATTGGACCTTGTGCGTGGTTGTAAATGTTTTAGATGTGGGTGGGACTTTTCCAAATCTCTTTGCGTAAAGTCTTGTCTCTTGGGGCTTGAAATTTTCTCTTGCGGGATTTCACTTTCACCAAGCAACAAATCTTTTTATTCTCACGGATACGCCTCTTCATTGGGAAGAAACACGACTTTTCCCCAATGGCAACACGAATTAGACAATCTACAAGTCTCTGACTTAAAGTTTAAATCTGAACAATATATTCAATCTCTTTTAGCTGTTCCGTTATTTCACTGAGTAATAATTTCTCTTTGTTTGCGCTAATGCGATCTTTACTATCCTTTTATTGAGACTTTTGAATTTTCGTACTTCTGTTATCTCTAATCGCGCCAACATTTTGAATTCTTTATGACAGTCTACTTTATCATCTACTCTTTGTCTTTTCGCAGAAGGTCCTTAACCCATCAGCAGGACCCACTGGTATCTGCTCCTTTGGGCAAAGAGGAACAGGATGAGCACTGGCAGAGCCTACAAAATGACCTCCAGCAGGCAGGCTGGCCACTGGTGTGAATGTCTCTGACCAAACAATCAGAAACAGACTTCATGAGGGTGGTCTGAGGGCCCAACATTCTCTAGTGGGCACCATGGAACTCGATTGGCATTTGCCATAGAATACCAGAATTGGCAGGTCCACCACTGGCAGGTGCCCTGTGCTTTTCACAGATGAGAGCAGGTTCACCCTGAGCACATGTGACAGACGTGAAAGGGTCTGGAGAAGCCGTGGAGAACGTTATGCTGCCTGTGACATCGTTCAGCATGACCAGTTTGGTGGTGGGTCAGTGATGGTATATCTGGGAAGGCATATCCATGGAGGGACACACAGACCTCTACAGGCTAGACAATGGCACCTTGACTGCCATTAGGTATCGGGATGAAATCTTTGGACCCATTGGCAGACCCTATGCTGGTTCCTCCTGGTGCAGGACAATGCCTGGTGTCATGTGGCGAGAGTATGCAGGAATTGATACCATTAACTGGCCCCCACACTCAACGCCTAACCTCAATCCAGTAGAACACCTCTGGGTGGGACATTATGTTTGGGTCCATCTGACACCTCAGACTGTCCAGGAGCTCAGTGATGCCCTGGTCCACATATGGGAGGAGATCCCCCAGGACACCATCTGTCATCTCATTTGGACATTGTCAGGCATGCATGTGGTGGTGGGCATACAAACTACTGAGTACGATTTGGAGTTGCTGCAATGAATTTTCGGCCAAATTGACTCACCTGCTACATAATTTTTTCCCTTTGATTTTCGGGGTGTCTTTGAGTTCAGCCCTTTGTCGGTTGATCATCTTCATTTTCATCACACGATGTGCCATCCTTCTGTTCCTAACACAATACCAGTCCATAGCAGTAGAACTAGCCAGCAGGATTATTTTTCCCATTGAGATCTGATGTTGTTTCAAAGTGTTCCCTTAATTTTTTTGTGGAGATTATATATACATATATATATATACATTCTTAGGTCTGAATCTCAATCTGATTAACTAGGTGGTTACCCACCAGGTAACGCTTGTGGTTGGTTGGCCAGACGGTAATATAAATGTATCTGTCTGTCTTCTGAATTCACCGCCTTTTCAGATTTAGGTGTGCACTCCATTGGAAGCTGACATTGGGTACAGTTAACTGAAGGGTGCTGCTGATTTCCATATGTAATAATTCAAAGCAAAGACTACGAGTTAAGTTGGCAGCAGGCAGGCATTGGCTGGAGAAATGAGATATACGAGCTCTATGGATAAACAGATCATTTTTGTTTTGCTGTCTTCTGTTTGTTTGTGGCACCAGAGTCTGCTTACATGGCTGTCTGAAGAACACCAGCCATACGGTGTAATGGCAGCCGGAGTGAATGAGAACGCCTCCTCGTCACAGGCAGATAAACTAAATTGGTAATCCCCAAGGAAATGTGCTTCAGACGGACGTGTGTTTAACAGAAGACTCAAATACATTCCAGAATATTATTTAATATTTCTGCATTTATAACTGTTCTCACCGTGTCTGCGTGGGTTTCCTCTGGGTACTCCGGTTTCCTCCCACGGTCCAAAGACATGCAGGTTATGTACATTGGCGATCCTAAATTGTGCCTAGTGTGTGATTGGTGTGTGGGTGTGTGTGTGTGTGTGCGCGCCCTGTGGTGGGCTGGTGCCCTGCCCGGGGTTTGTTTCCTGCCTTGTGCCCTGTGTTGGCTGGGATTGGCTCCAGCAGACCCCCGTGACCCTGTAGTTAGGATATAGCGGGTTGGATAATGGATGGCAGGCTGGCTGCATTTATAACACTGTAACAATGTAACAATGATCAAATATTCTCATTTTTTTCCCAAAAAAGATTAATAAAAGATTTAAAAATCAAGGCCAGTCAAACATTCATCCATCCATTTGTTGTGCACTGACCTGGTAACCTTTACTTACATTTTACATTTTCACTTTTTATACATTTTGTTACATTGCAGCCTTGTTATTAATGCAATTCAATACTTCTTTTCACTCTCAATACCCCAGAATGACAACACAACAACAGAAAACTAGAAATTCTTATTATGAATAAAATCTGAAATGTCACATTGACGCAAGTATTCAGACCGTTTACTCAGTACTACTTGTTATTCCAGCCTTGGAGTCTTCTTAGGTCTGACGTGACAAGTTTTACACACCTGGTGTCACTCACATGCACAGAGGGGACAGCTGAAGGGCTCTAGTGACTGCCATTCTACTGCTGTTCCTGGAGAGGGCGCTGTGTCCTAATTCTTTTCTCTCCTCCTCCCTCTGTAGGCCGGATGATGTGATGACTAGAACACCTCTGACGTCACTTCCAGTGTCCGTTCACCTGGACCCGCCTCTTCCTGTCAGAAAGGTCCATAACTGTAAGCTCCGCCCTCTTGGGACAGTTCTGTTTTGAACTCTGAATATCTGTAGAGATGACCCTACAATAATTGTGTGTACTGTATATCTTCTTTTTCTTCTTCTTCTTTCAGCTGCTCCCGTTAGGGGTCACCACAGTGGATCATCTTCTTCCATATCTTTCTGTCCTCGTCATCTTGTTCTGTTACACCCATCACCTGCATGTCCTCTCTCACCACATCCATAAACCTTCTCTTAGGCCTTCCTCTTTTCCTCTTCCCTGGCAGCTCTATCTTTACCATCCTTCTCCCAAGACACCCATCATCTCTCCTCTGCACATGTCCAAACCAACACAATCTCACCTCTCTGACTTTGTCTCCCAACCGTCCAACTTGAGCTGACCCTCTAATGTCCTTATTTCTAATCCTGCCCATCCTCATCACTCCCAATGCAAATCTTAGCATTTTTAACTCTGCCACCTCCAGCTCCTGTCTCCTGTGCCACCGTCTCCAGCCCATATACCATAGCTGGTCTCACTACCGTCCTGTAGACCTTCCCTTTCACTCTTGCTGATACCCGTCTGTCACAAATCACTCCTGACACTCTTCTCCACCCACTCCACCCTGCCTGCACTCTCTTCTTCACTTCTCTTCCACAATCCCCATTACTCTGTAATGTTGATCCCAAGTATTTAAACTCATCCACCTTCGCCAACTCTACTCCCCTCATCCTCGCCATTCCACTGCCCTCCCTCTCATTCACACACATGTATTCTGTCTTGGTGGTCCTACTGACCTTCATTCCTCTCCTCTCCAGAGCATCTCCACCTCTCCAGGGTCTCCTCTACCTACTCCCTACTATCGTTACAGATTACAATGTCATCAGCAAACATCACAGTCCATGGAGACTCCTGTCTCATCTCATCTGTCAACCTGTCTATCGCCATTGTAAATAAGAAAGGGCTCAGAGACGATCCCTGATGTAATCCCACCTCCGTCACTCCTACCGCAGACCTCATCAATAACAACAACAACAACATTTATTTATATAGCACATTTTCATACGAACAGTAGCTCAAAGTGCTTTACATAATAAAGAATAGAAAAATAAGACACAATAAGAAAACAAAATAAATCAGCATTAATTAACATCGAATTAGAGTAAGGTCCAATGGCCAGGGGGGACAGAAAAAACAAAAAAAAACTCCAGACGGCTGGAGAAAAAAAATAAAATCTGTAAGGATTCCAGACCATGAGACCGCCCAGTCCCCTCATCACTATCTCACTTCCCTCGTTCATATCCTGTACAACTCTTACGTACTTCTCTGCCATTCCCGACTTCCTCATACAATACCACAGCTCCTCTCGAGGCACCCTGTCATATGCTTTCTCCAGGTCCACAAAGACGCAATGCAACTCCTTCTGACCTTCTCTAAACTTCTCCATCAACATCCTCAGAGCAAACATTGCATCTGTGGTGCTCTTTCTTTGAATGAAACCACACTGCTGCTCACTAATCATCACCTCACTTCTTAACCGAGCTTCCACTACTCTTTCCCATAACTTCATGCTGTGGCTCATCAATTTTATTCCCCTGTGGATAATGCAGTCCTGCACATTCCCCTTATTCTTAAATATCGGCACCAGTACACTTCTTCTCCACTCCTCAGACATCCTCTTACTTTCCAAGATTCCATTAAACAATCTGATTAAAAACTCCACTGCCATCTCTCCTAAACACCTCTATGCTTCCACAGGTATGTAATCTGGACCAACAGCCTTTCCATTCTTCATCCTCTTCACAGCTGTCCTTACTTCCTCCTTGCTAATCCGTTGCACTTCCTGATTCACTATCTCCACATCATCCAACCTCTTCTCTCTCTCGTTCTCTTCATTCATCAGCCTCTCAATGTACTCTTTCCATCTGCTCAGCACACTCTCCTCGCTTGTGAGTACGTTTCCATCTTTATCCTTTATCACCCTAACCTGCTGCACATCTCTCCCAGCTCGATCCCTCTCTGTAGCCCACCGGTCCTTTTCTCCCTCCTTAGTGTCCAGCCTGTCATACAACTCATCATACGCCTTTTCTTTACCTTGCGCCTTATCTCCTTGTACTCTTGTCTACTTTCTGCTTCTCTCTGATATACTTACGTATAAGTTGAGTCTTGAAACCTGAAAAATCGATCATAAAATCAGACCCCGACTTATACGCCTCCTTCAATCTCACATCAGTTTCTCAGACACATCAAATTTTGTTGCAGCAGCACAGTTACCAATTTCTTTCGCCACTTCAACAATGTTTAATTTAAAACCCACTTCATATTTTCTTCTGATTGAACACTCCATCGTAGATAACGGATGCTCTTACGATCAAGGTGTATAAGGGTGTGAGATACGAAAAACACAAAATAGTACAAACGTCGCTTCGGAATAGTTCAGATATTACTGTGTGGTCACGTAGGCACAATACATAGAGATAAAAAAGGACAGTGGTTACTCTCTCAGGTGGGCGTTAGCATATCATAATCTCTTGAACCAATATCATGAGTTCTCGAATTCGACTTATATGACTGATGTTATAAAATACCGGAAATTATCAAGCCACGACTTATCGACGGGAGAACTTAAACGCGAGTATATATGGTAAATTTTCTTTTATATTGCTGCAACCAATTTTACAGGGTAGCCAGCTTGGCACCTGCTTTATCTTGGTAGAGTAATATATGTATTGCTCTACTTTCCCCTATTGTATTATTAATATGTAGCCTTAGAATGCCTAATCTCACAGACTTACCACTGTTTATAAGATATTATTTTATATAACGTATCCCCACCTTCCCTTCTATATCTATAACCTCAGGCAATTAGATGTAGTAAAAAGACAAGCAGGAGTAAAGTTACACATAAAATAATGTATTACTGATAATATTCATAAATAACAAAATGCAAAGTACATTTGAATATTGGCAACCATACAACCTGATAAAATGGTGATGTGTAATTCAGGTGGCACACAGACTTGTAGTTACTTCAAATGTCTCTAGTTAAGGCATCATTGGTGCTCAGCTTTCAGCCACCTGTCTGTTCAAAATGGCTGAAGCTGTGCTCTTGATTGTGTTGTCTTCAGTTCATGGTGTGATGGTCTTCTTCAGTTGTTAGCAAGAGAAAGATACTTCTACATCATCACAGGTTAGCAAGAGAGTGGTCTTAGAGAGATGCTTCTTTTATCATATGTTGGTTAGAGAGAGAGAATATGATTGAGCAAGCAAATTTATAGGTTTTCTGTCCAACCCCTCCAGCCAATCCAGACAGCCATATCTCAGACCAATGGGTGAAATACGAGGGATATCCAGAGAAAAAGGTTACAAGTGCCCTGGAGGGTGCAGGGAATTTTTTTTTTTTGAAGGTTGGCATACCTGCGTGTAGGGGGGTCCTAACGGTCAAAATAAGCCCGGGACCGTGTCAGTCAGTTGTGAAATGTCATCACAGCAAGCGAGTTCGTCAACCTCTGCTGAGGTCGTTTGCTCCACCTACCGCCGATGCGAGATTCGTTCGGTCATCAAGTTCCTCACTTTGCATCGCGAATCCGCGGCCGAGATCCATCGTCAGCTTGTGGAAACTTATGGACCTGAGGTAATGTCACGTCAGCACGTTTACAAGTGGGTTAGGTCGTTCAAAGAACTGACAGAACTGACACTCATGACGAAGAAAGAACAGAAAGGACAGAAAAGGGGTTTTGTTGGTGGATTTCATGGCCAAAGGGACCACCATCAACGCTGAAACATATTGTGAGACCCTAAGGAAATTGAAAAAAAAGATTAAAGACAAAAGGAGGGGAATGCTGACTTGTGGTGTGTCCCTCCTTCACGACAACGCCAGACCCCATACCGCTCGTGTGACTCAGGACCTGCTTGTGTCCTTTGGATGGGATATTGTTACCCACCCACCCTATTCCCCGGACCTTGCGCCCTCAGATTTTCACCTTTTCACCAAACTGAAAGAATTCTTGGGTGGGAAACGTTCTTCCAACGATGAGGAGGTGAAGGAGACAGTGGAGAAGTGGCTTTCGGAGGTGGAGCGGAGCGTATTTGACGAGGGTATAAAAAAGCTGGTGCCCAGGTTGAAGAAGTGCATCGAAGTTGACGGCGATTATGTTGAGAAATAAACACATATTTTGGAACATACCCTGTAAATTTGGTTGAAATATATTCATTTTTCGATTTTTAACAGCTGTTGTAACCTTTTTTACTGGATATTCCTCGTAGAACATCTTAACACCTGCAACCCCCCAAGCCATATGTTAAACATCCTGGCTTCCTTGCAGGGGGTTGAAAGACTTTAGCAGAGAAATACTCATCAAACTGGTTTAAGACACACACCCCCAAATCCTGTCATAAAATTACAAAGAGACAGTCGTAAAGGGGGGGGGGGGGGGAACAAACACGAATACCTCTCACCAAAGTAACACTAAATTACATTGGTTTGCCTAAATTATAAATAAAGACATACAAAACATTTATCAAATTATATGCAAAATCTCACATCACAACAGCACCCCAACTCTTTCTCGGTGTCCTCTCTTTCTGCAACAAGGGGTTTGGGGATTTTCTGCCATTCTTCTCTGCGGATCCTCTCAAGCTCTGTCAGAGTGGATGGAGACCTTCGGTGGAGTGCTATCTTCTGGTCTCGCCAGAGATGTTCAGTTGGGGTCAAGTTTGGGCTCTGGCTGGGTCACTCAACAACATACCCAGTGTTGTCCCGAAGCCACTCCTGTGTTGTCTTTCCTTTGTGGCCACTCTGAGGTCCACAGAGCTCTCTCTGCAGGTTTTCATTAAACTTTTGAACCCTGGCCACCCCAGTGTTTCGGCACAATAATCCTGGCCTCCCCAGCAATGCCCCCATGCTAAACTACAACTGAAATCCATTCTTGAGAATTCAAGCATTGGCTAAATGAACAGATTACAATATGTAAGCTTTCGAGGCAACTCAGGCCCCTTCATCAGGCAAGACGTAATACAGAAACTGGAGTGTCCTGTGCTTGTATGGACACCATGACTGAGACAGCATTGGAAAACCATTAAGGGGGTCATTATCAGTGCCAAAAATGAAAAGACCTCTCCAGACTAAGGTTTATTTAGCAGTTCATTTATGTATAGTCAAGATACGAGGTGTGGCAGAAAAGTAATGAGACTGATTTTTTATTTACCAAAGTTTTTATTTTTTTCAAACATCAATGTTATCCCCTTCAAAGTAGTTACCTTGGGCAGCTACACACCGATGGAGACGTCGTTCCCACTGTTGGTAGCGGCGCTGGAAGTCTTCAACCGGTATGGTCTTCAGCATGTCTGTTACACTCTTTTCGATGTTTATTTAAAAGTCCAAAATGACGTCCTTTGAGGACATTTTTCAGTTCAGGAAAAAGGAAAAAGTCACACGGACTGAGGTCAGGTGAATAAGGGGGCTGGGGAACCACAGGAATGCGTTTTTTCAATTGTCCTTCTGCTCAATTGTGAGGTTTTTCGGCACCATTTTGGCACAGACCTTTCGCATGTGCAAATGTTCAGTCAAAATTTGATGAACGGTAAATCTGTTCAAATTTAATTGTTCACTCAACATTCTTAATGTTAAACGACGGTCTGATCTCACAAGAGTGTTCACACGTTCGATGTTTTCATTGGTTTTCGAAGTTGAAGGCCTCCCTGAAAAACTTGAGCTCGGGATAAAGAATGTTCCCCATAGGCCTGTTTTAACTTTTCAAACGTCACACTTGCCGATTCTCCAAGCTTAACACAAAATTTAATGGCACAACGTTGCTCCAAATTCCGCTGTTCCATTTTGCGTGACGCACAACCAAAAACACAACTTCGCTAATAGCAGTCAAAAAAATCACGTAGTTAACGGAAGGAGTTGAAACTCGCACTGAGCTATGGGAGGGTACTGATACACGTGCTCTATCAAGGACAACAGCGCAGCATTGCCAGATCGCTTGCAGTGTTGCCAGTCTCATTACTTTTCTGCCACACCTCGTATTTCAGTAACATAACTGTCCAACATGAAGTTGTCATGAAGTCTTATGAAGTTTTTGATGAGTTTTCCGTGCAAAATGGATCAGTAGTCAAACCTTCCTGGTCAGTCAGAGAGATGTAAACATATCTGCTCACAAAACTCCTGTCTCTATTTCACCTTATACAATTTCTTGTACAGTGGAACCTGGGATTGCGAGTAATTTGGTCTGCGAGTGTTTTGCAAGACGAGCAAAAAATTTTAATAAATTATAACTTGATGAACGAGTGAGGCCTTGCAATATGAGTAGTACATATATGCTTTTTCGCGTCATGTGATCACAACTCAGCTAATGGTTCTTCTCTCTCTCTCACTGCTGGATTGTGGGTAATCGTCTCCCATTCTCGCTCTCAGTCTGCGTGCCTCACTCATATAGTCAACATTCGTATAAGTGTATGCTGTTTACTATAGCATTGTGACCATGTGTGTGTGTGTGTGTGTGTTGTAATGTGTGAGTCCCTGTCTTGCACCCCAAAACACGAAGCTGAGTCTCAGTACTTTAGCAACACCAGCTTTATTGAGCGTTAAACAGGAACAGCACGGTTATTTATTGTAGCGTGATCTACCCCACTCCTATACACAGACACAGAAGTCAGGCAGGGTCATAGCCAGGTTAGTGGCCAAGTAATACTGTGCCCTGTGCATTTATAATGTTCCTTGTATCACCCATTGATGGCAGGCGCTTACAGCATGTCCGCAATCTTTTCGGATTCGCTTTTATGGCGAACTGCTACAGCACTAGAAGCCTGCGGTTTTCTTCGGGACGCTCTTCCTTGTGTCGTCCCATTGGGGGGAATCCCAAAAGAGAAACCTTATAGTGCGTAACGCATTTTTTTTTTATTTTGTGTCCAAGTGTAGTGACTCTTCAGGCAAAAGCAACTGTCATTGGAGAGGTTCACTGTTAACACTAGAATTACCAGAGCCTACGAAAAAACACGTAATTCCGTCCCACCTTAAATTGCTTCTTAAATCCCTTCACACCTCTCCGCCAGCATCCTTTGTCTTCTAAATGTGCTGATAAAGAGAAGCTAGGAGCAGCCGGCTATTCCATCCCCCCACCAATTTAGAACGTGGACGAACTTCTCTCAGCTCATGCCTTGATTGAGTATCTGGGAGTGAAGTGAAGTTTTAGAGTGGAAATAATAGATCGTTATTTGGAACACACGCATTTCATGTCTGTTCCGTTTCTACAGTAATCTGTGTAAACACATTGTTAAAACAGAAACGTTTTTTATATTCTAGTAGTAGATGACAAAATGTAGGCATAAACTATATAATGTATGAAGCCTGAAGTCCAAATAACAAAGAAACATTTTCACAAAAGGTTCAAATATAACACAAGTCGCAAAAAAAGAGGAAGATTCCAGTGAGCCAACAGATAGCAGGGATTCTGTTAGTTAGAGTGAAAGTCATTATACACAATAACCCTCCTCCTCCTCCTCCTCCTCCTCCTCCTCCTCCTCCTCCTCCTCCTCCTCCTCCTCCTCCTCCTCCTCCTC
>JANRMT010062796.1:102772569-102799412 GCA_026402145.1 Polypterus bichir lapradei | reverse complement strand
TCCTCCTCCTCCTCCTCCTCCTCCTCCTCCTCCTCCTCCTCCTCCTCTTGTCTCCCTCACACCAGCCAGCATTCTTTTCAAAGGTAAAGTGCAGGTTAATTTGTTTTACATATTTTTACTTTATATTTTGTATTAACCATTTTTATATGAATAGTTTTGGGTTGTAGAACGAATCATCTGAGTTTCCATTATTTCTTATGGGGAAATTTGCTTTGATATACGAGCATAGGTGGTTTTAGACGGGGGCCAACAGGGGCCAATGCCCCTGTAGAACTGGCCCTGGCCCCTGTTATGGCCCCAGTGCTGAAGAGATCAAATTTTAATTAATTACTTATGGTGATGTTCTGTGCCCCCATGAAAAAAACACTGGCCCCACCCTGGCCCCCCTGGTAAATCTGGTCTGGAACCACCACCAGTCCTTTGGATTACAAGCACGTTTCCAGAACGAATTACGCTCACAAACCGAGGCACCACCGTATTAGGAATTTGTTCGTTTTTGCATACCACTTGAGGTCAAAGCGCAGGGTCAGCCATAGTACAGTGCCAATGGAGCAACTGTTCCTAAAGTTGCTGTTGTTCCTAAACGCTTCCACTTTCCAAAAATACTACTTACAGTTGACGGAGGAATATCAGGCTTGGATGACATTTCAGGAACCGACTTATTGCAAAGGTGGCATCTGTGGTCGCTGAAAGTCAGGAACGACAGGAGTCTCATTAATTTAAAGTTGGAGGATCTTTGTTATTCTTGGTGAGCAGTAGGCTAACAGCAGCTGTCAGCTCAGTTTGCTACAGGCAGCCTCCTGCCTGCAAGGAGTTTCCCTCTTTTTATACCTAGCTTGCTTATTAAACATCCATCCATCCATTATCCAACCCGCTATATCCTAACTACAGGGTCACAGGGGTCTGCTGCAGCCAATCCCAGCCAACACAGGGAGCAAGGCAGGAAACAAACCCCGGGCAGGGCGTAAGCCCACCGCAGGCTTATTAAACAAAAAGAGGAAATATGGCAGTTCATTCTGAGGTCATACATAGATTGCTATAGCTTGCGGTCACACCCTGGATTGGAACGCGCAGAAGTTTCTTACAGATAAAAAGAGTTATCAGGGCACTCACAGTCTTAAACAATATGCCCTTGTCAGCACCTTCAGGGTAACAACACTTCAACGGCTATGTGGCAGTTACAATATAAGAATCTTTTTTCAGCTTATAAAATGATTAATGTTATACTGTCGGTTAATGCACAGCACATTCTTATTATATATACATATACATTTCGCACATAATGATCCATCCATCCACTATTCAACCCACTATATCCAAACTCCAGGGGGTCTGCTGGAGCCAATTCCAGCCAACACAGGGTGCAAAGCAGGAAACAAATCCTGGGCAAAGCACACACCCACATGCTAAGCCCACACTAGGGACAATTTAGGATCAACAGTGCACTTAATCTGCATGTCTTTGGATTCTGGGAGGAAACCCATGCAGACACGGGAAGAACATGCAAAGTGAACCCAGGTCTCCTTACTCTGAGGCAGCAGTGCTACCCACTGCACCACCATGCCTCCCACTTAATGATCATCCCACATAATAATTGATTATACAATATCAAAAGTTACCTTAAAAGTTAGTTTAGTACATTTGTCTTACAATAATACACTCTTACAGCTTAGCATCTGTATTGGGTTACATTTTGTTCGATTGGCTTAATTCAAATTATTCTTTCTCACATCCTGTCCCAGTGCCACACCTGAAGTCACCGAGCTCTTCAGAACGGTCCCTTTTGTTTCACAGATGTTTGTAAATGGACGCTGCATGGCTGGTTGCTTGATTTTATACATCTGTGGCAATGGGGCTGATTGAAACACCTGAATTAATAATTTAGAGGTGCTCCCCAATACTTAGGTCCATTTGGTGTACTTGACATTTGGGTTTATAATACTACTGTATGTGGATGGCCCAAAAACCAGCCTGCCACGTTCAAATGGCTAGGGATCTCTCTACATTTCACACCTGTCTAGTCCCCTAGTCCACTGATGTTGCCACCGCCATGCTTCACAGTTGAGATGACATTGCACAGGTGATGAGCGGTGCCTGGTTTCTTTTACACTTCAAACTTGGTTTAATCAGACCAGAGATTCTTATTTCTCACAGTCTGAGAGTCCTTTAGGGGCCTTTTTGCCACCCACAAGTGGGTTTTCATGTGTCGCCTGGCCAATCTGCCATAAAGCCATATTGGTGAAGATGTTGTCCCACAGGAAGTTTCTCCCATCTCCACAAAGGTTCTTTTGGAGCTCAGCCAGAGTGACCATCAGGTTCTTGGTCTCCTATCTTTTCAAGGTCCTTCTCCCAACAATTGCTCATTTTGACTGGGTGGGCCAGCTGTAGAAAGACTCATTGGTTGTTCCAGACTTCTTCCATTTTTAGAATTATAAAGGCCACTGTGCCCTTGGGAATATTCAATGCTGAGAACATTTTGTTTGTAGCCTTCCCCAAATCTTTAAGCTCTGCAGGCAATTCCTTTCACCTCATGGCTTTGGTTTTTGCTCACCTGTTGGACCTCCTGCTGACAGCTGTGGGCCTTGACAGAGGTGGACTCCAAACAAGGTGTAGAAACATCTCAATGACAATCGATAGCATGGGACGCAGCTGAGCCAAATGTCCAGTGTCATAACAAAGGATCTGAATACTTGAGTCAAATTTTAAATTCATTTGGAACTCCTGTTTTGGCTTGTTCATTTTGAAAGGACTCAGACCACACAGCAAAAAAGGTTTGGGGGCAGCCAGCTGTAGACCTGAAATTGGCTGTCAAAAGGTGAAAATTTGATTTCACAGGTCTTCACAGACATCAGTCCGAAATAGAACTGGAAGGAAGACAAAAACATTGGCGGTTTTAAAGCCGGGCAGGGGAAGTGACATCATCCGGGCAGGAAGCAGAACTGATGTCATTTGGGCCAGAACTGGAAGTGATGTCGTCCGGGCACGGACCGGAAAGTGGTATTATTGGGCCAGGAACTGGAAGTGACATCATCGAGTCCAGGTGGAATTTCCCATGTTCATCTGGAGAAGAATAAGAGAAAGGATCGGAGTATTCTGCCATCCCTTGGTTCGGCGTGGAATTATCCTTTCATGAGCCCTTTAGCTGCCATGCATGCGTGCGTATGTGACATCATTCTGGGATATTGAGTGTTGCTTGATGAGGGTAAAAAAATAATTGAAATTATTTTAACACTAGGTCTCAACATATTATTTGTTAGGGTATCCAGGGAATATCCAAATCCAAAGAATAGTTGGAAAACACAGAGCAAAGGGGGCAAAAATGCAGAAACACACAAGGCATGAGAAATAATCACAGATAAGCACTCAGCAAACTACCCGCTGCATTCAAAATGAACCGCAAGGGACTGTGGGCTGCCCTCACCTTTATAGGCCTGAGGTGCGGCCCCTTCTGGTGATGGGCAGGAGGCCCCGCCTCTTTAGGGACCAACCAAAAAAACGCATGGAACATAACATAGGCATAGAGAACAAAGAGGACAATTTGGGACAATAAGCAGCTCTCCATATACACCAAGATGAAAGTGTGGTATAGCGGGTCCACAGCTCATGTCAAAGGGCCAGTTTTAAATAAATAAACACTGCACTCGCGGCTTAGCGAGAGGGCATGGTGGTCTGTGGCTGAAGTGGTTCCTGGGGTGATTGGCGGTGCAGGCGAGTCTCACTTAAGTGTACAGGTGAGGAATCGCCCACATCTGTAATTGTTCCCAGGAGCCGTTGATTGCCACAGGTGAATCACGTCCCCGTTATAAAGAGAAGAGCGAGGCAGCTAGGAAGGGGAGAAAAGGGAAGGAAGAAGAAAGACGGAGGTTGCAGAGAAGAAGGCAAGAACCAGGATGGAGAAAGCTGGTAGAGAGAAAGAAGGAGAGCGAGCAAGCGCAGGCTCGCTCTGTATACGAGCAGCTGGGAGAGGCAAGCCCGAGTGAGGTGTTTGGCCGGCACCTGAGGGCCGACGGTAGTGGTCTCTCCTGCTGAGCAATTGTTTGGAGCAGGAGTGACCGGGAGAAGGTTGGCTCGCTGCAGCGAAGGCAGGCAACAGGAGTCGGAGATTGGGAAGAGAAGCCCCAGTGTGAGCGTCTTGGGGCCTCATGTATAACGCCATGCGTAGAACTATAAAATGGCGTAAGCACAAAAGCGGGAATGTGCGTACACACAGAAAAATCCAGATGCAGGAATCTGTGCGTATGCAAACTACGTTTTTCCGCTACATAAATCCCAGTTAGCGTGAAAAGTAATGCTCGTGCACGCGCCTGCTGTCCCGCCCCAACTCCTCCCAGAATTACGCCTATTTGAATATGCAAATCAATATAAATAGCCCTTAAGCTCAGCCTTCTGTGAAAAGACAATGAGAAAAGCACGGGGGAAAATATAAGAATTTCAGCGAATACCAAGTGGAGGCAAAGGAAAAACATACTATATGTTGATTTAAACACTGGGATAAACAACAAAAGGAAGCTGATCGAGTGACATAGCATATCAGAGAAACTCGAAAGCTCAAGTTCACAAAGTCGCACAGTGACTAAGTCGCAATAAAAAAGAAGTTGTCAGATATCAAAGTCACCGTGAAAAGGCAAGTCGTAGCCCACCGTCTGAGTGTCATATGAAACCTTATTAAGGTACGGAGAAAAAAAAAGGCACACAGTGGGGAAAAAAGCACGAAATGTCAACTTTAATCTCAAAATTTCCACTTTAATCACGTAGTTTATTTTGTCATTAAAGTAGAACATCATAAACTTCATCTTAAAATCATTTAATTTATTAGTTTCTCAAATTCCATCGTAGCTAAAGTAGCACGTTAAATGAGTTGTTTTGTATTCGATCTTCTATGTGCTCTATTTGTGTGAATCAATACGTGCTTCCGCGCTTTCTCTTTCTCCGACAGGACACAGAATCCATTACATTCGTAATATTACAGCTCTCTGAATAATTAAAATACTGAGATGTATACGTGATATCATTTTCATGATGATAGCAATGAAAGCATGTTATTAAACATGGGAACACGGTGGCACAGTGATTGTGCGCGACCTTCGATGAAATTATTGCAGCAGTCCTGTCTCTTTCAAACGTGCTAACCTCCAATTCCTGTCCTTCCATTTCTTTCTCCAAGTACCCAATCACAAAACACAATCAGCTCTGTAAGAGACGTTAAGCCATCTGTAAGCTGAGAACGCCGATTCTTCAAAACTTTTAAGGAACATTGAAATTCCTTCGTAGTACGTGTTTAACTATTCTATCCTTCCAGTGTCGTGCCAGCCCAGCAAGAATACAGCACAAGGTAGGATCACTCCGTGAACTTGCTAGCGCTGCGGCACCATGGCCTCACATGTTTAATTATTAACAATACAGATTATTTAAATGAAGTTAAAGTTTTATCTGTATAATATAAGCAACATATTTTGCTGCATTTCATCTTAAAAATGATATCATCATCATATGTAAATACGCGCTTTATAAAGTGGCTCAGGTTGTGCAATATTATAACTGTAGTGCAAGTTTACAGTGAGGTAATTGTACTTATAAGTACAAACAGTTCTACAAGGAGCAATTGATTGAGTGCGTTTATAGTTCTTGGGATGAAGCTGTTTCTGAACTGCGAGGTCCGTACAGGAAAGGCTCTGAAGCGTTTGTCGTATGGAAGAAGTTCAAATAGACTGTGTGCATGGCTGAGGCAGCGTATGCTTGATGTTGTATACTGATAATTCTCTTTCCAATCAGCTGCTGCTGTGATTCACATTCAGATACAGTGATATAAATACTCCGAGTGGTGCAGTGAGAATAATATGGAAAAAGATGATCCGCTGTGGCAACCCTTAACGGGAGCAGCTGAAAGAAGAAAAAGAAGGTGCAGTGAGAGTAACAACACTAAAGCGGTTATGGTATTTGGAATAGTCTGACCATTACCTGGACCATTACATTGTTACAGGTTAATTACAATCAGATGCATTACACTAATAAACAATATGCGGTTAGTTTCGGTGTATTTATAAAGTCGTTTCAGGAATATGGATCTAAGAAAGAAAGGGTAACCACACAGGAACAGTAGCACTGCTTTGACGCTGGGTGCTGCCAGTCTGCAAAACCGAGCACAGAACTTGCATACGACAGGGTATGAGGTACTGTGGAAATGCGTGTGGCTTTACGCCAAGTTTAGGTTTTATACATCGCGATTTGAACGTGGAAACATTCATACGCAACATTTCTGTGAGTACGCACCATTTATACATCAGGCCCCTGGTCTCTGGGGAGCCTAAGTCTCGGTCTAGGTGAGCTGAACCGGAGCCAGGGATCAGAAAGCCACCAGATCAGTTGTGTAGGAGAAGGTCAGCTGCAGGTATGGCGACTCTCCTGTTGCAAAGCCCGATGGGAAAAGTAGGGGAGCCACCAGATAAAAAGACACCGGGCTTTGTGTTTTTAAAGGATTGCTTCCAGCGTTGTTTAAACCTCATCGTTTTAAAAGGATTGCTTTTTTCTATGGTGTTTTTAACCTTCACTTCTGTTTTAATGGATTATTTATTGTAGATATTTGAAGACTTACGGATGCACTGCACTATTTATTTGGACATTATTGTTGTTTGTTTTCTGTTTTTAATAAAAGCACTCTTGCACATTTTGCACCATCCATCCATCCATTTTCCAACCCACTGAATCCAAACACAGGGTCACGGGGGTCTGCTGGAGCCAATCCCAGCCAACACAGGGCACAAGGCAGGAACCAATCCTGGGCAGGGTGCCAACCCACCGCAGATTTTGCACCATCCCCTTGCTCTATTTGTTGTGCCTCTCTGCCGAGCTCATCGGTAACATTACCGACGGTGAAGGGTTCAAGGGCTCCTGGATGGACGATGGGAGTATGCAGCGAACTCGCATTGTCACAGAAAGTACATGAACAGAGTTATCATCCAAGTTTTTTTATATGGAGCTGAGACACGGCACCTCACAAAGTCACAACAGGCTAAACTGGACGGCTTTGATAAACACTGCCTACGCCGTATCATGCACAGATGATGGCAAGTAATGACCACTACAGATATGGTCCAGACAAGAACCGCCCAAGTGCCTATCAGTCTCAAACTACAGAAAAGACGCCTGACTTGGCTCGGCCATCTAAAACGTATGAATAACAGCAGATTGCCGAAAAAGCCATACATTGGGTCCTTAAACGTCGACCAGGCAGACCAAGGATGACCTGGGTGCAAAACATTAATGAAGACCTTCACCTATTGGGTATGACTTCGAAAGAAGCACAATCAGTGGCACTTGACAGATCTGCTTGGCGTCACCATATTTCTGCCTTACATACCACGGGGCACAAAAAGTCATAAAAAGAGGAAGAAAACAAAATAGATCATATAAATAAGGAGATCAGGAGACTCAAAAAGGTTTGGGGTATTCTGAAAAATGCAGCAAAAACAACACGGGGTTACAACTGAGTTCAAAACAGAACTGAATACAGAAGGGAAAACAGAGGTGGAGACAGGAAGGGATGTCTTTGGTAGGAGGGGTCTGAGAAGGAAGATGTCATCGGGAAAAGCCAGATGTGACGTCATCAGAGGGCGGGTTGGTGGTGACGTCACTGTTTGGTTGATCTGCAGAGGGACAAAAGCAGAGAGGGTCACATGACAATGCCAACTCCCCTGGTCTGGCTGATCAACTTTATTTGAGCCTATCAACCTTCTCCCAAGCGCACGTGTGTGACAATAATTAACAAAAGTAACATTAATGATTATAATTAGTTATAATTAATGAGGTGAAGTGGGTGGCTCTGTGGCTAAGGATCTACCCTGGTGTTTCAGGTTCAAATCACATTACTGCCTATTCCAGTGGACCCTTGAGTAAGGCCCTTAACCTGAAAATAGCTCCAGGGGCATTGAACAATGGCTGACCCTTCAATCTGAACCCTGAAAGGTGATGTGAAATGACCATAAAGTATATCAAATCAAACAAATCAAATCCAAAATCAACATAAATAAATGGCACAAACATGAGCAAATAGGATATAAAACAAGGAATTGAAACATAATCACCACCTGAGGCCACAGGTCCGCCACACCCTCGACCCTCTGCAGTTCACATACCAGGAGAAGGTGGGACCGGAGGATGCCATCATCTATATGCTACACCAATCCCTCTCCCACCTGATCAGAGGCAGTGGTGCTGTTAGAATTATGTTTCTGGACTTCTCTAGCGCCTTCAACACCATCCAACCTCTGCTCCTTAGGGACAAGCTGACAGAGATGGGAGTAGATTCATACCTGGTGGCATGGATCGTGGACTATCTTACAGACAGACCTCAGTATGTGCGTCTCGGGAACTGCAGGTCTGACATTGTGGTCATCAAAACAGAAGCGCCACAGGGGACTGGACTTTCTCTGGTCCTGTTCAGCCAACATACATCGGACTTCCAATACAACTCGGAGTCCTGCCACGTGCAAAAGTTCACTGACGACACTGCTATCGTGGGCTGCATCAGGAGTGGGCAGGAGGAGGAGTATAGGAACCTAATTAAGGACTTTGTTAAATGGTGCGACTCAAACCACCTACAACTGAACACCAGCAAAACCAAGGAGCTGGTGGTGGATTTTAGGAGGCCCAGGCCCCTCATGGACCCTGTGATCATCAGAGGTGACTGTGCAGAGGGTGCAGACCTATAAATACCTGGGAGTGCAGCTGGATGATAAACTGGACTGGACTGCCAATACTGATGCTCTGTGCAAGAGAGGACAGAGCTGACTATACTTCTTTAGAAGGCTGGCGTCCTTCAACATCTGCAATAAGATGCTGCAGATGTTCTATCAGACGGTTGTGGCGAGCGCCCTCTTCTATGCGGTGGTGCGCTGGGGAGGCAGCATAAAGAAGAAGGACGCCTCACGCCTGGACAAACTGGTGAGGAAGGCAGGCTCTATTGTAGGCACGGAGCTGGACAGTTTGACATCCATGGCAGAGTGACGGGTGCTGAGCAGGCTCCTGTCAATCATGGAGAATCCACTGCATCCACTGAACAGGATCATCTCCAGACAGAAGCGCAGCTTCAGCGACAGACTGCTGTCACCGTCCTGCTCCACTGATAGACTGAGGAGACCCCACACTATGCGACTCTTCAGTTCCACCCAAGGGGGGTAAACGTTAATATTATACAAAGTTATTGTCTGTAATATCTGCATTGTTATCACTCTTTAATTTAATATTGTTCTTTATCAGTATGCTGCTGCTGGAGTATGGGAATTTCCCCTTGGGATTAATAAAGTATCTATCTATCTATCTATCCATGACAGCTCTGAAGGCCTAAGAGAGGGTCTTCTGCAGAACAAGAAGAGACGAGATAAAGGCGCTTGAAATAATAAGGGGCTCTATACACGTCCACTTGAACAGGAGATTTCTGAGGATAGACTCACAAGACGGCTTCACTTCCTGTCATCTTATTTTGTAGCAGCAGCCTGGAATGTTAATGGACTTGCAGAATATGGCTTGATTACTCCGTCAATAGTGCATCTTCTCGTAAAGTGGATCCTTTCATTCTCCTCCGCATTTGTGCCCATGGCACTTCAATTCTGAACTCTCTTTGAGCTCAAAGAAGCTTAAAGAAGATCCTGGTAAGAAAACAACCCACAAAAATCCGAGAGTGACGTCAGTGCGGCCCGACGTTCACTACAGCATGAAAGCTCTTCACAGCTGAGGGCACGTCGGCTTTGTTGAATTCTTGGGTGGTTGCCATGTGAGCTGATGGCTTTGGGGGGTTTTCAGAATTAATTTCTGCACTCATTTTTTTAGGGATGCTTTCTCAGGAGTATAATTGTGGGTTCTGTGACATTTTAAGTGTCCCCCGGTTTGTATTTCCTGCCAGCTCTTCTGATGATGTTATAGCTACTGTGGTGTAAGGCCAGGGCACCCCTACACTAGAAGGACCAGGGGAGGGAGCGTATCCAGAACACTACCTTCCCCGGAGTGGCGCTAGGTGGCAGTCCCACTGGGCTGCAGCAGTGCCTAGGACTCCCACAGGGCTCCATGGGAATTGGAGTTTGGTGCGTCCTGTTGGTATCCGTGGGCGCCGCCAGGGGGTGCTGCACAAACACCCGGAAGTGCTGCCGGAAATACATCATCAAGCACCTGCAGCACTTCCGGGGGGCATTATAAAAGGGGCCAGCAGACACTACTCGAAGAGCCAGAGGAGGGAGAAGGGAGACGATGCTGGCCGAGGAGGAGTGGAGGAGAAAAGAGAGGGAAAGAAGAAGAAGAAGAGAGTATTGTGTGTGTTTGTGCTTAGTGGCCTTGTGTTGTGCCTGTGGGAAACGGGAAGGCGTTTCCCACGAGATGAAGATAAAAAAAAATGTGTGTTTTTATAAGTGAAGCCGACAGAAAAAGGAAGAAGGAAGAAAAAAGGTTTTGTGCTGAAGTGTATTTGGTGTGTTTTGTGACGGTGCTGTAACGGTGGGAAACGGGGGAAGGCGTGTACTTGCACTGGTGTCCCACGTCTGTCTGTGTCAGGGTTAGGGTGGCTGGTGCACCCCCTGGTGGTCCACACCACACATTGTTCTATTTCGGGTGGGCTATTGTGACAGGTGTCTGGTTACATTTGCAGGTAATCTATCCTACACAGAGTTAAAATAGCTGACTGCGCCACCCAGTTTCATTAACAGACTGGGAACGCCTGAGATCTCACTTTTCAGATTGTGATTTTGTTGTGAGTGATCTGGGGGTCAAATGGGACTGAACTTCACTCGGCCCTTTCATGTGTCTTCGCTCTCTATCTGTCTGGTGGAGTTTGGAGTGGAGGAGAAAAGAGAGGGAAAGAAGAAGAAGAGAGTATTGTGTGTGTTTGTGCTTATTGGGACTGTGTTGTGCCTGTGATGGATGTCGATGCTTGTCGACTTGTAGCCTTGAGGTCTGATGTCGGCAAAAGTTGACATCCAGGGGTAGAGGGTGATAATCAGCTGTAAACATCGATAAAACTTGCCGTTACATTATAGGTAGACTCTCTTTGCTTGGAGGACTGTTAGACTCATTGACCTGACGTCTAAGCCCTGCATGTGTGCGAGTAGCGGAGAGCAAACAACGGCAAAAATGGCATCAACATCTGGCAGGACAGTGAAGCAAATGTGCAAAGCAGAATATTCAGTTGATGATGTTTTAACTGTTATCGCTGAGTCGGACTCTGATTTTGTCGCAAGTGATCTGGAGGTCAAATAGGAGAGTGAGGAAGCGGTATCAGGTGCTCGGACCCCAACTGATTGGCCCCCAGCTGAGCACATTCAGGCAACCGACGTGCATCTGACAAGGTTCACCTGGAAGGAACACCCAGACTGTGACGATGCAGGTTCTCTCTGTGCTCCCAACGTCCTTACGGGAGCCTTAAACCCAACACCGTCGGTAATGTCACCGAGATGAGCTGACAAATGAGGACAAATCTCACATGAAGCCAGGGAATACAGTATATCCAAAAAGTGCTAAAGTGCTTTTATTAAAACAATAATTAAAACAAAAAGTGCAGTGCATCAGTTTCAATAAATATTCCATAAATCCAGTGTCCAGTGGGGATAAAAATCATCAATAAATAAATCCTTTAAATCTTAGGCCAAAATGTGCAGCAGCTGTCTCCCGTCCTTTTTTTTTGAAGCTGCAGACCCGCTATACCACACAGACATCAATCCATGGGGTGCAACCTGACACCTAGCGCGATGAGAGAAGTCGCAAAATCAACTGAAATGTTCTTGCAAATTCTAGAGAAAAAAAACGATCTAAATCCATTAAGTAGTTCTCTTGTGAAAAGAGGACAGACATACAGACAGACACTGGTTTTTATATATATACTAGGAGGCTTCGCCCCATGCTCGCTTTGCTCACCCACCCCCTGCACTACGCGCCAACTACTTCGCGTCTCAGCAGCTCACGTTGTAAAAAGGGGGGCTAAACGCACCCTAAGGAGACATGGTCTCCCCCTCTTAAATGCTGATACAATGGGAAACAAATACAGTTTTTCGTTTTACCTCCTCTTTGCTCGATCAGCTGCTGGCTTGCTGCTTTCGTGCTGAGTGATCTGCATCTCGCACAGCACACTTCTGTCATGTCACCTATGTCCATATATTCGATCTCTTTTTGCGTTTACCTTTTCGTCAATATTGCATTGAATTTTGATTCCATGTTTGGAATTACATTGTGACAACGCAGCATATAACTGCCTGTGAGTGAATATCATTACTTTATCTCTACAAGAAATGTGTCTGACATAACCACGCAGGACTTTTCCAAATCTCTTTGCATAAGCTCTTGTCTCGCGGGGCTTCCGGCCCCGGGCGTGGTTATATCACTTGTCATGAAGACTCGTCTCACAGGACGGGAAAGTGTCTCTGAGACAATCACGTCTCGTCTCCTTCCAAGAAATTTTTGGTAATAGAGAGACTAGCCGTCACCCGTGTGAAACAGTGAAACAGGACAGCGAGGAGGGTCCTGCCCGGCTTCCTACTCCTGACATCAGGCCCCCATCAGCCTGCAGCTTCTGTCTTAGATTAGCGCGAGTATATTGCTTCTGCAAGCGAACTATGATTCTTAGCACGGTGAGAGAGGTCGCAAAATCAACCGAAACGTCCAAGCAAATTATAGAAAAAAGCCCGATCTAAATCCGTTAAGTAGTTCTCTTGTGAAAAGCGGACAGACATACAGACAGACATTGGATTTTATATATATATATACAGTAATCCCTCGCTACTTCGCTGTTCACTTTTCGCGGATTCACGACTTCGTGGGTTTTTAAATATAGTAGTAGTATTTCCTAGTCTAAGAACAACAAAACAAGTTCGGTGACTAAGTGCGTTGTAACACGGGCTGTGATTGGTACATGGGAGGGAGACAACAAATCATAGCTTCCCGCTTTCTAATCGGGCCCGTGATTGGTGCTTTGACTGATGCCCAGATCCCACAGCACCTCCCCTTGTCTCTCTGTCGCGGCCATTTCACTTCAGGCTTTCTCGCCGAGCGGTTTACCTTACACTGTACTGTGTGTGATTTTTTTGTGGTTTCTTTGTGTTGAACTTCACTTTAATTTTCACCCCCTGCAGTGGCTCCCAAACGTGCTCCTTCTTCCAAGGCTGGTGCTGAGCCGTCTGAAGAGACGTAAAATACAGTCATCGGCTGCGCAGTAAAAGTCATCATCACCTTCATCGTCATCATTTTTACTGCACAGCATATTCATCACCATCATCACGTCATATATAGCTACGTGTACTTCGCTATACAGTAACTGTAAACGTATCTACCGATTTCATATTGCTTAACAGTTGTCCCTATTATTAATAGAGCAAAGGGTGGGTTGTAAACAGTACAGGGAGGGTTTAAAAACATCCAAATACACGTTAAATAATTAAATAAATATGGTGTCCCTACTTCGCGGAAATTCAGTTATTGCGGCCGGCCTTGGAACCTATCTCCCGCGATAAACGAGGGATTACTGAATACTAGCTGCCCGCCCGCATAGTAGTAAAACAGGACAAACTCCAAAGATCAATGAACAAACAGGTATGGCTAGCTAAGCGGAGGCAAGGTACACTCCAACACGTGGTGACCGGTATGCCGACTCGAACAGAGGCTGGTGCGTGAGTGAGGAGGGCCCTGCCCGGCTCCCCACTCCTGACGTCACACTTCCCTCTCCCCTCGGCCTCTGTCTCAGATTAGTGCGATTATTTCTGAGTGTGAGTGCCCTCCCCTCCCCTCAGCCCACCGCCTCTCTCTTGGTTTCGCACAAATATATCACTCCTGCAGGCGAACTATGATACATAGCAAAATGAGAGAAGTCACAAAATCAACCGGAATGTTCTAGCGAATTCTAGAATAAAACCCGATCCAAATCTGTTAAGTAGTTTTCTCGTAAAAACCGGACAGACTGACAGACAGACATTGGATTTTATAAATATAGAGAGTCTAGCCGTCCCCTGCATAGAAGTGAAACAGGACAAACTTTAAAAATCAATTAACACAAAGGTCTCACCAGCTAAGCAGAGGCAAGGTACACTCCAAAGTGCAGAGGTAGAGCGACTCCCCACTCCTGACGTCACGTATCCCTTGTCCCCTCGCCCCGCAGCCTCTGTCTCAGATTAGCGCGAGTATATTGCTCCTACAAGCAAACTCTGATTCTTAGTATGATGAGAGAAGTCGCAAAATCAACCGGCATATTCAAGCAAATTATAGAAAAAAAACGGTCTAAATCTGTTAAGTAGTTCTCTCGTGAAAAGCGGACAGACAGATAGACGTTGAATTTTATATATATATATATATAGAGATTAGCCATCCCCTGCGGCTCCGCCTGTGTTGTAGTGAAACAGGACAAACTTTAAAAATCAATAAACAAACAGGTATCGCTAGGTAAGCAGAGGCAAGGTACACTCCAACACGTGGCCAGAGGTAGAAAGATTCGAACGGAAGCTGGTGAGTGAGTGAGGAGGGCCCTGCCTGGCTCGCTACTCCTAACATCACGCTTAACCGTCCCCTCAGCCCGCAGCCTCTGTCTCGGATTAGCGCGAATATATTGCTCCTGTAAACGAAATGATCAAACGAATTATAGAAAAAAACCCGATTTAAATACATTAAGTTGTTCTCTCGTGAAAAGCAGACAGACAGACAATGGTTTTTATATTGTCACAGGCGGCTGGGGGTGGTACCCAGCCAGGACGCCCCAGAGGACTGAAGGAGGGCTTACGCCTCCCCCAGACCACGAGGGGGCGACTGCCCTGGTGGCTTTGGGGACCACGGGAACTGAGCTTGGAAGCTCAACCCTATATATGCCTTTGGAGCCCTGGCCCTCAGCACTTCCGCCACACCCGGAAGTGCTAGGGGGAAGACAACCAGGGACACCCGTAGTGCTTCTGGGTGCGCAGCCGGTACTGGGGAGTGCCGGCAGAAGATAGTCTGGAGCACGTCCAGGTGATTATAAAAGGGGCCGCCTCCCTCTGTTCGATGGCTATACACCATGGGTATAAAAACGTGCTATAGAAATAAATGTTGTTCTTGTTCTGGGCCACATGTGCCCCTCTGCCCGGCATTTTAATAGGCTGAGACCCATATCACAGATAACACAGTGACATTTGTCCTAAGTAAATATTTTTTCTTGATTGATGTGTGAAACCATTGCTGTCTAAGCTTTTTAGAAAACTGAGTTTTTTGGAAAAATATTCAGCCCTGGCACAATAGAAGATGTGGCAGAAATGACTGTTAAGCAAAGACAGGCAAGAGGAAGTTTAAATCATATACCGCAATCTGTATGATACAGCAGTGTACTGAACAGACGTCACCATAGTGCAGGTATTTAAACTGAGAAGTGCATTGATTAATATTACAGGTGCCGGTCACAAAATTAGAATATCATGACAAAGTTGATTTATTTCAGTAATTCCATTCAAAAAGTGAAACTTGTATATTAGATTAATTCATTACACACAGACTGATGTATTTCAAATGTTTATTTCTTTTAATTTTGATGATTATAACTGACAACTAATGAAAGTCCCAAATTCAGTATCTCGGAAAATTAGAATATCAATTAGGACCAATGCAAAAAAAGGATTTTTAGAAATGTTGGCCAACTGAAAGGTATGAGCATGAAAAGTATGAGCATGTACAGCACTCAATATTTAGTTGGGGCTCCTCTGGCCTGGATTACTGCAGCAATGCGGCGTGGCATGGAGTCGATCAGTCTGTGGCACTGCTCAGGTGTTATGAGAGCCCATGTTGCTCTGATAGTGGCCTTCAGCTCTTCTGAATTGTTGGGTCTGGCGTATCGCATCTTCCTCTTCACAATACCCCATTGATTTTCTATGGGGTTAAGGTCAGGCGAGTTTGCTGGCCAATCAAGAACAGGGATACCATGGTCCTTAAACCAGGTACTGGTAGCTTTGGCACTGTGTGCAGGTGCCAGGTCCTGTTGGAAAATGAAATCTGCATATGCATCTGTGCGTGGTGGTTCTTGAAGCACTGACTCCAGCTGCAGTCCACTCTTTGTGAATCTCCCCCACAGTTTTCAATGGGTTTTGTTTCACAATCCTCTTCAGGGTACAAGCGGTTATCCCTATTGCTTGTCCACTTTTTTCTACCACATCTTGTCCTTCCCTTCGCCTCTCTATTAATGTGCTTGGACACAGAGCTCTGTGAACAGCCAGCCTCTTTAGCAATGACCTTTTGTGTCTTGCTCTCCTTGTGCGAGGTGTCAATGGTCGTCTTTTGGACAACTGTCAAGTCAGCAGTCTTCCCCGTGATTGTGTAGCCTACAGAACTAGACCGAGAGACCATTTAAAGGCTTTTGCAGGTGTTTTGAGTTAATTAGCTGATTAGAGTTTGGCACCAGGTGTTTTCACAATATTCAAATTTTCCGAGATACTGAATTTGGGACTTTCATTAGTTGTCAGTTATAATCATCAAAATTAAAAGAAATAAACATTTGAAATACGTCAGTCTGTGTGTAGTGAATGAATCTAATATACAAGTTTCACTTTTTGAATGGAATTACTGAAATAAATCAACTTTATCATGATATTCTAATTTTATGACCGGCACCTGTACATTTCGTATCACCTATGCAAAAATACTCTCCTTCTTCGAGCTCTTCCCACATTACCTAATGTCCATCACTTGACCGAAAGTGGCCATCACTACTTCATACCCAGTGCAGGTGCCCAAAACTTATATACTGATCAGTTCTCACCATTAGGGCTGAGACTAGGAGGACCCCCACTAAAGATACCGGGCTGCTCAAATGAATACTGTACGTACTCTCGTATAAGTTGGGTCTTGAAACCCGAAAAATCGATCATAAAATCAGATCCCGACTTATACGCCCGTTCAAAAATGTGACACTTAATTTTTTTTTTTTACATCTTCTTGCCTCCTCCAATCTCACATCAGTTTCTCAGGCGCATTGAATTTTGCTGCAGCAGCACAGTTTGCAATTTCTTTCGCTACTTCAACGATGTTTAATTTAAAACCAGCTTCATATTTTCTTCTGGTCGAACTCTCCATCGTACATAAGGGATGCTCTTACAATAAAAGGAGTATAAGGGTGTGAGATACGAAAAACACAAATCAGTGCAAACGTCACTTCGGAATAGTTCGGGTATCACCGTGTGGTCACGTAGGCACAATACATAGAAAACAAAGGCCTGTGTGCTCCATGGTCACTCTCTCAGGTGGGCGATAGCATATCGTAATCTCTTGGACCAATAGCGGGAGTTTTCTGCATTCAACTTACAGTTGTGCTTGAAAGTTTGTGACCCCTTTAGAATTTTTTATATTTCTGCATAAATATGACCTAAAACATCATCAGATTTTCACTCAAGTCCTAAAAGTAGATAAAGAGAAACCAGTTAAACAAATGAGACAAAACTATTATACTTGGTCATTTATTTATTAAGGAAAATGATCAAATATTACATATTTGTGAGTGGCAGAAGTATGTGAACCTCTAGGATGATCAGTTAAGTTTGAAGGTGAAATTCGAGTCCGGTGTTTACAATCAATGGGATGCCAATCAGGTGTGAGTGGGCACCCTGAGTTATTTAAAGAACAGGATCTATCAAAGTCTGCTCTTCACCACACATGTTATTGGAAGTGTATCATGGCACAAACAAAGGAGATTTCTGAGGACCTCAAAAAAGAGTTGTTGATGCTCATCAGGTTGGAAAAGGTTACAAAACCATCTCTAAAGAGTCTGGACTCCACCAATCCACAGTCAGACAGATTGTGTACAAATGGAGGAAATTCAAGACCATTGTTACCCTCCATAGGAGTGGTCGACTAACAAAGATCACTCCAAGAGCAAGGCACACATGTAATAGTTGGCGAGGTCACAAAGGACCCCAACTGAAGGCCTCTCTCACATTGGCTAATGTTCATGTTCATGAGTCCACCATCAGGAGAACACTGAACAACAATGGTGTGTGTGCATGGCAGGGTTTCAAGGAGAAAGCCACTGCTCTCCAAAAAAAACATTGCTGCTCTTCTGCAGTTTGCTAAAGATCACGTGGACAAACCAGAATGTTTTGTGGATGGATGAGACCAAAATAGAGCTTTTTGGTTTAAATGAAAAGCGTTATGTTTGGAGAAAGGAAAACACTGCATTCCAGTATAAGAACCTTATCCCATCTGTGAAACATGGTGCTGGTAGTATCATGGTTTGGGCCTGTTTGCTGCATCTGGGCCAGGACGGCTTGCCTTCATTGATGGAACAATGAATTCTGAATTACTGTATATTAGAGAATTGTATAGGAAAATGTCAGGACATCTGTCCATGAACTGAATCTCAAGAGAAGGTGGGTCATGCAGCAAGACAACGACCCTAAGCACACAAGTCGTTCTACCAAAGAATGGTTAAAGAAGAATAAAGTGAATGTTTTGGAATGGCCAAGTCAAAGTCCTGACCTTAATCCAATCGAAATGTTGTGGAAGGACCTGAAGAGAGCAGTTCATGTGAGGAAACCCGCCAACATCTCAGAGTTGAAGCTGTTCTGTTACGGAGGAATGGGCGAAAATTCCTCCAAGCTAGTCCAAGTTACCGGAAACGTTTAGTTGTAGTTATTGGGGGGTCACACCAGACACTGAAAGCAAAGGTTCACATACTTTTGCCACTCACAAATATGTAATTTTTGATCATTTTCCTCAATAAATAAATGACCAAGTATAATATTTTTGTCTCATTTGTTTAACTGGTTTCTCTTTATCTACTTTTAGGACTTGAGTGAAAATCTGATGATGTTTTAGGTCATATTTATGCAGAAATATAGAAAATTCTAAAGGGTTCACAAACTTTCAAGCACAACTGTATATGACTGACATTATAAAATACCAGAAATTATGCAGTAAAAGCAAGTCTCGACTTATCCGCGGGAAAACTTATCCGGGAATATATACGGTAATTACTTAACAACAATCTCTCAAGGTTAAAGTCCTAGCAGCTGCATTTTTAAAGCAATGGCCTTAAGTTTTCTTTTATTGCACGATGTCCTTGACTTGTTACGCAAGTGTCCAAACAAGCAGGCCAACAAGCTTTTAATAATTAACTCTTAACACGTTTTGCTCTAACTTGATTGAGAATGCATTGATCCATAAGTGTAAATTCTCTGTACAAGCAGCTTATCCAGTACCAATACATTCCAAAAGTTAATCAATTAGGCTAATTCCACACACAAAAAAAATCCCTAAAAGTGTTAATATATTGTTAACACTTTGATCGTGAGCCTGTCAAGAGGCGACATACGAGAGAACTCGCATCTCAGTGTACAGCAACTACAGACTCTGGCATGTCTCAGTTATCTGCTATGGTGCTGCCATCTAGTGGAGTGCCATGCAATTTATTCTTTTATTATTTTAGACACAACATCTTGTGGAAAATAATGTTATAAAGGATCTTTTATTGTAATTCCAGAATCCATATGCAGAAACAAAATTCCCGGTAATTAAACAGTGCCAACAATAACACCATAAATAAAGAAAATCATGATTAAAAGCACCCCACAAGTAGCCCCTTAATCCCATGAACTTTGTGATACAGGTATCACAGATAAACACAGTAAATAGAATAAAACAACATGAATACATACATTCAGGAAGATAATTATAAGTAAAGAAATATTATTGCAGTATGCCCTGTAATTAGCAGCAAGTAGAAAAGGGTAGCAGCAAATAGTTTAGTCCATGAGACTACTGAAACAAAATGCACAGTCAGATAAACTGATGATGTATTCATTAGTCTGATGTCGATGTCAATTTATTTATATAGCACATTTAAAACAACATAGGAATGCTGTGACCAAAGTGCTTTACAATAATAGAATACAAGAAAAAACATACAATTAACATAAATAACATAAATAGAAATAAAATATATGAACATAAATAAAATAAATAATAAATAGAAGTAATGTTATATGATCACAATGAGGAAACCATCAGTATTACTGAAGGTCACTGAATGCCAGTGAATAGAGTTGAGTCTTTAATCTCGTTTTGAATTGTAGACGACTCCTTTATGTGACGAGGTAAAGAGTCCCACAGGCGAGGTGCCACAGCTGTCCCCCTTAGCTTGACACTTGGTACGAGGGACAATCAGAGACAACTGACCAGAAGATCTAAGCACTGTAGATGGCTGGTGTAAAGCACACAATTCAGATAAATAGGCAGGAGCAAACCCACGTAAAGATTTAAAAACTAGCAACAAGATTTTAAAATCAATTTGAAAACTGACAGGCAGCCAGCGTAAAGAAGCTAATATTGGAGAAACAGAATCAGACTTTCTTGCCCCAACCAGAAAGCGAGCGGCAGCATTCTGGACCAACTGTAACCTGTGTATCAGAGATTTGCTAATCCCAGAATACAGCGAGTTGCAGTAATCGAGGCGAGAAGAGATAAAAACATGAGTAGCTTTCTCAAGATCCCTAGAAGATAAAAAAGGCTTGATCTTACCTAATAGACGAAGCTGGAAAAAGCAACTCTTGACTACAGAATTAACTTTTTTCCCAAAAGATGTCAAAGATAATACCAAGATTGCGGACTTGAGGTTTGCAAAAGACAGAGAAAAAGCAGAGGAGTCCAAGACCAGTTTGGGTTTTAGCTGATGGACCCGCTATAAGCACCTCCGTTTTATTTTGATTTAGATCAAGAAAATTATTAGCCATCCAGGATCTTAGTTCAGACAGACAGTTGTGCAGTTGATTCATTGCAGAGTTGCAGACGGGAATATAAACCTGAGTATCATCAGCATAGCAGTGAGAAGAAATGTTAAATTTCCTAAAAATCGCTCCAATAGGGTGAAGGTATATAGAGAATAAAATAGGACCCAAAATGGATCCCTGAGGAACACCACATTTAAGAGGAGCAGTAGACGAAAAAGAGGAATTTAAAGTCACTGAAAAGTGTCTACCAGTTAGATACGACCTGAACCAGTTAAGAGCGGCCCCTTTAAGCCCAACAAGATGTTGTGGAATGGGACCCGGACACAGACAGGCGGACATCGTTTCTGCACCCAACACACTCCTTTATTATATACACTATTTACAATGTTTTTACGTGCACCCCCAGTGCCTCCAGCACCGACTCCCCAAAGTCCAGGCCTCACAGTCAAATGCCTCTTCTCCTGGCCGCCTCCAGTCCTCTCTCCAGCTCCGTCCTTCTTCCACCCGACTTCCGCTTCTGAATGAAGGGAGACGGCCCCTTATATAGGAACCCGGATGGGCTCCAGCTGCTTCCCGGCATTCCTCTGCAGACACGCCCCAGTGTGGCGGAAGTGCCGGCTGCGCACCCGGAAGCCCTCCGGGTGTCCCCTGTCTTCTTCCCCCCAGCACTTCCTGGTGTGGCGGAAGTGCTGGGCTCCAGGTTTCCTCAGGCACCGGGGTGCCGCCTGGCGGTGGCCACGGGCCCCTACAGGGTTGGACTTCCAAGCCCTCTACCCGTGGCCCCCAATACAACCAGGGCGGTTGCCCCCTCGCGGTCTGGAGGAGGTACAAGCCCTCCTCCGGTCCTCCTGGGCGTCCCGGCTGGGCTCCACCCCCAGCCGCATGCGACAATGTTCAAGCTGCATCAGCAATATCTCATGGTCAATAGTGTCATCTCCCAGTTTGACCCATGGCAGGACAACGTTCTGATAATAAATGGTCCAGCAGACACTGTGTTAACCTCCTTAGCATTAGGGGTGTTAAGCTCAGACTCTATAATGCACTAGTGAGGCCACATCTGGTGTCCCGTATGCAGTTCTGGTCACCACATTACAAGAAAGACATAGCAGCACTTGAAGGTGTGCAAAGGAGAGCAACCAAGTGCATCATGGGACTTGAGGACATGTCCTACTGTGACAGACTCAAAGGATTAAACCTGTTTAGTCTCGAGTAGAGCAGACTGCTTAGGGGCCTCATCCAGGTCTTCACAATCCTCAAAGATCTAGCAACATTTAATCAGCTTGAGGGTGAATCAGGCACTTGAGGACACCTAGTGGAAATTAATGGGAAGTGCATAACAAAACTGAAGCCAGGAAGGACTGAGATATTTGGGACAGCTTAGTGATCGGGTAAACAAATGAGCTGGATAGACTGAATGGCCTCCTCCCGTGTGTCAGATGTGTTAAGTTCTTATACAATACCATGCAGTTTATTTTTGTACAGCCCAAAATCACACAAGAAGTGCCACAATGGGCTTTAATAGGATCTGCCTTTTCACAGCCCAAGCTTTGACTCTTTAAGAAGACAAAGAAAAAAACCCTAGTAGGGAAAAAATGGAAGAAACCTTGGGAAAGGCAGTTCAAAAAGAGACCCCTATCTAGGTAGGCTGGGAGATGGGGGTCAATACAATACAATACAATACACAGAACAGAACAAATCCTCAATACAGTATAATAGTGCAATAGAAATATTACAACTGCAGGGCAGAATTTAAGAGTAGATGACATCACATAATAGGATTTGGATTTGTTGAGAGTCCTGGAGACCTCAGCCATCAAGCTGCCTCCCCCTATTGGCCATTCCAGCAGTGCTTGGCCAGCCAATCCGATGAAACGACCCCTCTACCTGATGATTCCTGTGATCCTCCATCAGAGATGACTTTACCTTAGGCAGACAAACAACTTGGTAGGTGGACCGTGGCAGCAAGTGCCACATTTGAGTACCAAGAAGAGAAACAGAATCATGCTGCCTCGCAGTTAGGAGACCCGGGTTCGCTTCCTGGGTCCTCCCTGCACTCCCATGTACTCCCAGTGTCTGCGTGGGTTTCCTCCCACAGTCCAAAGACATGCAGGTTAGGTGCATTGGTGATCCTAAATTGTCCCTAATGTGTGCTTGGTGTGTGGGGGTGTGTGCCCTGCGGTGGGCTGGAGCCCTGCCTTGCACCCTGTGTTGGCTGGGATTGGCTCCAGGAGTCCCTCGTGACCCTGTAGTTAGGATATAGCAGGTTGGATAATGGATGGATGTTACTTATGTTTTAGTGCTAATGACTAACAACAGAGATGCAGTCTGTACAGTTAATCAGCAGCTCTAGTCAGGGTGTGCTAAACTGAAGTAGTGAGTCTTCAGCCGGGATTTAAAAGCTGAGACCGAAGGGGCATCTCTTATAGTAGCAGGCAGACCAGTCCACAGTTTAGAGGTCCCGTAACTAAAAGCTCGACCTCCCACTGTTATTTTGTTAATCCTTGGAGTCCTAAGCAGACCGGCATTTTGAGATCTTAATGTGTGCTCTGGTTTGTAAGTAATGATAAGTTCGAGTTACCAGCCTATTGCCAGAGGGCAAACACTCAGTCAAGTCAGGTAGTGAGCAGCTTCCTTGGACACTGGACGCCTGCTTCACCTTCTTCCCTTTCATCTTACCATTTTACTTTTGCTATTTTACTATGGGGGAAAAAACTGTTTTTAAACTAAAGTAAGCCGGACCTCAGCCATTTAAGGCTTTATATGTTAAAAGGAGGATTTTGAAATCTGCCCTAAACTTAACCGGGAGCCAGTGTAAGGATTTAAGAACTGGAGTGATGTGTTCGTATTTTCTAGTTCTTGTAATAATTCTTGCAGCGGCATTTTGGATTAACTGGAGGCTGAATAAAGAGCAGTTTGAACATCCAGTGAACACCGCATTGCAGTAATCAATCCTACTAGAAGTAAATGCAGGAATTATAACAAGAGCTTTCTTCACCTCACACCAAGGTTATTATAGTTTTGCCTTTTTATATTAGTTTTTATTTCTATATTTTTTCTGAGCTTACTTGGAAATTCAGTTTAGTTTTAGTTTTCCTTCATTGTGTATTTTTAGTTTTAGTTTAGTTTTTATTTCACAAAGGTATTTCTATTTTATTTTTATATATATTAGTTTCAGTTTTAGTTTTAGTAATTATGGCATGGAGCTCCTACGGAGTTACTTTTGTGTCACAATCAGACAGAACTGCACACTTAACAGATTTGGATATGTGTTTAATGTTAGTGGAAGCTTACTACACTGCCTGGTTTACTATCTGGTTTTGTTTTTGTCTAATAAAAACAAACATAATCAAAACTAGACACTGAATATGAACAATTTTACACAATTTTATAATTTTTTAAATATTTTCTCATGAAAATCACAAGGACTTAGGAAGAACAGGACTCTTAGAGTTGAGTCAGTGTGCAGAACCCACCTCGCTGTATTGAGTGAAACAAAGAACAACAAGCATGTAGTGTCAAGGTTAGGGGTGGTGAGTCATGAATAGCCCACCATAAGAACAGTAAACCCATGATGAGCAGAGCAGGAGCAGGTAATACGAGTATGGACAGGCACAAAACAACAGAGACAGCGTCTGAGATTAAGAAAACATGTACATTATCTAAACCTGTTTATCCAGAGTAGGACTGCAAAACTTACAAGGGTTAAAGACTAACGGCAAGAATATTCATTCGAAAACTAAAACTAAAAATATTTTAGTAAATTATTATTTTATTTCAGTTAGTCTTTCCAGCTACTTTAATAGTTTCGTTTAGTTTTAGTTTTTAATGTTGGTTTTGTTAATTATTTTATTTCAGTTTACGAAAATGTTTTTTTAATAATAGTTTCAGTTTTGATTTTAGTTTTTGTTAACTATAATAACCTTGCCTCACACCCTGATTTCTTTACATTTCATGACCCCTGAGAGTTTGAATCGCCATCTCTCTGGCTTGGGCTTCACACTAAGCAGACGCACCCATTGTGATCTGCACATCTGTTCAAGGTAGGCCTACCTGGCTCTCCTCGCATTTATCAGAGACCCCTTTATTCTGCATTCCGGCCATTCTCTGCTAGAAGGGGGGCCACTCAGACAGTTGAAACTACGATCACATGTGCTCCTATTCCCAGCCTTTGCAGGGGTCTTTCGGTCATCTCTTTTGGCGCCTTACGGTAGGCCGCAGCCACATTAACGTTCTTTAACTTGTTAACTTCACTTGATTGCTCCTGTGGATTCATTCGAAACAAATAAGTGGGGGTACTTTCTGTTTTTGTTGGCTTACAATTCCAGAGTTAAGGTATAGAAAGAAGAAGCCCTTCAAGAATCAACAGAGACACAACAAGGGGATTTCCATCGAGAGGTCAGAGGATGTTAGTCAGCGATGACACCCAGAGAGCACAACCTCTGCTGGATTGGACTGAGGGAATGCGGAAAGGTCCTGGAAAAGGAAACATATGAGCTAAGAGGAGAATCTGAACAGAGACAAGAGATAAAGGGGCAGTGGGACAGGTCCAAAACATGTGGAGGAAGACTCCAGGGCTATTTAAGGAGCAGAGGTGGCAAAGCAGCTCTTTGGTTCTCTTCCGGTACCAATTTGACCTGACTGTTCTCATGTTTTGGAGTTTCGACTATGATGATATACAGAAGTAGCCTAGTCAACTGTAAGAACCTGAAGCGTCATGAAGCAACAACAATACATCCATGAAGTGGAAGATCTCAACACATTCACAGAGAGGGGAGGGTCCGCTGAGTGCTGAAGCGCATGAAGATCACCTCTCATCTGTGCCATCTTTCACAGGAGTGTTCCAAACCACTAACGTCAGCACAAGAACTTCATGAAATGGATCTCTATGGCCAAGCCAAAGGTCACTATGGATCTCTGGTCACTGTGGATCTCTAATGCCAAGCCTCGCCTGGCATGGTGTAAGGCACACAGAGCCACTATTGCACTCTGGAGCAGTAGGAAATGTGTTCTCTGGAGTGACAACTCAACCTTCACTACCTGGTGGACTGATGGACCAGTCTGGGTTTGGAGGCACGCCAGGAGAGCATCACCTTCTGGATTGCATAGTAGAGGAAGGACAATGGCAGGGTCTGGGGGAGACCCCTCAGTTCCAGTGAAGGGTCTTTGCTGTCCAAAGCTACAAAGAGATGCTTGGTCTGCTGAATTGCATTAAGTGTAGTTGAAAATATTATGGCATGTAAAGTAATATAGTGCCTTTCAGTGAAAGCGACACACTAAAGTGCACATGCCAAGTCAATACATTTTAGGTTTCTTCTCTTATTGCACGACAAAATTATAAGAATGATGATGTCAACACGAACGAACCCCACTCTACTGTTTATAGCACCTTTCATCTGGTGAAAAGAACAAGTAAGGCCCTGAGCAGATAGGAGCGACTGCGCCCTACGATGGATTGATAAGCCACCTGCCCAGACTGACTCCAGACTAGGGCTACGGTCAGGCTGGCGTGGATTTGGTTAAGGATGGGTGTGGCTTATGCAATGCCCACCCAGACGGGACGTCTGACCATCCAATGAAAAATCAGTGAAAGTGAATTTTCGGGTTATTTTGTCATTTAGTTGCCTTACCTGGACATCCCACCTTGGGGTGACATCTGAGTAACCCTACTAACTTGGTAATCATCACAGGGAAGTTCGTGTGCATCCAACATCTCCTTTTGGGTTTGGGGAAAGGGGACACGGAGTCAGACTGCACTTCACAGGCCGGGTGACAGTGGGCACTACAGGTGGGACTCATTAGGAAAGGGGCTATATAAAATACAGGTAGACTTTATTATGAGGGAAGAGCAACTGAAAATAATGTTTAACTGTAATGCCCGAAAAAATAAAAGGAGTCGTGATTTAGGCAGCTGAGCCAAAGAAAACAGATGCTTCAACCTGCCACGAGAGTTACGCTGTTAAATGTGCGAAAAAGCGTGAAATTCAAGATGGCGTAACAAATTCATCTGATAACAGAGTAGCAGCGGTAGGCTGGCAAGGAGTCGAGTCTACCTGTGGCCTGCCCAGCGGAGCGGCCCGGCAGGTGGGGTCCTCGGTGGGCTGCCTGCCTGGGCACATCTGTTGTGTCACACACTTCTGTGTCTGT
>JANRMT010062796.1:102715219-102742569 GCA_026402145.1 Polypterus bichir lapradei | reverse complement strand
CAGGCTTTCAATATGACCCCTCTAACAGATCAGTCCATTCTTTTCTATGGTTTGTTCTGATGGGAAATGCACACATCTTCAATTAATAGTGACTTTCAGAGCTGACACTTTGCCACAAGTCAAGAGCCAAGCCTGGCAGGGATGCCAGCCCTTTGCCACCCTTACATGTTGTAACACACTCATATGTGGAGAGGCAAAGCAGCCCATGGCTCTTAACTTGTAATTTCATAATGTTTGTCACAGTGTTTATGTGTGTGTGTGTCATTCTCTGACATGAACATCTCCAATCAAACACTTTTAATTACACGGAGAAATAGAAATAGCAGCAGATTTCATTTTTCTGCCACAAGAAAACTGCTTTTAAGAAGCTCTGAGTGGATTTTATTTAAGCCGATTGTAAATTAATTAAGATTCATTGAACCGATTTGTCTAACACAAATATTTACCAGATCAGCTCACAGTGCTGCCAGTCATAATGAGGAGAAAAATTGGTGGGAACTTTGATGGGCAGCGTGGCACTATGGACAAGTGGTAGACCGTGGACTGTTCAGCGCCCCTTGGCATGACACTGAGTGAAACACTGCAGGACTTAAAGTTGAGAAATAAGGAGAAACTTTAGGGAAGATGCCTGTAAAGCAAATTAAGGTAGAGCTCATTATAGAATGGTGCTGCATAATATAAACTGGTCTACATACCCATCACTGACCCCGAGCTAAACCAGTTCACCTGCCATCTTATACACTGCAGAATGATGAAAACAAGTGAACTGCAAATACATGAATAACAAATTAGGGTTGTATTCAGTATAAAAAGGTGCTATATAATATAAACTGGTCTGAATATAATGCCCACCACTGACCCCAAGTGAGTCAATTCACCTGCCATCTCATATACTGCAGAACTATGAAATTAGTGAACTGCAAATACATGAAAATGAATTAGGGTGGTGGTCAGTATGGAAAGGTGCTATCTCTATATATAATCTTCATTTGGATCTTGATCTTTGTTTGTCCGCGAATGAATTAGAAGAAGAAGCACTAGATGGCAGTAGAGAGACAGCTAAAACATAGGCATTGCATTAAGAATCTCCTCCAGGCTTATACTACTGAAGACTGTAGTACTCCAGTCACACCTCAAAACACAGACATTCAAACTAAACAAAGTGTTGTGCTTTAAATTAACTAAAGAGATCTTCATTTAGATCTTGATCTTTGTTTGTCCGCGAATTCCACGCATGCGTAGACCACCTTCCAGTTTAGTACGTTGTTGTTACTCACGGATGTCAACAATGTGCCGGAATAATGAAAGGGGTGGTGGACAGTGTTACGCTGGTTAGCTCCTGAGGCCTGGTTAGAGAATGAGATTGCCGAAGATAAAAGGTACGTGCCTACGTAACATATGAATGAAAGAAAGACAGTGGGTAAAATGAATGACAACGTAACAGCACGTTCCAGAAATTATTATTGTTACATTGTAGCCGACGAGTGCTGCGCGTCTCACAGTTGTACCGTGGCTTGCTCACATGTCAGTGAAGTGATCCCTATTTATGCTTTAAAGAGCCTGGATACCTATGTGTCCCCCTTTTATAACCATTGCTCCGTGTATATTGCCTTACTCTTTGGATTGCCACAAAGCAACCTGCGAGATTGGAGAAAGGTTGAGAAGAGATCGTGAGAGGAAACGATAGCGTCGTGAAAACGAGACGGACTGTGAACGGACAGAAACAGAAATGCTCCTACACCACCACATAATTACTATTCAGGCAGTGATTCCGAGTAGGCCGTTCCTATCGAATCAATATCCAAGGGTTTTCTTTTGTAATTTTGTTTCCCTTATAAAAAATCATAATGCTGTGCGACGAAGGGCCCAGTTCACGACTGGCAGCCGCGTTTAAACAGGGAGCCCTTCACAGACAACTTTAACACGCGCAACGTAGTTGGGCGCACATGGCTAGTATAATATAAACTGGTCTGAATATAATACCCACCACTGACCCCCCTTTGATGCCATCTTATATGCTGTAGAATTATAAAAATAACTGCACTATAAATAAATGCAAAACAAATTAGGGTGGTGATTGTTATAAAAGGGTGCTACATAATAAGAAATTGTTCTAAATACAGTAATCCCTCGCTATATCGCGCTTCGACTTTCGCGGCTTCACTCTGTCGTGGATTTTATATGTAAGCATATCTAAATATATAACATGGATTTTTCGCTGCTTCGCGGGTTCTGCGGACAATGTGTCTTTTTACTTCCTGTATATGCTTCCTCAGTTGGTTTGCCCAGTTGATTTCATACAAGGGACGCTATTGGCAGATGGCTGAGAAGCTAACCAATCAGAGCACGCAGTTAAGTTCTCCTGACTGAGAAGCTAACCAATCAGAGCACGCAGGAGCTATGCAGTGTTAACCAGGAAGTCTCATCTCGCTCATTCAGCATCAACGTGCTTCGCTGTGTAAAGAGTTGTGCTCTTTAGTGTTTATCTTTGTGCATAGTCAAGCCCTTCATTATGGCTCCAAAACAATCTGCTACTGCTTCAGGTGCCGTGCCCAAGCGCAAGAAGAAGATGTTAACGATTGCCGAAAAGGTAAACGTTTTGGATTTGTTGAAGGCTACGATTCTTTTTATTTAAAAAGTAGGAAAGGAATATAAGATCTACGGCTGCAGCGTCCTTTTAACCAGGGTGCAAAACGAGTTGTAAGTGGATGTAATAAGGCAGTAGTCTGGATGGAATCTGCTTTAGGGATTTGGATTGAAGACTGCCAGAAGAAGAACAACGGCAGTGCTACACAATCGCCTGAAGTGGCTCCTTTACAAGGGCTGTAACGCTCTCCTTTGTTGTGCAGTAAAATTAAACTCATTGTTATCGGACAAGTCATCGTGTCATTGTTGGTGAGTAACCATAATTAATTTTCTTCTTACAGTGCTTAGTACATGTACGTACATTTAGTGTCACTGTACACACATTTACTGTATACTATTTTCTTGCATTGTACGTATTTATTGTTGGTGGTCTGTCTATCGTAATGGCTGTAACATATGTGATATCGGAGACACTCAATATCTTTAAAATAATATTTAGGTTTTACTGTATATCAACAGGGTGTTTATATACATAATTTCAATGAATCTTACCTAATATCTAAGAGAATACAAAGGGATTATGCTGTATAACTCTGCGGGGAATATTTATAAACAGTGTGGGAGAGTTTATAAGGGCTTAAAATATATAAAAATAAACATACAAACATATGGTTTCTACTTCGCGGATTTTCACCTATCGCGGGGGGGTCTGGAACGCAACCCCCGCGATCGAGGAGGGATTACTGTATAAGATCCACCGCTGACCCCGAGTGAGTCAATTCACCTGCCACCTTAGACTTTGTAGAACAATATAAATACAGTAATCACAATGCAAGCAAATGCAAAACAAACTGGGGTGGAATTCAGTACAGAAAGGCGCTATAAAATGTAAACTGTTCTGAATATAATACCTGCTCTGACCCTGAGTGAGTCAATTCACCTGCCATCTTACATGTTGCAACACAAAGCAAACAAATGGACTGCAATTACAAGCAAAACAAATTGGGGGGGGGTGGTACTCAACATAGAAAGGCACAGTCTTCTTCTATAATACGCTACCATGGCTGTTCGTTTGTCTGCCCAGGATTTTAAATCACCTGTAGCTCGCAATCCGTTTCACCGATTGACTTGATATTTGGTACACATATACTACGTGATGTCTACTATCCACTTTCGGGGTGATGATTTTTATTACTCTTTTTATTTTTATTTTATTTTAATGTAGAATCAACTCTCGGCAGTGTGCAGCAGGGTGGCCATGTGGCACATGCGTATGGGCGCCGTTCTTATTCCCTACCACCTTCGCTAATCATTCTTGAGGTAGATTGAAGACTTAAGTGCCAGCTTAAGTGAAAAAATTAAAGAAAACATGCTAAGTAATTGCAACACAAACACTAACTTAATCAGTTTTAACGCGAAAAGATACCGACGAAAGAAGAGAAGAAGCGGGCCGCTAGGGTGGAAAAAAGAAGAGCTGCTCATCAGGAAGCAGCAAGCGCATCAACCTCTGAGCAAATGAATGGTAAACGTACAGAGAAAGAAAGAGGATGTTGTTTCCGATGGGAGTGTTAGCTTCTTGGAAATATGTTCTTGTATATTGCGGCGTTTTAATAAACCTTTATTTAAACAACTATAAACTATAACGGCGATATCCCTCTTTTCAGCGATAGGCGGCGACATAAACACAGAAAAGACAGAATATACTTAGCTTGTTTAATGCGGCTTACGTTGCTGTACAGACAGGAGAAACAAGTCAGCTTCATTTCACCAAAGAGTTCTTTTCAGGGATTCGGTTGTGTAGAAACTGCTTTTTTTTTGTCACAACGTAGGTGGCTTTTGGGTCAATATCTTTCACCCACTCAGTTTCTCGAAGTTGGCAAGGCTCCAGCTTCTTTTACACTGTTTTCTACACGATCGAGCTCCCATTACATTTCCAAACAAGGCAGACAATTCCGTGCTAAACATCAAACAGTCGCTTCAAAATAACACTTAGTCCTTTTTAGGGTTTACAACACAGCCTTCCAGCTGTCCCTGTCTGTCTTTATGCTTTGCTTGGCCCAGCAATTCTGAATGCTGACACTCTATGCTAAATCTGGCTCAGCTCTTTATGGCATGTTACACAGAAAAAGAATGAAAAATACATATAAAAAGATCTAAAACAGATACAGTGACACAATTCTTAATATTATAACAAACTTATTATAACAGATGAAAACTAGGAATGAGCAAGTGTATTCCCTGCATGTTATCGTGCAGTACGCCATTAATGGTATAATATAAATTGGTCTAAACTGACTCATGGCATGACCCTGAAGAAAAGACTACAACCACCAGGACTCACATTAAAGAAAAACTGATGGCAGGATTGGCACTCCAGCCACCGTAAAACACCTCCGACTGTTCCAGTGTGGCGTTGAGGTGTCACCCACTGCACTCGGGTCCCAATCCAGGTGGGCCGTCGTATCGGCGCATGCTCCCAACCTCCTCCTCCACCTGCTCTATTCCACACTCTTTCCATTTCTTAATGATGGATGTCTTGTGACTTGGATATTTTCATGTCATCATCCCCTCACGTGTTGCTCAAAGTGTCTTTAAGTTTCCACTCTGCATTCTAGACCACCATATTGACTCACTGCTCACACGCAGGGGCATTTATGTGAAACTCCAGGCAATGAACTAATGATGGGACTTCTAAAACCAAAGGGCTGCACCAGTGGTGATTTGGGGGTGTCGTGTTAAAGGGGGTGAATACTTAGGTGGACGATTATTTCTCGTTTTATATTTTTAATCTATTGAGACCACCATGCAGAGATCTGCTTTCACTTTGTTACTAAAGAGGATTTTCCTTTAGGTGATCAGTGTCATATCCAACAGCCATGTGAAAAAGTAAGTACACCCCATGGAAACTGTTGACTTTTTCAACATATCTGAACAGGCAAACAGTGCCTACAGATGAAGGGGTGTGGAAGAATAATTTTAGGGTAACAGAGCATTCATCTTAAAGAAACAGCATAAAGGGTTAATAAATGTCGGAAATCAGATAGGGGTCAAGTGAACAACAAAATGTTCTGAAAGATGACTAAGAGATGACTAAGAAGGCCGGTAAGCTTAATGTGCATCACAGGAAGATTAATGGAAGGAATTATTAAGGATAAGATTGAGCAACACCTGGCAAAGACAGGAGTTATTAGGAACAGTCAGCATGGAGTCAGAAGAGGGAGGTCGTGTTTTACTAACAGGCTGGAATTCTATGAGGAGGCAACAAAAGGATACGACCAGAGTGGAGCAGATGAGATTATTTATCTGGACGTTCAGAAAGCATTTGATAAGGTGCCACATGAGAGGGTGGGCATCAAACTAAAAGAAGTGGGAGTTCAGGGTGATGTTTTTAGATTGGTGCAGAAATGGCTCAGACACAGGAAGCAAAGGGTGATGGTGTGAGGAGCCTCATCAGAATTGGCTGATGTTAAGAGTGTCCAGTAGGGGTCAGTGCCGGGCCGCTGCTATTTTTAATATACTGTATATAAATGATTTAGATAGGAATATAAATAACAAGCTGGTTAAGTTTGCAGATGATACCAAATAGGTGGATTAGCAGATAATTTGGAATCCATTATATCATCACAGAAGGACTTAGATAGCAGACAAGCTTGGGCAGATTTGTGGCAGATGAAATTTAATGTTAGTAAATGTAATAATAATAATAATAATAATACATTTTATTTATATTATAAAATATTACACATAGGAAGTAAAAATGTGAGGTTTGGATACACAATGGGTAGTCTGAAAATCAAGAGTACACCATATGAGAAGGATTTAGGAGTTGTAGTGGACTCTAAGCTATCGACTGCCAGCCAGTGTTCAGTAGCCATTAAGAAGGCTAGCAGAATGTCAGGTTATATAGCGCCTTGATGTGTGGAGTACAAGTCACAGGAGGTTCTGCTCAAGCTTTATAACAAACTGGTGAGGCCTCATCTGGAGTCCTGTGTGGAGTTTTGGTTTCCAGGCTACAAAAAGGACATAACAGCACAAGAGAAGGTCCAGACAAGAGCGACTAGGCTGATTCCAGGGCTACTGGGGATGAGTTATGAGGAAAGATTAAAAGAGCTGAGCCTTTACAGTTTAAGACAAAGGAGACTAAGAGGAGACCTGACTGAAGTGTTTAAAATGATGAAGTGAATCAGTCCAGTGGATCGAGGCTTTTATTTTGAAACTTAAGGGTAAATTTTGCGCGAGCATTAGGAAGTAGACTCTTGCAATAAGCGACTGAGTAGTGTGGTGGACAGTAAGACTTTAGGGACTTTCAAAACTCGACTTGATATTTTTTTGGAAGAAATAAGTGGATAGGAATGGAGAGCTTTGTTGAGCTGAATGGCCTGTTCTCGTCTAGACTGTTCTAATCTTTTCTAATCTAAAAAGAAGTCAATTGATGTCCTGTAAACAACTAGGAGGTATAGTTTTTATATGCACAGAAATTTTAAGGCTGGTGGCTCAACTGAAGGGTATAAAAAAGAACCAGAATATAATACAACAGACTTTTATTTTACATAAGTCATTTGGGCGTAAACCAACAAACCAAACACTGTATGTAAATTCAGTAGTTTATACAATGATCGTCTGTTCTTTATTTCTCTGACTATTCTGATCATTCTGACCAGGCTGTAACAGACTGCTCCCTCCAAGGAAATTTGCCGAGGAGTAATTAAAAGACATGTTCAATGAATAGTTTTTTCTCCTGCCTGATTACTGAATTGTCCTATTAGAGGATAAGTTGCTTTTTTAATAAGATGTTAAAGTTCTACCATAGGGGATAGACTTGAATAAAAACACAAGGACAATGTGCCTTTTTAATCATTTATTGAGCGAAAAAAATATCAGCAGGTGGTCTACTGGTGAAAAGGTTAAGTCCACCCTTGACCTCAGAAGGTGGTGTTGCACCCTTTAGCAGAAATGAGGTCTTGCAGGCCATTCACTGACATCGATTCAGTGAAATCTGTGTCCACTTCTCCATGCAAAGACATTGGTGGGTTTTCTTGCATGTTTCAAATCCCCACACAACCTTTCAAAGGGATTCAAATCGGGGGCTTTGAGTATGCCAATCCATAACCGGGTGGATTTCCTGGTGTTCTTCAGATCATAATCATGTCGAAAGGTCCATTTCTGGAATAACATTTGGACAGATGGTCTCACATTCTCCTCAAGCACACTTTGATATGATGCAGAATTCCAAATTGACTGCCCAGGCCTTTCGGCAGCAAAGCAACTCCAAACCAGAACATTTCCACCACTGTTCTTCATAGTTGATTATTAAGTTCTTCTCCTCAAAATCTATTTTTGGTCTGCGACTGTATCCAGCAGGGGGGGTGCTCTTTCTCCCCTGGGATGCAGAACTGACTGGAACCAATAACATCCCTTTCTGTACCTATGGCGGAAAATAATTACCAGAGAGAAATGCGGTACAAAAAGAGATATATGTGTTTAACTTGCTTTGAAAGGTGATATTCATTCCCAGAATATAATGCATTATCCTGTATACATACATATTCAGGCTGGAGAGAAACAAAGGGACATCCCAGCCAAGTGGAAGAATGCTGACAATCTGATGTCCCATCCAGCGAGGAATGTTGGCGTCATAGTGAGACGCTTCTCTCCAGCCTGAATATGTATGAAAATGTTTGGGACCCCCTCTTAATTCTTTGTATTTTTGTTTCTCATTGGCTTAGCAACTTCCTTTTAATATCTGACATGCCTTATGGAAACAGCAGGATTTCAGCAGTGACATTAAGTTTATTGGATTAACAGAAAATATGCAATATGCATCATAACAAAATTAGACAGGTGCATAAATGTGGGCACCCCAACAGAGATATGACATCAATACTTAGCTGAGCCTCCTTTTGCAAATATAAAATAATAATTTCCCCTTGGGGATTAATAAAGTATCTATCTATCTATCTATCTATCTATCTATCTATCTATCTATCTATCTATCTATCTATAACAGCCTCTAGATGCCTCCTGTAGCCTTTGATGAGTGTCTGGATTCTGGATGGAGGTATTTCTGACCATTCTTCATACAAAATCTCTCCAGTTCAGTTCAATTTGATGGCTGCCGAGCATGGACAGCCTGCTTCAAATCATCCCATAGATTGTCGATGATATTCAAGTCAGGGGACTGTGACGGCCATTCCAGAACATTGTACTTCTCCCTCTGCATGAATGCCTTTGTAGATTTCCAACTGTGTTTTGGGTCGTTGTCTTGTTGGAATATCCAACCCCTGCTTAAGTAACTTCAACTTTGTGACTGATGCTTGAACATTATCCTGAAGAATTTCTTGATATCGGGTTGAATTCATCCGACCCTCGACTTTAACAAGGGCCCCAGTCCCTGAACTAGCCACACAGCATGATGGAACCTCCAGCAAATTTGACAGCAGGTAGCAGGTGTTTTTCTTGGAATGTGGAGTTCTTTTTCTGCCATGCAAAGCACTTTTTGTTCTGACCAAATAACTCCATTTTTGTCTCATCAATCCAAAGCACTTTGTTCCAAAATGAATCTGGCTTGTCTAAATGAACATTGGCATACAACAAGCGACTCTGTTTGTGGCGTGAGTGCAGAAAGGGCTTCTTTCTCATCACCCTGCCATACAGATGTTCTTTGTGCAAATTGTGCTGAATTGTAGAACGATGTACAGATACACCATCTGCAGCGAGATGTTCTTGCAGGTCTTTGGAGGTGATCTGTGGGTTGTCTGTATCCATTCTCACAATCCTGCTCATATGCCGCTCCTGGATTTTTCTTGGCCTGCCAGACCTGCTGGGTTGGTTTAACAGCAACTGTGCCTGTGGCCTTCCATTTCCTGATTCCATTCCTTACAGTTGAAACTGACAGTTTAAACCTCTGAGATGGCTTTTTGTAGCCTTCCCCTAAACCAGAAGACTCAACAATCTTTGTTTTCAGATCTTTGAGAGTTGCTTTGAGGATCCCATGCTGTCTGTCACTCTTCAGAGAAGAGTCAAAGTGAAGGAAGCACAACTTGCAATCGACCACCTTAAATGCCTTTTACCACTCATGATTGGACACTCCTGTCTATGAAGTTCAAGGCTTAACGCGCTCATCCAGCCAAGTAATCAGCATTGAGCAGTGACAGGCATTCAAATCAGCAAAATGACAAGGGGACCCACATTTTTGCACAGCCAGTTTTTCACATTTGATTTAATTTCATACAACTAAATACTGCTTCACTAAAAATCTTTGTTCGGAAAACACCGCAGTACTCAGATGTCCCTAGGAAATGAAAGACAAACCACTGGTATCTTTATTGTTGAAAGGAGAGTCAATTATTATGCAGGCTGAGAGGGCTTCACAAACTTTTTCATATGACTGTAAAAGCATAAAGGCAATTAAGTGCATAAAGCGAAAACAAAGGCCTGAAGGACAGCAAGGCTTGGGAATGTCGTGACGCATCAGCCTGCACGCGTCGTTTGTTTTTGTGCGTATTAAGCATGCAGCGCCACATGTTGGAATTTCAAATGTTCTTTTTCGAGAATATTTCAGATTTTTTTTTTCTAATTTTGAACATGGTGGGTTAAAAGCGCAGATATCAAACCTGCGGATAAGGAGGGCTGACTTTAATTGCAAGGCAACAGTCTGTTTCAGTACCGTAGCCAAGAATGGGTGAGATATTGTCCAGTAACTGAAAAAATGGACTCGATCAAGTCCTTGCTTTATTAAGACCTGTGTGACAGTAGTCTTATTGCATTTGGCTGGAACATCACCAGATACCAGAGACATGTTGACAATAACGGCTATACGGCTCTATTACTTCTTCAATATTTTAATCTCCTTTGCCCTTTAATTTACGGGTCACGGTGACCTCTGGCAGGCGCCCTATCACTGCATCTGTATCTTTATATAACAATAAGTAAACGTCTTGAGAATCTTTGCTGTGCTACTGGCAGAAATTCCCATGAGATTAGTGAGCAGGTTTTCAGTTCACAGCGCAGGTCATCCTTAAAATATTTTTATGACCTGAAGCACCAAATTTATCCGTCCTACATTCTGACGACTCCATGAGATAAGGAGCAGAAGGTCACCCGGAGGCAGCTAGCGCGGTGTAGAATATTGGCAGGCTTTACGTTTATTGTAAAATGAGAGCATGTTGGAATTTAGTTTCTGAGTATTCAACGCAAGCTGATGCATTCCTATGGATGCTGAATAGGTCTGAAATAAAAGATAAACTCAAAACAGAAAAGAGATGTAGATCAGGTGTCGACTTCTTTCTTTGTGCCCGTAATCAAGGATCCAAATGACCAAATCCCTTAGGGGTCGTAGAATCGTAAGATGCAAAATGATTCACACAGCAGGACGAGCAGAGGTCAGCACACTAATACCCATTGCTATCCCTGCACAATATTTGAATCCTTGAACTTTTGGATCAAAGTCGACTGTGAAGCCCTCAGGGGCATTTAGCACATCAATTTAAAGAGCAAATCTTCCAAATCCCCAGAGTCAGTAAGTTCAAGAATTTTCTGGCTCTGCCTGCAGGATTTTTTTTTCCCCCTGCAGTGCCTTCGTGATAGCAGGAATAAAGCTTTGGTGCCACCTAGTGGCAATTTATAGAATTTCCCTGGAAAAAAAAATCTTTGTTTGAGAAAAGCATCCCTGCCAGTCAAGCCATGTATACTGTATATAATGTGGCCCGGTGCAGGAATAACAGGTCACGCAAAGGTAAAAGTTGGAACGCCAACTGGTGTAATTAATTGAATTGGCCAAGAAGAAGAATGCGTCTCAGGCATAATGAAAAAAAAAAAAAGATTTGGCTCTAGCCAGACATTTTAGGGTCTATTAGAGAGGAGCTCTGTCCGGCGTGTCGCTCTGGTGATAAAAGTTGGCACCTTTTGGACAGCCAGGGTTCTTATAGCTGGTGAACCAGAAGGGGCGGGCTACGTATAAACATGGCCCCCACATTCTAACGCGGGCCCCTAGGCCAGGATCTCTGGTGGGCCCTTCACCTAGGGTTAAGGAAAACGTGATACCCAATAGGATTTAAAATAAAATAAGCGAGGTTAAGGATGCGAAAACATAAGAAGTATTATGCACATTTATTGAATATATTTATAAAGCAAAGATCCTAATGAAAAACTTACAATAGTATCAACAATTATTGCAAAATCTGTTTTCTAGCTTTCTTTGACGCAAAATTTTCAATGACCTCACTAAAATCAACGTGTTTAGCTAAGTCATTTTCGATACACAGAATTGCTAGATGATTAAGTCGTTTTTAACTAGTTGTATTTCTTTGCTATGTTTTTAATGACTTTGCCAATCTGCTAAACGATCTTTCTGCTGAAGAAACAGTAACTGGGAGGCTGTGCAGCTAAGCAAATTCTATTATTTTTTATAAGTTATAATTTATTTATCTGCAATAGTTGACTACTCATACAAATTAAATAATATTACTTGTTTCTTGTTTTGTCTTTAAAAGAATTAGAACAGGCGTCTTATCAACTAATTGTGAATATAAATAGAATTGTTTGCGTTTTTAGCTTTAAATGTAGGAATACAATTCAGTTGAAGATCCGTACGATTCTATGACGCTTAGTTTTTTATGTACTCTGCCATTTTTGATATACTTTTCTAATGTAGGGTTTCCTATAGGAAATTGTCCGACTAAAATAATGGCGGTTGTCGCAGGCCTCAATTTTCTTGCAAAAAGCCTTTTTGAAAATGGCGGCAATTTTGAAAAAAATTGAAATTTTAATTTTAACTCTTTATAGCTGCAGAAATAAGTGACATAAATGTTTAATTTTTTTGTGTAGTATTTCTTATTTAATTGTGTTTAAAACCATGTATAATTTGTTTAAGTTTATTGTTTATAATATTTATAAATAAAGAATATATAAAACTATATGACACCAAATCAGCAATTAATATCAAAAGTTTCGACCAGCGGAGAGATCTACGTTTTATTTGGATTCATAAAATGTCAAAGTGAGAAAGTTGTAGAAAAATGTATGTAGAAATTTTTTTACCTGAAACTTTTTTGATATTGTTTTTGGTTTTCTAAATATTTTATGCTGAAGTTGACATTCAATGCTGTACGGTCAATTCTTGGTTTCTGTTCATACGTTTTGTTTGTGCATAATATCTACTCATCCCGTGCCGGACCCCTGTGATCCTGGGACCCCTGGCTTGAGCCCTGTCAGCCCCCCCCCCACCCCCGTGTGGGCCATGCATATAAAAGAGTGTGTGTATATATATATATATATATATATATATATGTTTGTGTGTTACATAGTTTACTGTCAAATAATGCAAAGAGTATGTGACACATGTTTCGCCCTTATTTGGGCTCATCAGGCGTATACAGCTGCACCCCTCACCGGGGATCGAACCTCGGACGTCAGAGATGAAGATCCTTTACGCTGCGCCACGGCATGTGGTTCGTTTATTTGACAGCCTGGAGATCGGAGTAATTACATTCGTAGCATCCGTAGTCTGAGTCTCGATCTGATTGTATGGGTGGTTACCTACCAGGTAACGCATGTGGTTGGTCTGCCAGTCTGCAAACATCCGCCACGGGCCCCCTCAGTTATGAGAAGCAGATCATAGAATGTTACATAATTTACTGTCAAATAATGCAAAGAGTACGCGAGACGTGTTTCGCCTTTACTTGGGCTCATCAGGCGTACACACTCCACTGCATCCCTCATGGGGATCGAACCTCAGACGTCAGCGTCAGAGACAAAGTCTCTGTACGCTGTGCCACAGCATGTGGTTCATTTATTTGAAAGCCTGGTAGGTAACCAACCATACAATAAGATTGAGACTCAGACTAGGGATGCTATGAATATATATGTACTGTATATATATATACTCCCCGTGTCTGCGTAGGTTTCCTCCCACAGTCCAAAGACATGCAGGTTAGGTGCTTTGGCGATTCTAAATTGTCCCTAGTGTGTGCTTGGTGTGTGTGTGTGTGCCCTGCGGTGGGCTTGCACCCTGCCCAGGGTTTGTTTCCTGCCTTGCGCCCTGTGTTAGCTGGGATTGGCTCCAGAAGACCCCCGTGACCCTGTAGTTAGGATATAGCGGGTTGGGTAATGGATGGATATATATATTCGACATATCCAGGCCGCTAGATGGAGATTTCACTGCAGCTTAGAGGTGCCCTGGATTCCCGCAGGGCACCATGGGAGATGGAGTTTGGCTTCACAGCCCTGCTGGGTGCCGTGGGTGCTGCCGTGTGATGCTGCTGGGAGACAGGGGGATTTTTATTTTCCCAGACGTACTCCCAAGTCACGGGGATGGAAGAACAGAAGTACTTCCAGGCTGAAGAAAAAATATATCGTATTTACTCGTGTACCACGCGCCCTTGTGTAAGACGCGCACCCTAATTTTTACTAAGAAAATTGGGAAAATCATTTTGCCCCGTGTACGACGCGCGTTGTGATTGTATAGGAAGCGTATAGAGAGAAAGCGCAAGAGCGCAAGCAAGCGAGAGAAAGGGAGAGCATGAGCAAGCAAGCGAGAGAGAGAGAGAGCGCGAGCAAGTGAGCAAGACAGAGAGAGAGAGACAACGAGTGAGCAAGAGTGAGAGCGAGAGAGAGAGAGAGCGCGAGTATGCGTGCAAGCGAGCGAGAGAGAGAGACAACGAGTGAGCAAGCGAGAGAGCGAGAAAGAGAGAGAGAGCAAGTGAGTGAGCCCAAGCAGAAGAAGTAAACATTACAGAATTACATTTCCTCGTGTATGACGCGCACCTGATTTTCTAATGCTAATTTTCGGGAAAAAATGTGTGCTTGATACACGCGTAAATATGGTAAGTCTTCATCTGACCCGGAAGTGCTATTGAATCACGTGGACTGTAGGACAGGAGCACTTCCAGTTTATGGAGTATTTAAAGGACTATGGGAAACCCAGCAAACTGAACCAGAGTTGGGAGGGAGTGTGACAGAGCTGCTGGGAGAGGAGGATTTGTTTATTTGTATTGATTATTGATTATTATTGGAGAATTGTGGCGTGTGCGGTGCACTTTACTGAAGAAAAATATTAAAAGATTCTTCTTGGTGCTTTTACAAGTGTGTCCTGGACGTCTGTCTGGTGGGTTTCACGAGGCAACAGCGACCCCTAGCCTCCAAAATATATATATATATATATATTGTGGCAGACGACCAGGGATGCCTGGAACAAGGAAGGACAGGGAGAGGGGCAATATAATCCCCTGGACGTAAGAGGGCAGCCTTCCTGGATTCCATCAGGGCCACGGATGCGGAGTTGGGAAGCTCATCCCTGTGAGGATCTGTGGCCGCCACCAGAGGGCGCATGGATGGTTCCTGAGCCGTGGACTGCAAACCAGGAAGTGCTGCCAGAACAGGGACCAGACACGTCCGGAATGCTCCTGGATGCAAGGGCAGCACTTCCACCACACCAGGAAGTGCTGCTGGAAGATCATCAGGGAGCACCTGGAGCATATCCGGGTGTGCCATAAAAGGGGCCTACTCACTCCATTCGAGGAGCCGGAGTCGGGTGGAAGAGGACGGAGCTTGTGAAGGAGTGAAGTAGAGGCGGCAAGAGAGTGAGAAGCCTAAAGGACTGTGAGCTGTTCTTGTGCGGTGTAGTGTTGTCTGTAAATAAACGTGAGTGCTTTTGGACATCTGGCTGTCTCCGTGTCTGTCTGTGTCCGGGCATCTTTCACAATACATATACAAATACAGTTGGTATAGAAAAGAATCGCCCCCTTTGAAATTTTTTGCTTAAAATGAAAACACATACAAAACATATTTCTTCCCAGCTTTACTTACTCAATGCAACCTAAAACATCCAAGTGAAAAATATCAGAGCTACTGTTCAGAAAAATTATAAAAAATCAGAAAGAAGAACTACTGAGATTAATAAAGGATCACCCACTAATGTAAATGTCATTTTGTTGACCCACCTTTTGCTTTAATGAGAGCCTTGAGTCTGTTGGGATTCTTCTCTATCAGTTTTGCACATTTAGATTGAGTGCCCACTCTTCTTTACAGAACTGTTGAAGTTCGGTCAAATTGGATGGTGAGTGTTGGTGGTCTGCTATCTTCAAATCTTTCCACAGATTTTCAGTGTGATTTAGGTCTGGGTTCTGACTGGCCACACCAGGGGCCTCATGTATAAACGGTGCGTACGCACAGAAATGTTGCGTAAAGAACGTTTCCACGTTCAAATCGCGATGTATAAAACCTACACTTGGCGTAAAGCCACGCACTTTTCCACAGTACCTCATACCCTGTCTTACGCAAGTTCTCTCTTTGCAGACTGGCGGCACCCAGCGTCAAAGCAGTGCTACTGTTCCTGTGTGGTTTATCTTTCTTTTTCAGATCCACATCCTTGATGCGGCTTTATAAATACACTGAAATTAACCGCATATTGTTTATTAGTGTAATGCATCTGATTGTAATCTGTAATAATATAATGGTCCAGGGAATAGCCATAGTATTCCAAATACCATAGCTGCTTTAGCGTTGTTACTCTCACTGCACCTTCTTCTTCTTCTTTCAGCTGCTCCTGTTAGGGGTTGCCACAGCGGATCATCTTTTTCCATTTTACTCTCACTGCACCACTCAGAGCAGCTGATCAGAAAGAGAATTATCAGGATACAGCATCAAGCACACACTGCCTCAGCCATGCTGTCTATTGAACTTCCCACACATGGCAAACGCTTCAAACCTTTCCTGTACGGACCTCGCAGTTCACAAACAGTTTCATCCCAAGAGCTCTAAACACACTCAATCAGTCCATCAAGTGCTCCTTGTAGAACTGTTAGTACTTATAAGTACAATCACCTCACTGTAAACTTGTACTACAGTTATAATATTGCACAACCTGTGACACTTTATAAAGCACGTATTTACATATGATGATGATATCATTTTTAAGATGAATTGCAGCAAAATATGTCTATTATATTATACAGATAAAACTTTAACTTCATTTAAACAATCTATATTGTTAATAATTAAAGGACACGGTGTAGCTACGATAGCAACGATCTGGCGCTCCGTTTATGGATTGTTCCTGCATCGCACTGTTTGCTTCACTGGGACTGGCGTGAAGGATAGAATAATTAAGCACGCGCTACGAAGATATTTCAATGTTCCTTAAAAGTTTTGAAGAATCGCCGCTCTGAGCTTACAGATGGCTTAACGTCTATTACAGATCTGATTGTGTGGCGATCGGTTACTTGGAGAAAGAAAAGGAAGGACAGGAATTGGGGATTAGTACGTTTGAAAGAAACAGTACTGCTGCAATAAATTATTTCATCGAAGGTCACACGCAATCACTGCACCACCGTGTTCCCATGTTTAATAACATGCTTTAACTCCTATCATCATGAAAATGATATCACGTACACATCTTTGTATTTTAATTATTCAGAGAGCTATAATATCACGAATGTAATGGATTCTGTGTCCAGTCGGAGGAAGAGAAAGCCTGGAAGCACGTAGTGATTCACACAAATAGAGCACATAGACGATCAAATACAAAACAAAGCATTTAACGTGCTACTTTAGTTACGATGAGATTTGAGAAACTAGTAAATTAAATGATTTTAAGATTAAGTTTATGATGTTCTACTTTAATGACAAAATAAACTATGTGATTAAAGTGGAAATCTCGAGATTAAAGTTGACATTTCGAGCTTTTTTTCCCACTGTGTGCCTATTTTTTTTTCTCTGTACCCTAATAAGCTTTCATATGACACTCAGATGGTGGGCTACGACTCATCTTTTCACGGCGACTTTGATATTTGACAACTTCTTTTTTATTTCGGGCACTGTGCGACTTTGTGAACTTGAGCTTTCGAGTTTCACCGACAGTCTATGTCACTCGATCAACTTCCTTTTGTTTTTTATACCACTGTTTAAACCAACAAATAGTACGTTTTTCTTTGCCTCCACTTGGTATTCGCTGAAATTCTTCCATTTTCCCCCGTGCTTTTGCCATTGCCTTTTCACAGAACGTTGAGCTTAAGGGCTATTTATACTGATTTGCATATTCAAAGAGGGGTAATTCTGGGAGGAGTTGGGGCGGGACAGCAGGCGCGTGCACGAGCGTTGCTTTTCGCACTGACCAGGATTTATGTAGTGGAAGAACGTGGAAGTTGGCGAACACACAGATTCCTGCATCAGGATTTTTCTGTGCGTAAGCACATTTCGGCTTTTGTGCTTAAGTCATGTTATAGTGCGAATTCTACGCACGCCGTTATGCATGAGGCTTTTTTCGGCTGTTTCTTTAACTATATATATATATATATATATATAGTTGCAGTAGGGGGCAGTAATGCTCCCTTGAACCCTCAGGTACCACGCCAAAACACTAGGTAAAAGTGCAATAATTCTTTTATTATAATAATAATGTGCACTAAGCACCCTCCACTCCTCACTACTCATAAACAATAACCAATAATACACAATAAACAATCCGCCACTCCCAGACGCGTTGCCCTCCTACCACTCAGCTCAGCTCATTGTCTGGGAGTTCCCATGGTCCTTTTATACTCCCTGATCCGGAGGTGTTTCTGCCCAACAGTCCATAAGTCCTTATTCCTTCCGGGTCAGGGTAAATAGTCCTTTTCTTCAACCCGGGAGTACGTCGTTTCTTCCTGTCAAGTGACCGTGACGCACTCCCGGGACATAGGGCACATAAGAGCCTACGAGCCCCCCTACAGCGACGCCTGGTGGCCCCCAAGGTATCCAGCAGGGCTGTGTACAAACACTACATAGTCCATGATGCCCTGCTGGAACTCGGTGCATGTTCATGCTGTCGGGAGAGCTCCTCCTGGCGGCCTGGGGGTGAGGGCCGGAATAAAATGCCGGCAATCCACCACTATATATATATATATATATATATATATATATATATATATATATATACAGTGCATCCAGAAAGTATTCACAGTGTATCACTTTTTCCACATTTTGTTGTGTTACAGCCTTATTCCAAAATGGATTAAATTCATTTTTTTCCTTAGAATTCTACACACAACACCCCATAATGAACATGAAAAAAGTTTACTTAAGATTTTTGCAAATTTACTAAAAATAAAAAAATTGAGAAATCACATGTACATAAGTATTCACAGCTTTTGCCATGAAGCTCCAAACTGAGCTCAGGTGCATCCTGTTTCCCCTGATCATCCTTGAGATGTTTCTGCAGCTTCATTGGAGTCCACCTGTGGTAAATTCAGTTGATTGGACATGATTTGGAAAGACACACACCTGTCTATAGAAGGTCCCACAGTTGACAGTTCATGTCAGAGCACAAACCAAGCATCAAGTCAAAGGAATTGTCTGTTGACAGGATTGTCTCGAGGCACAAATCTGGGGAAGGTTACAGAAAAATTTCTGCTGCTTTGAAGGTCCTAATGAGCACAGTGGCCTCCATCATCTGTAAGTTGAAGAAGTTCGAAACCACCAGGACTCTTCCTAGAGCTGGTCGGCCATCTAAACTGAGCGATCAGGGGAGAAGGGCCATAGTCAGGGAGGTGACCAAGGACCCGATGGTCACTCTGTCAGAGCTCCAGAGGTCCTCTGTGGAGAGAGGAGAATCTTCCAGAAGGACAACCATCTCTGCAGCAATCCACCAATCAGGCCTGTATGGTAGAGTGGCCAGACGTAAGCCACTCCTTAGTAAAAGGCACATGGCAGCCCACCTGGAGTTTGCCAAAAGGCACCTGAAGGACTCTCAGACCATGAGAAACAAAATTCTCTGGTCTGATGAGACAAAGATTGAATTCTTTGGTGTGAATGACAGGCGTCACGTTTGGAGGAAACCAGGCACCGCTCATCACCAGGCCAATACCATCCCTACAGTGAAGCATGGTGGTGGCAGCTTCATGCTGTGGGGATGTTTTTCAGCGGCAGGAACTGGGAGACTAGTCAGGATAAAGGGAAAGATGACTGCAGAAATGTACAGTACAGAGACATCCTGGATGAAAACCTGCTCCAGAGCACTCTTGACCTCAGACTGGGGCGATGGTTCATCTTTCAGCAGGACAATGACCCTCAGCACACAGCCAAGATATCAAAGGAGTGGCTTCAGGACAACTCTGTGAATGTCTTTGAGTGGCCCAGCCAGAGCTCAGACTTGAATCTGATTGAACATCTCTGGAGAGATCTTAAAATGGCTGAGCACCGACGCTTCACATCCAACCTGATGGAGCTTGAGAGGTGCTGCAAAGAGGAATGGGCGAAACTGGCCAAGGATAGGTGTGCCAAGCTTGTGGCATCATATTCAAAAAGACTTGAGGCTGTAATTGCTGCCAAAGGTGCATCGACAAAGTATTGAGCAAAGGCTGTGAATACTTATGTACATGTGATTTCTCAGTTTTTTTATTTTTAATAAATTTGCAAAAACCTCAAGTAAACTTCTTTCATGTTGTCATTATGGGGTGTTAGCATAATTAGTTAGCAGATGATACCAAGATAGGTGGATTAGCAGATCATTTGGAATCTGTTATATCATTACAGAAGGACCTGGATAGCATACAGGCTTGGGCAGATTTGGGCGGTCGGAAAATCGAGAGTACACTTTATAAGAAGGATTTAGGAGTCGTAGTGTACTCTAAGCTATCGACTTTCTGACAGCGTTCAGTGTTCATTAAGAAGGCTAACAGAATGTCTGGTTATATAGCACCTTGATGTGTGGAGTACAAGTCCAAGGAGGATCTGCTAAACCTTTATAATGCACTGGTGAGGCCTCATCTGGAGTATTGGGTGCAGTTTTGATCTCCATAAAGACACAGCAGCACTAGATAGGGTCCAGAAAAGAGCGATTAGGCTGATTCCAGGGCTACAGGGTTTGAATTATGAGGAAAGATTAAAAGAGCTGAGCCTTTACAGTTTAAAGAAAAGATTAAGATGTGACATGATTGAATTGTTTAAAATGATTAAGGGAATCAGTGCAGTGGATTGAGACGGTGACTTTAAAATGAGTTCATCAAGAACATGGGGACACAGTTGGAAACCTGTGAAGGGTAAATGCCGCACAAACATTAGGAAGTTTTTCTTTACACAATGGACGATAGACACTTGGAATAAGTGACCAGTAGTGTGGTAGACAGTAGAACTTTAGGGACTTTCAAAACTTAACTTGATGTTTTTTTGGAAGAAAAAAGTGGATAGGACTGGCGAACTTTGTTGGGCTGAATGGCCTGTTCTCGTCTTGAGTGTTCTAATGTTCTAATTAAAACTAGGGAACACTAATTAAAATAGAATAAAATTAAGGTCCGATGGCCAGGGAGGACAGAAAAAACAAACAAAAAAAAAAACTCCAGACAGCTGGAGAAAAAAAAAAAAAAAAACTTTAGATATCAAAGTTAACATGAAAAGGTGAATCACAGCCCACCGTCTGAGTGTCAACACTACTGTAGGAGAACAAGAATTCCGTTGCTCACACCGTTTGAGCAACGAGCTGCTGTAGTTACTGACAAGGCATTTTACTTATTCTGCTAATTACATTCAAACAAAGTCGTAATACTGTGATTTGACTGATCATTTGGTGGGTCATCCCTTCAGGTACGGACCAGCCACGATTGTGTGCCACATTATGCAGCACGTTACATGCTTGCACAAAGTGACACATTTTCCATGCACTGTAGAGCAGCATTCCACCAGTCTTATCCAAGCAGTGCCAACGGCCCTTTAGCTGCCCTATAGTACATTCCACCACTGTTATCATTTAACATCATTCTTGTTCAGTCAGTGGGCTGGCGAGGGGGATGAGAAGCCCCATCATCAGTGGTAACAAACTCTATGGTCAGAGAGCCAAGGAGGAGACAATAAGTAATTGTAAGTAATTGTATTACATCATATAGATAACTTACAATTTTGAACAAATTTCTGAAAGTCTGCCTTTGTAAAGTCAGCCCCAGTTCAGCACAACAATGCCAAGAGGATAGCTCTTGGAAATCGAAATCAACTTAGAAGAAAGTCATCATCATGGGACAAGATGTCAGTATGGTCTCTAAATACGCACTCTCTTCTAATTCTTTTATTTGCTAAAGCAGCCATGGTAGTTGGAAGAGTTTGGCCATTCCGTTCACCATTCTATTGTTGCAAATTGATTACACTCAAGAGAATTAAATTTGTAAACAATATGCAATTCATTTCAATGTATTTGATAAAGCTCACATTATGGATGCAAATCAAAAAATTAAAGGGAGGCCGCACAGAAACAGTAGCACTGCTTTGATGCTAAAAACCGAGCAGAAATGTGCGTACGCGTGATGTGCGGCTGCTATGAAAATGTATGCGGCATTACGCAAAATTTACTTTCTATACATCTTGATGTGAGTGTGGAAATGGGCGTATTCAACATTTTTGTGCGTACGCACCATTACAGTAATACACAAGGCCTCTGGTCACCACACTAGAAGAAAGACACAGCAGCTGTGAAAGAAAAATCAGCTGCTTGCAAGCTACTTAGGGTTAATAGATGACAGAGCGTTCTGCTATAACAGCAGGTTATTCATATAGGCGTCTGTCATTAGACAGGGTGCAGTAAGCTGAGTTAGGACAATTTCCAGTTTCTTTAAGAACACGTCTATTTGGCACAGGAAAGATGACCTTTCCTTCTTTAGGGTCTATCTGACAAGAAAATAAATAAGAACAGATGGGCCATTAGCGTAATAAAATAAAATGCTTAAGTAAACGATATCATGTTTTTTTCGATAAATAAGGGAAAGGGGAAGGAAGGAGAAATTATAAAAAGCCAATCGAAAAATGGAACTTTGCTCTTCTGCCTTGCAACGTAGAATCCATGTACTCATCTGTGACTGAATAAAAATCTAATTGATTAAATATTCCTGTCTTCCTCGGGGGTGTTTCTTCCACACAGCGCTTGAAGCTCCGCAGAGGAAAGCAACCAAGTGCATCCCAGGACTGACAGACTCATAGAATCAAATCTGTTTAGTCCTGAGCAGAGGAGAGTCGGGTCTTGAAACCCGAAAAATCGATCACAAAATCAGACCCTGACTTTTACGCCCATTCAAAAAAGTGCCATTGCCTCCTCCAATCTCGCATCAGTTTCTCAGACACATTGAATTTTGTTGCAGCAGCACAGTTAACAATTTCTTTCACTAGTTCAAAAAAGTTTAGTTTAAAACCAGCTTCATATTTTTTTCTGATCGAATGCTCCATCGTAGATTAGGGATGCTCTTACGATAAAGGCGTATGAGGGTGTGAGATACAAAAAACACAAATCAGTGCAAACATCGCTTTCGAATAGTTTGGGTATTACCGTGTGGTCACGTAGGCACAATACATAGAAAAAAGGCTGTGTGCTCCGTGGTTACTCTCTCAGGTGGGTGTTAGGATATCGTAATCTCTTGGACCAATAGCGTGAGTTTTCCACATTCAACAGTAAAATCAAGTCCTGACTAATCCGTGGGAGAACTTAAACGCGAGTATATACGGTAATCCAGGTGTTTAAATTCCTCAAAGGCATTGAGAAAGGAGATCCAGCGACATTCTTCCATCCTAAGGGTGAATCCCATACTCAAGGACATCAGTGGAAATTAAGGAGAAGTACATTTAGGACTGAAGCCTGGTAGCACATCTTTACGCAAAGAGTCATAGGACTCTGGAACAAACTACCGAGATATGGAGTTGGAGCAGAAACCTCGACCACCTTTAAAAAGAATCTGGATGAGGTATCAGGACAGCTTAGCGATTGGCTAAACCATTGTCGGGCAACCGGTGAGCGCGCTGCGGAATTTTCTAGGGGCACCGCGAAAACTTTTGTAAAATATTTAAAATTGCTAGTGTTTTTGAACTTTTGGTTGATTAAAAAGATAATGTTTAAAAAAAATGTTTTATGTTGGAAAAACACATAACGGTTAATCAGATTGTTGAATAAACGAATGTATTTATTTTGAATGCAAGTTAAAATTTTTGCTGTTCACTATTCATCATAATATCAAAACCAGCAGTGTCAAAAACACATCTCGTGAGACTTAAAAAGTCTCGTTGTTAGAAGATCTCGCTCACTGTACAGATAAAAGAAGGCGGAGCAAATATAGAACGAGAAAATACGAACGCTACATTTCGGCTCTTGCCGACAAGAGAGTATCGCTGTAGCTGCAGCTCTCACCACTTAATCGTCTGAGTATCCATCCATCCATCCATTTTCTAACCCGCTGAATCCGAACACAGGGTCACGGGGGGTCTGCTGGGGCCAATCCCAGCCAACACAGGGCACAAGGCAGGAACCAATCCCAGGCAGGGTGCCAACCAACCGCAGCGTCTGAGTATTACTATGGAAAAATTAACCTTATTTCGCTCTGACACCGCTGATCAACACAGTAAACTTTGTAAACTCAGTGACCTTTTCCAGTTCTTTGTGGTGAAAAACATTTTGATGTGAAGCAGGCATTCGATACTTCCTTGTAATTTAATTCTCAACGATTATCACTTTTATTTTATTTACGGTAATTTTAATTAAACTTTATCTAGAAAAATTCATACATAGTTTATTCTCGTCACAACTTTATTTATGGGCAGTCCATCAGGTGCGCCGCAACTCAAAAAAGGTTGCCTTTCACTGGGCTAAACAAACGGGCTTGATGGACTGAATGGTCTCCTCTCGTCTGTCAAATTTCTTATGTTCTATGTCCAGCAAAGCTCTCGCACACAAAGGATTTTCAGTCTCCAGCAATGTGTAAAACATTTTATTTCACTAAGGTACATCTCAGGAGGACACATGAGGCTACCTGCTTCATAAAACAAAAGCAGCTATGCTAAAGGTTCATTGTTTGACGATAGCTCTTTTAGGGTATCATAATTGCACAAATGAGCATATACAGCATCTGCTAAGCACACAGAAATAACATACAAGACTCCCACATGTGTGCTTTATGGAACAGAGAGAGTGTCTGTAAGGCTGCTAACCCTAATGGTGGCCATGGTCAGGTGCTCTGTGCTTGTGCAGATCAAATGGCAGGTATCTTCATTGACATTTTTTATCTGTTCCTGGCCCAGCATGTTATTCCAATTTGTCCCAAGACATCAACTATTGTGCCTAAGCCTTCCACTGGTGTGGGCGTTGATGACATCCATTCAGTTGGATTTGCTTTCTTCATTATGAACGACTTCAACAAAGTGATTCTTATTCATCACAGTGTGTACCTACCATCCCATCCCCACTGGATCGCCATCCATTTGACCCACCTGCACAACAGTGGCACCTATGTGAGAATGCTGTATAGTATTCAATACTACCATCCTCCCCAAGCTGATCACAAAGTTCAGTGAGCTTAGCTTTAGAACCTCCCTCTGGAATTGGATTCTGGATTTCCAGACCAACAGACCAGAGTCTGTCAGATTAGACAACAACACTTTCTCCACTTTGACCCTGAACTGTGGTGTCCCGTGGGTTTGTTTGCTGAGCTCCTTGTTCTATCCCCCTTTTCACTTATGACTGTGTGCAAATGCATGCATTTAAAACAATCATTAAGTTCGCCAACAACACCACAGTAGTAGGGCCCATCAGTAATAACGATGAGTCAGCCTACAGATAAAAGGTCCAGAACCTTACAATGTGGAGTGCCAACAATAAACTGGCCTTGAACATCATGTAGATAAACCAGCTCATTGTGGACTACAGAAAGTCCAAAGTCTGAGGGCACACTCCGATCTTCATCGATGGGACTGAGGTTGAAAGTGTGTTCAGCTTTAAGTTCATAGGCCTTCAAATGTCCGAAGATCTTTTAGTGGTCCCTCCACACCTCCACCTTGGTCAACAAGGCACAGAAACATCTTGTCTTTCTGAGGAGGCTGAGGACAGTTCAACTGTCTCATCAGATTGTAGTGAAGTTTCACCACTGCACCATGTGAAGAGAAAACAAAAGCACAAGATAAAGAGTCTGGTTCACCTAAAGACAAACCCCATTTCATTGAAAGGTACGCAAAAGACATAAAATAAAACGTGTGGTGCAGCGCTAGGTTGAGACGTCACATAAATCAATCGGTCCGCCCAAGATGGCATTGTTTTCTCTCGAGCTGGATTCTGAGAGGAATAGGTGGGTCCAGGTGGTCTGACCTCGGAAGTGACGTCACGGCTGGTAAAGTGTCAATCTTCCTTTCTGCAAGAAGGGTAGGAGAAGAAAGAACGCTATTACACATTCCCCCGTCATGTCTCGGCGGTAAATTACAATCACACAAGGCTTTAGGTTGTTTTTTTTTTTTTTTAAATAATAGAAGACATGAAACACATCAATACAAATAACAATTTGTCAAGAAAAATAACAATGACATTACTCCTCCACTACTCCAAGGTCCACGCCTCCTACCCCATACATTAAGTCAAGTACACAAGTCTGTAGTAAGTATTCAGTACTCAGAACAATCCTTCTAACATTTAACATTACAATGGCACACCAGCTCTTCTTCATTATTCCAGATTGATTTTTAGTTGCCCCTCCTCAATGGAGCACAGCACCCATTCACTCCCCACACTCTTTCACATTCTTCGATATTGCACATTGCTTTATAATACGTAAATTCCAGCTTAATTCTCGAAATAACATCAAATTTGAAAAGAAATAGTACATCATCTGGTAACGTACCACTCTGTTGGAGTTTTGATTTTGATGTTTTGTTATATTTCATGCCCAAAATAAATCTCTGATCATCAAAAGAAACAGTAAATTTTTTCACATATTTTCTGAAAGTACACAAACAGAGTTTGCAGTCTCATACAATATAAGAATAAATGGCTTTAGGTTGTTAAACCAGCGCACGTGTGTGACAGCGATCAGCAGCATTCTGATCAATCGTATTACAGTACGGTATGGACACAGCACACTCTCTCTCAGACTGTAGTCTCTGCAGTGGGTTTTTAAAACTGCTCAGGACATCATTGGTGCCTCAGTACCTGCCATGGAGGATATCCAGTGCAAACGGTACCTGTGTAAGGCACATAGCATCATCAGGGTCCCCTCTCACCCCAGCTGTGGCATCGTTAACCTTCTGGAAGGCAGTAAAGGAGCTGATGTGTCAGCACACGTGGGCTCAGGAACAGCTTCTACCATATAGCCGTCACCTTGCTGAATTCAAACTCCAGTCTCATGCACACCCTTGGACTCTGAATATCCATCCATCCATCCATTATCCAACCCGCTATATCCTAACTACAGGCTCACGGGGGTCTGCTGGAGCCAATCCCAGCTAACACAGGACGCAAGGCAGGAAACAAACCCCCAGACAGGGTGCCAGCCCACCGCAGGATTCAAATTTGAACTTTCACTAATCATTCTGGATAAACTTGTGGCTTACTCACTGCTGCATATAGTTCTACAGTTTTTTTTTCTGATTACTTGAAACTGACTACTATTTGTACTTCTGGTTAGATTCAAAACTGCATTTCATTGTGATGGTCCTTGCACTGTGTTCAATGACAATAAAGATCAATTTAATCTAATATATGGAATATCAGGAAATGTTAAGAAAATCTAACGTACCATCATATAATTGTCTTTTGGCACTTGCTCAAGGGCAAGAGCTGTACATTGGAAACGTACCAGCATGAAGCAGTTAAAGGATAGATAGATAGATAGATAGATAGAAATGAAAGGCACTATAGATAGATAGATGAAATGCAAGGTACTATATAATAGATAGATAGATAGATAGAAATGAAAGGCACGATAGATAGATAGATAGATAGATAGATAGATAGATAGATAGATAGATAGATAGATAGATAGATAGATAGATAGATAGATAGA
>JANRMT010062796.1:102667982-102715209 GCA_026402145.1 Polypterus bichir lapradei | reverse complement strand
AGATAGATAGATAGATAGATAGATAGATAGATAGATAGATAGATAGAAATGAAAGGCACTATAGATAGATAGATAGATAGATAGACGAAATGCAAGGTACTATATAATAGATAGATAGATAGAAATGAAAGGCACTATAGATAGATAGATAGATAGATAGATAGATAGATAGATAGATAGATAGATGAAATGCAAGGTACTATATAATAGATAGATAGATAGATAGAAATGAAAGGCACGATAGATAGATAGATAGATAGATAGATAGATAGATAGATAGATAGAAATGAAAGGCACTATAGATAGATAGATAGATAGACGAAATGCAAGGTACTATATAATAGATAGATAGATAGATAGATAGATAGATAGATAGATAGATAGATAGATAGATAGATATGAAAGGCACTATATAACAGATAGATAGACAGTGTGGCGGATGGCTGGGGGTGGTACCCAGCCGGGACGCAAAGGAGGACCAGAGGAGGGCTTGCACCTCCTCCAGACCACGAGGGGGCGACCACCGTGGTTGCACTGGGGACCATGGGTGCAGAGCTTGGAAGCTCAACCCTGTAGGGGCCCGTGGTCACCGCCAGGGGGCGCCCCGGTGCATGAAGAGCCCTGGTCCTCAGCACTTCCACCACACCAGGAAGTGCTAGGAGGAAGAAGACTGGGGACACCAGGAGGGCTTCCGGGTGCGCAGCCGGCACTTCCGCCACACAGGGGAGTGTCCACGGAGGAGTGTCAGGGAACAGCTGGAGCCCATCCGGGCTGCTATAAAAGGGGCGGCCAGAAGGAAGGCACTGGAGAGTGAGGCCTGGACTTTGGGGGATCGGTGCTGGAGGCACTGGGTTGTGCACTTGACTTGTAAATATTGTATACAATAAATATGTGTGTGCTGGGTGACAAACCGTTGTCCGCCTGTCTGTGTCCGGGCCACGTTCCACAATAGATAGATAGATAGATAGATTTGAAAGGCACTATATAACAGATAGATAGATAGACAGACAAAATGCAAGGCACTATATAATAGATAGATAGATAGATAGATATGAAAGGCACTATATAACAGATAGATAGATAGATAGATAGATAGATAGATAGATAGATAGATGTACATTCTGTCTTTTATTGCTCTTGTTTTATATAACCTTTCACAAATAACCATTACTCTTTTTATCACTCTGTTTGGCTTTTACTATTAAAAGGCACTTTCATGAGTAGAAATGTGCTATATACTGTAAATACTTGCTATTGTTCCTCTATGGTTATGGTGTTCATGGTGTTCATTGTAGATCTTGTCAGCTGCTGCCGTGCATTGTGTCCTCTTTTATGGGACCACGGAGGCTACATGTCTATCAACAAAGCACTGGACAATCACTGAAGATGGCTCCTTTGAACTTGGCATTATCCTGTTTTTCAGAAGGACACCTTCATATTGGATGTGGAAACTTCTCCAGATCTTTGCAGGAGAGGGAGGAATTAATAATAACACTTTCCTTTTTGGCAGAGTTTCAGAGAAATAGCAATATGTGAAACTGCCAAATCGAAAGAAAAGATTATAGTTGGGCGAAAGACAACAAGCAGACATTGGACAGAAAACGACTGGAAAAGTGTATTAAGGTCAGCATGCCAGAATCATCTTCTCTCTTTTGCAGGAGGTGCTAGAATTTATCATGTGTTTAAGGAAGAAGCCAGCTAAGGACCTGTAAGTTCTTTGTTTCTCACAGTAAACACTCTGATGCCCTTATCCTCTTATGCAGTTGTGCCTCTGGGCCTTCAAAGAATTAGTAAAAAAGTTAGCAGCTTTTAGTTCCTGGGAACCATATTGGATGATAACTTGAATTTTAATGAAAACGCACAATATATTATGTTCTGCAGGGGGTGCCACTGAGCTGAAAAACCCAGACACAACTACATACAGACAGTCCTGGGTTGAAATCAATTATTTTATTTTCAGAAAAGTATCTGTGACAGGCTTCTTCATTGTCAGCACTGCACTGCACTGCACAACATAATTCAAGTCCTTTCTTTTCTCTTCTTTTCTTTCATTCTCCCATTAGAATGTTATCCTTCTCCTCATCCAACTCAGACTCACGTGGTTCCTTCAATGTTAGATCCAGCAGTACTTCTGGTAAGCAGCTTCCCCAGGTGGCACCCAAGTACCCCAGCAGGGCTGCCCATCATGAGTAAAGCTCCCATGTTTACCAGCAGTTGTACAAATGGGACCTCAACCAGGGGGATGTTGCCATCCAGTGTATCAGGGGAATACCTGGACCCGGACGACTGTCTCCCTCTGTTCTTCCATTATTATGAACTCCTGGCTGTGAAAGGTGTCAGAAACCAACCCAACCATCCATGTCATTCCATTATAAAGGCCTCCTGGCCAGATAAGGAACTATTGATCCTGGTCAGGATGCCAGCCATACCATGTTGTCTATGCCAATATCTATATAAAATGCCAAACAAACAGTTATTTTTTAAGAAGGCTGAGCAAAATGAACATTTCAACAAGCTTCTTACAGAACTTCTACACATGTCATATTGAGAGCATTCTGACTTTTTCATTCATGGCCTATTTTGGGGGAACTGTCAGTGACAGATGAAAAGAAGCTTTGGAAAATAATGATAGAATTAGGGTCTCCTCTCTGTGGAAATTCACAGCTAGACACTCCAGCAACTCCTCTGAAGAGCCAAACAGGTTTATTTTATATTTTTGTGGAGATCAGTGCTTGGCCAAATCAGACAGTAAGTCTCCTCATCCCACTCCTGACACCAATGTAGCAGCAGTGACAAGTGCCAAACTGGATCTAATTGCTTTTTACAAGGTTCTTTCGAGATGGCCCACTATCCTTAAAAAGATGACTTTGTTCGACTTTGCCATACTTGCTGGAATTCTGTTTGCAACTTTGCGTGTTTGCTGTTTTTATAGGTGCACCGTCGCTGGTGATAAAATGCCAGCACATACTATGCTCTGGCTGATGCAACTTGTCAGCGCTGTTACAATATGAAACCTTTCATTTCTTGGCAATCTATCACATGGAATAATCTTCATTCTGCAAAACACAATAGACATGTTTCTTGAGAAAGCCGTTTCCTTTGGGCCATCTTTGCACCCAGAAACTGAACTCTAGGAATGCCAGCACCTTACTACTCAATTGAACAGAATAACAAGTTTCAGCAGTGAGTCTGTCACCTCCATCTTTGTTAGCCCTATGAGCTGTGATTTTAGGTTGAACACAAATGGCCACAAAAGGTTTTGTCCAACAGGTCTGTAAAGGTTTATTTCACTGCAATACAAAATACTTACAGGGTCTCACCACCTGCATGCCCCATAATACAAAATACATTTACATTTAGGATTAAAAAAATATTACATTAACAAATGAAACACTATAGGAAAACAAAAGAAAAACTGACACCTCTCAGGGTGGCCTTTACCGAGCTGAAAGCACGCCTAGAGAAACATGCCCCCCTTCTCTTACAAAAGTTCTATTTACATGGCAGGGGTGTCTGTGTTAACTGCCACTCACTTCTGCAATGGTACCATTCCCTGCTTAAAAGAAATTTAACAAAATAGTCGTGGCTGTTTAGCCCCAACAATCTAATTAAAATAACCAATAATAATAATAATCATCATAATAATAATACTGGATGGGCTAGTATATAGGGACTCTACTTTTCTATTAATGAAATATCTATTTTATGTAAGCCCAAATTCATTTTTTTTGCTATCCTTCGTCACACACGTGCGAGTAGGAGGAAGCTGAGTAGACCAAGTGAAGGTAATTACCCGCCAGGCCAGGGGGTGGCAGGGTGCGCTAAAACTATTTCTGTTATTTCTGCAGGCCAGATACGGGAAAACCTGATTTATCACCAAAAACGTCACTTCTGTTTCCGGCGCAACAAATGACGTCACTTCCGGCTTCAGTGCCACGAAAGATATCACTTCCGGTTTTGGTGTCACAAAAGATGTCACTTTCGGTTTTGGCATAGACATATATAAGTAGACGAAGCATTTACTGTGTTGCCCAGTCGACACGATATGTCAGCGCATCCGCTATATTGCAAGTGGCAAAAGTGCCATTTAAACTAATACAGATAGACGTGGAAACCGGGTTTTCTGATGAAAAAACAGTAACGTTTAAAACAGTATCGTTTACACACAACAGATTTTGGCGAATCATTTAAATGCAATTATTTATATCCATTTATACACTAATAATGGCAATTATTAAATAATAATAATTATTATTATTAAATAATTCCTCCCATATAAGTAACATTTCTTGGACTGCCTTCTTCCATCTCCGAAACATTTCTAGACTTCGCCCTGTTCTTACGCAACACAGCACTGAAGTATTGGTTAACACTAGAATTACCAGAGCCTACGAAAAAACTCGTAAAACCGTCCCACCTTAAATCGCTTCTTAAAACCGTTCTCATCTCTCTCCGCCAGCGTCTTTTGTTAATCTAAATGTGCTGATAAAATAATATTGCATTTCTCTCTATGCTGTGGTTTCTATTATACACCTGAAAGAAAGAGACAATATATGTTACACATCATCGCACAAATGCAATATTATTTGAAAACGAACAGCGTCCAATCAGCTGTAAAAGTATGGCATTTCTAAATGTTTGCTTTTTTCAGTCTGATTCTCTCAGTCAGACTGTATATTTGTCTCTTATTCAGTGCACGCAAGAACATGCAGGTGGGCCAGATGCTGTATGCTACAACATGCTGTCGGTGATCAACGCACATTTTAAAAAAGAAAGAGACAAATATATGTGACGTTTTGAAGAAATCATTTTATGACACGATTTACCTTTATTTATTTACTTACTTCCTAAAGCCTAAAGTCACAAGTAGTGTGCAGAGGGCATGCTCAAAAATGTGTGTAATGCCACGAAAAGTGCCTGCTGACAATTTAGTATGCAAGCAATGGTATGTGCATTCTTGCTCCGATGTAGAAGGGAGCTGAGTTTACCTCTGTTGTAGCGCGTCTATGTGAAAACAGCAGTATCAGATGCGGGGGTGGTGTGTGTTTGGGCTCGTGAACGCGGCCGAGATAATAAAACTGACTAATAAAAAATAAAAATAAAAAAGCTAACCTTTACAAGTATCATAAATTACACGGTCTGTTACAGATTGAAATCAAATGTATGTTTTTATTCTAAAATAGTAAGACTAAGAGTAGTTTACTTCTCAAAACGGAGGGGTGCAGGATCGAACTCACGACCTTTTGATTCTCAATTGGGAACTGAATCAATTGCGCCACAGAGGAAGTCATAACAAGCAAATGTCAATGTCGCATGTTAAGGCGGCTTTTTGTTTCTGCAGTTATATTTTTGAATAAAAGCCCAGTTGTTGTGTTAGATTTGTACCTTCTGTGAAAATATTTCTTTGATATTTGGACTTCAGGCTTCATACATTATATAGTTTATGCCTACATTTTGTCATCTACTACTAGAATATAAAAAACGTTTCTGTTTTAACAATGTGTTTACACAGATTACTGTAAAAACGGAACAGACATGAAATGCGTGTGTTCCGAACAACGATCTATTATTTCCATTCTAAAACTCCACTTCACTCCCAGAAAATCAATCAAGGCATGAGCTGGGAGAAGTTTGTGCACGTTCTAAGTCGTTGGGGGGATGGAATAGCCGGCTACTTGCAGCTTTTCTTTTATCAGCACATTTAGATTAACAAAAGACACTGGCGGAGAGGTGAGAACGGTTTTAAGAAGCGATTTAAGGTGGGACGGTTTTACGAGTTTTTTCGTAGGCTCTGGTAATTCTAGTGTCAATGCCTGAGTCACCTCACATATAGATTACTGTAATGCTATTCTATCTGCCATCCCACAAAAACGTATCCATTGCTTACAACTTCTTCAAAATTCTTCTGCCAGGATAATAACCTGCTGTTCTAAATCCACTGAACATATTACACCTATTGTCTCTCAACTTCACTGGCTCCCTGTTCACTACAGAATACAATACTAAATACCGCTCTGAACATTTAAAGCTCTCCACAACCTCACTGATCTCCTCCAGACTGACACTCCTCTCGCTCACTCAGATCCTCATCTGCAGCTCGACTTTCTGTACCACACATCAGACTCAGTGCTATGGGAGCTCGAGCATCTCTCTTAGTGCTCCTCATCTCGGGAATTCTCTTCCCTCTCATATACGTCAGCTCAATCCAATAACACATTTTAAACCTGCCCTCAAAACGTATCATTTCAAATTAGTATACCAATTGTGAATTTTGCACTGTGACTGCCAGTTATCTTTGTTTGTTTGCTAATTATTGCTTTTTGATGTATCATTCTCTTGTTTTAAATTTACTAATGTTGTTTAATCTTATTGTAAGGTGACCTTGAGTGCTAAGATTATAAAACGGGATTTTCTAACTGCCAAATATAACCAAAACAATTGTTCAGCCTTACCTATGAAATGTAATCCCCCGGGATCTAGTTTGGAGCGTACAGCGGTTTGTACAATCCCAAGCAGCACATGTGTGAGGCATCTTTATCCATTACTTCACTCCACAGCAGTGCCACTCGCAATATGGCGGCGATGTTGACGTACGATGCTGCTGGTCATGCGGCGTCTAGTAATTCTATGTCTATGGGTTTCGGCACCATGAAAGACATCACTTCCGGTTCCGGCCACAGATGACGTCACTTCTGGTTTTGGCCTTTAAAGCTGCTATCATATCACTGCTTCGGCAGTTCAGTTTTGGTACTCAGTGAGAACATCATCATATTTCAATATTCTTTTGCAGCCAGGGAAAATATATGGGTGGCTGCCCCAAACCTTTTTCATGTGTTGAGACTGATTCTTTTACACCTTATATTATTTTGCTCGTGTCTGTCCGTGCTTAATATAAACAAGGGTTGCACAACTACTATATCCCTCCACAACAATAGCAAGGAATCCGCTTACCTTCAAGTCTTCAATTCTTCAATGTGACCAATTGACTGTGGTATTTGTTCTGTTTATTCGGTTCCTACTTTGTTACTGTCCGAAACTGCATTATGACACTACCATTTTACAACTTCTTTGTCCTTCACTTCAACGTAAGCCTCCTAATAAAATAAAAAGGCACAGACAGTGTAGCTGTGACCAACAGAAATGGTCTCACCGGCCAAAATACTCACACCAACACACAGAAGCAGAAACATCAACATCATGTCAGACCAACCACCATAGGCAAGATGCCTTAGAACAACAAAGACAACGTATGACAAACCACAGAGCGACATTATCTGAAGATCAGCAGCAGCAAGTCTTACACCTCGACAGTGAACGAAAAACGAATCACACACACAACCTTTCTGAAGAGCAGCGGCAAACTGCCAGATAACAAGAAACATTACGACGGAAAAACTACAGGGACTCCATAACACTGAACTGAACTCAAAACCAGATATTCCCTTTACATTACAGCGTAGGCAATTCCCCGTTCATTTAGCAGATTGTATGACTATCACCAAGTCACAACGACAAACGTTTAAACGTTTGTGAATTTCTCCTTGGGATTAATAAAGTATCTATCTATCTATCTATCTATCTATCTATCTATCTATCTATCTATCTATCTATCTATCTATCTAATAACGTCAGAGTTTATTTGCCAGGCCCTGTTTTTACCCATAACTACATTTTCCTGAGTTAAACGTACAACTACTTGCAGGTTACACACAGATGAATATTATCGCTGACAATAACGTTTATGCAACAAATCGCGTTTTCCGACAATTATTATAGACATCGGTATACTACATTACCTGACACACATACTGACCTACATGTGCCCTGCATTTCCCTTCTTATCCAATATGTTCTGTTAACCTGTTCATGTTACACTTTGTATTGTAAATATTCCTGCTGTTGTAAATGACATTAATAACATCCCATACTAGTCACAAGACACTACTTATTAAAATAATCTCCTTTCTTATTGTAACGTGTAATGTTCTTCTCTCCCTCATCATCATTTCATTATTCTTCTTCTTTTGGCTGCTCCCATTAAGGGTTCCCACAGTGGATCATCTTCTTCCATATCTTTCTGTCCTCGTCATCTTGTTCTGTTAACCCCATCACCTGCATGTCCTCTCTCACCACATCCATAAACCTTCTCTTAGGCCTTCCTCTTCTCCTCTTTCCTGGCAGCTCTATCCTTAGCACCCTTCTCTCAATATACCCAGCATCTCTCCTCTGCACATATCCAAACCAACGCAATCTCTCCTCTCTGACTTCTCCCAGCCGTCCAACTTCAGCTGACCCTCTAATATCCTCATTTCTAATCCTATCCATCCTCGTCACACCCAGTGCAAATCTTAGCATCTTTAACTCTAACACTTTTATCCTTGCAAAATTTTCGCAAGCACGATTTGCTAGTTTATCATTATTCTTGTTTCATTTTTCTTTTCTTGCAGATATTTTTTGACATTTTGGGAAATATTGCGGGCGGCACGGTGGCGCAGTGGTAGAGCTGCTGCCTCGCAGTAAGGGGTTCGCTTCCCAGGTCCTCCCTGTGTGGAGTTTGCATGTTCTCCCAATGGCTGTGTGGGTTTCCTCCTTGTGCTCCAGTTTCCACCCACAGTCCCAAGGCATGCAGGTTAGGTGGATTAGCGATCCTAAATTGTCCCTAGTGTGTGCTTGGTGTGTGGGTGTGTGTGAGTGTGTCCTGCGGTGGGTTGGCGCCCTGCCCAGGATTGGTTCCTGCTCCAGCAGACCCCCGTGACCCTGTGTTTGGATTCAGCAGGTTGGAAGATGGATGGATTGGAAATAGTGTTGTATAGGGTGGTCCACATCTAATTATTCAATTTTCATTACGCTATAACTTATTAAGTTCATTACATAGAAAATCACCCGAAAAATCCCGGACCCAGAAGTGTGAACTGACAACATGAAGAATCGTCTTCACGCTGAACTGGAATCGTCCCTGCATAAATCAAAGTCATCCAGACGATTTGGATCTGCATAATTAGATCTGGACCACCCTGTAGAAATAAATCTTGCTGCAGTAATGTCTTGACTATACTTAAAAAATACTTTAAAGGTAACTTGATTAAAAAAAATAAAATTTCTTTATTTTTTCAAAAAGCAAAACACACTTTATTTATTGTGTTTATTAGTAGGTGACAAATAAATAATTATCCATACAAAAGGGAGCGCTCTAATTCGGGTAAGCTGAATGCTGAATTAAACCCCCAGTACTTTGCAAAATAAATATAATTAACTTAGTATTAACCTTTCAAATGTAATGTCTGCAGTATATACAGAGTGTATACAAACTCCAATACCCAGGGTCTGAAACAGTCAGTGGAGTTGATCAGAGTTTACTTCATCCAGTCCTTGCACACTTAGCAGCCTGTCGCTGTCTGTCAATGTGCCACATTTCCACACTTGCTGAATCTCTCAAGAGAGGGAAGCTGTGGCATAGCAAAGAACTATGAAGACTGTGCAAAGCACGAGGGCCTACGAGCTTGGGGGGCCCACTCGGGGCTGTATAATTTTTTTTTTTTAATTTTAATAACTTAAATCACTTGCACAGTTCATTGCATTAATAATCCACAGTTTCACTGACATGTTTGCACCATCGCCAGGTAAGTCCAATCCATGATGATATTACATATTTGGCAGGCCTACAGTTTACATGAATTTAGACTTTGGGAGTTTGGAGGCTTGGAGGCACAACACGTCCTAGTCCGCCTTACAGAGAAGAGCACATTCCCAAATTTGGTGACCTTTGGTGTGCCATAGCAGATGTGAACGTAAGACATTTTGAAGGACGTCACATGAAAAGTGTAAATATACATTATTATCATAACAAATTGTTACTTGTGTACATTTATTTGATGTCAACAGTCCTCAAAATTCGAACTCATAAATAGTAAATCATAGCAATTCTGTTGTTAAGTTGTGGTCCTCTTTACTCGTCAAAATGCAGAATATTTGAACAATTGGATGACTAGGGCCCATGACCCTTCTGTATATGTTCCAGGGGAGCAAGCATGGGCTGCACAATACCTCCCCCGGACCACTTGGTGGCAACCCCCCGGGTGACTCTGGTGTCTCAGATACCCACAGGGCTCCATGGGAGATGGAGTTCTTCACAGCCCTGTTGGGATCCGGGGTGGCCACCAGGAGGCACTGCAGGGGCTCCTGGGCCCATCTGGGCCGTAGATCAGCCACACCCGGAGGTGCAATCGGAAGCAGGTGGTCAAGCACCTGAAGCATTTCCGGATGAGCTATAAAAGGAGCCATCAGCCTGAGTCGGGAGGAGGAGGAGGAGGACAATGCTTGCCAGGAGGAGTGGTGGTAAAGAGAGAAGTGTGCCTTTTGTTTTGGTTTTTTAGCTTTTGGGACTGTGCTGTTCCTGAGGGGCACGGGGAAGACGTGTCCCCCAACTGAAAAACAATAAATCCTTTTGGTTTAATTTTAACATGCCTCCGTTGTCAGTCTGTGTCAGGTCGGGTGCATATATAGCTCCTTTCTTACAATGGTTTTCATACTCTTGCCATACAACACCATGTCAGCCAGTAGCAGCTGATCCGGCAAACATTATAAAAGTGGTGCTGCTAAACGTAAACCATGCCTTCAACAGGACTTGTAAAACGCTAAGCTTACCAAGATTTCTCAAAACTGAGCAAGGGCCAGCAGTAGTAACTGAGAAGGCGGATGCTGGTGAATTGTCGCAATGGTTGCAAGCAGGTTATGCAGACAGTGCAGCGAGTGAAATGGTTGCAACTACCGAGTCTGGAAGTAGCGATACAACGGCTTCAGATCAGGCGCTATCTGCTGAAACCGTTCAAAATGGAGAAACTCCTAAAGACAAAAGGCAATTTCCTACCCACAAGGCTAATTTCTTGGAACCATTGACACCTCACTTTATGATGTCCATTTTCTCAGGACTTGTGTAAAACAGGTCAGTTGTGAAGTAGTATCCTGTCAGCCGGTGTTGTTGTTTTAATTTGTTACAAATTGAAAAGGCTTCATTTTATAGTACAGAACAGTTTCTACTTTCTAGCTTACGTTATATTTTAAACATCTTCCTCCGCGAAGTTGTCTTGGAAAAATAAGTGGGTCCACATCTTACATATATTTATGTACTACTACTACTATTACCCACATCTCCCACATTCCATTCCCACAGTTTATTTTATTTTTGCTAACTTACAGCTGCTGTAATAAAGCGATTAAAAAAGTTATTACAAATTCCATTTAGAGAGCCGGTTTGTTTGTCACCCGCGTGTGATCTGATAGTGACGCGGACAGCACTGCCCAGTCGGCCCCTAGGATCTACTCGCGAATAAATTACTAACAGTTATGCTAGACAGGGGTGGCCCACCTCAGGGCACAGCACAGGGGCCTTCAGCAAGCTAGCTATACCACTGGAGGAAAGCAAGCATGGAAGACAACATCTTAAAGTAAAAGGTATGACAGTAGCAAGGCTATACTTCATATAAAAAGGATAACTGAAGTGGGATAAAGTATGGACTGCAATTTGTCAGCTATCACCTATGCATATAAGCACAGTTAACAGCTTCACGTTTCTAAACAAACCAAGGTCAGATTTGATGAAATGCTTCCAGAACAAAATAAAAATCCTACATCTCTCCATTATTTAAAAAAAATCCTTCGACGAGACGAGACTTTTTGGAGGAGAGAGTTTTTCAAGTCCCGCGAGACGAGACTTTTGCCTTGAGATTTTTTCAAGTCACACCCACCTCTCAAACATTTTCAAACAAGACCGCAGTCCTCTCACCTCTCATTCGTGTGAATGCTTTTGACAGACACAGTTCCTGCTCTCTCAGCTCTTATAAATTTTAACGTTTTCCACACTTTAAGTCAAAACGGAGGTAAGGAATTTAGGGGTAACCATTGACTCTGACCTGAATTTTAAATCACATATTAATCAGACCACTAGGACAGCATTTTTCCACTTAAATACATGTATAACAAACGTTAGACCTCTTATAACTTTGCAAGATGATGAGAAATTAATTCACGCTTTTGTTTTCAGTCGACTAGATTACTGTAACACACTCCTCTCAGGACCACCCAAGAAAGACGTCAATCGATTGCATCGAGTGCAGAATGGAGCTGCTAGAACCTGAACTAGGAGAAGAAAATTCAAGCACATCACACCAGTTTTGATGTCACTACATTGGTTACCTGTGTCATTCAGAATTGAGTTTAAAATACTGCTTATGGTTTACAAAGCCTACAATAATCTGCTCCATCCTATATTTCAGAATGTCTTACACCTTACACTCCAAATCGTAACCTTAGATCTTCAAATGAGTGTCTGCTTAGACTTCCAAGAGCTAAACTTAAAAGAAGTGGTGAGGCGGCCTTCTGCTGTTAGGCCCCTAAAATCTGGAATAGCTGACCGATAGAAAATCACCAGGCTGATACGGTGGAGCACTTTAAAAAACTGATAAAAACTCATTATTTTAACATGGCTCTCTCATAGCTTCATCTTAGATTAATCCTGATGCTCTGTAAATTCAATTAATTATCATGATTATTCATGGTAGCTCCAAAACTGTACTAACCCCTACTTTCTCTGCTGTTCCGGTTTTCTGTGATTGTGACCTGCGCCACCACCACCTGATCAAAGCACCGTGATGTCCCTACATTGATGGATTAAAGATCAGAATTCCACATGATCGTCATCATCAAGCTCTTCCATGAGAACCCTGAACACAATGATGACTGATTGAGGTCATTGATGTGAGGTAGAATGCCTAGAGGGGGCTGGGTGGTCTCGTGGACCCCTGCAGATTTTATTTTTTTCTCCAGCCATCTGGAGTTTTTTTTTTTTGTTTTTTCTATCCTCCCTGGTCATCGGACCTTACTTTTTTTCTATGTTAATTAGTGTTCCCTTATTCTAATTTTTATTTATTTTGTCTTTTTTCTCTTTCTTCATCATGTAAAGCACTTTGAGCTGCATAATGTGTATGAAAATGTACTATATAAATAAATGTTGTTGTTGTTAAGTTCCCAATTATAGAAGACGTATTATATCCAAATCTTATTGAAGAATTTCATCACAAAGGGTTATCAACAGAAGAAATAAGTACACGGGCAATCCTAGCACCGAGAAACGATGAAGTCAAATGATTTAACGCCAAAAATGTAGATTGGTTACACAGCAAATTGATTAAATGCATATCAGTAGACTATGCTGAAAAAGTTGGTGGTAATCTTGAGGGAGATGAAAACATCAACTTACAATATCACAAAGAATATCTATAGGGTGGTCCAGATCTAATTATGCAGATCCAGATCATCTGGATGACTTTGATTTATGTGGGGACGATTCCAGTTCGGTGCGAAGACAATTCTCCATGTCGTCAGTTCACACTTCTCTATGTAATAAACGTAATAAGTTATAGCGTAATGAAAATTGCAAAATTAGATCTGGACCACCCTGTACAACAGTTAACACAGTCCGGTCTTCCACCGCACGAATTACTGTAGAAAGAAGGATGTATCCAAGAAAGGTAATGTAGTACATCTTCAGGGGATAACATTAGACACCAAAGGAAATCTTCATAGGCCATTCGTATTAAAATGTTAACAGTTTCCTGTTAGAATAACTTTTGCAAAGACAATTAAAAAATCTCAGAACCAAACATTTGAAAAAGTTGTTTTATTTAACAGAGAGAAAGGAACGAAATTCAATCATGGGCAGTTATACGTTGCGTTAAAGCAAATGTAACACTACAAATGAAAATAAAAATCTGTTTAAGTTGTACATCCGCATCCCCATACGCAAGCGGCAGAACCGCAAAGATGCGAACGCGTAGTGCAGGCCCGGGGGGTTGGCAAGCGAGGCGAGCAGAGGGGGCAAAGCCCCCTAGTTTAATAAAAGAAAGTTTAAGAAAGTATATCCCTCCCCAAGCACACAATTTCTATTTAAGCCTGTATGCCTTTTAGGAACCCCTCCATCTCCAATGTGGCAGGAATTAGGCAGGATTCACAAGTTTGCTGTTCAGTGATCACAGCTAAATAGGCCTGAATGAAAAATAGGTGGAAATCAGCTTACTTTATAAGTGGAAGAGATTATTTGGCAGTTTGGTTCCTGTATTCAAAAGGTCAAAGACTTAATTTAAAAATAAATAAACAAATAAATAAAAAACACCACACACAACACTTCCCTATCCATGAGCCAATAAAGAGGGTAAAAATTATAATCCAGTAATCAAGGATATTAAACTCCTCTTTAAGATGTCATTAATATGAATGTCATCAAAAAACACATCAGGATGACCAGCAACCTAATATTTAGTAAGAAATTAAAACTTAAATATACATATTAAAAAACCCCATATGCCACACATTACATTTGAATGAAAATAAAAGTTAGCCAAGTAGAAATTAAGAAAAGGCAACAATTTCTATCAAAAACATGAGCATTTCTAGGCTTGTCCAGACTTATTATTGGGAAACGCCAGTTAACTCGACTAGTAAAGATATACAGCATAATTAGCTCAGTCTACAGTGATTAAAAATGAAGAATAAACTTTATTGTAACGGACCTCAAGAGCAAAGGCGCATGCGCTCTATAGACGATATGCACGCCTCGCAGAAATGAGAGCGACCCCGTCAGCGCGCGCATTCTGATCTCCATGGTAACACCAGTTGGCGGCCGCGTGTTTTGCGTACATTGCGACTGCGCGTGTCCGGCATGGCGGATTGCGGCAGTGCAATGATGGCGGAGGCTGAGCGGAGCGCGGAGACCCTCAAGGAGAAGGCGAATAACTATTTTAAAGGTGATTTTTTATGATGGCCTCACATATACATGTTAATCAATACATTAGTTTTGTCGTTGAGGGAAAAAAAGAAGCGAACTGTCGGGTGTGGTGGTAAACGTTTTAATGAGAGGCTTGGTACTGTTTTTGTGCATGCCTGGCACGAGAAAGCCGGGTGAGCTGCATGCTCTTCTGTTTCGAGCTTTATTCATTAGTAGTGATTCGACAGAAAGGGAGGTCAGAGGAGTTACTGGAGGTTGCTTTCTTATCCGGCTGCGTTCACAAGTAGTGGCGCCGCCTGCTTGTCATTGTAATGGTGTCGCCTTTTTTTTTTTTCGGTCGCGGGCTTGCGCCGAGAATGTTCTCCTGCTTTGACCACGAGGAGTGCATTCAGTTGCGCCTTTACTGTCTCGCCCCTGTAATTTGAACGATGACAGTTTTAAAAAGTCGGCATGATCTTCCGGTTTCCTTCCGCGTGGTATTCACTTTTCTTGGCTATCACGTCACATGTTTGGCTTCCTCGGGGTGCGCGGATGGCAGCTCCTCATTCTGTGCTGGTCCGCCTCTTTTACAAAGATCACTTTCCACGATGTCACTTGTTAATCCTTGGTCGCGATCTTCTGAGCATGTGAAGCAGGTCGTCTTGCCTCTCCATTTCCGGAAGCACTCTTGAAAATGTCATCGACTACTTTTATAATTTAAAGTGGACGAGTTATCGTGTGTCCAGTTTCTCGTTATAACATAAAGACCTGGGCGAGACTTTCATTTACTGAAAGCGTCATCTGTGTAGCTGACCTGTTTACATTTGTGATGGGCCAGCTGTCGGAGACCAAATAAACTATTCAAGTTTGTGTTAACTGCTTATTTCAAAGTCTGGGAATGAATGAATGAATGAATGAACTTATTTAGCTCAAGGCAGTTTCTTTGAAGTGCCTGTTTATAAAGTATAATCAGTTTTGATTGTAGTGATTTAATCTGCATCAGTGTAAAGGGATGGAGGTGCATCCTTTTATTTTCCGTTTTTACTCAATTTCTTCTTAACTAGAGCTTCCCATTTGTGGGTGTTGCAGAATTAGAAAGTACTCGGATCCCTTCACTTTCATTATGCTTTACTGAGTTTTTAGATTTAATTTTAAATAGATAAACTTATAATTTTTCAAATCAATAACCCATAATTGTCAAAGTGACAACATGTTTTCAGAAAGGTTTGGAAATGCATAACAAACTAAAAACTGAAAACTCTCATTTATCAGAATCCTCAGAATTTTAATTCAATAATTTGTAGATGAGATAAACTTTATTAAACCCAAGGGAGATTTCAGTTGTAAGCAGCGGCAGAAACGAAAAAAAACAAGGGTACAGACTCGCAGGACAAATAATACAGCTAATTAATTAATTAATCAATCAATCAGGTCAGGTTGGGAAGCATACACTGGTACAGCGTGTAGCTGCACCCGCCACATGACAAAACAGCTCAGGATCCTGGTTGGCAACCCTCTAGGCAGACATGTGGTTCAGTCCCAACCTCGGGAAGTGACCTTCTGTCTACCACAGCCAGGTAGTACTTGGTCTGGTCCAGCTGCTTGGGTCCTCAACAATGAGAATCCTGCCAGCCGGATCACCCATGGGGAATCAAGCCATATAGCCGTAGTGCTGTAACTGATGATCCCTCACAATGCAGGTAATCTGCCTTATTGATACTTACATCAGTCAATCAATTGATCAATCGGTAAACAAAGTACCTGTATCTTGTGCGGATATTTCAAAATAAACTTAAAAGAGTGCATCGGCAAGAAGCATTGAATTCCCTGATAGTAGTGAACAGAAAAGACCCCCTCCAGAGGTGCTTTGTAGCACAATATGGTGGAATGGGCCTGTGGGTAAAGGTACTCCAAGAGATTGCTTCCTGGAGGGGATTTTTCATGATGGCATTTAATTTTGCCACCATTCTAGTTATCCACAACAGCTCCAATGTGTCCAGGGTTCATCCTGTGATGGAGCATTTTTTTTCCTAATTAGTTTGTTTAGGCGTTGTTTTTTTTTTTTTTACAAGTAGTAAAAACAAAACTTAAAACAAAAGTAAAATGGTAGAGTCCTTAGTTTGTAAATCTGTAATGGTTAACATATGCTATTGTCAGATGACCCAAGCAGTCCATTAAACAAAAATGGCAACTTGTGAAGGTGCTGGAGAAAATTAATGTCTAGTGAGTTCCAAAGCCACAAGACTGCTCAGCCCCATCTAAGTTTTCTACAGGACTTAAATGGGGGTGCGGGGGTTGTGATTACATTAGCAGAACAGTGATTACAACCGCAAGATGTTATGCGAATGAATATGAATAATGTTGCATCCATGCCACAATGTTTTCCGAAATGTACTATACAAGTCATAAAATGAATTAATCCAAATATCATATATACCTATGTCTTTTATTCATCCAGATCAGAGAATATACAGTACAGTTCCATTGCCTTAAAACACCACTCACATCTACAGTTATTCTCAGTTTGAGATAAAAAGTAAGTGTCAGATCCCTGGGTTGGCGGGGGGGGGAGGGGTGGTAGTATGTATCATGATTGTGACTGAGAGAATACAAGTGGGGGAAAAAAAACCCAGCAACCTTTATAAGTGCTATAAATGTACAGCGGCTGTTACAGACACAAATCAAATGTATGTGTGTACTGTATAATATTAACAATAAGAGCAGCTCACTACTGAAAACGGTAAATATAGGAGGCAGTCGGGATTGAACCGAGGACTCTTGATTATAAGTCAGCAATTCTTACCGCTACGTCACGGAAGCTGTTGTATTGTCCTTGAACCTTTGTGAAAGTGTTTATTTGATCTTTGGACTTAAGGCTTTACACATTATATAGTTTATGCCAACATTTTGTCATTTATTACTAAAATATGAAAAACACTTCTGTTTTAACACTGTTTACACAGATCATTGTAGAAAAGGAACACACATGAAATGCATGTGTTCCAAATAATGATATATTATTTCCACTCTAAAACTCCAGCACTTCACTCCCAGATAATCAATCAAGGCATGAACTGGGAGAACTTTGTGCACGTTCTGCAGTGGTGGGGGAATGGGTTACCAGGCTACTAGCTGCTTGTCTTTATTGGCACATTTACAGGACAAACGACGCTGATGGAGAGGTGTGAACTGATTTAAGGTGGGCCGGATCTACAAGTTTTTTCGTAGGCTCTGGTAGTTCTATTGTTAAGTCCCATGATGCACAAATGACACATTGAATCAGTGGTAGGAATTGAACCAACAGCTTTGTGGTTTAAATTCCTGTGTCTTAGAGGGTAGGTCACAGTAAAACGGTGTTTTAATTTTACGTTCATTTTGATAACCTATAGAGTAACTCAAAGCCCAAAAGTGTGATCTGCTTTTCTTGAAATTGGTTTTGCGGGAGTAAAGAGAATTCAGTGAAAAGTATGACGGCACCATCTAAAGTTCTGCTAATGTTATTTGAAACTAGTCAAAATATTACATGCAAGAACAACAATATTCTAGCATGTTCATGTTTCAAAGAAATGCTAAAATTGACAAAAAATGGCTTGAATTATGCTTAGGGCAATGGACTTCTTCTGTTTTAATTGTCCTCAGGTTAAGCATTACTTTTAAGTTTTGTTTTAACTTGTTGAACAAACCCTGAATTATAGAGGCAAGAGGAACAAATGTAATTACATAACAGTGTAGTGTTACCACGCCGTGTTTAAAGTAAATTTATGCTGATATCCTATTTTTAACTTGTCTTAACCTATATTGATTTAAACTATATGTATCAACATTTGTCATGGATCTCCCCATCAAAAGTCTGTTTGAGAGTCTCCACATTACTTGTTAAAAGTTGACTCTGTCCAAAATATCATTTCCGTAACATTGCTCGATTCCATCTATTTTTGCCCTTTAATGACGCTCAAACTCAGGTTCATTGTTTCATAATGTCTCGTATTGATTGCTGTAATTCCCTCTTCATTGGCCTCCCTGCTAAATCTATACAGAAACTGTAGTACATTCAGAACTCTGCAGCCAGAGTCCTCACACGCACGAAGCGTTCTGCTCACATCTCCCAACTTCACTGGTTACCGATTCCATTAATGATTAAATTCAAGGTTCTGCTTCTCCCCTTTAAAGCCCTACATAACCTTTGTCCCTCTCTACCTCACTCCGCTCCTAGCTCCATATGCTTCTTGTCCTTCTCTCAGGCCCTCATTCAGTAATCTTCTTCCTATCCCACACACCAGGTTCTTCAGTGTTATGACCCTTCAGCTCTAGAACTGTCTTCCTCAGTGTCTCTGGGTTTGCTGCTCTTTCTCCACCTTTAAATCTCAACTCAGAACTTTCTTCTTCGACGAACTTTTGTCTTCTGTACGACCCTTTTTTTTTCCCCATCTTATATTTAAAGCAACCTTGGGTTTGTGAAAGGCTCTCTATAAATGCAGCTTATTATTATTAAGTCTTGATTAATTTGTTTGCACACTGAGTAGATAATGGGTAATTGGTCACCTTTAAATCCTTTGGAAGTGTTAAACAATAACTGCGCCATATTAAAATACTTACTGTAATTTTCCTGTTTCAGATAAGGATTATGAAAACGCCATCAAGTACTACACGGAGGCACTGGAGATCAACCCAGACAATGCCATCTACTTTGGGAACCGGAGTCTTGCTTATTTGCGTACTGAATGTTATGGCTATGCATTGGCTGACGCAACCCGCGCAGTGGAACTTGACAAGAACTATATTAAGGGTTACTATCGCCGGGCCACTTCAAATATGGCTCTTGGGAAGTTCAAAGCAGCTTTGAAGGATTATGATACAGTGAGTATTTTGTGAAATGTCTTTGTGTTATCAGGTGAATATAAGTTAATGTCCTCATTAAATACAGCAGTACCGCTTGTTGTTAACCACTAACAATTTGCTTGTTTATGATACATTTTCTCAGCTTTTATTTCTCTGTCGCACAGATGCCACCATCAGTAGTTGAGTCTGCTTAGAAGATAGTTTGACAGTTTTTTTTCTCTTTTTCTATTACTTACAATTTACACATTTAATTACAAGGCACTCATTTTAATTTGAAATGTTGTAATTTAGCAATATAACACCTTTCATGGACCCTTACTTTTGGAATGCTTGTGTATTTTTTATAAACCTCAGCAGTGCAGTGTTATGTGCAATTTAAAACTTGACGTAAAGCCACAAGAGTAAAGTAATAGAAGCTAAGGTTGTGCTGGTAGCCTGTTTATCGGTGGACAGATTTACTGCTGTTGCCTGAGTGGAGTCTACTCATTCATTCACTCATTTTCCACTGTTTATCCACCAGTTTGCAGGGGCAACAATCTTAGCAGAGAAGCCCAAACATCCCTTTCCCCAGTCACACTTGCCATCTCATACTCTGGGGTCCTAAGGCATTCCCAGGCCTTCTGGGAGATATAATTCACCCAGTGAGTCCTGGGTCTCCTCCCATATGGTTGTACTTGTACAACTTTCACAGGGAGGCGTCTGGGAGGAATCCATATCAGATGTCTGAACCACCTCAGTTGGCTCCTTTCAGTTTGGAGGGTCAGCAGCTCTACTCCAAGCCTCTCTTGGATATCAGCGCTACTTACACTACCTGCTAAGGGAGAGCCCAGCCACTCTGTGGAGAAAGCTAATGTTTGCTGCTTGTGCCCACAATCTTATTCTTTCAGTCATTACCTAAAACTGCTGACCATGGGTCAGGGTAGGGATGTAGATTGACTGATAAATCGAGAGCTTCACCTTCTCACTCAGCTCCTTCTCCCCCACTACAGTTTGGTATAGCGGCCTCATAACTGCACTTGCCACCCCAATCCATCTCTTGATCACAGCATCCCTACAAAAAATGGATGGTGAGATCTATCAGCCGCCAATCTGAATTGGCCGATTTTAACAAAAAAAAAAGGCTTGATCAGTGATTGTTAAATTGGCCAATCACAAATAACGATCTTTTCAGCCCCTACATTTCTAAGCTTTACAGTGATTTAACTGCAGTACTCCTTTATACAATGTATTATGGTAGTTGAGCCAGTGCATGTCCTTGCTGCAAACAAAGGCTTGTTTTGCAAGAGATGATTGAAATATTGGTCTTTACGTTAAAGAAAGTGGAGTAATAAATAGAGAAAAAGAAATCGGAGGAGTTGTCTTGTGCAATTACAAAAATGTCAAGAAAGCAACTTTAATGTATTCAGACCTTGTTATTTTAAACAGATAGATAGTAATGTATTTATTGTTTCCCTTAATTGAAACAGACACAGCTTTAGTTTGGACAGTGTAGCTGTTTTAAATGTAACAGCTTACAGTTTCAATTAGAAAAAGAAAATGTTATCTTAACAGCAAAATGTATTTCTTAGTTAATAAACCTGTTAAGCGTTGTAGGCTTGTGTCTTCTCGATAAACAACTTCTGAACATTTGATACATTTACGGCTTTTTTTTTTTTTTTAAAGATTTATACTGTGTTTATTACTTGTTGCTGTGCATCATACAGCATAAGCTTTGATAAGAAAAAAGTACTACATAATTAAAATGGTAGTCCATATTTATAATTGCCTCAAGGATTACAAATGTCTAGCTGATACACTGAAGAAAAAACACATCTGTTTAAATACAGAAAATGTATATTTTAACAGCAAAAAAGCTTTAGTGCAGTTGATGATTAAAAATGGAAACCTATAAGTGCATGTATATTTACATTTAAGGAGTATTTAATTGCCAATACCAATTGATTGAGAGTGTGTGTGTATTCAGATAGGTACATTACAGAAAAAATAAACAATATGACAGCTTGTACTTATGAGATGCATTTTATTTTCTTTTATGCCATATTTATTATGGATAAATATTTTTGTACATCTTTCATTAAAGTATGTAATTTAAGGACATTTTGTTTATTTTAATATTTATATGATCACTGAACAATAAGCCTACAAAATGTCTTTTTTTTTTTTTTTTAAATGAAAAGATAACGCCTGTCGTCTGTAGCTTGATTATAAAAATACACTTTTAGTATAGGACATAAGGCAACTATGCATCTGGTTGTGCTAGAGCTTAGTGTAAAAACTTTTATTTTAAAGGGATAAAGAAAGAAAAATCAGAAATTGGTATTGGATCAAGTAACAGCTTTAAAAACCTGATTGGACCATCCCTGTTTTTGGGGTCTACTTTTGTGGTTTATTTTTTTCCTCCATTAAACAGTTTAAATGCTTTTCATTTACATTTTTTTTAAATTAACATTGCAAATTTTCTTTTAACAGTACCACGTAATCAAACCATTAGTAGCAGTAGCCTATAGAATATTAAGAATAACTATATAAAGTGATTATTTTTCCATGTTAACAAAGATTTCAATGCAAAGAGTAGCCAATAAATAACACACAAAAAAAAGAGGTAAAAGGCCAAAAATTATAACTTGGAGCTTGAACCTCGGTGTAGAATTTCTGGTATCCTACCAATTTAAAAATTCTGCATGTTTAAATAAAGCAGTTTTTTTTGGCAAAAAAGGAAAAGGCTTTTATTTCCATGTTTATTCTATTAGAATTAGTTGAGAAGTAAAAATACACAATTTGCACAAGCTATGGGAACACAGTAATGTGAGTTTATTAAGTGATGAGATTGTTTCCTTTTTAATACAGTGCCATTCCCATTCACAATAAAGAAATGGAAACTTTGTAATTATCCTCAAGTTACTAAAAATATGGCTGTAGTTCTCCGTCCATCCATTCACTCGTCGTTTGACTGACAGACCAAGTTTTGCGCTTAACCCAGCTGCACTGGGTGCAAGACAGGATCAGACCTTGGATGGTCTACACATCATTCCAAAATTAAAATTTGTTTATTATAGTGTTTCAAAACATTCATATTGGTTGGGCTTTAATGTTAAAGCATGAGGCTCCACTCTCCAGCCATGACGTGCAGTTTTATTATGGAAGGGAAGCACATTCGTTTCAGAGACATATAATTAATTAGCAGGACTACTAAAATGCCATACTTAATTCCAGAACTTGAATTGGCCAACCCTGCATTCAAAATGTTTTCTTTGTTTTTTAAAACCAAAGAGATCTGTATTAGTGTATTAATATAACAACTAAAATTTCACCAAAGCACATATGACACATACTGTATTTGGAGAAAATTCAGTGTCATCTCCAGTTAGGCTTAATTTTTACACTTGCAGCCACTCCAACTAAGTGACTAATTCTGTACAAAACATACACATACACAGGCATAGGCAAAGCAAAGTCTGATCACTTATGTGAGGTAGCTAGAAATCAACAGACTTGAATATGGGAAAGGCACTATATAAAGTAAGTGTGTTATTATTACTGTAAGTCTAAAGCAATAATCTTAAATTAATAAGCTTGATTTCACAAAGGTAACCTTAATGTTAGCACAACAAATAGATTTTGAATATTAAAACATCAAGTGTGTGACCTTTTGAAGTTTGAATTCATTTGACTTGAAATGTGTTGTGAAAAATGTGTTTTATTATAAAAGATTATGTGTAAATGAAGACATCCTGAATTATCTTGGCAGTGAGTAATTCATGTGACAATGTTATAAAAATGTTTGAAGTTTTACATGGTGTTTATTTTTCTGTTTCTGGATAGAAAATGAAAACATTTGGTACGAAAAGGGTCCATGTACTTTTTGGTATTTGAAATTTCGTTTTAGAAGCAAAAACGAAAAAATTAAAATGAAAGGAATTTTCAGTTTTTGATTTTTGATCAAGAAGAATAAAAAAAAAATAAAATGAGGGGAAAATAGGGTATTTTTAAATTCTATGGTAGTAAGTAGCAGTCATAAACTTAAAATTACAAAATTACACATACTTTTCTGGATTTATTTGTGAATCTAATAATAAAAGTGTAATAGCTAAAAAAAACAACAAAACGGACGCATTTTCGTTGTCTGAAACTGGAAGTAGTTCTACTTCTTTGGCCTTGAAGTTACACTGGCATCAGCAGAGGATGGACCATTACATTGTTTTACGGGACAGTAAAAGAGTGACACTCCGGGACGAGGACATGACTGCAGAAAAAGTCGTATCTTTCAGGTAAAAATACAAACTTTGCTTCATTGATGTAGTAATTTTTGATGACAGGCCTTGTTTTGCCATCTCTAAAATCACGTCTGAGTACTGTTCCAATGTCATGATGATGGTCCAGTCTACACACCAGTGACCAGTGTTTGTTGTAAGTGGCGAATTACCTGACCAGGTTGTTGACCTACAGAAACTTATGGTTCAGTCAAAATAAATAAAGGGCGTTTTCTCGTTCCCGTTTCTTGCATTTTTCTTTTCTGATTTGCGAAAGAACAAAAGGAAAAATGTAATTGTTTTGCGTTTTTCATTTTTCCCTTTTAAGTTGAAAATCAAATAAGCCTCTCTTTTTTTCTTTTTTAAATGATATTTTCTGAAACGAAATTTCAAATACCAAAAAGTACCCGGACCGAAAAGATAAGTTCTGTATTTTTCAACTTGAAGTTATTTCTTCACAAACTTGGTTATATATGCATTTACCAAACGAAATAATGTTTCAAAGTCCATTATGTTTTGTAACTTTTAAAACTATGTCTTGCCCGCACTGGCACTTTTTATTGGAATAAATGGGACATGAAACACCACCGGGAAAGCAAAAACTTCAAAACTAAACTGAATATGTCCATTTCAGAAGCCAAGACTGTTGTTGAGTATTGTTCTGCATCCTGTGATTACATGCACATTGAAAAATAGCTTATATATGTCATTTGTTTTTAACAAAAATACTGAGATTCAGCCATTTTAAAAGAAAAGCTGTGCACAATGCTTCAGCACTTGTACTGTTCTGCTAACCTTTCACCAAGAGGGAGTGGTTTCCACTTGTTCAGTACAATCATAATAAAGTATTTGTGCCACATGGTTGAATTTGTTTTGATACATTTCTCTATTTAAGTGAGAACTTGTACAAGCAAGAAGAGGTTTCCTTACCTTGAGTTCTCTGTGTTTCTGTACACACTAGGACAAATAACAACATTGGAAAACCTTCGAGTGAGACATCTTAAATGTAAAAAATGAATAGACCTCTTTAGGCTAAGATTCATTTAGCAAGAGAGGAGAACAATGTATGGTCAAGATCTTTGGATAAGATAACTGTAAACCTTCAAAATAAAATTAGATTAGTAAACCTTCAAAATAAAAAGTTCAGAACAAGACTGACAGACGAACATTTAAATGACTCTGTAAGAATGAACCTCAGTAGCTCCACTCCACCATACACCTGCCTCTCTTGATGACTCCATGCAGTGCCAGTCATCTGACTAACTAAAAAACACATCACATGTGCAACTGGACATGTGAATAAAGTGAAACAGTGACATGGAGCAAAATGACAAATGAATACGTCAGATCTGTGTATTTGGAATTGCATTGTTTTGTTTTGACAGCATTCATGAGGGTGGAGTGCCCTCTCAGGGTTGGAGGCGAGATCCTGCCCCAAGTGGAGGAGTTCAAGTATCTCGGGGTCTTGTTCATGAGTGAGGGAAGAATGGAGCGTGAGGTCGACAGGTGGATCGGTGCGGCATCCTCAGTGATGCGGGCTCTGCATCGGTCTGTCGTGGTGAAAAAGGAGCTGAGACGTAAGGCAAAGCTCTCAATTTACCAGTCGATCTACGTTCCTACCCTCACCTATGGTCATGAGCTATGGGTAGTGATCGAAAGAACGAGATTGCGAATACAAGCAGCTGAAATGAGTTTCCTCCGCAGGGTGTCTGGGCTTTCCCTTAAAGATAGGGTGAGAAGCTCAGTCATCCTGGAGGGCCTCGGAGTAGAGCCGCTGCTCCTCCACATCGAGAGGAGTCAGATGAGGTGGCTCGGGCATCTGATCAGGATGCCTCCTGGACGCCTCTCTGGTGAGGTGTTCTGGGCACGTCCAACTGGGAGGAAGCCCTGGGGAAGACCCAGGACACGCTGGAGGGACTATGTCTCCTGGCTGGCCTGGGAACGCCTTGGGATTCTCCTGGAAGAGCAAGAAGAAGTGGCCGGGGAGAGGGAACTCTGGACCTCTCTGCTCAAGCTGCTGCCCCCGCGACCTGACCTCAGATAAGTGGAAGAAGATGAATGGATGGATGTTTTATTTAAATAGTGTGATATACACTAGAAAATGCATACAGACATAAAAAATGCACTTGCTGGTGAACTCTATTTTTTGTGAAAAAGGTTGAAATAAGCTATGAGAATAAACGTTAGAAAACACGAAGAGCACTCGGCTATTTTCATTTTGTAAAAGTAACTCTCTTGGGAAGGTCGGAGCCCCTGGTTTAGAGACTTCAGTGTGCTGGCCTTTTAAGGTGCTGCCACAGTGGCTGCATTAACAAGGAAGTTTAATGTGTAATAATTGGTCCTATATCTCACTTGGAGTAAAACACCTTTGTGTAAACTTTGGCTAGTTCAGAGTATCTCGGTTAAGAAGTGCTTTTTTAATTAAAGTGGAAAGGGTAGACATACAGTACCTTTCCATTCATTACCAAACCTACTTAGTCATCTTCAGGATTGTGTGGGTACACTGCAGAAACAGGCCCTAAACTGGTGTCCAGTCCATTATCGGGCACACTTGGTGCCCATTCCCACTTTTATCGTGTCTAGTATTGTTTATGTAATTCAGTTGTGTATCTAAGTTTGTTCAGGACAGCATGTGTGCTAACACAGAGTGGTGAGAATTAAAGACATTCACAAGCCAATTTATTGCCCACCACCTCCAATTAAAAAAGAACATGGCATAATCACACTCCTTGTCCTTCACATACCAATTGCATACATTTAACTGTTTGTATTTTTTAGTAAAATGTGTTACTTTTATTTCACCGATGGCACAATGATTGACAGTGTTCTCTGTGCTCCAGAGATCATGCAAAAAGACAATTTCCTCTCGGAGATTAATAAAGTATATTCAATGGAATAAAAAAGATCTGTTTTTTAAACCAGCTTTTTCTACGATTGTGGCATTCCTGGAAGCTAAGCTAACTCAACCATATCCTTTAGTGGTTTCAGGGGAAAAACTAGCATTACAACTTTAATAAGTGATCTTTGGTGAACATCTGGATATATGGAATATGGAATTTGTATTTTGTGCAGATTGACCCGGCTCCTCGCTGCAGCTCTTTGTGATGGTACAGTGATAAGACCTGCTGCTTCACACATTCAGTTATAGGAGTTTTAATTCCATATTGGCCATGAACACACAATAGCTAAGCTCCATTCTATAAATATTTATGTGACTTTCACCTTGGGAGTGGCATGAAAATTCCAGAAAGCCAAACTGCTGTAAACTCAAACAGGGACATTTGAAGAGGATGACTAACCGCATGTCAGAATATGATTAGGAAAAAGAAATAACAAGGAGTTAAAATTAAAAAAATAAAAATGAGGGTTTTGTTCTTTATTATGTGCTTTGACATGGTCTGTGATGGACTTGTGTTCAGCAAATAATTTGTTCCTGGCTTTGATTTTGCTTTGTTACTGCCAGGATAGGCCTGGAGCCCTATAGTCAAATAACTATGCAAACTGAATAAAGGAAATATCAGAATATTACACATGGGCCTTCTTCAGGGAACAAATAATAGGCTACAACCTACAGATAGAAAAAGATACAAATTAATGGAAATAATAGTGAACTAGATCCCCATTTTCATTTCTTTACTGTTTTAAAAAAAAATGTTCAAACATTATTCTGTTTGTTAGGTATAATGCCAACTGCTACTGATAAACATTAATGAGTATACTATTTCACTATTATAAATTGCACTGTTATTTATTAGCATCAACAGAGGCCATACAAAGATGTGTTTGAATGTATTTTTGTTCCTTGTAGCAATTTCTAAAGTGGTGATTATGGAAATGTGTACTTAGTGTTCACTGGGGCTGACAGTGACTCTTCCTTTACAGGCATTACTGCTAATGCAATGCTTTATTTTATTGTAACATTTTAATATTTTATGTCTTTTTTTTGGGGGGGCGGCATTTAAAATTAGTTCTTAACCAGTTAAGCTGGCCTTTTCAAAATTGAGCACTTTGATTTCTGTTTTGCAGAGAACATAGACAGAGTCACTGTACCATAAAACAGATTTCAGATCTAAAATGGCAAATGCGTGAAATTTGGAGATTTAGTGGAGATTACATCAAAATTTCGGAATATATTAAACATCTTGAGCAATCTGTCTTTTATATTATCTGGATATGGTCATATGTGTTATCCTTTCAGTGAATTCTCTTCTTCACAGAAATTCTGTCATGTTTTTGTTTCATAGTCTACCCATGTGTACTCCACAGTGCGCAACGGGATCAGACATCTGCTTGTTAATAAGGCTGGCATGTTCCAAGGAAGCTTTGGAGGAATATATTGAAGCTAGCATCAGGAAATCAAAAAATACTCAAAAAAAAACTAAAATGCAATCTTAACTGCAAAATCCAGAACACACACAATATCTAGAACAGGAGTCTCCAACATATTGCTCGTGAGCTACCAGTAGCTCGCAACCCCTTTCCAAGTAGCTCGCCAAAGGGTTAATAAATCCTACATAAATTTGAAAACTTGATTAGTCAAATTAGGGGTGGACAATCTTTCAAAAAAATCATATCACCATCCTTTTAACACAAAATCACGATCCACAATCTATACTGCAATCTATCTTTTCAGTGTGGCATACACTTAAGAGAATATCCGGACTCAAACTCATCAAGACCTAAGTAACGCTTTATTTTAAATATCAAACAAATTGTTCTCTCGTTTGCTAGCGAAGTGGAGTTGAGGAACACGGCCCGAAGCTTGCGAGTGAGTGAGGAAGGCCCTTCTCCTCGGCCCGCTGCGTGTTTCTCGGATCCATACCTCTGTGAGTCTGACATGAATGCCATTAAATCAAAGTTCAGAACAAGACTGACAACAGATGAACACTTAAATGACTCCAAAAGAGTGAACCTAAGTGGCTCCACTCCACCATACACCTGCCTCTCTTGATGACATGACATGACATGCAGTACCAGTTAGCTGACTAACTAACAAACACGTCACACATGCAACTAGACAAGTGAACAGTGACCTGGAACAAAATGACAAATGAGTAAGTCATATCTGTGTATTTGGAATTGCATTGTTTTGTTTTGACAGCATTCATGTTTTAATTCAATAGTGTGAGATAGTGTGAATATGCATACAGTGTAATAAGGTGCTATATTGCGCCTGACCCGGCACCTTTTCAACATTCATTGCATTGCAACGGATTGCATTTGAAGACAAACTGGAAAAACTGAGGTGTTCTAAAACCTGACCAGTAATGTGTATTAAGATGTTAATGAGCTAAATGAGCATAGGTCAGAGTTGATACAAACCTGCTCTGATTAAGAGCATTAGAATGTATGGATGTACAAACAGTAAATAATAATGCACTTTATAACTTAACACATCACAATTTAGCAAAACAATTACCTCTTGAACTTTATCATATGTATTTACTAATCCATTTATGCATTTAATTTTTCCACTGAACATCTGTTTCTGAATATATGCATGTATTTTGTGAAATTTCAATAAAGAGTGCAGTGTACCATTTCACTGTTTGTGTTATTGTTATTAATTGGACATATATTCTTACAGTAAAAATCTAAGTAAGGTAAATCTAAGAAAATTGAAAAGGAGTATAAAAAGGAATATGTTAGCTGTCTACAAAAGTATGTTTCATTTTCTATTTACAGTAATGTTTGGGACAGAGGCACATTTATCCTTGATTTATCCGTGTGCTCCCCAGTTTAAAATTGCAAATCAAGCAATTCAGCCATCATAATTAAAGTGCACAATGCAGACCTTCATTTAAAGGGTACTTACGTGCTTTTGATCACACCAAAAATTTTTCTATACTAGGCTGACCCGCCTTTTAAGGCGACCACGTCTTAAGGCAATTCAATATGTAGATCAATTTGATATTTTATACAAACTCATTAATTTGGTTATATTGCATTTGAGCGGTATTACTTTAATACTTGTAGTTTCTGTTATTTTTGTGATGAAATGTAAACTTTTTTTCTATATTGAGGTCGCCCTTTTGAACCCCCCTGATATTTACTACTCGGTGAGGCATTTGTACTCCATCAACATTAATTATTTCCAGAGACATAATTTTGTCTATTTTTCCAGCGCATCGCGCACAAAAGCAAGGGAACGATGGGAGCACCAGAACTCTGCTCACATCATGTCGCTTCGTACCGCAAGCTGCAAGTAGTAAGTCTGTGATAAGCGGAATACCGCTACGCTTTCCACTAACGGGACGGAAGGACAATCCCGACCGCTTTTATATAGTAAGAAAGAAGAAGAAGATATCGCACAGTCTGGAGTAGAAAATCATCTTTTACCTGGAAAAACGAAACTACAAATCCCATCGTGCATTGCAAAATGGACGAGGTGTGTGTGAAACTCCATGCTATTCGCACAGTCTGGAGTAGAAAATCGTCTTTTACCTGGAAAAACGAAACTACAAATCCCATTGTGCATAGCAAAATGGACGGGGCGTGTGTGAAACTCTGCGCCTTTGTAGCACTCACGGGACAGAAGGACAATCCCGACCGCTTTTATATAGAAGGATGGTTCCCCCCACTTCGGGGCACCATAATGATTGGGACACAGCAGTGGCAGGTCTGTTAAAGCCATCATATTTGGGACTTTGTCTCGTATCCCTTGTATGCAGTGACTGCTTGACGTCTGCCACTCATAGACATCACCAGGTGCTGATGATCTTCTCTGGTGCTGCTCTGCCAAGCCTCTGATGTAGCCATCTTCAGCTCCTGCTTGTTTTGGGGGCTTACCCCCTTAAGTTTTCTCTTCAGCATATGGAAGGCCTGCTCAGTTGGATTGGAATCAGGTGGCCATTCAGGAATTTTCCATTTTTAGCTTTGAAAAACTCCTGTCTTTAGATCTTTATCTTGTTGTAGCATGAAGCACCATCCAGTGAGTTCGGAAGCATTTACTTGAACCTGAGCAAATTAAATGTTTCTATACACCTCAGAATTCATTGTGTGCCTGCTGTCAGCAGTTCCATCATCCATGAAGAGAAGTGTGCCAGGACCTGTGGCAGCCATACATGCCCAAGTCATAACACTCCCAGCACCATGTTTTGAGGTGGTCTGCTTTGGATCTTGAGTAGTTCCTTTTCTTCTGCACACTTTGCTCCTGCCATCACTGTGATGCAAGTTCATCTTCATCTTGTCTGTTTCCAGAATTCTGTAGGCTCTTTTAAGCCTTTTTTGCCAACTGCAGTCTGGCCATCCCGTTTCTGTGGCTAACTAGTGGTTTGCCTCATCGGCCTCCTGAAGACTGTTTCTATTCTGTTGCACAGGTGTTTGGGGCTTTTCCTTTATCATTTTGAGGATTCTTCTGTCATCAGCTGTGGAAAAATCTATTTAATTTGAATCTTGACATAAGGTAGCTTAGTGTCTGGGGCATTGTGGAGTTATAAGTACTTTGTTTTAGTGAACTTTATGGCAATAAGTTGGTTTTATCCTCAGTCTCCTAGAAATCAGTGTCTTCTCTCAGAATTCCATCCCGGAAACCCCAAGGGAGACCAAAAGATACCCATTAGACTGGAAACCCCAAGGGGAACCATCCCCACCCCCTTCCCCCTCTCTTCCACTTCCCCTTCCTCCGAAAGAATGGCTTATTGTACAGGAAACACCATGCCCCTCTCTCAAAACTCTCGAATATCAGTTCTGCAAAGATCAGATGGCTGTTATATAAGAGGCTGACTTCACCCATCGAACCTAAGGCACATGAGCAACATACTGTATAATATTTTCCTATGATAGTAACTTTTGTGATGTCTGACAGGGTTAGGAAAAGTTGGACTGTTGCTCCTTTTTCAAGTTTCTGATGCAACTCGCAGTGTATCCCAGTCCTGTAACAGACAATTGAATGACAGCAACCCATCTCACAGAAATGGGGTGTTCAGTTCTTTTTTGTAATGGATGTAGACCAATAGGGTGCAACTTCTGAGTCTGTATGTTTGAGTCATTCCAATATGGGAATTTAGATGTAGAAGGAGTAAAGGTCTTTAGTTCCTCTTAGTCCTTTACTTCACTAAGATCTGGAGATGACTGGGGCACTTGTTATTCTAATTGAACTTCAAGATGGCTCCATCTGAATTCTTACGTTTTTGGTTTTTCTTGCCCTTTTCTTTTTGCAGAGGTGCAGAGTGGTTTTATTTATTTTAACAATGTCAGCAACTTTATGCTTTTTCTTTGCTCAGTTCTCATTAAGCACTTCTTTTTTTTTCCTTATGTTCATCTTTGTTCTTTTAATGATTTATTTTTAATGCGGTTAAACAATCCAGTGCAAGATAATCTTGTGTATTTTCTCAGACTTGATATGTCTTACTGTTTTCACGGTATAATGGAGTAATTGCTTACTGTTTTATTTCATTTTTGTCTGTTTTGATAGTACTCACAAAAGAATTAAGGAGACACTCGTTACTGCAAACTCTAGGTGCTTTCCATTACACGCATGTGTGCGTATTTCCCATGTTAAACAGCCCTGAGGGATTACCTCAAGTTTCTTAATGTGTGTGCTTTAGTGTGTATTTGTTTTTATATGCCTCCTAGGTTGTAAAAGTCAGACCAAATGACAAGGATGCCAAGATGAAGTATCAAGAGTGCAGTAAGATAGTCAAGCAAAAAGCATTTGAGCGTGCCATCGCCAGTGACGAGCTCAAGAGATCAGTGGTCGATTCACTGGACATAGAAAGTATGAGTAAGTATTTTCAAGTTCACTCTTTTGTGGTTTAAATTTAAGTTTAAAAACATAGAAAATATGATATAACTTTTTTCAGGTTCTGGTAAAGTTTGTATACAGTTAAGTTTAATTTTGCAACGTTTATAAGTTAAATATGTTTCAGATTTGCCAATGCATGTTTAATTTGTCCTGAATAGTAGATATTAAGGTCTGCTTTATAAGCGTTTAGAATTAAAACATATCCACAGATGAAATTACCTATAGTCCTCCACCCTGAGTTTAACTGCTAGAATTAATGCATAACATTAATTCTATTTTTGAGCATTCTGAATCATATCTTTACCCTTTTTTAATTGTACTGGCTTTTCCTTGGAAAGGGCAGTGCTAATGTCTGTCTTCTCTTGTTAATTTTGTATAACTCTCTTCACTGAGTTCAATCTCGCACGTTCACAGGTAAATGCAACTACAAACTTTACAAATTACTCATTAAATAATGAGCACACATGAAGACCTAGATTTGTTTAAACAAGGTAGTTTGAAACTGTTTATCATAAATGGAACCTAAAAATATCTCTCTGTTCATTAATTTTTATACAGGAAGGCATTCATGTTATAGTGAATGTGGGATTATTTAAAAAAAAAAATCGTCTTGAGTGTGTTTCTTAGTTAAATATACTTTTATCTGCTGCATTTTTGTTGTTTGCTCTGATGCACAATAGCAACTGTGGAACCTTTTATAGATAGATGGCTGCCTCTCCTAATTCTGTCCAATCCATTGAATTTGACCACAGGTGGTCTTTGGACTCCAAAGAAGTTGTAGAAGCATCTCAGTGATGATCAATAGAATGGGATGCATTTGAGCCAAATGCCGAATGCCATAGCAAAGAGTGAATACTAGTGGCAATGTGATTTTATTTTATTTATTTATTTTTTTTTACCTTTAATACATTTGCAAAAAATCCTGAATCCTGTCCTCACTTGTCATTCTGAGGTATTGAGTGTTGCTTGATGAGGGGCAAACATGGATTTAAATGATTTTTGCACAAAGCTCTAATATAACAAAATAATGAAAAAAACTGAAGAGGTCTGAATACTTTTTGAATCCACATTATTTCCTTTTCACAGTTCAGTGCCCATATTACATAAATGTACCCATGTTTAGGTGCTAATTTAGACTTGGGCCCAAACACTGATGTTCTCTCTCTCTTTGATTCTTCATGAGTGTTTTGTAGAATTTGCTTTTAGAGCTTTTCAGCTCTAAAGATAATTTATTCAAGGGTTTAGTTATTCAGGTTATATTGCTAATGGACTCACCCTGCCCATTTCCAGGAATATTGAAGAGCAGTGAAGTCTGAAAGTAGTCAAATTGTATTAATTCCCACAATATCACAATTGGGCAATCTGATAAAGACTTCTGACCATTTAATTTTTTTTTTTTTTTTTTTTCTCTCTCGCTAGCAATTGAAGATGATTACTATGGACCGAAGTTGGAGGATGGAAAGGTCACATTGACATTTATGAAGGAAATGATGAAGTGGTTTAAGGAACAAAAAAAACTACACAGAAAATGTGCTTACCAGGTGAGAAGACAAAATTAAAATAAATATGTAGGCTACGTTGTTGCTTGAACATTAAAAGCATCTTTAACAAAATCTATACACATATATACTGTATGTTTGTACATTACTTTTGAATTGGAAGTTATTTGTATAATGTTCCATGTAATATGAGTTTTGTATCTAAGAGCAGTGTGCTGGGCCTGGTGACATTGGTCCACTATTAGGTTTGTCAAAAGTCTCGAAATATTGATAAGTATCGATTTTAAAAAAAATTAAAATTACTCCAGTACTCATTCTTCCCAGTATCAGTTCTACAGCTTACATTATGCATGCACTTCCAGCTTGCCCTGGCTTTTGACAGCTGAACCTCTTAGGCTATCAAATGGCATGGCAAGAGTTGTTTCCACCCACTCACATGTGTTAATACGATGGCTGTTTCAGCAGAATCAGAACCTTCACCAGCACACCTAATTGACAAAGAGGGCAGCCAGAGTGGTGTCTGGAAATACTTTGGCTTTGTAAGAAATGGAGATAGAAGACCACAAGATACATGCAAACCTGTATTTGAGATTACCTACACGTTAAAAGGGGCTAACACAACCAATTTAGCCAAACATTTGAATGATCGACAAGTCAGTCAATACAAAGAATATCAAAAAGTATCCTATTTCTAAATTACGGGAGCGTTAATAAGTATAAATCTGTAAACAGTTGCATTTGAAGTAAGGGTGTGACATTTGTTTCTTTTTTACAGGTTAAAACGTTATTTTCTAGCCAGTTAGATGCTTAATCAAGACAGGGTTCTGCAACTATTTTCCCTTATGGGCCAGTTTTGGTCTGTGCTGGTCATTCAGCTGCAATGGTCTTTAGCACTAGAGCTCTGTCACTCCCTCGATTTTTATACCCACTCTGCAAAGTGTGCTACCAAAGCTCATTGCTTTCTCTTTTTTATTAAGTGTGTTTTAAAAGTTGTATTTTATTACATTTACTATATAATGTAAGACACTTTAACTTTTCAGTGCTCAATTGCATAAACAGTGATGTTACTCCTCTATGTGCTGATTATACTTTTACCTGTTCTTCAGAGCTTGTATTTAGTACGTCACAGCCCAACAAGAGCATACACCTCATGGAAGAGCTCTTTGACATGCTAGTCTTTCTTGCAAAAAAGACACGAAGCTTCATAGACATTGTACATTATTTACACAATAATGAATTGTGCACTGTCTGCTTATATACAGTCGATGCCAAAAGTTTTGAGAGTGACACAAGTGTGGGTTTACACAAAGTTTGCTGCTTCAGTGTTTTTAGATCTCTTTGTCAGATGTTTCTATGGTATACTGAAGTAGAATTACAAGCATTTCAGAATTTTCAAAAGCTTTTATTGACAATTACAAATAAGTTTATGCAAAGAGTCGATATTTGCAGTATTGGTCCTTCTTTTTCAAGACATCTACAGTTCACCTGGGCATGCTGTCAATCAACTTCTGGGTCAAATCCTGACTGATGGCAGCCCATTCTTGCATAATCAATGCTTGGAGTTTGTCAGAATTGGTGGGTTTTTGTTTGTTTCTGTTGTCCCTGCACCACAAGACAAAGTCCTCTACCAACTTCCTGTACATAGGCTCATCTCAATTAATAATGCAGCCTGTGATGGATGAGCCATCTGAATATTTCTGCAGACGGCAAGTACTGGTATTGTGCTGGAAGTCTGTTGTGTAGAGGGTAAACAGAAAGATCTTCATAATGTATGAAATAAGAGTAACTGGTCTAACTACTTTGGATCACTGGAATGCCTTTTCTTTGGCAATGGGACTACACAGGATGTTTTCCACAGCTGGGGAATCTTCTGCAAATTCAGGGAAAGGGAGAACATGTGCTAAAGTCCCCCACACAGCTGTCTGGCACATGTTTTCAGCACCCTGGGACTGATTCCATCCGGCACTGAAGCCCTGCATGTGCCGTATTACTAGGTCTCTCCTCACTTGATCAACTGAAACACAAAGACCAGGGTAGTGGAAGAGGGCTGGAGACCATAGGTATGATGTTATCTTAGAGGAAGGTCTTACAGGGTGCAGATGGCAGTTGGGATTCTGGAACTTTCTCATTTTGCACACAAAATTTCTAAAACAGTCAGAAAACTGTAAGCTAATGTTCTATTTATAAACTAACAGGCCATGCTTCTAGCAGTGACACTATTTTCTAACTAACTTAACACTCTTGTTTTTACAGAAATAGCTCATTTTCAGGGAGTATAAGGTTATACCATAATCTAAGTAACTGTGAAACTGATATTCAATTCAAATCAAGCAGCCAGTTATGTGAATTTAACACAGATCTTCTAGGATTAACTCTTACAATTATGCTTCATGCTCTAGTGGTTTAGCAACATCACAGTTGCGATCATCAACAAAGCAATTTCAATGTAAAGAAATTGCAGTCTGAAGAAACAAAAAGAATAATAATTCTTTTAAACTAAGTAGAACAATAAAACATGTTTAAACCCAATTTTATCTACTAATTGCATACTATAAATACTGCAGTAAAACCCTAAAAAAACCTTGAATGCAGCAAACTCAAGCTCCTCCAGTCCTTAAATGTGACATGCCTTCCATTCAAAATGCATTGTGAGCTGTTTTGAGATGTAAAACTAATGTGATCTCCCCTTGCCTCATCAGAAATGCATTCCTGCAGTTCTCCCCAAATATTAATAATTTACCTTGTAATGAAAAGCAAACAACAGTGTTGTGACCTTGTACTTCTTGTAGTTAAAAAATGTGATTGGTTTAAAAAGGTTTATACTTTTTTGTGGGTATATTTTTATATTAGTTCAACAAGAAATGTGCCTATTCCTTTTTTGTCGTGAAAAGACATTTTTGACATTTATTTATTGGTGACACCTGTGTTAACAGGGTTAACATTGCTAGAAAATGACACAAGTCAAAGACACAAATGTTAATACACTGAACCTATAGAAAATCGGGGTTAGGTTTCTGTGACCTCCAAAAACTGTAATGTTTCACTAGAGATTGCTGAAAATACACTTTTCTGCATAGAATTCTTTCTATATAACAAAGCATTTCTTATAATATGAACTTTTAATAATATAGGCAGCTTGAAATAACACACAGAATGCAGTATACAAAATAAAATTGGTAACATACAAAATATTTTTTTTACTAGTTCTGTGTCTCTTTGTGCTAACATCTTAGTGAAAAAAAAAATTAGTTGGTGCTCTAGAAATATGCTGAGGCTAGTGAGGTCTTGATCTCAACACTCTGTCCTTCACAACGGGCAGATGGTGTTGGAGATCATGAAGGATGCACTGGCTTGAAATAATAAGCACTGCTTGAGATTCTTAAGAGAGTATGGAAGCATGGCATAGGAGACTTGACGTTGAACCTTAAAGCTACGACCAATGATGGGATCAGCAGCTTCAATGTTCCTAGTCCGCTGGTCGCCACTTATAGCGACTGAAGTTTATGTAACCCCTTTATTTTCTCACTAAGCTGCATCACTGTTTTTGTGCACTTAGGCTTAGAGCCCACAGGTCTTGCATTATGCTTTTGGGCCATAAGCATGACACAAAGCATAATTTTTTTTTTTTTTTAGCAAAACATGAAAATATGCAGCAATTGCATAGGATGCACTTTAAAACAATAGGGTACACAAGACCAGTGAGGCACCTAGGAGGATACCAGCCACTCCCCAAACTTGCATACATTGTGCCTCTGATTTGTTCCTATATTTTGCATAGCTGCTAAGCCTCTGAATCTGCACTGTTGCCTAACACAGTAAAAAATGAGGTTAAGAATACAATGGCGTGAATACTTGAAGTCGCAAACATTGAGGATTTACTGTATATATAATGTTTATATCGATCCATTGTTAGATCTATCAAAGTGTTAGGAGATTTTTTGTTTCATGTTATGTAAGATTGGAGTAATTCATTATGCCATCATAATCATAAATTGTTTGTTCTTGACAACACAACTGTGAAAATTCAAGATACTTCAGCAGTATGCCAAAATACATCTTGTTTTAATTAACATGCTAGGCTATTAAATGAAAATAGTTTACTTCTGCTTCGATATGCTAAAATTAACCTTAAATTAAATAACATGCCACATGATTTAAATCAAGAGTTTCCAAACTTTTTTCGGCCGCAGACCCCTTTACCAAAAACTTTTAAAACCGTCGACCCCCTAGTCATTTACTTTACTTACTCAAATTAATACATTTGTACAGTACTCGATATTAAATATTTCACTAGATATCAAACTTTTCATTTTAATCACTTGTAATTAATGATTGAAAAAGATAAAAGGACTAGGGAATATGGCATTATCTTGTGCAACATTTAATATCGAAACCTGCACTAACGAAAGTTAAAGCAAAAAAATACGAGTAGAGTTTTTTTTTACATTTTTGACATTTAGGAAATAAATATGTAAAGTACAAATAGTCCAAGCTGTACTGTCTGCATTTCTTTTTTGGTTCAGTCATATTATTATCTGAAGAAATAAAAACTTTTATTAACAATTTCGACAGCCCCTGTGGTAAAAAAAAAAAAACTAAAGTATGTACTTACTTGAAACAGAAGATTTTTGTTCAAACTCAAATAAATAAACTGTGTCCTCTGATTTTCTTTTTCGTAGTACTACTCCTCAATAAATAATTATATTCAAAGTTCAAATCACAAACAAGTACATGTCACATCAAACAGACCAATTTATAGTATTTTATGAAACCATGACCGTACAAGACTGATAGATTCTGCTAATATCGAATATCCGTCGTCTCGTCCCACCGCGAGCAAGTGCGGACATGCAACGGTTTATCATGTCTGCACTTGCTTTGATACGTTCGATAAGACAATGCACAGACGTGTTTGTGCTGCATGTATTTTCATGCATTCTCACGTGTGACTCTTTTAATGACACATTTTACCTTTTTTGTTCGCAAGTTTGGTATGTAATGTGTTTTTATCAAAAAAGTGTTTTTTTGAATTATTTTACTTCTTAATTAGGTACCTATTGGAATCATAGATATTTTGAAGTAACAAACAAATAGCAGTAGTAAGGGGGTCTATTTTTGCTGTCATCGACCCCCAAATTTTTTTATTGAAACTATCGACCCCTAGAAAGTTCAAATCGACCCCAGTGGGTCAATATCGACCACTTTGGGAACTCTTGATTTAAATGTTTTTATCTGAGCTTCCATTTTAAACCAAAATTGATCTCATTATTTATTTTTTTTTGTTATATACACTAGCCCTTAGACCTGCTTTAAGTGCCTTGACACTTCAAAAGGTGACAACATGATCGGCGAGTAAAAATCACTTTACAACTGTTTAAACTATTGCATTTTAAAAATGTAAGTCCATATTTGTTTTTAATGAATCCTATATGTTTAGGTTAATATTTTACACTAGTTTAAAATCATTATTGCATAAACATAATTACTTTTTCAATATAAATAAGAAATGAGTCTTTGGTGGAAGTTCTTTGGTATATCTTATTATGCAGTATTATATTTTTGGATAATTCTGTGTTGCCATTGTGCAATTTATACTATATCTCACTAGTGAAATTTAGTTATTTTTAAGTTGAATTTGTCTCAGGTTTTTAAATGAAAGTAACCCATCTGTAGAACCTGACACAATTTTGATCTTCCTTTTCAGATTTTGGTACAAGTGAAAGAAGTATTGGCCAAACTTCCTAGTCTTGTAGAAATTACATTGAAAGAGGTATGTCTCCTAAGTATTGGTTAAGAGTTGTTCAATATGACTATTTAAGTAATGTTAGATGGGTTAATTTTTTGCTAAGCAGTTTTAATTGCCACTTCATTTTGGGGAGCAGTTACTGCTCTTATTTTAATCTTTTTCTCTTTTCAAGCCCTTCAGATGTTTCTTGCCTTAAGTTGCATTGCTTCTGCTGCACTCTTTTCCACACATTGTCCTCTGCTTGGTCTATTTCATAGCTCTACATAAAGCATTGTTAAGGTTTTTTACATTGTGGATGGATAGAACTGTTAGTCCCTAGGGGGATATTTGCCCTTTTACACAAACTCTTTAAATAAATACATAATGGTCTGAAAACGCACCAAAATGACAATGAAGAAAGAAAACCTCTGACTTGTCAGTCTCAGTTCAGTGCAGCACTGTACAGGTGTATTGCTTTTGGTATAAATGAGCCCCAGTTGTGTGTTTTGACACACATCTGCTGAATAATTAGTTGTCTGAAAATCATCGGTGTTAGTGTATCAGACAGAGGATGTGCTGCATTGTTCAAAATGGCACTCTCCTGTACTGCTACCTCCATGGGGACCACAGTGTATCCCATAACTGAACCTACTCTTTTAATTAGCTTTTTAATTTGGTGGGCCTCTCTTTAAATGTGATGATACCAGCCCAGTCAAACACAGAGTAGGAAATTGCACTGGCTATCACAGAGTTTTAGAAGATGTGAAGGATGTCACTTCCCACTTTAAAGGAACTTAGTCTCCTATGGAAGAAGAGCCGGGTCTATCCTTTCATATATAGTTCCTTTGTGTTTTGACACTAGTCCATCCTGTCATTGATGTGGACCCCAAGTACTTGTTGGAGTGGACTAATTCTACATTCACTCCCTGAATAGTGACCAGACATAGAGGAAGAAAGTCGATAACCAGTTCCTTGGTCTTGCTGATGTTAAGATGCACACAGTTCCCTATGCACGAAGACACAAAGGTCTCCTCCTGACTCCTCACCTCCATCTCAGCCCCCTTACCAATATGCCCATTAGTGCAGATATAGTTGGAAGTACAAAGACAAATCCTTCTCAGTCGAACTGAAAAGCACTTAATGGACTTGCCTTGAATCACTTTGTAGATATTGTACATCCTTATCTGTTTCAAATTAAAGTAAAAATCTGGTGGTCTAAATCAATAACTTTAAATTATTAATATGTTTAATTCACAGCAATTAAAGTGGATATTTTTATCCACTCCAGATTAGATTACATTGATTCAATTCTCCTTGTCATAATGAACATTTTTGCGACCCTGCTGATCCAATTTAGTACTAGCAGTAAATGGCACACTCCTCCTAATCTGTGAACAGACAGAACAGGTCAAGTATGTCAATCCTAACCACCCAATGTTCCTAAAATAATATCAAATTGAGTTTTGAGTGTCTGTAACGTCCTATTCTCTACCACACTACTTTGGTCATTTATTTTAATGTGTCTGTGCGTGAAGAAGAACTTTCTAACATTTGTGCAAAACTTACCATTCACAAGTTTCCAACTATGTTACAGTGGTCTTGTTTGCTCTTAATCGCAGCTGCTTCAATCTTCTCTCATAACTCCTACCCCTCCAGCCCTGGAATCAGCCTAGCTGCTGTTCTTTGGACTTTTTCTAGCCCTGCTATATCATTTTTTGTTGCTGGTACTTGTACATGAGAATATGAGAATGAGAATATCAGTGTCTGATCTGCATGAGTAATGTGCCCATTGTTTGTTGTTAATGTGACTTCCACATTTCCCCTGACATGAACATTTACAGTTGCCACATTGTGAGCAGTGCTTAGGGGGCAAATGTCTTGCTTGTCCTTGGAGTCCTTGGACTCAGTCGCAGTTATTTTGCCTCTTTGTCACACAGCTGCCATCACACCACACTGAAGCTTCACATGACTTGAATTATTTGCCCCGTTATGGTGGTTTAGTCATACAGTGCCACATCATGCATCAGCTTCACATTTTGTTTTAATGTATGATGATCAATTCATATAGTCATCACTTTTTACTTGAATTGAGCAATGATTCAACTTCAGTTTAATGTAAAATTCTCTTAAGTTTTTTCTGTGCTGTTGTGTTTTTTGCTCTGCACAGCTAATGAATTATTAATGAATTACCTTAGCGTGGCAAAACACATAGAAATAGTCTTGATTTATTTGCAGCATGATGTTATTTCATTCACTAGGTAGCAGCAGGATTCTGTCCCAAGTGTTATTTGGGCTTAAAAATGTAAAGTGGATCATTACACATTATCTCAAATCTGACTCATGGTTAAATGTAATTGCATAGAATTCTGAGCCCAAGTCATGCTTGAGGTTAATACCAAGGATGTTAGAAAAGTTCAGCATTAAGAATATAAAGCATCTTAACAACAGTGTAAAAAATAGTAGTAAAGTTATTGGTTTGCAGCAGGCCCCAGTCACTGATCTGCATTGCAAGAAAGTCAAAAAGAAGACTGACTCGATTCTGTCGTCATCCTCTTTTTGTCTAAATTTCAGCTGTTGCCATCAGGCTGGAGATTTAGGTTCCCAAGGGTGAAGAGCAACAGATTTAACACTAGAATTACAAGAGCTTACGAAAAAACGTGTAGATCTGTCCCACCTTAAATTGCTTCTCACCACTCCGTCAGCGTCTTTTGTCCTTCAAATATATTGATAGGCAGCAAGCAGTCTGCTATGACATCCCCCACCGGCGCACAGTTTTCTCAGCTCAAGTCTGTTTACCTGCGTGTCAGTTGCTTGGAGTTGCATAGAGTGAGAAGTTAAGCAAAATCACTCCTTTTATAAATACTATATCATTATTTGGAACACTTGCATTTCATGTGTGTTCCATGTCTACAACGATCTATGTAAACACATCGTTAAAGAAATGTTTTTCATGTTTTAGTAATAAATGACAAAATGTAGACATGAAGTGTATAATGTGTGAAGCCTGAAGTCCAAATATCAAAGAAACACTTTCACAAAAGGTACAAATATAACAGAACAAGTGCGCTTTAAAAAATATAGCTGCAGATAAACAACCTGCATTAGGGTGCGACATTGACACGCATTTACTACGACTGCTTCGGTGGCGCAACAGTTGACTGGTAATCAAAACTTCATGGGTTCGATCCCTGATGAGTCTGTTTTGAGAAGTGAGCTGCTTTTATTCTTACTATTTTAGAATAAAAATATACATTTGATTTCAGTCTGTAACAGCCGGTGTAAATGTATGATACTTGTAAAGGTTAGCTTTTTTTTTTTTTTTTTTTTTGTGCCCTAAAAAGAAGTCTGACTGCATTCTCGTACTAATGCTTGCGAACTGAAGTGTCTGCGTGCACTTTTCGTGGTATTTTCGTGGATTTTTTGAGCATGCACGTGTCGCTCAAACACAGGAAGCTCTGCAGTGTACTTGTGACTTTAGGCTGTAGGAAGTATGTAACCAAATCCAAATAAATAACATTCGATCTGGCTTTTATGTAAGTAACATATAAATGTTGATGTACAAGTATAACAAAACAAGTGCACTTTTATTCAAGACTATAACCGAAGAAAAAAGAAAGCAATTTACAGTACTTTGTATATAAGAGCCAGATTGAATGTTATTTTTTTTGTATTTAGTTACTTGCTTCCTACAGCCTAAAGTCACAAGTATAGCGCGTCTTTATGTGAAAACAGCAGTGTCAGATGGGGGCAGGGAGGGGTAGGGTAGGATTGTGAACGCGACTGAGAGTGAAACTGAATTTAAAAAAAAAACAAAAAACAAAGCTAACCTTTACAAGTATCATACATTTACACCGGCTGTTGCAGACTGAAATCAAATGATGTGTTTACATAGATCGTTGTAGACATGAAACACAGATGAAATGCATGTGTTCCAAATAACGATACAGTATTTATAAAAGGTGTGATTTTGCTTGACTTCTCACTCTATATAACTCCAAGCAACTGATATGCAGGTAAACAGACTTGAGCTGAGAAAACTGTGTGCCGGTGGGGGATGTGATAGCAGACTGCTTGCTGCTTATCAACACATTTAAAGGACAAAAGACGCTGATTGAGAGGTGCGAAGCGTTTTAAGGTGAGACAGATACGAGTTTTTTTGTAAGCTCTGGTAATTCTAGTGTTAAGAGCCTATTCCCTGGACTGTAAGAATTTAGAACTCTGATACTTGTATGGATGCTGCTGAATTCTGAATTATTATTGTGTACTGTTAAGATTTGTACAAAGAAGAAGTTTGTGTATATACAATAACACTGGTTGTCATTTATTGTGTCTTGGACTATTTTAGATCGATATATAGTGCCTTTTCTGTCTGTCTGTCTAGTAGTGCCTTTATTCTATCTATCTCTCCATTCCCATGGGGAAATTTGCCTTTATAAAGATGCTCTTTAAATAAATACATAGATAAATGAATATATATATACACATGCAGTGTGGTCTGAACACACGCTGGAATGACTAAAAACGAAGAATATTAAAAACAGAGAAAACGTCTGACTTGACGGTCAGTTTTCTTGTATCTGTGTAACAATGCCTTATGTTTTGTACTTTCCTGCTGCAGGCAAATTTCCCTCTAGTCTACCCATCCAGTCCTAGAGGTTTGTAATCAGGTTAACTGTTAAATAAATAGTCAAATGTTAACACTGAAATATTGTCACTTTTATATGTGTATTCAAATATGTATTTTCTACAGTCACGATAATTTAGTCAAAACAATAATAAGTAAAATAATTATAAAATCTCAAGGGCATCACATTGGAGTGATTTTTATGTCTCTCAACTGTCCCTTGGAGCACCTGGGCATTCCCCAGGAGAGAAGGTGGACTGGACAGACCAGCTCAGTCAGTATATTGCTACCATAACCCTCATCATGTTGAGCAGAGAAAAAATAATGATCATGACAATACAGGGTTAAAAAAAGAAAACTAACACCACTTTGCACTTTTAATTGCAAGAAAACTTTTAATATTCTGCCTTCTCAGTTTTTATTAATTATTACAACCTTTCCTATATCTGTCAGGTTGTGGTAGTGTTACTAAAAGCAAGCAAAACATTTTGAACATGTTCATTTCTGAATATCAACAAAAGTTTCATGCTAGTAAGTCAACAAATCAATAAGTATCTCAGAATGCGCTATTTTATGATGATACTTGACCCTCCCACCCCCTTTCACTTAGAGCAGAAAGGCGGAATCTATCAGAGGCTGTTCATTTTTCATCATATTTCCCTAAGCCTTTGAATAAATAAGTTAACAGGTTGGATGGTCCCATGAGACTTATTTGCTTTACTAAAACAGATTTTTTGGTGTCTCATAATTCTTTAAAATTGATTGTAATATACTTGATTAAGATGCTTAATTTTTCACTTGTTTTGTGTTTCTAATGTGTATTGTTCTCTGTGATTGTGGTGTCTTTAAGTAAAGGTTAACTGATCATATAATCCAGTATTCAGACCAGGCATCCTGCCATAACTGAAAACCTTATCATACGGCCACATTGACAGATTATTTTTTTCTCCAGCAATAGACATAGAAATATATACAATATATGTACATATCTTTGTGTTATACAGTATTTATGGAAGTATTACTGTGACAGGTTTAAAATTTCAGCTTCTAGTTTTCAACAGTTGTTTAAGGCATCCCCAAAGCACAATTTGATTACTTTTAGACGGCTCTTTGTGTGTCAGGAAGCGAGTCTGTCCATGCATTAAAATAGTCACTTGTGACGATGCAGGTTCTCTCCATGCTCCCATCTTGCTTCTGGGAGCCCTCAAACCCAACACCGTCGGTAATGTCATTGATGAGCTAGACAGTGTGGCACAACAGTGAAGCAAGGGGATGGTGTAAAAAGTGCAAAAGTGCCTTTATTTAAAGCCAACAAAACCAAGTGTTCAAATTAAAGTACAGTACAGTGTATCAAAGTAAGTCATTAAATAAATAATCCATTAAAATGAGTGAATTAGTGGAGGTTAAAATCCATTAGAAAACAAATCCATTTAAAAAAAAAAAAGAGGTTAAAACAATGGCTGGAAGCAGTCTCTTTAAAAACACAAAGCACGGTGCCGCCTTTTACTGGTGACTGGTGACTCCCCTGCTTCTCCCATCCAGGCAATGCACTAGGGGAGTCACCCTAGCTGCAGCTGACCTGCTCTGCCTGCTAATCTGTAAGGTTCCTGATCCCTGGCTTCAGTTCTGCTCTCCCCAGATTGAGACTTGCGTTCCCCAGCGACCAGGACGCTCACGCTGGGGCATCCACCTCCCAAGCCTCCCGACTCCTGCTGTCTTCCGCGGCGAGCCATCCTTCTTCCGGTCACTCCTGCTTCTTGACTACACTCTCAGCAGGAGCGACCACTACCGACTACCCTAGGTGTCGGCCTGCTCAGCTGCCTGCGAGCCTGCGCTCGCTCGTTCTCACTCTCTTGCACTGGCTTTCTTCTCCCCACTTCCTGCCTTCTCCTGCAACCTCTGTTCACTTTTCCGTTTTTTTTTCCCCCCTAGCTGCCTCGCACTTCTATTTATTATGGGGACGAGGATCAGATGTGGCAATTAGCAGCTCCCAGCGCCAATCGTGAATGCGGACGACTCCTCACCTATGCACTTAACATTAGAATTACCAGAGTCTACGAAAAGACTCGTAGATCCGGCCCACCTTAAAACCATTCTCACCTCTCTGCCACTGCACTTTGAGCTACTTTTTGTATGAAAATGTGCTATATAAATAAATGTTGTTGTTGTCTTTTGTCTTCTAAATGTGCCGATTAAGACGAGCAGCTGGCTATTCCATCCCACCGTCGCAGAACATTCACTAAGTTTTCCCAGCTCATGCCTTGTTTGATTATCTGGGAGTGACTGAACTGCTGGAGTTTTAGAGCAGAAATAATAGATCGTTATTTGGAACACATGCATTTCATGTGTGTTCCGTTTCTACAGTAATCTGTGTAAACACATTGTTAAAACGGAAACTTTTTCATATTTTAGTAATAAATGTTACAAAATGTAGGCATAAACTATAGACTGTGTGAAGCCTGATTTCCAAAGATCAAATAAACACTTTCACAAAAGGTTCAAGGACAATACAACAGCTTGGCGTAGCGGTAAGATTTGCATTTCAGAGCGCAGCCTGCTTACCGTACCTTAGAGACCTGAGTTCGATTCCCCGCTTGGGAGAAAGTGTTACTTTTTTTTTCTTCTTTTTAACCATAGCCGCTCTGCCTGCCTGCCTGCAAGCAAGCGTCTGCTTTTTGCATGCTGGGGTGTTTTACTTTTTTTTTTTTCCTCAAGTAAATCGTTAAGTTTAAAATGTCGATCGCGGTTATTTCTGTTGATTAATTCATGCTTTCATTCATTATAGC
>JANRMT010062796.1:102643648-102667582 GCA_026402145.1 Polypterus bichir lapradei | reverse complement strand
AAAACACCCCAGCACGCAGAAAGCAGACGCTTGCAGGCAGGCAGAGCGGCTATGGTTAAAAAGAAGAAAAAAAAAAAGTAACACTTTCTCCCCAGCGGGGAATCGAACCTGGGTCTCTGAGGAACGATAAGCAGGCTATTTATTACTAAAATATGAAAAAGTTTCTGTTTTAACAATGTGTTTACACAGATTACTGTAGAAACGGAACACACATGAAATGCATGTGTTCCAAATAACAATCTATTATTTCCACTCTAAAACTCCAGCAGTTCACCCACTCCCAGATAATCAAACAAGGCATGAGCTGGGAAAACTTAGTGAATGTTCTGCGACGGTGGGGGATGGAATAGCCAGCTGCTTGCTGCTCGTCTTAATCAGCACATTTAGAAGACAAAAGATGGTGACGGAGAGGTGAGAACAGTTTTAAGGTGGGCTGGATCTACAAGTTTTTTCGTAGACTCTGGTAATTCTAGTGTTAAGTGAGGACCGTCCGCACCACACATCACCCCAGGAACCTCTCTGGCCACACACACCACTCCCTCCCTCTAAGCCACGAGTGCGGCGATTATGTATTTAAAAAGTGTCCTTTTTGACGTGAGCTGTGGACCCGCTACACCACATCACTCTGTTCATTAGTACAATAAAATGCTAGAACTCCATTCATTTTTGATTGTGTTTGCAAACATAATGATTTTTAAACATTTTTATGCATAGTTTGGAAAAAACTATACAATTGTTATTATCAAAGTATGACTTTTTAATAAAATACCGGCTTACAGATAACATACTGCTGAAATCACAGCTTTATATAGGGAAATCATTTGCTCAACACGTCAGACTTTTTTTTTTTTTCTTTGTAATCTGTTGTACTTTCTGACTTTTATCTTCAGGTGCTTGTTTTATAAGGAAGACGTCAACATGCCCATGATCCCACCAATTAGATGTAATTGCCCATATGGCTGTCTGTGCATCTGCAGCATCTCTAGCCACATGTAGTCGGTCATCTTTGGTGGTGAGTCTAGTTCCCTGACACCTTCCTCCTGTGGTGTCTTGCAAGATTTTGTTTTTGGCCCACTTTTTTTCTGCTTATTCAAGCTCCTATATGGTTTTATGATTCTGTGACATTACCTTACTTAACGTTCGTAAGCGGTTGACATCCATGCCTTGCACGAAAATTACTTCATGATGCACTTTATCAGTAGAAAGCTCACCACCAACCTCAATGTTATTACATGGGTCTCTTTGCATCTCTTACACCTACATACTATCACAATTAAATACACTGGTTTTTTTTTTTTTTGCTTTTTTTTTATTTATAATCTTCAGCAAATTTATGAAATCCTGCACCTCAGATCTACCATATATTCAATTTTTCTTTAAAGTAACTTTAGAGTCATTATTAACAGTCTGTGATTTCAATATCCTTTCTTGTCTACTTGCAAAACTTCATTTTGCCACCCTGATACGTCTTCAAAATTTAACCTAATTTTGCAAGATTGTCATTCCTTCACCCCCTTAGATAGGTTGTTATAGTTGTCTAGTAATAGACCTTTTAAAATGCCACTTCTCAAATCTAAGCTAAAACTGATGTAATACAGCAGTAATTCTGAACTGCCAGAAGAATTTTGATAAATTATTAATTTAAAACATTTTTAAGGGTCTGCTATTCTTCTCTAAATCTCTGTAGTCAAATCCCAGTATAAAAAGTGACATACCCCAAAGTCTTATAAAGGTGAAATATGCCAAAGCCTCAATATACAATACTCAGGCCCCTAACAGAAACAATGAGTGGGGTACGCAGAGTGGTACTGACGAATACGGTAGGTAGGTGAGTGAAGGAGAGGTGTTCTGAACCGAAAAATGAGACATGGTCACATTAGCTATGTACAGTGAGTTGTGAAGTGGAAAGAGGGATGCTTGGAGAAGCTCAACGAAGGTTTGGTTAGCAAGCAGTCTATGAAATGATCATGTACCTGGTAAATAAGTGATGTAGATGTTCTCATTTCTGACTGCATAGTTTCTTAATTCTGGGAGTGATGATTTATGATAGGCAGGCTCTGAGGTCATCCTCTACATGCAAACGTGTCCTGTACTTGTCTTGATAGCAGTCATTGCTGACACTGAGGACTCATAAAACCAAGCTATATATAATTATCACCATTTTTTTCTTTTTAAGCTTCAGTTGACTTGTTTTTACTTGATGGTGTAGACACATGATCCAAAAATCTTTCTGTTACTTAAAAGGATCCCCCCCCATTCCCCCAAATCTGCCCTCTAGCTTTAATGCAACTAAGCAAAACAGAGTCATGAGTGACTTACACTCATTTTGACAGTATATACAAAATGAGTGATACAAAGCTTCACAACCATTTTTGTTGGCTCAGAACATTACGGGTTTGGCTGGCGCAAGTGTAAACTTGTGTGCTTAAGCTCATGCTTGGTGCAGGGGGTCTGAGCATGTGTTTTAAAGGTCTGTCATTTAGATTACTGTTTTCCCCCTTAAAATCAGATGCACTGGACAGAGTGGTGCAGGGTTACAGTTAGTCAAGATTCGATCGCCCATTGGAAAACAGTGTTTGTTTGGATATATTGACAGTGCATGCACACGCGGCTGCACTGTCTGTAAAGGTTGTACGCTCTTTTGATGCTTCATTGGTTTTTTAATGAAGGTCACTATTTTTCGCATTTTAATCCGATACCACGTGATGATTGTTTAAAATATGTGAAATGGAGAACAAAAGAGAAGAAGCTAACCCGACAGGTAGTACACAGAGTATACATGATATTTATCAATTGCCTAACATTTTATTAGTTATTTTGTGGACCCCAATTTGAGAAACAGTGTTGTGTTTGTCAGCATGCCTGTTTCATGCATTAAGTCCCTGTACAGTAAATGTTACTGTACTTGGCAGAAGACTTTTATTCAGCTTGGATGTCATTAAATTCCGTTTGACTTGCAATATACACCCTTAAGGCAGGTGTGTAGTTCTCTCGTCTTTGTTTTTGTAGCTAGTGTAATGATAATCTTCACTGTTTCAAACAGCTGTCCACTGTTTGCCATTATTGGGTTATTTGGAGCAGGGGTCTACAACTCCAGTCCTGTTGCCTCATGTATAAACGGTGCGTGTACACAAAAATGTTGCGTAAGAACGTTTCCACATTCAAATCGTGATGTATAAAACCTAAACTTGGCGTAACACCACACACATTTCACGGTAGGTCATACCCTGGCGTACGCAACTTCTTCGCTCGGTTTTGCAGACTGGCGGCACCCAGCGTCAAAGCAGTGCTACTGTTCCTGTGTAGTTACCTTTCTTTTTTAGATCCACATCCCTGATGCGTCTTTATAAATACACTGAAATTAACTGCATATTGTTTATTAGTTTAATGCATCTGATTGTAATTAACCTGTAACAATATAATGGTCCAAAGAATGGTCAAACTATTCCAAATACAGTGGACCCTTGACTTACGAACACAATTGGTTCACGAGGGTTGGTTGTAACTCAAGACTATTTTTCCCATAAGAAATAATGTAAATACCCATAATGCGTTCCGAACCTCCCACAGCAACACTTAAACTTTTCATAATAAAAAAGGGTTATATAATTTGCATAATTTACCAAAAACACCAATAATTTTTCTAATGTACTAATCAAACAGTTATAAAAAGTGCCTAGCCTACCAGAAACAACAATTTCATACTGCACTCACCATTTAAGTTGACATCTTTGGCTTGCAGGAACGGAGGAGGAGGAGAATGAAATGGAAGGTGGTTATTGTTTGGAAGGAGAGTCCCCTTCCATAAGAACATCAGGACTCTGGCTCCCTGGTGTCCTTTCTCTCCTTGGGAGAGGCTGTAGCTCACTAGGACCTGCTTCTGGCTCACTAGGTCTCAACCTTTTCGGAAATAAAAACTGGATTAAGGTTGTCTGTTTCTGTCTTTTCTTCAACACAGTTCTGTAGTATGACATGACATTGTCATTAAGCAAGTTAATGCAACGATTAGATTTTTCTCTGTCTGGGTGGGTCTTCTCTACAAATGTTTGTAGCTCTGTCCATTTTTTTCAGGATGTCCTTTATTTCAGAAGAGGACATTTGCTGCACTGATTGTTGATCCTCCCCCTCCTCTTCAGAAATCTCCTCAGCTGCCATTCTCTGTTGCTCAGCCAGAAGTTGCTGAAGTTCCTCTGTAGACAATTCCTCTGAGTGTTCCTCCACCAGTTCTTCAACATCACCACTGTCAACCTGCAAGCCTATGGACTCAGCTATAGTGACAATGTCATCAACCTCTCTCCTCTATAATTTTAGGCCACACTTTCTTCCAGGCAGATCTTAGTGTCCTTAGAGAGACATTGGCCCAGGATTTCTCTATTAACCCCACACAGGAAAGGATGTTGTAATGTTTCTTCCAGAACTCTGTAAGAGTCAAATCTGTATCTGAGACCATCTGGAAGCACTTCTGGAACAGTTCCTTGGTGTATAGCTTCTTAAAGTTAGCCATAACCTGCTGGTCCATAGGCTGCAGTAGAGGAGTTGTATTAGGTGGGAGGAAATCTACTGTAAGCCATGGGAATTCTTCAGCCAAATCTTCTTCCAAGTCTCTTGGGTGAGCAGGAGCATTGTCCATGATTAGGAGAGCCATGAGTGGTAAGCCTTTGTCCTCTAGATATTTCTTAACAGTAGGACAGTAAACCTCCCTGATCCACACTGAAGCACTCTTGTTACCCAGGCTTTTGCATTAGATCTCCACATGACCCCTAGCCAATTCTTCATGACTGCATGTTTTCTGAACACTCTAGGGGTCTCAGAGTGATAAACCAAGAGAGGCTTTATCTTTAGGTCACCACTCGCATTGGCACATAACAATAAGGTTAGCCTATCCTTCATAGGCTTGTGGCCAGGCATTTTCTGCTCTTCCTGTGTAATGTATGTTCTCCTGGGCATTTTCTTCCAGAAGAGCCCAGTTTCATCACAGTTAAAAACTTGATGAGCGCAAAAGCCATTTCTCTTTGTTATCATTTCAAAGTGGCATATGTAATTTTCGGCAGCCTTTTTATCAGCACTGGCTGCTTCACCATGCCTAACTACGCTATGAATCCCAGTTCTCGCTTTAAAATTGTGAAACCACCCCTTACTGGCACGAAATGTTTCACCACTATCACTTGTTGATGGCTTATCCTTTAATAGATCTGCATTTATAGCCCTAGCTTTTTCACAAATGATTGACTCAGATAGGCTATCGCCTGCCATCTGCCTTTCGTTTATCCACACTAATAATAGCTTTTCTACCTCGTCTAACACTGTTGATCGCGACTTACTAATTTGAGTAACACCTTTAGCAACACTAGCTTCCTTATACAAATCTTTTCGTTGTAAAATTGTGGAGATGGTGGATTTCGACATGCTGTACATGCTAGCGAGATCAGTCACATGAACGCCACTCTCATATTTACGCACAATTTCCTTCTTTGTTTCGATCGAGATCGCTTTCTTTACCTTCGTTGTTTTCTCTTTCTTACTTAGCTTCTTTGGGGCCATTTTGATAGTAATTATCCAAATAAATGATATAAATCACTGCACTGAGAAAAAAATACGTCTACAAATACACGTGTCTCGACTCCGACTGCCGCTCTCGGCTGTTTGTTTACATTCGCGTGAGCGTATACACGTGACCGCATCCGGGTCGTAACGCAAGTTGTTGATCGTAAATCAAAACAAAAATTTTGGTCGTAACTCGATTTGTTTGCATGTCAGGCCAGTCGTATGTCAAGGGTCTACTGTACCATAACTGCTTTAACGTTGTTACTCTCACTGCGCCTTCTTCTTTTAGCTGCTCCTGTTAGGGGTTGCCACAGCGGATATTCTTTTTCCATATTACTCTCACTGCACCACTTGGAGTATTTATATCACCGTATCTGAGTGGGGAATCACAGCTGTACAGCAGCTGATTGGAAAGAGAATTATTGGTATACAGCATCAAGCATATGCTGCCTCAGCCATGCTGTTTATTGAACTGCTCTCATACGGCAAATGCTTCAGAGCCTTTCCTCGTGGTTCAGAAACCGTTTCATCCCAAGAACTATAAACGCACTCAATCAGTCCAAGTGGTTCTTGTAGAACGCTCCGTACTTATAAGTACAATCACTTCACTGTAAACTTGCGATCTCATACTGACCTTTAAGTATTTTGACACTCTTGATATCCTTCTGCTGTGAAACATTCTGACCGGTCATTGTTTAAACACGTCTTAAACAATTATTATCATACACTGATAATTTCTGCATTATCTATATCTATTATTTATTATTTATTTATTTTATTACATATCTTACACATCAATATTTCTGCTACTTTGTCCTATCTTTGCACAATGTCTTGTCTTGTTTGTGTTTTAATTTTTAACTTTTATTTTTTTAATCTTAATTCTATTTTTAATTTATTATTTGCACATCATGTTGTTACACTGTGGACCCTGAGCTTCGCAATTTCGTCTGTCTGTATACTTGTATATGGTTGAGATGACAATAAAGTTCACTTTGACTTTGAATATTGCACAACGTGAGCCACTTTATAAAGCGCGAATTAACATATGATGACGATATCATTTTTACGATGAAATGCAGCAAAATATGTTTATTATATTACACAGATAAAACTTTAACTTCATTTAAATAATCTACATTGTTAATAATTAAACATGTGAGGACACGGGGCCGCAAGCGCTAGTGTGCCGCTGTTCCTGCCTCGCACTGTATTCTTGCTGGTGCTGACGCAACACTGGAAGGATAGATGGATAGAATAATTAAACACGTCCTACGAAGATATTTCAATGTTCCTTAGAAGTTTTGAAGAATTGGTGTTCTAAGCTTACAGATGGCTTAACGTCTATTACAGAGCTGATGGTATGGCGATTGGGTATATGGAGAAAGAAGAGTAAGGACAGGAATTAGAGGTTAGTACGTTTTAAAAGAGACAGTACTGCTACAATAAAGTATTTCATCAAAGGTCATGCATCTTGCATGAGGCATGAACAATCACTGCGCCACTGTGTTCCCATGTTTAATAACATGCTTTAACTCCTATCATCATGAAAATGATATCACGTATACATCTCAGTATTTAAATTATTCAGAGAGCTGTAATATTATGAATGTAATGGATTCTGTGTCCTGCCAGAGGAAGAGAAGGCCCGGAAGCACGTAGTGATTCACACACACAGAGCACATAAAAGATGAAATACAAAACAAAGGATTTAACGTGCTACTTTAGTTGCGATGGAATTTGAGAAACTAGTAAATCAAACTATTTTAAGATGAAGTTTATGATGTTCTACTTTAATGACAAAATTAACTACGTGATTAAAGTGGAAATTTCGAGATTAAAGTTGACATTTCGTGTTTTTTTTCCCCCACTGTGTGCCTTTTGTTACCCCTGTACCCAAATAATCTTTTATATGACACTCAGACGGTGGGCTACGACTCGCCTTTTCACGGCAACTTTGAAATCTGACGACTTCATTTTTATTTCGGGCACTGTGCGACTTTGTGAATTTGAACTTTCGAGTTTCTCCAACACTGTGTCACTCGATCAACTTCCTTTTGTTGTCTATACCATTGTTTAAACTAACAAATAGTATGTTTTTCTTTGCCTCCACTTGGTATTCGCTGAAATTCTATATTTGTGCTTTTACCATTGCCTTTTCACAGAACACTAAGCTTAAGGGCTATTTATATTGATTTAAATATTCAAAGAGGCGTAATTCTGGGAGGAGTTGGGGTGGGGCAGCAGGCGCGTGCACGTGCGTTAATTTTCACGCTGACCGGGATTTATGTAGCGGAAGAACGTGGAAGTTGGCGAGTGCACAGATTTATGCATCTGGATTTTTCTGTGTGTACGCACATTCCCGCTTTTGTGCTTACACCATGTTATAGTATGAGTTCTGCGCACGGCGTTATACATGAGGCCCCTGGAGTACTACTGCGGCTGCAGGTTTTCATTTTAACCCTTTTCTTAAATAGTGACCAGTTTTTGCCACTTATTAACTCTTTTAACTTGCTGTTTAAGTCTGACCTCTTCATTATTTCTTTTTTTTAATTAATTAGCAGCCAAACAATAATGACATTCAAAATGAGCCAACACATGACCAGTAACCAGTATCCATCATGCAATATCTGATAATAAAGATAGTTGAAGGTCTCATTTATGTTAATCTGTTCAGATCTACAAAAAACTTTTTTATAATATTCTTAGAAAAAAGAAAAATCAACTGTTTTGGAAATGCTTCCTGTGGCAGAATAAGAGCATCAAAAAGCCATAAATTAAATAACAGGTTTAGTCCACAAGAAGAATTGGATTCTGATAGGAAGCTGGTTGGAGTGAAACTTCATATCACATTTCTATTTGTCTGCTGGATAAGGAATAAATTAAGCAATTAATAGGACTGAATCTTTTTTAAAAAAAAAAAAAGTATTAAAAATAATTGGAAAAGAAGTCCATAAACAACAGACATTCAACACTAATGAGTTGCAGTGAAATCCTGAAGCCACACTTAGAGACCCCTGATCTAGAGAATGCTGTTTGTGGCCACCTGAGTATGTGTACACTGTATCTCAACGCATTCATTAGTAAATTGCCAAGAATATCAGTTAAAGTAGATGTTAAACTAGCTGAAAAGTTTTTTTTTTTTTATTTGATTGGATATACTTTATTAATCCCAGAGAAGAAATTGTCCTTTGACAGTCAGAATCCAGTGTCAGCCATAGTACAGCCCCTGAAGCAGTTTTCAGATTAATGGCCTTGCTTAAGGGCCCAACAGAATCGGATCCCTTCTGGCAATAATGGGGTTTCCAGATACCAGCACAGATCCATAGCCTCTGTGCAAAGAAATGGTTTTATATAAGATACTGGTAAATGGGGATGGGCAATGTGGGGCGTGCCAACATTTTTAAATATCCTGTTGATTTAAATTAAAAGCAGATCTGACATTTGATTTTTGTTTTACTGTTTTCTTGGAGGATTCAAGTCATGGTTACTTTCTATATGAGATTTGCATTTTCCCACCATGGCTGTGTTAGGGTTTCCTCCCACATGTTTTAAATTAATTGTTGGCATTATTTCGATATGGTTGAGTGTACCTTTCTAAGAATTGATGCTGGTTTTATTCCCAACCTTCCCAGGACTGCACACATGAGACCACATACTCCAAGGTGCATTTTTGAGAACAATTGGGAAGGTTTTAAAGTAGAATCCTCTGGATGAATACCTTAATGTTGTGTTTAGAGCTGGGGAGATGTTTTATGCAAAGAACTGTTGGCAAGATAACTTTTTGTACTGATGCTTGGTTTCTGTTCTCTTTTTTGTTTTGGTGTTGTTTTTTTTTTTTTTTTATTGGGGCTAGCTGATGTCTTTGAACAAGGATGGACAAAACTCTATTTATAGCATATCTGAACACATTCATTTGCTTGTTTATGCCACATTTCACATAAAATGTTGAATTTTATTACCAAATGTATTTTTTAATGTATATTACTTTAAGAACAATTGTATTGTTTTGTAACATTCTGTTTTGGTAGTTACCATTCGTTGTATGTGATTTATATATTTATTTGTTTATTTCCTCTTGGGTTGTAGGATACATTCCATCAGTATTTTATTTATTGATATAATTGACAGTTCTTTTGCCAAAATACGGGAGCAGAATTTCATATATGCTCTGAATCTATACTACCGATCAAAAGTTTTAGAACACCTCAGTTTTTCTTCAAATTTAATCAGTTGAAGGGTCTTAAAGTAATCAACAGAGGTTTGGACGCCTGTGCAAATTGTTTGCTTCCACTTGCAAGGCTTCGTTTACTTTCTGTTGCTGAAGAACATCTGTAGGTTGCAACCTTGTTCCCTGAAGAAGGCCCATTTGTAATATTCTATAATTTCCTTTTTTTCTGTTTTTGTTAACCTAAACTTTAAATGTAAATGCAAAGTTTACTGCTGACTTTTTCACCATTTTAAGTCATTCATTACATTTCAACTGATTAAATTTGAAGAAAACCAGGAAAAACTGAGATGTTCTAAAACGTTTGACCAGTTTTTTTTTTTTTCTTTTTTTTGATTTGCTGATAGTTTGTGTCTGTCCAGATGTTTCCAGGCGTGTGCTTGGAATTATAAGAGCAAAATCTTTAGTCCACTCTTTTTATGTTGATGTCTGTTTCTTGCAGTCACCTCAGTCGGATCTAAAACTGTTTAATAATCTGCTCCCCATTCAAACAGTGCATGAACAAACATTATTTTGTTTTATCTGTTTTTCCCCTTTAGGCAGACAAAATAACTATATGTGGTGACACACATGGCCAGTACTATGACTTGCTGAATATATTTGAATTAAATGACTTGCCTTCTGAGACCAACCCATATGTATCCTTTTTCATGGCATCGTTATTCTATTAATATTCTTTCAGTTTTTGTTTTCCCTAAGATACATGGTTACATTGTATACTTGGGAAGCTTCAGAAAATGCATAGTTCAGTGGGGTAACCATTACAGTATTTAATGACTAAAAGGAATGGAGTAATCGGTAAAATAAAGCAGTGGCATGCCGCAGCAAATGTTATTGCAACTGATGTGCTGTCTTCACATGAATTGTCATCTTTTTATAAATCTTGTATTGAATCCATTTTAATATACAATATGCTATACTTTCTTAGTTATCAAAAGTCAGTGCAAGTGTCCGAATCGCATGAATTGAATTGTGGAAAGGTGCAACGAAATAATAATGTCCCAGCAATCGAATTTGCCAAAACTATGTATAAAAAGTGTTGAGGAAAGCTGGGTGTGTTTTGTCGGACAGAATTTAGCCACAACTTTCAAACGCTGAACCTTTGGGACCAAGTCAGAAGCTCAAAATCCACAAGTGTAGAAAATAATCGATTCAAATGTTTCTTCATTCTGCTGCTCCTAATATTGTCAGTAATGTTTATTTTAATATTTGGCTCCTTACCTAACTTGTTGTTCCTAAAATTTTCATTCCTGGTAGTAAATGGCGGACACTTTATTCTAGATTTAACTTTGTTACCTCTGTAGATTATGTAATATATAAACGTACTCCAATTTACTATTTATTTGTACAAAACTTTTTTTGCCTTTATTGTGATGTGCTGATGAACAGCATTTTTCCCTTGGCATAATATAAAATTGGAATTGAACTTAAATGAGATGCAAACCCTTTATCATGGATGCAGTTCTTTCTTAAAGGGTTTGTTTCTTCACAGATTATATTTGAGCTGTTCGGTGCTCCAAGTATGTGGTTTGCTTTATCCCTTTTTTTTAGTGATCTTTAAGCTAGAAGCATAAACTTACACAAACAACTTTAAGGAAAGATTCTACTTCCTAAAAAGAAAAGGTTTGTCATTAGACTCAAATGAAAAGAAATGTTAAAGCTGTACCAAGTCAGTTAAGAAGATAAACAAAAACACACGCGGAGTTTGTTTCTATCTGAGGTAATGCATTGTGACATCTGTTGATTTTAATCACAAGGGAGTCTGCTAACTGTTGAGCTTTCGCTCTTCGGCTGGTAGCCAACAGCCCATTTATTAAGATTTATGCCAGTATTTTCTGTCTCAAACAGAGGCACAATAGCTTATAGCCTGTTTGAATAGTGGAGTTGAACTTTATTTTTGTGGTTTAAACATTACACAGCATATGTACACACATTATATAAAATATACAGATAGAGTCTTTTTTTTTTTATTATTCATGTGTAACAGCTTCATTTATTTGAATAATGGATGGGTAGGTTGAACTTTTTTTTGTTCCAAGGGAGAAATTTAGTATTTTACAGAAGCTCTTTAAATAAAAACATCAACAGATAAATATATTTACACACACACTATGGTCTGAACACTCGCCACAATGACTAAAAAGGAAGACAAAATTTGAAAGACAGAAAAGACAACTTCTGACTTGGCAGTCACAGTGAGGCACTATAATGGCATATTGCTGTTGGAATAAAGGAGATTCCATGGTGGTTCTGGCACACTTTTGCTGAACGATCAGTGTCCGTGTGTCAGAGGGTGGATGTACAGCATTGTTCATAATAGCAGTCAGTTTTGTTTCAGTTCTCCCCTTTGCTATCAACTCCAGGTGGTAGAAAGTGTCTCCAGTAATGGAGCCTGCCCTTTTCATTAGCTAGTTAATTTGGTGGGCCAATCTCTTGAAGTGATGTGACCAGCCCGGCCCACCACAGCGTTGAAAATTGCACTGGCCATCTCAGAGTTGTAGAAGATATGAAGGATGTCACTTTCCACATTAAAGGAACACAGTCTCTGCCCTTCTCTAGTTCCACAGTGTTCTGAGAACACTTCAACCTGTCATTGATGTGGACCCCCAAGTACTTGTACCAGTGCACTATCTCTACAACCACTCCCTGTATAATGACCAGACCTAGAGGCTCTTTGGTGAGTTGAAAATCTATAACCAGTTCCTTGATTTTGCTGTTGGTAACGTAAAAACACGTCTCTTTGCAACAAGAAACAAAGTTCTCCACCTATACTCTGTCTCACCCCCTCATCAAAACATCCTGTAAGTGCAGAACCATCTGAGAAATTCTGCAAGTAACACGTCCTGGTGTTATATTTGTAATTGGTTGTGTACAGAGTGAGGACAAAAGGAGACAGGCCTGTTTCTTGTGGTGCTCCAATGTTGCTCACACAGTCCTCAAGTCTTACAAACTGAGGTCTACCTGACTGGTAGTCCATTATCAAGGATCTGTACGCTCAACCACTTGCATATCTTCTTTAATAATTATGGCTGGATGGTATTGAGGGCGGCACGGTGGCGCAGTGGGTAGCGCTGCTGCCTCGCAGTTAGGAGACCCAGGTTCGTTTCCCAGGTCCTCCTTGCATAGAGTTTGCATGTTCTCCCTGTGTCTGCGTGGGTTTCCTTCAGGTACTCCACAGTCCAAAGACATGCAGGTTAGGTGCATTGGCGATTCTAAATTGTCCCTAGTGTGTGTCTGTGAGCACCCTGCGCTGGCCTTTTGCCCTGTCCGGGGTTTGTTTCCTGCCTTCCAGATTGGCACCAGCTGACCCCCATGACCCTGTAGTTAGGATATAGCAGGTTGGATAATGGATCTTTGTCCAATAGGCAATCTGCAGTGGGTCCAGGTGGTCTACCACAAGAGGACTCATATAGTTCATTACCAGCCTCTCAGAGGTCACCCTGATATGAGATGTACTGTAAGTGCCACTGGTCTGTGAAGAGGCGCTTGCCTTCTTTAGAACAGAAACAATGCAGGATGTTGTCCACAGCAGTGGCACTTTCTGGAGCCCTAGAGACCAACTGAACAGGTGACAGAGAACAGCATGACAATAAATAGCTCCTTAGATTCTCCACTAATACCTGTTAGTTTGGTTAGGATATAGCGGGTAGGATAATGACTGACTGACTGCCTGCAAGTCTGATGGATTACTTTTTTCCCTTTCAAGCCTTGTAATTTGTTGTTTAATATATTTCTCAAGAGTTTTCCTTACCTTAGACATCAGTTATTTAATGGTGATTTTGTAGACAGAGGCTCTTTTTCTGTAGAAGTCATCCTCACCTTATTTGGGTTCAAGCTGCTATATCCTGATTGCTTCCATCTTTTGAGAGGTAAGAAAAAAAAAGAAATATATTTATGCTTGTGCTTATGTTCATTTGTGAATATATACATTTACTGGTTAAAAGCTTTGGAACACCCCCGTTTTTCCAGTGTTCTTAATTGTAAAGTTAAGTAGTTTAAGTACAGTGAATAACCTGAAATGGCGCAAAGGTGGGTGGTAGGCTGCCAGAGGTGTAAAAAAAAAAAAAAAAAAAAAATTAGGTTAACAAAATTGGAAATATATTTTTCAGAATTATGCACAAAGGCTTTTTTTCCATGGAACAAGTAATAGGTTAACAACTTCTCTGCAGCAATGGAAGTTAATTGAAGTGTTTCCGTTGGAGACATTGGAAAGAAATGCAGAGTATTAGTGAGTACAGTTTCTTACACCACACCATCAAAAGGATCTTGGAAACTGGAGAAAACTCTGACATGAGCAGGAATAGTAGACCTAAAGCCACACGAGAATCAGAAGACAACCTTCTCAGAGTCAGCAGCTCGGGTGATAGGTTCCTCACAGGACAACGGCTTCAAGCACAGCTTAATAGCTAAGCTGTACAATTTGCATATTTCCAATTGTTTGTGTTCCATGGTTTCATTTCAGAGTATGTTCAGACTGGTGATAGTTTGTGCCCCAAGCAAGCCTATTTTTCTTATTTTGCAATTTTAGCAATGGCTTTCTTTCTGCCACTCTAACCTGCAGCTTGGAGTCTTCTCCTCGCAGTTCAAAGTGACACTTGCTTACTTTGAACACTGTCCTATGTGATGCCTGTCACACAAGGTGTTGTCTTTTACAAATTTATCTTTTTATTCTGTTATGGCCTGGGTCTGCCAGGTCTGTTCCCGTTAAGAGTTTTCTCCACTTTCCAAGTTCCTTTTGCTGGTGTAGGAAACTGTACACACCGACACATTGGGTTCCTTTGTGGTTTCTCTAAAGAAAAGACCTACCATTTTTAGGCGTAGGTCTTCCTTTGCTAATTGCTATTTTTTTGCCATTATGATAATACGTAGTGCATTACTGTACCAAGTAATACTTCAGAGGGTATAGGAAAACAGTTTGTTCCAACATTTATAAGACAGAAGGGTCTGTTGGTAATCAACAAAATTTGGGACACCTGTAGGAATTGTTTGTATCAAGTTTCAAGGTTTCATTGTCTTTAATTGCTGTTGTAAGTTGTTAACCCATTACTTGTTCCCTAGAAGAGGCATTTGTTCTACCTATAAATTATATTTTTCAGTTTTTTAAACCTTTGACAATTTACCTCTCACCTTTGTACCATTTTATGTTGTTCACTATACTTGAACTGCTTCAACTAATCTGTAAAAATGGGTTTGTTCTAAAACTTTTCACTGGTAGTGCATATCTTATCAAACTGCTGTGGAAAAACCTTGGTTATTAGAGTCTTAAGCCATTGTTATAAATGATCTCCAACATGGACTTCCTTTATTTACACCAACTGTTGGAGTACCACATGTTCTTGTAAATGCAACATGGCACACTGAATAAATCTAATAGAGCATGTCTTTTCAATATGTTGAGAACAAGATAATGTAACAACAGTCAATGGAAACCAAGATCACCAACCCTTTGAGGGCTTGATTTAAATCACACCAAAATTCAGAGTCAAAAATTGAATTCACAGGCTGATCCAACTTGTGTGAATTTCTTAATGGCATCTCATAATGTAACTCAGTAGTGTATGTGTTTAGTTTTTCTCCCAACAATGTTTGGGCATGCTCCTGATGAGACAGCAGATCGTTTCCTGGGGGATCTCCTCCCAAAATTGGATCAGGGCATCAGTGAGCTTCTGGACAGTCTGTGGCGCTACTTGGCAGTGTTGGATGCACCGATACATAACATCCTAGAGGTTTTCAATTGCATTCAGGTCTGAGGAACATGCAGGCCAGTTAATGGCATCAATGCCTTCATCATCCAGGAACTGCCTACGCACTCTGGCCACGTGAGGGTAGGCATTGTCCTGCACCAAGAGGAACCCAGGGCCCACTGCAACAGCATAAAGTATGACTAAGGATCTGAGGATTTCATCCCGGTATCTAACAGCTTGCAGGGTACCATTACCTAGCACATGGAGGTCTGTGCAACCCTTCAAGTATATACCTCCCCAGACCATCACTGGATAACATTCACCACAGCATCTCCAGTTGTTTTCATCATTTAGTCATTCCTGTGTGGTATAACATTCATACAGGTATAAATTTAAGCAAGAGATTTTTTTCCCCTGTGTTGGATTTGCATCCCAATGATAATTATGGTCCTCCACAACCAGTTAAATCAGGTTAAATAATGGATGGATGGATTACTTGAAAACAAGGCATGCAGTTAAACAAACACATTTGATTTATTGTATCTTTTACCTAAAGGTCAGAGTAATGTGGCTACATACTGAGTGCTTCAGATTTTAAGTCCCAAATGATATACATCCAAAAGTGGGATTGTGTTACAACACTATTATTCACTATTCATTATTATTAAAAAAGAAGAAAAAAAATTCAGTGATTTACAATGACATTCAGTGGATTGGAAGGGATTGAAACAAAGGCCTGTTCATTCATTGTATTGGCCCTACAATTTGGAAAGGGAACAGCTGCCATCCCAGTCACAATGCATATCCATCTCTGCTCTCCATCGTAGTGTGTATTTGAAATAGTATGGTTAGTGAAGTGAAGAAAGGTCACATTTTATAATTGAAATAGTTGTCATGGTGTCCCCACTTTCTCAATTGATTTAAATAATAATAGATTTCAAGTATTAGATGGCTGCAGTTGAACGTGTGAAATTTTCCTGTATATATTTTATATAAGATTTCAGAAGCTGCATTGCTGAACATAATACAGATACATAAGACCCATTCACTGGTTAATGTACTAGCTCCTGATTATTTACTTACTTTTACTTTTTTTTATATAATTGCATAACGTGTAGTAGTTTAGAGTTTTTTAATGTATTTTCATAGCTTAAAATGCTATGTAAGTAATCCAGTCTCTTTCTGATTTTCTTTTCTTTCTCTCGCTCTCTGTAGGGAATCATGAAACTGACAACATGAATCAAATGTATGGATTTGAAGGAGAAGTAAAGGCCAAATATACTCCACAAATGTTTGAATTGTTCAGTGAAGTCTTCCAGTGGTTGCCTTTGGCACAGTGCATTAATGGCAAAGTGCTTGTAAGTTAAAAAGTATAAAATTGTTTAAAGCAAAGGTTTTCAAACTGTAGGCGGTGCCAGGGCAGGCCTGATGAGGTTGACACTCTTCATAAACAAAATCAATTCCAGTTTTAAAGACCATTTTAAATTATCTTGCTGTGTTTTTAAGTAAATAAACCCAATGTTCTTCAGTTGTTGCATCCTTGACAGTACTTTATCCTTTCAGTCCCACATCAATAACATCTCCTGGTCTACATATTTCCACTTGCATAACATTAATCGTATTCGCCCCACCCTCACTCCCCACACCCCTGCTCTCCTTGTTCATTGCCTTGTCACTTCTCGTCTGGATTATTGCAATTCCCTTTCTCGCAAATCTCTTTATAAGCTTCAACTGGTCCAGAATTCAGCTGCTCGCCCTCATTACCAGAACCCCCTCTATTCACCATATCACTCCCGTTTTGCAGCAGCTTCATTGGCTTCCAGTTCAGTTCCGAATTCAATTCAAAATTCTCATACTAACTTTTAAGGCTCTCCACAACCTCGCCCCTCCATGTCTGTCTGACCTCCTCCATGTTGCCATTCCCTCTCGCACCCTCAGATCCTCTTCCTCCATCCACTTGACTGTCCTCTTCGTCCGTCTTACCACTATGGGGATCAGAGCATTCAGTTGCTCTGCTCCCCAGCTTTGGAACTCACTACCACCTTTTGCTTAGAAATATTGAAACATTTTCACTTTTCAAATTTAAACTTAAAACTCATTTGTTTAAGACTGCTTTTTCTCTTTGATTACAATTACTCTGTCTGATTTTAACTTTTGTATTTTACTTTTGTTTATAATCTGTGTTTTGTCTATTGTTTGGTGTCCTCGAGTGTTTAGAAAGGCGCCTACAAATAAATAAAATGTATTATTATTATTTAAAGTAGCCCTTTATCAGTGTAGTTATAGAACAGAGCAGGGGTTTTGTACCTGTGTGGTATACTAGCAGCCGTACAGTCATAAACAAGGAAACACACCTGCTGAACTTGAGTTCCCATGCTCCAGTGGGCTTCAGTTACACTTCTTTGAGAGTTCATTCCTGTCTCATCTAGCTAGCTTTGTTCTCTTCTTCTGTGTCCATCACCAGTGACAATTAGAATTCTCCTTCTGCAGAAATGGTGTCTGATGAGGTAACACCCTCATGCTCTTCACGTCTATAGTCCAGGATCAATAGAGCTTGGGAATCGGCCACCATAACTGATGGGTTTTAATAAGAGACAGCATCTTAGCTGAGAGCTCACTTTGTCATGCCAACATCAGCAGTTTGCACAACACCGTCTTTCTCTCCCTCTTTCTGGCCCGGTCAACCTGTGATACAGTTCTGTTAGTACTGATAAACGTTTTTGGTGTACCATTTTTTTTAGAAATTGGCTGACTAGTACAATGTAGAAGGCTATATAGTAAGGAACAAAAAAAGAATATTAAAAATTATTAATAATGAAGCACAGATTTTTAAAATTTCATTTTAGTTTTACTAGCATTAATCAACAACAGAAAGCTATTGCTTTGGACAGAGTCGCCAATGTTCAGTCACCTTTTTCCTTCCTTAAAAAAATAAGTACAGAAACAAGCTTAACACTGAAGTAGAACCGTGTTTAAAGTTATGAAAACTGGAACCCAACATTGAAAATAAGAATTCTTGTGGTCAAGTGAAATAGGACACGAGTTTCAAAATAAATGATGGGGTGCCAGTTGGGTCACCTCATTTAAGAATGGTTCCAGCAACAACAGAATTACCACTTGGTGCTGCACAAAGCAAACAAACACACTAAGCTGCAGTGTCTGACTTGAGTATTCAGGTTTAGGAAAGGCCGCCATCCTGCACTGAGTGTACAACCAAATTATATAAATTTGTGGCAGTACTGGAAGATTGCATATTCCTCTGAGCTGGAAGGGGTGTAGTCAGTTCTCCACAATGGCCTTCATCTCGGAACTGTGGATAGAGAAGGAGGCTCTACCATTGGCGACAGCGCCCCCTGTTATCCTGGGGTGGTATTGCTTACCTGGGATGAGCTGGGGTGGTGACCCTCTGACATGCATGTGTGACGTCCTATTAAACATGAAGACACTCTGTGTCATGAAGCAAGCTCAGCTTTTGCATTAAATTATTTTCCTCTTTTTTTTGACCTGATATCGTATGCACCCTTGGAGTTACTTTTCAACTTATTTTTACCAGAATTCTTATGTAAGTGTATAGTCAGTCAGTCATTTTCTAACCCAGCGTAAGACGCAAGGCAGGAACATATCCTGGACATGGCACCTGTTCATCACAGAGCAAACACACACACACACACACAAACCACACTCTAGGACCAATTTAGCATCACCAATCTACCTAACCTGCATGTTGTTTGACTGTGAGAGTAAACCAGAGCACCTGGAAGAAACTGACCCAGACATGAGAAGAACATGCATACTCCACGCAGGGAGGATCTGGGACTCCAACCCTGGTCCCCTTACTGCGAGGCAGTAGCAAGCCGCCATCGTACCGGCCTTTTCTAAATTAAAAGTATGAAAATTTTAGGTTTTCTTTTTTTTTTTACTTATCAAACTGCATTACTGTACTACATTTAAAAAAAAATTAATTAAAAAGTATTTGATCTGCATAAGAAAAATTAAGACATACAAACACATAAAAAAAATCTTTCATTCCTTATTAAAATACCCCAAATGCAATACTTGACGGGAAGGAGGAGAATTAAGTAAATTTCACTTCTAGTTTTACCTATTTAGAGTTCAGTAGTTAATTTAAGACTGGAAAAAATGGTAGTACATCAAAACATTTCAAGTCCTGGAGATGGCATGCCAAAAAACATGGGTTTAGTAGCCAACATCTAGATATATCATGTGACATTTTATCATCTTTATCATTTAAGCATCTTGAGATCAGCTAGAATTAAGCACTTGCTTTGATTAACAGGTCTGCTATTAAATGAAATAATGCTATTTGACTACTTCTGCCAGTAAGTAACCTAGACCTAAGATCATGCTCTGCTTTGCGGCATTAGCTTTATACAAGTGGGGTGCCCTGACCAGATGGTACAATATTTTAGGTTGCCTTGACCCAGTGGTTCCCAAACTGTTTGTTTTTATTTAGGTTTTGATATCAAACAACACAATTTTTTTTTATTTTCTCCTGATATTTTATCTAAGCTTCATTGCTGTTTTCACATTCCATTCTTAAGATGTTTTTGTATTTAAGGTAATGCATGGCGGCCTCTTCAGTGAAGATGGCATAACACTTGACGATATTAGGAAAATAAACAGGAACAGACAGCCACCAGATTCAGGTAAGACAAAATAGTCTTCAGATTTCCTTTTAAGTTTTGTAAGCTACATCAATATAACAGCGTCATCTTATCACAGTAACATCTTAGTAACAGGTTCAATCACTGTGTCCTAAGATTGGGATCACTAGTTATGTTAAAGTAGAATAATTCTCTCATCCCTTCACTATTGGCATATAGGCTTCTCTTGCTCAATTGGAAGAATCCTAGCCCGCCTTTTTTAAGTCAGTGGGTAACTGATGTGTTATATTATTTGAAATTGGGGGAAAAAAACAAATTCTCACTTAGAGGATCTGTTCAAAACTTTTTTAAAACCTGGCAGCATCCAATCAATTAACATTTTAGAATAAGCATTTAAATTGGGGAAAAGGATCTTAAGGGGGGGCGCCCCCCCATTTTGGGGGGGTGCTCTGTAAGTTTTACGTTGACGGGCCTAGTTCTCTTTATTTAATTTAGATTTGTCAAGTTTAACTTGTGTGTATGTCATATTACTTGCTTTTAATACATTTAATAAAATGTTAAAAAAAAAAAAGAAGTCTCTCAGCTATAGCATACGTTTGCCACTTCTAATATAACTGTGGGAAGCCAGCCTGGAATGCATTTTGTGAAAATGTAGAGCACCTCTGAAGCAGAAATGATGAAACACATTTTAGACATGAGGAAACAGTAAAAATGCAAGTAAATGTAAGGCATGCGTAGGAAGTTGAAATGATACATTTGAATACATAATGGGAGGCCCCTTATGAGAAGGACCTGGGAGTCTTGTGAATTGATCGCTATCAACATACAGAAGCCATCAAGAAGGCTAATTGGATGTTACGTTATACTGTACGGTATTTCACAATATGAAGAGTACAAGTCAAGGCAGGTTATGCTACCCCTTTATAACGTAATAGTGATGCCTGATCTGGAGTTCTGTGTGCAGTTTTGGTCTGTGGGCCACAAAACAGACACAGCAGTGCTGAATAAAGTCTAGAGAAGAGGAAGTGAGGTGGTTCCAAGACTAAGAGGTATGAGTTATAAGGAAAGTTTAAAGGAATAAAATCTTAAGTTTAAGCGAATTGAGGCTTAGAGGTGACATGATTGAAGATTTTAAAAAAAGGAATTCCTTTGAAAGGATTTAGTCAGTGGATCCATTCTGTCACTTTAAAATGAGTTCAACCAGAAGAACGCAGGGGCACGATTGGAAACTTGTTAAAGGTAAATTTCACTCTAAAGTTTGGATGTTTTTTTCCACACAGAGAGCGGAGAACATCATGGAATAAATTGCCAAGTAGTGCTGTACAGAGGACATGAGGGACCTTCACATGTTGGCTTATCGATCAAAATTTGATTTTATTTTTTTGCTTCACCAATTCATGCTGTTCTTCTTTAGATAGAGCTGTTGTGCCTTTATTTGCAACATTCTACCAAATATGGCATTCAACTACTGTAGCTTCACATGGTAGCCTGTCTTAGAAATTAGTTACTGTACATAATATGGGAAATCTGAGTTGTTTGGTTATTTACCCCTTTTTAGTATTCGATTAGAAAATAATTTTCTTTCTACTTATATTAAAAAGCATGCTTTATTGATCATGTCAAAAAGTAACTGAGTCAGCACCCCTTATTTGCTGAAATATGTGGCATGTAAAGACTTGCTGAATCTCTTGGTCATTTATATGTTTACTGAAATTACAGAGTCTTCAGTTATCTACAATAGAAACACAGTTGCCCCTTTTTTTTCTCATGGTGTCTCAACTGCTTTTTAAAAGAATGTTAAAATGTCAGGTGTGTTTGTTAGGGTGTTGCTTCCTACACACACACACACAAGAGTGCACAACATTGTGGGGCTGTAGTGTATTGTGCTGTACCACCCTGTAAAGCTCAGCTTCGGTTTGTGGGCAGAATAGAACTTCAAAAAAGGCATGATGAATATAATTAACACAGGTTTGCATTAGGAATTTGATTATGCAATGAATAGAATGATAATTAGGATCTGTTCAGAATCATAAAACAGGTGAATGCACAACAACCAAAGCACTTAATATTAGAAATGTGAGCACACAAGTCAAGCTGAAAGTAGTGACTGTTGCCAAGGTGCACCATGGCAGCACCACCATCCAAGAGCCCACTTTATATTTTTGCTCTCCAACCTAAACTTCTGACAGTTTACATGTTTGACTTTGTTGTTTTCAGTGCATTCTAGGTAATTGACCTGTTCAACCAGATAATATAATTTAAAAGTGTTCAATGACATAAATCACACCAAACATCATTAGTTTAGTTTCTGTCCTACTGACCGCTTCTTTGTGTGCATTAGAATCAGCAAAGTGAAGTACAGGCTGTGCTGATGACACATTTAGCATAATAATGTTGACAATAAGTGAAGACTAGATTTGTATTATTGGATTTAACAGTTCAGTGCTCTAATCACAAACCCCATCTGTAAAGTGCAATACAAGTGCATAGTACACAAGTGAAGACCAGAAGTTGTAATAGTTAAGAAATTCTCAAAAAAAAAAAAAAATAAATTTATGTGAAATAAAAGGCCTCACTAATGCATGTTCACGTCAGGGGCAGCCTTAGGCATGTGAAAACTTTGCACCCACACAGGGCCACCAAATTCCAGGGGCCGCCATACCAATATATATCTATACTAATAAACGGCAAAGCCCTCACTCACTCACTCACTCACTGACTGACTGACTGACTGACTGACTGACTGACTCATCACTAATTCTCCAACTTCCCGTGTAGGTAGAAGGCTGAAATTTGGCAGGCTCATTCCTTACAGCTTCCTTACAAAAGTTGGGCAGGTTTCATTTCGAAATTCTACGCGTAATGGTCATAACTGGAAGCTATTTTTCTCCATTTACTGTAATGGAGTTCAGCTGGAGGGGCGGAGTTCGTATGACATCATCACGCCTCTCACGTAATCACGCATTACGTAGAAAACCAGGAAGAGCTACAAAACGCGCTTTAGAAAACATGCATTATATAATTAAGAAGGCAGCGAAACAATTAGAAGCGAGCGAGTGACATATAAAACCATATTCAGCGGCTCACGTGAACTGACGCAGTGCGCAGACAAAAAGTAACAGTTCCAAAGAGTGCTGAACAAAAACTGAATTACACTGCTACGCTCAGATAGATAAACCACACGCCGTGGCGCGATACTAAAGCATTCGCCTGTAGCGCCCACGTCCGAGGTTCGATTCCCGAGAGGGGATGCACTAAGTATGTACGCGCGCTTCTCGATTTATTTTAACCTCGCATCCCCTTAGTTTGAGACATATGAAAACGCATGCGGTTAACGCAGAAAGACAGATCACCTATTCACCTATTGAAGCTTCATGAATAATGGATACTTTATTCGCGATCAATGATTGTTTTGGTAAAGCCATACTCAGTGTATTCATTAGATGAACGGTAAAAAAGTAAGAGCGAGGGGACGGTAACTTACTGAAGCACACAAGCAAAACCACAATAGCACGCGGGCTCGATGTACTGACTTGCGCGGTCACATTCCAAAAAATATTTCTTTTCAAGTTCTATTTAGTCCATATGAGTCAAACTCAAGGCCCACGGGCCACATCCGGCCCGGCGTGTAATTATATCCGGCCCGCGAGATCATTTTATATACTGTATTATTGTTATTAATGGCCCGGGTATATGAAGCGCTGGTAACACAATAAACTACAGATCCCATAATGCAGCGCTTCAGCTGCCTTGCCGAACACTTAACACGTTAATCAAGTCTAGCTTATGATACTGTAAATTATTGCGAAGCTAGCCCACACGATGCCGAAGAGAAAAGTTGATTCTGAAAATA
>JANRMT010062796.1:102618862-102633648 GCA_026402145.1 Polypterus bichir lapradei | reverse complement strand
GCCAAGATATCAAAGGAGTGGCTTCAGGACAACTCTGTGAATGTCCTTGAGTGGCCCAGCCAGAGCCCAGACTTAAATCCGATCGAACATCTCTGGAGAGATCTTAAAATGGCTGAGCACCGACGCTTCCCATCCAACCTGATGGAGCTTGAGAGGTGCTGCAAAGAGGAATGGGCAAAACTGGCCAAGGATAGGTGTGCCAAGCTTGTGGCATCATATTCAGAAAGACTTGAGGCTGTAATTACTGCCAAAGGTGCATCGACAAAGTATTGAGCAAAGGCTGTGAATACTTATGTACATGTGATTTCTCCGTTTTTTTATTTTTAATAAATTTGCAAAAACCTCAAGTAAAATTTTTTCATGTTGTCATTATGCGGTGTTGTGTGTAGAATTCTGAGGAAAAAAATGAATTTAATCCATTTTTGAATAAGGCTGTAACATAACAAACAAAATGTGGAAAAAGTGATGCGCTGTGAATACTTTCCGGATGCACTGTAGCATAATGAAAATTGCATAATTAGATCCTGTCTGTCCGTCCGTCCGTCCGTCCGTCCGTCCGTCTGTCTGTCCACAAATGGAGAAAATGAGTCGCATATCTTAAAATAGTTTGATTAAATCTGTTTATTTGCTTATTTATAAGCTTATTTTTTGTTTTCTTGTTGTAACAGGACCAATGTGTGATTTGCTGTGGTCTGATCCCCAACCCCAGGTAAGATTTAATTGAAGAAACTTATTGATGTAGTTATTATATGAATTGTTCTTTGTCTCATACAAGACTTGTTGTATCTTACTCTGAAAACATTATTTGCTTTGGTGGTGCCAAGTTTTTATTCTTGTACATTTAGAATCTTGAAGGCATTTGTCCAAGATTGATATGCTCTACTTATTTTAAACCTCTGTTGTTAGTTACATACATCACTATTTATTGAGATCCATCATTGAAATGCATAGCAGACCTAATGCCAAGCTTTGTTGGAAAAGTGTTTTACTTCAAATAAGCAGCGCATCCCCATTACCTTGTAATCACAGCATTATCTTTGTGTCCATAGGATGGTCGATCTGTTAGTAAGCGGGGCGTAAGCTGCCAGTTTGGTCCAGATGTAACCAGAAAGTTCCTTGAACAGAACAAACTAGAATATATTATCCGCAGCCATGAGGTTAAGGCAGAGGGATATGAGGTTACTCATGGAGGCAAGTGTATCACAGTATTCTCTGCGCCCAATTACTGGTAAGTTACTTATTTTTTCTAATTTAAAATAATTACAACTTCTATCAAGATCTTCTCTTTAAATTGCAAATGCAAATCCTAATGTATGATAAACATGGGCTTTCCCCCCAGTGTAACAACAAATGGGGGAAATTTTATAATCTTTAGTGGATTTTGACGTAAGGTTTATAAAGTATGAAGAGTGCTCCACATCCCCTCTCTGACACACCAACACTGAGGACTTTCACCCAATAAAATATACTGCAGAAGTGTGTCAAAAAAACGTGACTGGGGCTCCTTCATACCAACAGCATTACACCTGTATAGCTCTCACTGTGACTGTGACAGCCAAGTCATAAGTCATAAGTTTATAGTCATTTTGGTTTGTGCTCACTTCTTTGTGTATGTGTGTGTATTTATTTGCTTATGTTTTTATTTAAAGAGCTTCTGTAAAATGCTAAGTCCCCCCGAAGGACAAAGAAAGATCTATCTAATATAATATAGGACTACCTGATTTAAATTACCATGTGCACATTCCCAATTTATTCTCTCCAGTAACTGAAGAAAGCTGCTTACTCAACATGTCAGTATTGTTGAATGTGTGAGTTCTAAGATAGTTAATGATATTTTAAATAAACTGTTTAAGTATGCTTTTGTAGCAAAGTGCTTTTAAAATCTGCTTTGTCATATATGTTAGGTTTATGTTAGGTTGGCAATGTTTGATATTGTAAAATTTATATTTACCTCATTACCTGGTTAAAACTTGCCAAAGAATAATAGACAAGTCAAACTGATTCAATTTTAAAATGTCACAAATTCCTGGAGTTTTAATTTTCCAGATCTGTCCTTCCTTCTTTTTTTTTCCCCCCCAACATTTGTCCAAACTTTAATTTCCGGCATGAAATCAATCTTGTCAACTGTACATTAATCCATTGATTCATAATGCCTGTAAATATTCTGTTTTCAAAGTTTTTATGTGATTGATTATGTTATTTCTTAGCCTGTGTACTAGTCCAGAGGTGGAATATAAACTGGTAGACTGCATTATTATCACCAGTGTACCTTTCAAATACGTAATAGTGCTTTTACTACATTTGTCATATTTTAGGGAATATATGAATGGACGTTAGTTTGGTTTAAAAATAAATCAAATGACACATTAGAGTTTGAGGTTCTGTAATTAACAATGAAGTATATTGTTTGTCCATCCTATTAACTGCCTGTGGTTTCTCCTTCAAAGCACTAAGTAAATTTTACTTTAGTATTTAAAAATGGTGCAATTCATTTCATCATTGGTATGGGCAGGCCAAATAGCCACTTTGTCTGAAACTGGCCTAGATACTTACTTGCTGCCACTGTTAGCACTGCCGGTGTGCTTAGCCCTATACACATGCATGTGACATTTCCCTCATAAACCATTTAGGAAATGAATGGATGCTTATAAGCACATCTATGGGCATGTCCAGCACAATCGGAGAATGAATGCAAAGCATTCCTTTTTTTTTTTTTTTTTTTTTTTTGTAGGGACTATGTACATCACGGTATTAAAAAATTATTTATCATGCCATTTTGCTTCCTCCTACAACTTTCTGACAGTACAAACTGAAACTCATTGCACTCACAGAGCACACTTGAAACTTATTCTAAGCTAACTATGTAATGGGATAAAATAGGTAATAACTTTTTTTTTTTTTTTTTTTCTTTTTTCTCCTCTCTCCTCCCTTTTGACCGCATCCAGGAAGGTTGACTACAATCCCATGAATCTTAACCATGTTGTCAAAGAGCCATCAACCTGCATGGAGATGGTCTTCTAGCCTTTACCTTTAACATGCTTGTCTATCATTTTCTTTCTGATTTGCTTTACTCTGGTCCATGTTCAGTGTAGGACACACAATAACACCAAAAAACAGAACAGAGTGATGACATTTCTGCATTTAAATTGGGTGAATGACTAATTGCATGATTTGATATGTGTGATATGAATTCAAGAAAACTGCTAGTTTGAAAAGTCCCTTAAATCTAATTATTTAGGACAGTTCTATTCAATTACAAATTCAGTTTGGCCATATTTTCAAACTCCTCAGCTTATCCTTTCTGGATTCCTCAGCACTTGGAGACGTCCACCAAATGGCGTAGACATCTGTTACTTCTTGTTCGGGTCTCTGTTGTCGGTCTCGCAGCATTCGCAGGGCACCATACTGAGCTCTGCTCCTTGCTGCCTCCAGTTTGTTGGGCTTTCATGTTAGCCACCCAGAGCACTTAGTCGCTACTGCCCATATGGTGCGCAGCATGAGTGGCCCCTTCAACACCTTTTGAACTTCTGGCCATGTACTTTTCTGTTCATCTGCTTTGCATTCACATCCAACAGCGGCATCCTTTCTGTTCCTGTCCTTTTTACATTTCACTTTCCTTTAACCTTCATGCCTTCTTTCTTATTCTTTTCTTCCTTGACTAGTCATTTCACTGTGCAGATTCTCTTTATAGCACAGATTGGCTGCAGGCGATATCCTCTACCTGCTCCAAGGTATGAATGAGGGACTTCACTGACCCGTTCACATTTACATTTGAATACACGATTAGCCAAGCACCCCAATCAGGAGTGGCGTGTGTGAATCCGTCTGGAGTCCATGGACCTCTTATCACACCAGCTATCACATGGTGATGTCATCTAGCTAAATACACAGCTGCAGAAGGAGAGTCAGTAGCCACTAGTGCACAGATACGCAGATGTCTTTTCTACATTTTCCTTCTAGGAATTAAATTGCCACATTGTTACACTTTTTTAAATGGTTAAAAAAATTTATTGTTTTAGGAAGTTATTGGTTAAATGTTATTGCAATAGAAGCTGTTTACTTGGATGTAACAGCTGCCTTTTGCAGCCCTGAGAGTTTCTTCAAATAATTACCTTTGAAATCAAGATAGAGCATTCAGTGAAGCTAATAAAAGTTTTATCTTTTGCTTTTCTCAGTGATCAAATAGGAAATAAAGGGGCGTACATCCTCCTCAGGGGATCTAATCTTATACCAGAGTTTCATCAGTTCACAGCTGTGGTAAGTGTGCCCAACTCTTCTTCCTTGTCAGACCATTTCTTATGTAGTTTTCAGATTTTGTGTTGGTCATCATTAACCTGGGGTGGGGTATATGGGTGTGACATTGAATGCTTCTCATTTTCTTTCTTTCTCTCTTATTTTACAGCCTCATCCAAATGTCAAGCCAATGGCGTATGCTAATACATTGATGCAGTTGGGAATGATGTAGCTGTGCAAAATTCTTTGGATGTCTGCCATGTTTCAATGACTTAAGTGGTTTTTCTATTTTATGTTTTGTTTTGGTTTTGATTTATTTCCTTCCTCGTTCACAACAAAATCATTTTTCAATTCTCCGTTTCTGTTCAGCCTGTGATCTGCCAAACTATATAAAAAGTTACACTTTTTAGGTTGGACTTTATATAAAGAGGGTGCATTTTTGCAAAATGCTTACCTCTTGTCAAAATTTTTGTCAGTATTTTAGAACCAGATTTTAGTGGTTATTTTGGAGGTCGGGCGATGAAACTTCTGTTTTTCACAGTTTTTTTTTTTTGACTGAATCTCATTTTGAAAACGGTTCATCAATATCGGAAAATACTATTGCTTCTGCACATAAGGAACACATCTTTATTTAAATTCCTCATTAACCACTGTGAATACAAATGTCTGTCATTTCCCATGTTAGACAATAATTATTTTATTCTGCAACAAGCCTAAATAATATTTTTTAAATAGATTATATTTGTGATTTTTTTTTTTCCAGTTTGTGTGAGTGCTGAGCAAAAATAATGACAATATTTTAACTAAACAAAGGATCCTTTTGGGCATTTTTTGACATTTCAGATGTAAAAAATATATCTAGAAGTTTTGCTGCCGGCGCCTTTCTAACATCTGAGGGTCGAGCCCCACTGTGCCGAACATCTGCTAACCATGCTCCTGACATGACCAGGATAAACTTCCGACTCCTGACTCTGAATAAATGGGTCACAATCTTTTTTTTTTTTTTTTATATACAGATTTTGTTTGAAATTCAAACAATATTTGTGTACCGTGTAGAGAGTGAATGTGCAATCACCTAAGGTGCTGATCTGTGATTTAGCATTGTGTCCAACAAAAACGCGTTGAGGCTTTTTATGGAGGGTATCATTGTGTTTTTTTTTTGTCTTTTTCTCATGAAGATATTTTTAAGCATTTTTTGGCATTAATAAATAACTAAAGTCCTAAGTAGTAATGGTTCCCAGGTTCTGGCTAAGAAATGAATCTTTAAAGTATATCTAATAAATAGCGCAGTACCTAGTTGCCTCAGAACAACTATGTCATTGAATTTTTGCTGCAATATTATCACATCAGTAGCATCAACGTGCCTTGTTTTCAGAAGTTGAATAAAATTGCTTAAAAGTCGTTTAAGAGAGTCCAGGGAACTCTTGACCAGTTTTAATGGGTTGACCAGCCACTCGTGGTGGAGATTCAGCTCTTTTCATGTATAATCTTTCTCTTTTCTTTTTTACAATTCCTATGTAACTGTAAACCAAAAGACAAAATCAAGCAGCTACAAGCTGACTGTCCTTAAAAGGAAAATGTTGGCTGACTCTGCTTGAATGGGTTAACACTGGTTTTCTGCATAAACCCAAAAATATCTTGCCATGCGTAACATTACGTGCAAAGAAATGGACTGTTGGTAGTCCCTGTTGCCAGATTTGAACAGAAATCACAAAGTAAGTACTTGTCCAAATTTGGCAGCAAAAGCACTTCTTTTTTTAGGGAGCGTCAATGTTTGTGAAAAGATCTGCGTTTTTTTTTTTTTTTTTACAGCAGTTGATCCTTATTTATACTTGCCTGCATCCACTGTTTATTTTAATTTGTTTAACAGAGGCAAAAAAGACTGGTCAGCAAAATGTATGCACTAGCCAAGTATTGTTTATTTTTGAGGGGGTTGGCAAGTTGACAAATTTTAATTAAAAAATATATATATTTCTTAAATGTATATGTTAACTTTATTGTGAAGGAATTAAGTCCTGGTTTTGGAAATTTTAGTAACAGCATATTTTCATCACTTTCTGTGAACATAAAACTGCAAACAGTTAGGTTGTTATCTGCATTCCTTAGAATAAAGAATTTTTTCCCATTGGCTTTTCCTTGTAGTTTATTCAGGTGAAAAACGTAGGCCTCTGTTATATGCAACAATTGACACCCTTTATATGTACAGTATATGTGTATATTTATGTAGTTAAAGGAAAGGTCTCTTAAACAAATGATGATGAGATCTGAGCTGATACCTACAGATTTCTAGATCATTGTGCACAGTGATGGAATGACGTCACATCCCCGGATCTGTAAGTATGTCAGATGTGCCATGGACTTTTTTCACATGTGCTTTTATTTGTGGTTTTGCAAATCTGTTTTAGATGTTAAGTGGTTACCATTGCTTTCTAACGGTCCACCACCCTGGGTTTTAGTGCAGCACCCAGTCCTTATTAAAATGAAGTTTCTCACTCTGTCAAACATTTCTTAAATTGGAACATTAAAACAGTCTAGATAAGATAAGCTCACCAGTCCTATCCACTTAATTCCTCTAAAAAAGCATCAAGTCTAGTTTTTAAAGTCCTGTTGTCTACCACACTGCTTGGTCAATTATTCCATGTGTCTTTGGCTCTCTGTTTTAAGAAAAACTTGTGAAAAACTGTGAAATTTACCCATAACAAGTTTCCATCTGTGCCCCCGTGTTCTAGATGCACACATTGTAAAGTCTCAGTCTGAATTTTCAATCTTAATCTTCTTTTGCTTAAACTGAAAATGCTCAGCTCTTTTAATCTTTCCTCATAATTCCTCCCTTGTAGCCCTGAAATCAGCCTTGTTGCTCTTCTCTTGACTTTTTCTAGTGCTTTTAAGTCCTTTTTGTAGCCTGGAGACCAAATCTATACCCAGTACCCCAGATGAGGCCTCACCAGTGTGTTATAAAGCTTCAGCAGAACCTCCTTGGACTTGTACTCCACACATCAAGGCGCTATATAACCTGACACTCTGTTAGCGTTCTTCATGTCTTCTGAACACTGTATGGCAGTTGATATTGTCGAGTCCACTACAACTCCAAAATCCTTCTCATAAGGGGTACTTTAAATTTTCAGACCCCCAATTGTGTATTCAAACCTCGCATTTTTACTTCCTACGTGTAATACTTTACTGGCATTAAATTTCATTGTCCACAGATCTGTCCAAGCCTCTATGTTGTTCAAGTCCCTCTGTATTGATTCAACAGATTCCAGATTGTCGGCCTATCTTGTTGTCATCTGCAAACTTAACCAACTTGTTACTTATATTCCTATCCAAATCATTTATTTATATATAGATTGCTGCTGTAAAGTTTTAGAACACCTCAGTTTTTCTTCAGATTTGAGTAGTTGAAAGCAGTGAAGTTTAAGTTAGCAAAAACTGAAATAAATGAAATTTCAGAATTTTACAAATGGGCCTTTTTCAGGGAACTCCTAATAGGTTACAACCTACAGATGTTCTGCAGCAAGTAAATGAAGCCTTACAAGTAAATCAAACAATTTGCACAGGTGCCTCTGCCTGTCTTAAAGCAGAGTTGGAACAGTTCTATGTTCCTACACCCTCTCAAGTGATAAGAATATGTCAATTAACACATGAAATGAGACAGGGTATTATTACCCCTGCAAGTGTAGGACTTTCATTTAGAGAAACTGCAAAAAGCAAGTTTCAGTGAGTAAAGTGGTGTTCTACACAATCCAAAGACAACTGGAAACTGGAAGTAATCTGGCAGACCAAAGTCACAACCCAATCAGAAGGGTTACCAGCTTGCATGATCACAGGTGCCACACAGCTTAATAATGCAGGTAAACAAAAAACAAGTGTCAGTATTTTTGGCAGAGCGAGTAACATTAAGAAAAGCCATCCCTTAAAGGACAAAATGGGGCCTTGAAACACCAGTTGTGGACTACTGCAGTCTTATAGACCAATTAATCCAAATTTGAAATCTTCAATTCATCACGTGGGATGTTTGTACAAAGTCAAGTTGGTGATGGTTCCTCAGTGTGTGACACCAACTGTCAAACATGGAGGAGGAAGTATGATGGTCTGGGGTTCTTTGGCTGGAGGCAGAGTTGGTGACTGGCATTCTGATTTCAAAGGGTTACCAGAGGTGCAGGCTACTTTAATTAAAAATTTTAATACAGTCTTGTACTCTTAATAATTCCTTGACTTGTTTTTGTTTGCCATTGTTAATTGGTCCTCTGCCTTGATTTCATGACACATTAAGACGTTAAGCTGTGTTCATGCTCATAAAATCTGTAAAAACTGAGATGTTCTAAAAGTTTTGACCAGTAATGTGTGTGTGTGTGTGTATATGTATATGTCTGCGGTGGTATTCCGAAGGTTGCCGGTTCGAATCCCCGTCACTGCCAAAAGAGATCCTAATCTGCTGGGCCCTTGAACAAGGCCCTTAACCTTCAATTGCTCCAGGGGCACTGTACAATGGCTGACCCTGCGCTCTGACCCCAAGGGATATGCGAAAACGAACAAATTCCTAATACAAGAAATTGTATAAGGCGAAATAAAGAAGAAAAAAAAAAAAAAAAATTAACAAATAGTTGTGGCCGTAGCACTGACCCCTGCTGGACACCACTGTTAACATCACCCATTTCTAATAAGATTCCTTGCACCATAACCCTCTGCCTCCCATGCCTGAGCCAGTTTTTCATCCATCTACGCACAACAAATTTAAATGTTGACTTTATCGTGAAGGAATGAAGCCAAAGACATGTGTTAACTTCCCATTCTAAACTGGGTGTGTGTGAAAGTGAGGGACTGGTGGCCCATCCTGGATTGGGTCCAGTTTTGGCCTTTATGAGGCTGGAATAGGCGCCTCCTCTCACTGACTGATTGGATTTAAAGGAATTGAGAAATGCTAGTGTATAGTGGAGGCTTTACGTTTACATACACCGCGGGGAATTTTGAGCTTCAAAGATTTTAGCCATCTTAACACATCACAATACCAAATGTTTCAATTAGTGAATGTTTTTAATTTTCATAAAGCACTGATTAAGAGAGATTTATTTCAGCTTTTGAGCACTAAACTGCGCCAACACTTTCATCTGTGTGTTTTGTGTTTTTGGCTGTCCACTTCTCGAACCTCCCACTCTTCAGTGAGTCAAAAGATTGCGTACATCAAGTTGACTGTCCCTTTAAACTGCAAGGATGACTCCAGGAATTGATGTAATTACTTTTAGCAGCTTCTGATTTGCTAATTGACGTACTTTGTGGTTAATTGAGACACCTGTGGCTGTATATGATAGGCCTAGTTGTCGTGGCTATATGCACACTCTGTTCCAGATTTGCGTCAGCCAGCTGCTTCACTTCCACCCAATTGCCCCAATCACTTTAAGATGTACCCAGACTTAAGGTTAACAACGTAAGATTCGTTGTTCAAACACTGTGACAAACGTCAAAACCTAAAAAGGAGAAGGACTTCAAACTATATGTTTCAAATTACATCTGCAATAAATTACGATGGTAGGATACAATACAATACAATACAGTTTATTTTTGTATAGCCCATAATTACACAGGAAGTGCCGCAATGGGCTTTAACAGGCCCTGCCTCTTGACAGCCCCCCAGCCTTGACTCTCTGAGAAGACGAGAAAAACTCCCAAAAAAAAACCTTGGAGGGAAAAATGGAAGAAACCTTGGGAAAGGCAGTTCAAAGAGAGACCCCTTTCCAGGTAGGTTGGGCGTGCAGTGGGTGTCAAAAGAAGGGGGTCAATACAATACAATACACAGAACAGAACAAATCCTTAATACAGCATAAAAATTTTAGAAGTACGGAGCAGAATTTAACAGTAGATGATATCACATAATAATATTTGGATATTTTTAGAGTCCTGGAGACCTCATCCATCAGGCTGCCTCCCCCATTTGGCCATTCCATGGCTAAAACAGTGCTGGGCCAGCCAATCTGATGAAAGGACCCCTCTTTCCCATGATTCCTGTGATCCTCCATCAGGGATGACTTTACCATAGGCAGGCAAACAACTTGGCAGGTGGGTCGTGGCACCAATTGCGACATTTGAGTATCGAGAACAGAAACAGAATAGGTGAGGGTTAGTATTCAATTCTAACTATCATGTTACTTATGTTTTAGTGCTAATGACTAACAACAGAGGTGCAGTCTGCACAGTTAATCAGCAGCTCTAGTCAGGGTGTGCTAAACTGAAGTTGTGAGTCTTCAGCCGGGATTTAAAGGCTGAGACTGAAGGGGCATCTCTTATAGAAGCGGGAAGACCATTCCACAGTTTAGGGGCCCTGTAACTAAAAGCTCAACCTCCCACTGTTATTTTATTAATCCTTGGAATCATAAGCAGACCGGCATCTTGAGATCTTAATGTGCGCTCAGGTTTGTAAGTCATCGGGACATATTAGCATTTTTATGTACTATTTGAGGCTAACGTAGTAATACCACTAGCGTTACTTGTCTCTGTCAATCACTGTTACAATCTTCCTAACATCTTCCATCCATCCATTCCAACCCACTATATCCTAACTACAGGGTCATGGGGGTTCTGCTGGAGCCAATCCCAGCCAATACAGGGCACAAGGCACCACTGCTCGTTAACTTCTTGTGAATTAATTTTAACAGAATTGCCAGCCCACCGCATCCTGACATCTGTGTCAGTTGCAAACAAGGATTCAGAGAAAGGAGAGATTTTTTGCTCAGTGGTTACAGAAGTTACAATTTAAAACTTGTGTCTACTATGAACTTATAAGTATGAGATTACATTAGGCATATTTATATAAAAAAAAAAAAAACTGAATTATTATTATTCGTTAAACTTTATTCAGGTGGATATGTATTGTGATGCCCAAGGGGTGTGTACAGCCGCCGTAACCCAGATACAGACAGGCAGGAGATGAGTTTAGCACCCAGCACACGGTTTATTTATACAGTCCACAAATTACCAACGCACAAGGCTCACGGCCCAACAGACATTACCTTTTGCCACCAGTCCTTCTGCCTCCGCTACTCCTCAGGTTTTGTCCTCTTCCTCCCGACTCTGGCTGTTGACTTCTGCTGACCGGCCCCTTTTTATGGGACACCCAGAAGGACTCCAGGTACCCAACAAGCTTCTTGTGGCTGCACTTCCGCCACAAATAGGGCCCTGAAAATGGCCACAGGCCCAAGCAGAATTGAGCTCCCATGCTCATGATCCATGGCCCTGCTGGAAACCAAGGGGGATGCCCTCTGTTGGTCTTGGATAGAAACCCAGCCCTTCCATACTCGGGGTGTCCCAGCCATCCGCCACAGAATATAAGCATAATACATAATAATGTGAGTCTGCTGGACATCTTACCTTGTAAAAAAAAAATAAAAAAAAAATGAATGTCTCAGGCTTAACCAGCAAAACGGTGAATGCCAAACCGCCAAACATTGTAAGGGTCTCAATTTGCTTCCTCAGCTGGAGGATCTCCTCTCTAAGAGACAGGTTTTCATCAAGCGCTAGGTCGACAACTTCTGGATCCAGAGCCAAAGCGTAATCATGATCCGTGAGGATTTTATTATCATCATCATCCTCCTCGCCTGGTGTTTTGTTCTCTTTCAGACTGTTTTTCCTCTCCATCAAAGGGTTTTGACAGTGGAATGGAGAAATTGCTCCCACTCAAACAACGCAGGAACCGCTCCCTCCTTTAAAAGTCACCACCCGGACTCGGACGCTGGCTCACAAAAATCCTCCTTTTTTTTTTTTTTTTTTTTTTTTTTTTTGCAACTAAAAATTCACGTATTGCAATTAACCGTAAAGCTCTCTCTGTCAGGATAGCGACGATCCATTTAGATTGGGTTTCCGCACCCAAGGGAAATGTACAAAAACTAAGCACCTTGTTGTATTTACTGCAAACTGAACGTAAAGGTATACAACAATGCTAAGCTCTGGAGCACTCTGTACAATGAAACTTCTTTTTCTCAGACATTCTCGCCACTAAGCAAAACTCACAACTGCAGTATGCACAACGGAAGTGACTGAGCTGGCGGAGATTTCATTGGAAGTATGTCAGCACTACCTTGTGCATGTAGTAAATTTTAAGATGCGAAGATCAGAGGTGCTCTCGATAACCTGGTCTGACTTGACAACAAACTTGTGATTACGATCAAAAAATCTAAAGTTGAAAAGTCTCTTAAAAAACCCCATTAAATATATAAATGTGTGTTGTGTCTGGGGAGACCTCACTGCATATGTTAAGCATAATCGTTTGTAATAAAAAAAAAAGGCTTTTATGTACAATCAGATTATACATTGGCATTTGATGGCATCAATGAACGAGTGGTAAACGTGAACAATACTGTACTGTGAATGCTGTATGTCAGGGGTCGCCAAGTCCGGTCCTAGGGCATCACCGTCGCTGCAGGTTTTCATTCTAACCCTTTCTTTAATTAGTGATCTGTTTGTGCTGCTAATTAACTTCTTGTGAATTCATTTTAACAGAATTGCTTTTTTTAAGATTTGTTCCCCTGAATTTTTTCATCATTCCTCTGGATTGCTTCATTTCTTTCCTTAAATAGCACCCAAACAGAAATGAAATGTGAAGTGAGGGGGCCAACAGAAGACCACCTTAGTCAAGGCCTCAAACTCCAACCAATTTCACTCTAACCAGTTCCTTCATCAGGCGCTGATTCTTGTCGTTAATTAAACTTGTTCTTTAATTCCGTGGCTTGTTGCTCCTCTCATTGTGCAATAGCAGACATTTCTGAAATTGTTGATTTTTCTCTTTTCTGTTAAAATGTTTTGGGGTCCTTCATCTTTCTTTGTCAGATATTATATGATGGACACCAGTTGTTTTGGCTCATTTTGTATTTCATTATTGTTTGGCTGCTAATTACGGAAAAAGAAACAATTAAGGCGTCTGAGTCTTCAAGAGCAAGTCAGTTAAAATGAATTCAAAAGCAGTTAATTAGGAGCAGAAACAGGTCACTCATTAAGAAAAGGGTTAGAATGAAAACCTGCAGCCACGGTGGTCCTCCAGGACTGGAGCTGGGGATGCCAGCTCTACATAAAACAAAGGTCTATCAGTCTGAAAAGGGGGCTTTGGTGGTAGTGCAGTCCTCTACAGGTACTATATAGAGCAGGGGTCTCCAACTCCAGTCCTGGAGGGCTGCAGTGGCTGTGTGTCTCCACTGTCACAGCGCTCATTACAACATGCAGATTAATTATTAGGCTCCAATTACCTTCTGCTACTGAGCTCCTGAATGGATAACAACAAGTTTAGATCAAGTCAGTTGTTCATTTTGTTTTACTGTCTCCCTGAAACCCAACGGCAGTTTGAAACACACGGACTGGAGGAATCAGGGGGCGGGTGTTTTAGGCGGGAGCCCTGTAGGTGGAGCATTTGCAGCGCAGGGTTTCTCTGCTCTTCACTGCACACTGTGGACCTTTTACAGGTGGGCACTGCCGCCCCAACCTGGCACAACTCCAAAGCACACAGGAATTTTTATTTTGTTTTCTCCCTTGTGGGAAACGTCTTCCCTGTCTTCCACAAACACCAGGACATAGTTCCTGAACACAGGACAACACAACTCAATTCTTTTCTTCTTCTTTTCCTTCCATCTCTTTTCTCCTCCACTCCTCGACAAGCTTCGTCTCCCGACTCTGGCTCACCGAGTAGTGTCTGCTCGCCCCTTATATAAGGCACCCGGAAATGCTCCAGATGTTTGGTGAACTATTTCTGGCCGCACTTCGGGTGTGGCGGAAGAACTGCACATGAGGGCTCAGTAGTTGCTGCAGCACCCCCTGGCAATTCCCACGGAACCCAACAGAGCTATACCAAACTCCAACTCCCATGAACCCAGGGGGCTGCAGTGTAGCATCCCAGGGAAAGTAATGCTCTGGTCACACTTGTTCACCCCGGTCCTTCCGGCGTGGAGGCGTCCCAGCCGTCCACCACAACACTTTATAATGGGTTATCTCCAGATGTGTTTTCTGGTTTGGTGGCAACTGGGCGACAGTCAACTCGGCGAAAGACGACTTGGCGAAATACAACTCGGCGACATCCTTTACCAGTTAGGTTCAAAGAGATTTTTTAACTATATTTAAATGACAACATGATTTAAAATGTTGAAAGTAAATTTATATAATTGACGAACAAACTTTATCTTACATTATCTTCTGCAACCAAAATTGCTAATCCTTTATATAAATTGTATTGATTGTAATTGTATGATAACGATATTTACAATACGAGAGGTGACCAACGAGTACAGCTTAAGGAATATCTTTACTCTCAACACATCGGGACTCTTGTAAAGTAAAGCAGGTGATTCTGTGGATTTTCTGGCGCCTTACGTTTTCATTTAAATATCATTGAAAACAATCTCTTTGAGTCTAACTTTTACCTAACTGGTAAAATGTCGCCGAAATTGTCTTTCGCCGAGTTGTCCTTTTGCCATGTTGTCTGTCTTCCACTTGTGTTTTCGCCGTGCTGTCCTTTCGCTGTGTTGTCTGTCACCCACTTGTGTTTTTGCTGAGTTGTCTGTCACCGAGTTGTCCTTTCG
>JANRMT010062796.1:102552132-102618852 GCA_026402145.1 Polypterus bichir lapradei | reverse complement strand
GTTTTTGCTGAGTTGTCTGTCACCGAGTTGTCCTTTCGCCAAGTTGTTTGTTCGCTGAGTTGTCTGTCGACCACTTGTGTTTTCGCCAAGTTGTCTGTTCGCTGAGTTGTCTGTCACCCACTTGTGTTTTCGCCGAGTTTTCTTTCGCCGAGATGTCCCTGAACGGTGTTTTCTCTTTTAAGAGTCTTGTCTGGCCCCGTGGGACTACAGAGATATATATGTATGTATGTATCTGGAAGGGGGGGATTGGGATGAACCCCTTGGGTAGATCGAGTGTGATTGTCAAAAAGAGGGTCAGCCCTGTGTGTACGAGTGTGTTAGATCAGTGGTTCCCAAACTCAGTTCCTTGGGACCCCCTGGGCCGGGATATTCTTGACACTCCGAACGCTTCTGCAAATGCATCATGGGTGCCACCATGCATTCCTAGCGCTCTTTTGATGCTTACTCTGAGCACATCGTGAGAAATGAATGCGAAGTGTTTGCGAGTTGCCATACCAGCAACAATTTGGGTGGCACGTGTGTTCAGGTTTTGCATCGTCGTTTACTACCAACATCTCCATAGTGACAAACATGCCTGTCGGAAGTCGCCAGCTCTTTGAAAGTGGATGTGGAAATATGTGAGACGAAATGGAAGCAAATTCAAGACAGATATGTTAGCGCAAAGTGGATAATATCTGAGAAAAGAAGTGGGGGGTTCAGCTGTTGCAAGGTAACGCAGTGTGATGGCAAACCGCATCGCAGCTCCATTGGGATCAACGTGTGTGCTTTGATGTTAGGTGAATGGTTCAATGCGGTGAAGGAAATCATCAAACCTAAAAGGTGACATGTAAAAGTATTCATGGTGCTTTTCTTCATTCATTTCTCGAAGAGGCAACACACGTATTGCTTATTCCTTATCGTAATGGTGTGATACATTTAAAGGTCTCGCCTACATTTTCTGTGTCACTAATGCCGTCCTTTTTCCAGAATGCAGAAAATAGTTTTTAACTTTAACATCTTCCTTCCTTCAGCTCACAACACCGCGAAAACGAAGGTCGTTATCTCACCGTGATGATTTCTCACACTGCCACCTGGTGGAGTCCTCCAGTTTTCCAAAAAGTATGAGTGCAAGTGTAGTCCATACGCTGTGTGTGTAGCAGCAGCCGCCGCCGCAAGTGTACGCGTTGCGTGGTTTAGTGTCAAGTATACGCTCATATCAGTCCCTTGTTTCAAGCAACATCTGTTTTTAATTCAGTGAGCTGCTACTTCCCAGTTTCTGAGTTTTTTAGGTCAAGAAAGAAAATTCAAAAGTGTTTTAATACATTTTAATAAAAAGTAAGCAGTTGTGTGGTTATTGTAATTTTTTTATACATTTTATTTAAGTTTATATTGATTTCCACTTCCTTTCCATTATTGACTAATTACTGAAGCCTTTCATTATTTAGTGTTGAACGCCCAATTGTCTGCTTTGCTTGTTTTTAATCGTCATTACTAGGAAACAATGAAAGGAGCAGACTACATAGAAAGAGGGGAAAATAATTGAAAAACCACAAAAAAGAATTAAGCATTTAACGCTGTAGCACAAAAAAAAAAATTCTTAATGTATCATAATGTAAAAATCAGACTGCTGTGCTTTTCTGAATGCAGAATAAGAGAAGAGGAAGGAAAAAAAGACCAGCTAACTAAATGAGATTAGTTCTTATCAAATTCTTATCACTTATCGTAAGTCTGAATGGAACAAAAACCTGCAGGCACAGGGGGTCCCCAGGGCTGAGTTTGGGAACCACTGGATTGGATGAGTCAAGCAAGGAGGGAGGTTGGGGTTTTTATCCAGGGTTGGACTTGGTGCCACTGCAATGCCACCATGGCCCACAGAGTGAGAGACGCTGTATATATACACATTATCTCTAAATATAATCTTCATTTGGATCTTGATCTTTGTTTGTCCGCGAATGAATTAGAAGAAGAAGCACTAGATGGCAGTAGAGAGACAGCTAAAACATAGACATTGCATTAAGAATCTCCTCCAGGCTTATACTACTGAAGACTGTAGTACGCCAGTCACACCTCAAAACATAGACATTCAAACTAAACAAATTGTTGTGCTTTAAATTAACTAAAGAAAACTTCATTTAGATCTTGGTCTTTGTTTGTCTGCGAATTCCATGCATGCGTAGACCACCTTCCAGTTTGGTACGTTGTTGTTACTCATGGATGTCAACAATGTGCCAGAATAACGAAAGGGGTGGTGGTAAGTGTTACGCCGGTTAGCTCCTGAGGCCTGGTTAGAGAATGAGATTGCCGAAGATAAAAGGTACGTGCCTGCGTAACATATGAATGAAAGAAAGACAGTGGGTAAAATGAATGACAACGTAACAGCACGTTCCGGAAATTATTATTGTTACGCTGTAGCCGGCGAGTGCTGCGCGTCTCACAGTTGTACCGTGGCTTGCTCACATGTCAGTGAAGTGATCCCTATTTATGCTTTAAAGAGCCTGGATACCTATGTGTCCCCCTTTTATAACCATTGCTCTGTGTACATTGCCTTACTCTTTGGATTGCCACAAAGCAACCTGCGAGATTAGAGAAAGGTTGAGAAGAGATCGTGAGAGGAAACGATAGCGTCGTGAAAACGAGACAGACTGTGAACGGACAGAAACAGAAATGCTCCTACACCACCACATAATTACGATTCGGACAGTGATTCCGAGTAGGCCGTTCCTATCGAATCAATGTCCAAGGGTTTTCTTTTGTAATTTTGTTTCCCTTACCTGCTGGACCCCACGACTTTGCCCAACACCCAGTCCATACAAGCATTGACCAGAGTAGGAGCAGAACACACCGCTGACAAACCCCAGAATCAACTGGGAAAAGCACAGAGGTCCTGCCTCCACTCTGCACAGCACTCACAGTCCCAGTGTACAGGCCGGCCATGATATCCAGCAACCTCGAGGGGATACCGCGAACCCTCAGGATGTCCCACAGGGCAGCTCGGTCAACTGAGTCGAATGCTTTATGAAAATTCACAAAGGCTGCAAAGAAACTCTGTCGATATTCACGTTTGCGTGAACCCTCAGTGCCAGGATGCGGTCGATGATAGACTTCTTAGGCGTAAAACCAGACTGTTCTGGTCGCTGGTAGGTGAGCAAGTGATCACGGATCCTATTGAGGACGACCCTATCAAGGGCCTTACCTGGCACCGAGAGCCGTGTTATCACCTGTAGTTACTGTAATCCAGGTGATCACCCTTCCCTTTCCAGATTGGGATGACAAATCCCATTTTCCAGTCAGTTGGGATGATGCCAGTCTCCCAAATGGAAGCAAAGATTGCTTGCAATGCCAGGAGGACAGCCTTACCACCAGCCTGGAGAAGTTCACCCCGGATACCACTGATCCCTGCAGCCTTTCCCCCCCTCAGCTGGTTCACCACCTGTGCCATCTCAGTGAGATTGGGTGGTTCACAGCTAATTGGAGGATCAGCCTCAAGGACCGCAGACCCAGAGATATCCAACGTCCCAGCCGGAGGATCAGCTTTGAACAACTGCTCAAAGTAGCCAGCCCAGCGGGTCACAACTGCAGTGTCATCCGTAAGGACCGTTCCATCAGCTGCCCTGACTGCGACTCTCCAAGGAACAGATTCGGATGTGCGTAATGCTTTGATTCCTCTGTAAGCAGGACGTGGGTTGCTAGACCACAGATGGTGTGTCACTCGCTCACAGATTCCTCTAACAAACTCCTCTTTATCTGCCCTCAGAGCCCTCGCAGCCGTCCTTCTCAGTTCCCGGTACAGACCAGAGTTGCCATTGAGCCGTGTGCTGCGACTCCTCTCGATGATATCCAGGGTGCCTTGCGAGATGAAACACCTCCTTCTGGTGGGAACACCGGTAACACCAACACAACCCTCAGCAACCTTCAGGGTCTTGTTACGGAGGGTCTCCCACATCACATTAATATCGGCAGTCGTACCCAAACCTGAAAGTTCCTCACACAAACTGCGTGCAAACTCATTAGAAACAGGCCTGGGGCCTCATGTATAACGCCGTGCGTAGAACTCGCACTATAACATGACGTAAGCACAAAAGCCGAAATGTGCTTACGAACAGAAATATCCAGATGCAAGAATCTGTGCGTACTCCAACTTCCACGTTCTTCCGCTACATAAATCCCGATCAGCGTGAAAAGTAACGCTCGTGCACGCGCTTTATGTAACGCCCCAACTCCTCCCAGAATTACGCCTCTTTGAATATGCAAATCAATATAAATCGCCCTTAGGCTCAGCCTTCTGTGAAAACACAATGGGAAAAGCACGGGGGAAAATATAAGAATTTCAGCGAATACCAAGTGGCGGCAAATGAAAAACATACTATTTGTTCAAATAAACTGTGGTATAATCAACAAAAAGGAAGTTTATCGAGTGACATAGCGTGTTGGAGAAACTTGAAAGCTCACGTTCACAAAATTGTACAGTGCCCGAAATAAAAAAGAAGTCACATATCAAAGTCGCCGTGAAAAGGCGAGTTGTAGCCCACCGTCTGAGTGTCATATGAAAGCTTATTAGGGTACAGAGAAAAAAGATGTCAACTTCAATCTCGAAATTTCCACTTTAATCACGTAGTTTATTTTGTCATTAAAGTAGAACATCATAAGCGTCATCTTAAAATCATTTAATTAACCAGTTTCTCAAATCCCATCATAATTAAAGTAGCACGTTAAATGCTTTGTTTTCTATGTGATCTTCTACTGCGGTGGGTTGGCACCCTGCCCAGGATTGGATTCCAGCCTTGTGCCCTGTGTTGGCTGGGATTGGCTCCAGCAGACCCCCGTGACCCTATGTTTGGATTCAGCGGGTTGAAAATTGGATGGATGGATGATCTTCTATGTGCTCTGTGTGTGTGAATCACTACGTGCTTCTTAAACCGGCTCTCTTCCTCCGACTGGACACAGAATCCATTACATCCGTGATATTACACGGCGCAGTGATTGTGTGCGACCTTCGATGAAATTATTTACTGCAGCAGTACTCATGGACGGCTCTAGGCTTGTGGCGGCCCTGGGCAGAGACAGAATCGGTGGCCCCTTTGCCCGCCAATGTCAATATGGTATCTTATGCACGGTGGATGACCACGTCCGTTGCGGACACTGCATAGCCGCCTCGTGCTCATGACACAAGCATTTAACTTTTGCCGAAATTTGTCGCTGCGTTTTAGCCGTGTCGTTATTTTTCTCTTTCTGTTTTATATTCAATTTATATTGGCGTAGCCGCCCCTGCAGTCCTTGCTTGTCTTTCTCCAAGTAACCGATCGCCACACAATCAGCTCTGTAATAGATGTTAAGCCATCTGTAAGCTCAGAACGCCGATTCTTCAAAACGTTTAAGGAACATTGAAATATCTTTGTAGTACATGTTTAATTATTCTATCCTTCACGCCAGTCCCAGTGAAGAATATAGATTATTTAAATGAAGTTAAAGTTTTACCTTTATAATATAATAAACATATTTTGCTGCATTTCATCTTAAAAATGATATCGTCATCATATGTAAATACGCGCTTTATAAAGTGGCTCAGGTTGTGTAATATTATAACTGTAGTGCAAGTTTACAGTGAGGTGATTGTACTTATAAGTACAGACAGTTCTACAAGGAGCAATTGACTGAGTGCGTTTAGAGTTCTTGGGATGAAACTGTTTCTGAACCGCGAGGTCCGTACAGGAAAGGCTTTGAAACGTTTTGCCGTGGCTGAGACAGCGTGTGCCTGATGTTGTATACCGATAACTCTCTTTCCGATCAGCTGCTGCTGTTATTCCCCACTCAGATACAGTGATATAAATACTCCGAGTGGTGCAGAGAGAGTAATATGGAAAAAGATGATCCGCTATGGCAACTCCTAACGGGAGCAGCTGAAAGAAGAAAAAGAAGGTGCAGTGAGAGTAACAACGCTAAAGCAGTTATGGTATTTAGAATAGTTTGACCATTCTGTGCACCATTTTATTGTTACTGGTTAATTACAATCAGATGCGTTACACTAATAAACAATATGCGGTTAGTTTCAGTGTATTTATAAAGCCTCGTCAGGAAAATAACCACACAGAAACAGTAGCACTGCTTTGACGCTGGGTGCCGCCAGTCTGCAAAACCCAGCGCAGAACTTGCGTACGACAAGGTATGAGGTACCGTGGAAAAGTGCGTGGCTTTACGCCAAGTGTAGGTTTTATACATCGCGATTTGAACGTGGAAAAGTGCTTACGCAACATTTTTGTGCGTACGCACCGTTTATACATGAGGCCCCTGGTCTTGGAGTCCCGCCAAGTCCAGGCTCATTTTCCCATTCGGATGGTAGAATTTGGCCTCAACAACATGAAGGCAGGGATCCATCCTTCTTTGCATGAATGGTTCAGCCTGCTGCTGCTGGTGGTGTAATGGTGCTTTCTTGGCACACTTTGTGCACTTTGAGCATCGTTTAAATGACACAGCCTACCTGAGTGTTGCTGCTGACCATGTCCATCCCTTTTTGACTGCAGTGTGTCCATCTTCTGATGGCAACTTCCAGCAGGATAACACATCTTATCACAAAGCTCAAATCATCTCAAACTGGTGTCAAATGGCCTCCATAGTCAGCAGATCTCAATTCAATAGAGCATGGGATGTGGTTGAACACAAGATTGGCATTATGGATGAGCAGCCTGCACATGTGCAGCAACTGTGTAATGCTATCATGTCAATATGGACCAAAATCCCTGAGGAACGTATGCAACGCTTTGTTTAATCTATGCCACAAAAAAATGACAGAAGTTCTGAAGGCAAAAAGGTGGTCCATATATTGAAATAATGTATATATAATTTATTAAATTATGTATGTGTGATGCTATTAGACCACGCCAGATTCGAAAAGAATCGATTCATTTAATCGGGTAATTGGAAAGAATCGAGTCAATAAAATAAAAGGAAGAGCCGATCATTAACTCCTGGCAATCTCGCCTCTTTGCCCAAAGTAAAGATGGCGCCTGCGCAGCTGCTACAATCGCGACCTTTAACCTCTATGGGCGTGAAGCCCTTCGGGAAGAGAGCACCTGACGCACCAGCACGGAAGAGCCATTACAGGGAGCTAACAGCTTGGACATGAATGTGTTTTACTCCTGGAAGCGTCCGCGTTTATCAGAGACGCCAGTGTCACACCGCTTTGTTTGTTTCAGCAGCGTTTCCCACTGGTCGTGAGGCAGCATGCCGAAATACTGCACGGCGCCAAACTGCAACAACAGCGCGGGGCAGTCGAGCCCGGACAAGCGGATCAGTTTCTACAAGTGAGTGGCACGTATCCCGTTTACCTGGGGAAGGTTTGTGAGTGGGCTGGGCTGGTGGGGAGACTTGCTTGGACGTGCGTTTAGTCGGGCGCAGCATGGAGTTGAACGTTAGAAGTGCAAAGGCATGGACGCAGCGTGTGGACGCCGTCTGTTTTGCTGCCTTTGCCGCCTCTGTTTGTCCCCGATACCGACACGCCGTTTGTTTTCGTGACGCGTGTCGCCGCCTGCAGCAGGTTTTGTTGGGGAGGGTCAGTGTGACCTCCTGTCGCCGCCTCGTCCTTCAGTAAATGTTTGCGACGAATGATACAAGTCAAAACAACACGATAAGGTGTCGTGAAGGTACTGAAAAATGGCAAAACGAAAGTGGGCAGAGTGGGTGGTAGTGGTGGGTCCGCAAGGCTAACCCTAAAGGCGGCGGTCCTCAAGTTCAGTCCTGTGACTGCCGGTTTGTGTCCCAACTACTGTAGTTTCACAATCGGGGAGTCATGTTACGTTTTGTTGATCTCACTGGCCTGTTGTCACCAACAGTTGTTCTGTTTAATTAGCTGGATTCGCTTTAATCTATTATAATAGAAGAAAAGCAACAGTGCTGTACTGCGAGAGTTACATCGATCCACTTTATAAAGTTGGGACAGTTTGGGGGGAAAAGGCTAATTAAATCAAAAGGAGTAATTTGTAAAATAACTGGTATTCCATCAAACCGTATAAAGATGAGGTATTTAATGCTTTACATAATCAACTAACAGCATTGTTTTTGAAGACATACAGTCATGTGAAAAAATAAGTGCACCCCATGGCAATTGTTGACGTTTTTTGTAAAAGTAAACATTAGGTCTTTATGCCAACAGTGCTTACAGTTAAAGTTTTTTGCAGGGGTGGGCAAAGTCATTCCTGGAGGGCCGCAGTGGCTGCAGGTTTTTGTTCCAACCCAGTTGCTTAATAAGAGGCACTTGCTGCTCAAGTAACAATTCTGCTTCACTTTAGTTGTCTCGCTCGTTACTATTCTGAACCCTTATGCTTGTTTTAGTCTTAAACAGCTGTTCTCTTGGTTTTAATGGCTTTTTATTAGCAATAAGATTCAAATGACATTCAGCTTATTACCCTTTACACCCCTATGTGTATTTATCATGCACGTTTGGGTTTAATTACATACTTGGAAGGAAAGTGAAGAGACAAAAGTGAAAGATTGAGTATTACTCATCCATTTTAGCCTTCAAATCATTTGGATGATATTCTTAGAAAGGGGAAGAACATCTAGGATATGAGAATGGCCTGACATGGCAGAGTTAAAGCACTAACAAGCCATGAAATTTAAATTATTGGCAAGGATTGTTTTGAAATTAAGCAACTGGGTTGGAACAAAAACCTGCAGCCCCTGCCGCCCTCCAGGACTGACTTTGCCCACCCCGATCTAGTGCTTTTCATATCTATCTGTGATATATAGTGCGTTCCATATGTATCTATCTATCTATGCATTTATTATATACGGTGGTACAGATCTAATTGTGCAACTTTTAATGTAATGCAGGAAAACAATGCAAGACAAAAGAATTGTTTGAAATACGAGGTGTGGCAGAAAAGTAATGAGACTGACAACACTGCAAGCGATCTGGCAACGCTGCGCTGTTGTTCTTGATAGAGCACGTGTATCAGTACCCTCCCATAGCTCAGTGCGAGTTTCAACTCCTTCCGTTAACTACGTGATTTTTGTGACTGCTATTAGCGAAGTTGTGTTTTTGGTTGTGCGTCACGCAAAATGGAACAGCGGAATTTGGAGCAACGTTGTGCCATTAAATTTTGTGTTAAGCTTGGAGAATCGGCAAGTGTGACGTTTGAAAAGTTAAAACAGGCCTATGGGGAACATTCTTTATCCCGAGCTCAAGTTTTTCGCTGGCACAAATCATTTTTGGAAGGCAGAAAACACGTTGAAGATGAACACCGTTCAGGGAGGCCTTCAACTTCGAAAACCAATGAAAACATCGAACGTGTGAACACTCTTGTGAGATCAGACCGTCGTTTAACATTAAGAATGTTGAGTGAACAATTAAATTTGAACAGATTTACCGTTCCTCAAAGTTTGACTGAACATTTGCACATGCGAAAGGTCTGTGCCAAAATGGTGCCGAAAAACCTCACAATTGAGCAGAAGGACAATCGAAAAAACAAGTGTCTTGATCTTCTTGACAGAATCGCTAATGAGCAAGATTTCTTTAGTCGTGCGATCACAGGTGATGAATCATGGATTTTTGAATACGATCCTGAGACCAAGAGGCAAAGTCAGGAGTGGCACACTGCAAACTCTCCTCGACCAAAGAAATCTCGAATGAGCAAATCGAAGATCAAATCAATGCTGATTTGTTTTTTTGACAAAAGGGGAATCGTCCACAAAGAATTTGTTCCTCCAGGACAAACTGTCAACCAAGTTTTTTATAAAGACGTCCTTGAAAGGCTCAGAAAAAGGGCCAGTCGCGTGAGACCAGACATTGCAGACAAATGGATGCTCCATCATGACAACGCCCCATGTCACACTGCCCTCTCAATAACAGAATTTTTGACCTCAAAAGGCATTCCTGTGGTTCCCCAGCCCCCTTATTCACCTGACCTCAGTCCGTGTGACTTTTTCCTTTTTCCTAAACTGAAAAATGTCCTCAAAGGACGTCATTTCGGGACTTTAGAAAACATCCAAAAGAGTGTAACGGACATGCTGAAGACCATACCGGTTGAAGACTTCCAGCGCTGCTACCAACAGTGGGAACAACGTCTCCATCGGTGTGTAGCTGCCCAAGGGAACTACTTTGAAGGGGATAACATTGATGTTTGAAAAAAATAAAAACTTTGGTAAATAAAAAATCAGTCTCATTACTTTTCTGCCACACCTCACATCTTGCAATAAACGAACATGGACTTGCATTGAATTAATTCACTGATTTTTTTCCATGTGATGCCCCATTTGTCCTCCATTGAGTTGTGAATTTTCTATGTAATAAACTTAAGTTATAGCGGAATGAAAATTGCATAATTAGATCTGGGCCACCCTGTATAGTGTATTTCCCCTTGGGATTAAGAGAAAAGCCCAGCAAAATGACCCCTTTTATTAGCTAACTAAAAAGATTTACAATATGCAAGCTTTCGAGGCAACTCAGGCCCCTTCTTCAGGCGAGATGTCATAAAGTATCCATCCCTTCTACAATGGCATGCAAAAGTTTCAGCCTCCTGCTTAAAATGTCTTCCTGTGGATTAGTTAAGTGAGCAGAAGATGAACTGATCACCAAAAAGCATCAAATTAAAGAGAAACACATTTCTTTAATATTTTAAGCAAGGTAACATTTTTATTTCAGTTATTTACAGGCACAAAATACTAAAAAAAAAATGAAAAAAGGCCTGAAGCAAAAGTTTGGGCACCTGACTGTCACGGAACAATGTCTTTGGTCAGTTTCTGCTAGTAGTTCATAACTTGACGACGCTCAAGGTACCCCAAAACCCAGATAAAGTAAAATCACCAATATTTATTGCAAAAAAAAAAAAAAGATAAACCAGTATTGGTGGGAGAGATAAAGGACAAAATACACAACAACAAAAACATACATATAATAATTCAGCAGAGCAAAAATAGTCGTATCCAACAAACAAGACGATTTCAATAAATTACACAAAAAAAATGCGTCTAGTAGTTATAGGCAAGGGCTCATGAAATGGTTGTAGTCCTTAGCTGGCAAAAAATAAAACTGTAGAAAGAAAAAGGTCAAATAAATGTTCCAGTGACTCTGTAGCAGCCAAAACCTGTCACTCCCCAAGTGCTAAAGTTCTCCCCAGTATCTAGGAGACTTACTGGTTTAAAAAGGTTGGGAAAATACCTTTAAGACAACCTTGTGCATGGGGGAAAAAATGTACCTTTGGAATACACAGAATAGCGCCTCCTATCCTCACCACCCCTCCTTACTAATGACACTCAGACTTTTAAGTATTTCCTGCTCAGACGCTTGACTCTTTTAGGGTGGATGTCGACTTTTGTCGACACCCAGAGGTAGAGAGCGACAGTCAGCTGTAACAGTGAGTTTTGTCGCTGTTAACATCACAGACATTCCCTCTGTGCTTGGAGGAATGTTAGACTCGTTGACTTGGCATCTAATCCTTGCATGTGCATTAGTTACGAAATGTAAACAAAGGCATGATGGCATCGACATCTCACGAGGGAGCGAAGCGAGTACAGAAAAGAAAATACTCAGCAGACAAGTCGGACCCTGAATTTTTCAGAATCTGATTTTATTGACAGTGATCAGGAGATCAAGCAAGAGAGTGAGAAGCCGGTATCAGCTGATCGGACACCAGCCAATGCCGCCCCAGCTGATCGTCAGCCAGCTGAGCGCATTTGCGCAGCTGACGCACCTACTGCAAGGTTCATGTGGGAGGAATACCCAGACATTGATCCGTGAGAGCCAAACTGGCTTCCGGACTTCACAAGACAGCATGGCTTGCTGTTGGACCTGACAGAATACCAGCCGCTGGACTACTTCAGGCTGCTCTCTCCTGATGCTACTTTTCAGCTACTGTCAGATGAGACAAACAGGTAGGCAGAGCAATTTTTTGAATCGCGGGCTGCGCTTTCACCACATTCTCGTTTTTCAAAGTGGAGACCCACAACAAAAGATGAGATGAAGGGCTTTGTGTCATTACAAATAGAGATGGGACTGGACTGGCGATATAACTTCAGGGAGCATTGGTCCAAAATGTGCTTTGTCCCCTGGTGGCTTTGGACAGGTTATGCAGCATGATGATAGGTATGAGCTGCTGCAAAGTTTTATTCACTTCTGTGATAACCAGAAGCAAATCCCAAGGGGTGAGCCAGGCTATAACCCCATGCATAAAGTTCAGCTCCTGCTTGACATTGTGGAGCCAACATATAAACCATTTTATCAGCCTGGCCGTGATTTGTCTGTGCATGAATCTATGATAAAATACAAGGGATGCCTTTTCTTCCACCAATATATGCCAGACAAACCCACAAAGTATGGCATAAAGGATTTTGTACTGACAGAAGCAAACTCTGGTTTCTGCCTGAAAGTAATCACATATACAGTCATGGCTGAAATTATCAGCACCCCTGGAATTTTCCCATAAAATGCACCATTTCTCCCAGAAAATTGTTGCAATTACAAATGTTTTGGTATACACATGTTTATTTCCTTTATGTGCATTGGAGCAACACAAAAAAACAGATAAAAAAAGCCAAATCTGACATGTCACACAGAACTCCAAAAATGGGCCAGACAAAATTATATTCACCTTTTCAAAATTGTGGGTAAATCGTTTTATTTCTAGCATATGGTGCTCGTTTGAACTTACCTGTGGCAAGAAACAGGTGCTGGCAATAAAGCAATCACACCTGAAGCCATTTAAAATGAAGAAAAGTTGACTCAACCTTTGTGTTGTGTGTCTGAGTGTGCCACACTAAGCATGGAGAACATAAAGAAGAGCAGAGAATTGTCTGAGGACTTGAGAACAAAAATTGTGGAAAAATATCAACAATCTCAAGGCTACAGTTCCATCTCCAGAGATCTTCATGTTCCTTTTTCCACTGTGCGCAACATAATCAAGAAGCTCACAACACATGGCACTGTAGCTAATGTCACCGGACGTGAACGGAAGAGAAAAATTGATAAAAGACTGCAACAAAAGATAGTCCGAATGGTGGATAAACAGCCCCAATCAACTTCAAGACATATTCAAGCTGTTCTGCAGACTCGGGGTGCAACAGTGTCAGCTTGAACTATCTGTCGACATCTGAACAAAATTAAACGCTATGGCAGGAGAGCCAGGAGGTCGCCACTGCTGACACAGAAACATAAAAAAGCCAGACTGGAGTTTGCCAAAATGTACTTGAGGAAGCCAATATCTTTCTGGGCGAACGTCTTGTGGACAGATGAGACCAAGGTAGAGCTTTTTGTTAAAGCTCATCATTCTACTGTTTACAGAAAACGGAATGAGGCTACGAAGAAAAGAACAACACAGTACCTACAGTCAAACATGGTGGAGGTTCTAAGATGTTTTGGGGATGTTTTGCTGCCTCTGGCACTGGATGCCTTGACTGTGTGCAAGGCATCATGAAATCTGAAGACTACCAAAACATATTGGGGCACAATGTAGGGCCCAGTGTCAGAATGCTGGGTCTGCATCAGAGGTCATGGGTGTTCCAGCAGGACAATGACCCCAAACATACCTCTAAAAGCACCCAGAAATGGTTGAAGACAAAGCGCTGGAGAGTTCTGAAGTGATCAGCAATGAGTCCGGATCTAAATCCGATTGAACACTTATGGAGAGATCTCAAAAATGTCTATTGGGAAAAGGCACCCTTTAAATCTGAGAGACCTTGAGCAGTTTGCAAAAGAAGAGTGGTCAGAAATTCCAGTTGAGAGGTGTAACAAGCTTATTGATGGTTATAGGAAGTGCTTGATTTCAGTTGTTTTTTCCAAAGGGCGTGCAACCAAATGTTAAGTTGAGGGTGCCAATAATTTTGTCCAGCCCGGTTTTTGAGTTTTATGTGAAATTATGTCAGATTTGGCTTTTTTCTCTGTTTTTTTGTGTGTTGTTCCAATGCACATAAAGGAAATAAACATGGTCATACCAAAACATTTGTAATTGCAACAACTTTCTGGGAGAAATGGTGCATTTTCTGGGAAAATCCCAGGGGTGCCAATAATTTTGGCCTTGACTGTACAGATACGTATTCCTTTCAAAGAGAGAACTGTCCCTTGACAAGTTAGGTTGTGCTGGAGCTGCTTCAAGGCTATGAACATTTGGGTCATGTTGTGTACATTTGGACAATTTCTATACATGCTGTGAAAGAGTCTTCGTAAATAAAAAATATCACACAGTCAATCATAAAGTTTTGGGGACCGTCCCCGTATGTTGTCGTGCAGACAATAAAGAAATAAACCGATTCATTGTAGTTGAATTACAGTGAACGACTTTACTGAATGAAAATGGCGTTTATATACACAGAGGATTATGGGGACAGGAAATGGTTGGCAGGAAATGACTGGAGTGAGGTGATCTGGGAAACCGGAAGTGACGTCATCGGGTCCACCGGAAATGGCATCATCACGACCATTTTGGAAGTCGGAAGTTGTGGTTTTGTTTGTCTTCCATTTTTCTGTTGATAAGAGATTTGGGTAAGTACCAGATGATGACCCTCTGTCTCGCGATATTTCACTCACCTCTGGGCTCTTTTGACTGCCTCCTAATTGCACGTGTGTGACAATGCCCAGAATTGTTCATGGAGCTACAGAGCAGGGGAATTGGAGCTCGTGGCACAGTGAGGGTGAACCAGAGACACAGGCCTTCACAGTTGAAGCCAGACAGGGTGAAGATGAAAAGAGGGGACAATACGGTTTTCATGCGGGTGGAAAACTTGGTGGCAGTGACATGGCACAATGTCAAACAGGTGACTTGTCACTCTACAGTACACATTAACAATATATATGAGAAAGTGCAGCACCAGAAAATTGAAAAGGAGGCACCAAAGCAACACGTATTGTAAGCAGTGCAATGTGGCAATGCATGCAATGGGCTGCTTTGAGCAAGATCAGACTGTGTAACGTGTATGTGAAATCATAGAGTATGCAGGCTCATACAACATGCAAGACAGTAACATTTGTCAAAAGTACATATTTTTTGTTGATTTGATATGTTAAACAATTGCGTTGTGTGTTTTTTTTTTTTTTTTTTTTTTTTTTTTTTTTTAAAAAAAGCTTTTGGAAAAATATTCAGCCCTGGGAGAAAAGAAACAAAAAAAATCCTATAAGAGTTAAAGGCAATGGGCATTTACCATTCAGATAGAGGGGGAGTAACACCGCCTTATCCATATTTTATTCCTACTGGTATATACCATCTTACATACGTCTCACACATACCTGGGGATTACAACTACATTTTTAAATCAACAGTAAGACATAATATACATGAACAAAAGAAGTAAAACTATTACTATACCTGCACTGCAAGTGCTTTCCCCCTTTCCTGTTTCGTACTTCCCCAATGTTGAGAAATCGGCTGCTTGTCGGCCTTTAGCAGCATAAAGGGAGTACGCAGCCACACGCACGTAGAATGAAAACTGCCTGTCAATCGACCACTAACGTGGCTAGTCCACTTAGAGAGGACTCCGCCAAGCTGGTAACTGAAGGCATTATCTAACATAAAAATCTGATATTTATCGGAATGATGTGCCAACATTAAGTGTCTTTGGGTTGGGGGGGGGGAGGGATCTTCACTTTATGAACCTTTTAGCACTGCACCTGTCAACTCTTTTCCGTACTTTATTTTGTTAAATATTGGTTCTTCCGGCTCCCCTCACCGACAAAAGACCCGGTGACGGTTCTACTACTGTCACACTGACTTGGTCAGTACTTAATAAGACCTCCGTTGTAAACGTTTTTCATAGCCAGCTAAGAGTCTTTCAGTTTTAACTTGAGGAGTTTCACCCATTCATCCTTGCAAAAGGCATCTAATTCTGCAAGATTCGTGGGCTGTCTTGCATGCACCGCTCTCCCTTTTGAGATCTCTCCACAGATATTCAATGACGTTTAGGTCGATGGACTGTGTGAGGGCCATGGCAAAACCATCAGCTTGCGCCTCTTGAGGTATTCCATTGTAGATTTGAAGGTGTATGGGCGGCACAGTGGTTGCGCTTCTGCCTCGTGGTAAGGAGACCTGGGTTCGTTTCCCGGGTCTTCCCTGCGTGGAGTTTGCATATTCTCTCCCAATGTCTGTGTGGGTTTCCTCCAACAGTACAAAGACATGCAGGTTAGGTGCATTGGTGATCCTAAATTGTCCCTAGTGTGGGCTTGATGTGTGTGTGTGTCCTGCGGTGGGTTGGCTCCCTGCCGTTGATTTGTTCCTGCTTTTCATCCTGTACTGGCTGGGATTGGCTCCAGCAGACCCCCGTGACCCTGTGTTAGGATATAGCGGGTTGGATAATGGATGGATAGATTTGGTGGTGTTTTTCGGATCATTCTCTTGTTTTAGCACCCATCCTCTTTTTAACTTCAACTTGTGATGTTTGCTTCCAGAATTTGCTGGTAGTTATTTAAATCCATTCTTCGCTCTACCGATGACATTTTCCCTGTGCCACTGGCTACAACACAAGCCCAAAGCCTGATCGATCCACCGCCATGCTTAATAGTTGGAGTCATGTTCTTTTCCTGGAATTCAGCCCCTTTTTTTCCTCCAAACTTTGCACATTGTGACCAAAAGTTCTATTTTGACTTCATCAGTCCACAGAACTTGTTTCCAAATGCATCAGGCTTGCTTCGATGTTTTTTGCAAACCTTAGGTGCTGGATTTTGTGGGTAGGATGCAGGAGTGTTTTTCTTCTGCGGACTGTACCATGAAGGTCATATTTGTTCAGGTGTCACTGCACAGTAGAAGAGTGCACCACCACTCCAGGGTCTGCTGAATCTTTTTTTGCTGTCAAATGGGGGTTTTACTTGCCTTTCTAGCAATTTAACGAGAAGTTATTTCAGAAAGTTTTCTTGACCTTCCAGACCTCAACTTGACCTCCACCATTCCTTGTTAACTGCCGTTTTTTAACAACATTATGAACTTAGGAAACGGCGACCTGAAAACACTTTGCTATCTTCTTGTAGCCATGTCATACTGTGTGAGCTGCTTTAGAGGAACCCATAGCTTCTGATTGTTGGAACGGTTTGAGGAGTCTGAGAATTTATACAGCTTTTGACATTTGCATTACCTGGAGTTTTGTAACGATGACCGTGAATAAGCTGTAGACACCTGACAAGCGAATGAAGGTCTGAGACCACTTTTGGGAACATTAAGGGCTGCAGCTAATGATTGTTTTAATAATCGATTTAATCTGTTGATTGTTTTGTCAATCAGTTAGTTGGATTGTTTAAAAAAAATAATTTGAAATTAAAGACAAAGTTCATGAAATGGAACTTTTCACAAAATAAACAGATTTGCATAAACTTTTCAGAAGTGTATTTTTCTAATGAACTGCTTTGTAGATATTTTAAACAATATAGCTTTTTATATGGTATTTATATAATAATACATCTCTATATATAAAATCCAATGTCTGTCTGTCTGTCCACTTTTCACGAGAGAACTACTTAACGGATTTAGATCTTTTTTTTTTTTTTTTTTTTTTTCTTTTCTATAATTTGCTGGAACATTCTGGTTGATTTTGTGACTTGTCATCACGCTAAGAATCAAAGTTTGCATGCAGGAGCGATTTATTTACGCTAATCTGAGACGGAGGCTGAGTGGATGTGGAAATGTGATGTCAGAAGTAGGGAGCCGGGCAGGTTTTGGAGTGTACCTTGACTCTGCTTAGCTAGTGATACTTTTTGTCCTGTTTAACTACTACGCCGGGTGGAGCATGGCTAGTCTCTCTCTCTTTATCTATTTATTTATTTATTTAAAATCCAATGTCAGTCTGTCTGTATGCCTGTTCGCTTTTCATGAGAACTACTTAACAGATTTGGATTTTTTTTTTTTTATATTATTTGCTTGAACATTCCGGTTGATTTTGTAACTTCTGTCATCATGCTAAGAATCATAATTTGCTTGCAGGAGCAATTTATTTGCACAAATCCGAGACAGAGGCTGCAGGTCAAGGGGAGAGGGAAGTGTGATGCCAGGAGTGGGGAGCCGGTCTACCTCTGGCCACATTTTGGAGTGTACCTTGCCTCCGCTTAGCTAGTGATACCTTTTTATTTATTGATTGATTTTTAAAGTTTGTCCTGTTTCACTACTATGCGGGCGGAGCCGTGGGGGAACGGCTAGTTGAAAGTAAATAGAAATGAAACACTTGGTAGCAGTTATGGCTCTGGTTGTGTCCCTCCCTTAAAGACGCAACAGTTTAAAATAAATTGTTTAAACTAGCAAGTTGGCTTATTGTTATGGTGTATAAAATCTGTACATTTTGGTTTCCATTATATTTTGTTCAAGACAAGACAACAGATGAACTAAGACAAATTAAAGCAGGTTTTCTTCCCTTACACCTTACTTTTTGTTCATAGCTTAGTGCTAATTTGGTTTACAGCCTGGGAAAGAATGCTGAGCTGATACCTCAGGCTATTGATTACTTTATGGATGGACATCTGGAACAATAGTTTGGTTTACAGCCCAGGACAGGAAGAACTACTGATACCTCAGAGTACATCAAAGGTTTTGTTTGGGAAAACGAACAGTGAATTAGTTCATCAATCATTTTGACAGCCAGCCAATCGGGTGCATGTGTTGTGAAACCAAGGCATGACCTATAGTCAAGAGTGCTGAGTCTTTGTATGTTTAAATGTATTCTTGTAGACCAAAAGTAATATTTAGGTCTGAGATATCACTAAAATATCGTATGTTGTTCGTGCTGAAAATAAGTCTCTTGAAGTGCCGAATGACAGGCTATTCCTATAGCACTTGTGTGGTTTAAAGTACTAAGGGTTAATCAGCATGTATGTGTCATTCATAGGGCACTGTTGTGGTTAGGGTCTGTGTGTGTGTGTGTTTATCTATGTATGTGTGTGTTCATCTTAAAGTGCTGAGGAAACAGGTAAAGGGCAAGTAGAGGGAAATACCACGATAATACACATATATTTGGAATCACTCTAAGCACACATGATTCAGAATTAATTGTAATTTTTTTTTCTTTCAGTTTCTGTAAAAGCAAAGGTTTATTGGCAAAGCATCATGTAAATGCCTATCTACCACAATACTTCACCATAGAAGAGTTTGTTGCACCATCATGACTTTATTAGGGTGTTATTTATTTATTTTTTTAAGTCTGCAGTAATGCTTGAAATTGGTTGCCATATGTTGGGGAAATGTCCATACTATTTACTTTTGCAGCAAAGAAGGTGGTTTCATTTGTGTGAAACTCAGTTCTCCCTTTGCTTATTTTATCTGAAAGTTCATATCATATTTCATCATCTTTCTTCACTATTATTATTCATTATTATTTGTATAATTGTTATACTTGCTGAACTTCTGACTTTGTACTTTTACTGTTTTGCATGTTTTACAGTAGAAAGACGAGAAAGACAATAAAAAATGTCATTTTTCAAGCCAAAGAATGGAACACTTTTTACGTGTTGTTTGAGAAAAAATGTAACGCTAAGGAGGTTAATATAAGAAATAAGGCATTTATGCACCTGGTTATGCAGGAGCTTAGTGTAAAGTTGTTTGTTTTTTTTTTGTTTTTTTTTTTAAAAGGGATAAAAGTCCGAGTACACCAAACCATTACATGAAATTGGTAACTGGTATCGGCTTAAAAAAAAAAAAATAAACCCCGATCGGAGCCTCCCTAATGAAAGGTTTATCAATGGCTCAAGCGCTCATTGTTATACCCGCAGCTTGTGTGAGCTCCACTAACTATGGGTTTTTGCCCCTAATAGTGGAGTTTATCATGATAGCTGTTCCAATAGGGATCTCACAATACCAGAAGTGTTGTATTTGATATCAATACCAACGACATTTTATGATATTTGATACTTTTCAATAGCACAGCAAATACAGAAATACCATTCACTCTCCTTATATTAAAGTATCACCTTTATTTAAGTGGACAATATTGTTCCTTTTACATTAAATATAAAATATTAGTTTTTAGTCCTCACTGTGAGTGGAAATTTTTTTTTTTTTTTTTTTTTTTTTTTAAATCTTTGGAGATGTGTTCCCAAATCAGCCACCCATCCTCTTATTAGGAAGTAATAAATAGAAAATAAGGAAATTAAGTTTATATTTCTTTATATTCAATTTCAAAAGTTACAAAGCATCGGGACAAACATCATTCTGAGTAAATCTTTGGAGCGTCTTGATATTAGTTTTCTTTGAATCATGATGTTCTCATTTTGAACGGTGACATTTTAATGTGAAGTAGATCTTTGAGAAAGCAACATACAGTTGCCCTTGTGAGAAGACAGGATTAGGTAAGTAAATTCCAACTTTTTGAAGAGTTTGACCTTGGGACTTGTTAATTGATGTAGAAAATGCGACTCTTATGGGAAATTGTCATCGTTTACGTTGGGAAAGGAATATCTGGATTTTGATCATCCAAATTAATCAATTGTGCATGTAATTATTTTTTCTGTCTTAAGAAAGATGTTGGCAAATATAGGTGGAAGAATTAAGTAAAATCAATTAATTATGGAGAATATATGTAGGTCAGACCCCTTTATGGTTCTTATCGAAGAAAAGTCATATCTCCGGCCCAGTCTTTAATGGATTCAACAGGTGTCTGGCTAGGTGGCTGTAAGATGCGCAGATGTTATGTGCAGAAATAGGAGAACAACATTTGGTTCTTCAAATGAATGCCATTTTGGGAAGGGGGGGGGCAGCAGTTATAGGTCAGACCCTTTATGGCTCTGACCAAAAATACTAAGAATTGTTTAGTTGAAATTCTGAGGTCACAACTCCAAAAATGAAAGTGCCTATTCCGGACAGAGATTCTTCTCTTGCCTTTCATTATATAGATATATATAGATAGATCTATATAAATATATCGAGAGAGAGATATAGAGATAGTGTGTATATATAAAATATATATAATCTCAGTCAAACTGTAACAGCTTTAAAATACAGGTATATTCAAGTAGTCACTCAACTATAACATAAGTAAACTATTACTGACATTTAATCTGTGGCAGAAATGGGACCCCCTCACCCAGTGTAACAACAAATAAGGTTTATAATGTGGAGTAGGGTGATATGAGGTTGGATTTTAGTTTAAGCTTTATAAAGAATATCATCATCATCATCATGAATTACCATATTTTTTGCTCCATAAGATGCACTTTTTTCCTCCCAAAAGAAGGGTGGAAATGTCTGTGTGGCTTATGGAGCAAATATTTCTTCATATGCCGTGATGTGTATTACCTGACCTGACTCGGATGATGACGAGGGTTCTACATCGGAGAAAGAATGCACGTCGCACTTTTGCCGTGGCTGTACTTTGTATATGTACACGGGAACCTACTTGTGAGTTTATGCTGTAGGAAGTAAGTAAATAAATCAAGGTAAATAACATTAGATCTGGCTCTTATATACGAAGTACAGCGACAGCAGCTTCCACCTACAGCTATAGACTTTTCAGTATGTGAGCGACTCTCCACGCTAGTGTTTAGATCTGGACGGTGTATGTGCCTAAAAAAGAAGTCTGACTGCATTCTTGTACCTGCAAACTGAAGTGTCAGCAGGCACTTTTCGTGGCATTACACGTGTATTTTTTGTGCATGCCAGTGTCAGTCAAACACAGGAAGCTCTGCAGTCTACTTGTGACTTTACGATGTATGAAGTAAGTAAGTAAATATTAATGTTTTGGGCACATGCACCATCCAGATCTAAACACTAACGTGGAGAGTCGTTCACATACTGAAGAGTCTATAGCTGCAGGTGGAAGCTGCCATTAGCAATGCCTTAGATGGAACTGAAGATCGTATCATATATGAAGATAGCAAGGAAAGTGATAACAGTGATTGTGAGCAACTAAGCTTCATAAATACTGACTCTAGCGATGAGGAGTTCTTGGGGTTTCCAGAAAACTAGAAGAGTGCTTGAACCTTAAAGTCCCTCCTCATGTATTAATGACAGTAATGATGGCTCTTAATACTGCTGTTGACTTTACATGGTTGAAATATTATTTTGCAATATTTTATTAAATATATTAGTACACCATTTGGTTCAGAATATTTTTTTTTTCTTGTTTTCCTCCTTTAAACTTAGGTGCATCTTATGGTCAGGTGCGTCTAATGGGGTGAAAATTTCAGTACTTTATCTTATAAAGAATACATTCAGAATGTACATATGCTGGCATTGTCTGTCCTGCAACTAAAAACTGCTGCTTAAAATCTATACTAAATACCAAAGTCAAACATTATTGTATATCACCCATTGAATGAGTGAATTTCAGGATAATTCCAGGTATTTTCATTTAAACCAACTCTTTTAAAGCTGTTTTTGTAACAAAATACTTTTAAGGTCTGGTTTGTCAGTGATCCAATCGGTTAGGTTTGTAATATTTGCTATTGCAAGATATGTATTTACATAATTAGCTGGTTCAAGATTAGTAAAGTTTTACAGGTTAATAAAATGAATTAAAAGATTAAAGCACCACAAGCTTATGACATTTAATTTTCCAAGTGTCACTTTTCTCTGTCTCCCGTAACCCCTCCACCCCCCAATTTGGCTGAATTTGTAAGGCTTTTTATGTGAAATTAAACTAGTCCTTTATTTTGTAACTCCTGTAGAGCGGTCTTGTTTTCAAGGTTTCTTCTGTCAGTTATCAGACTTTATTTGTTAGGGCTGTGTACGTCTCCTGAATTTGAAAATTTATTTGGGGGTTCATTTTCCATACTCAATAAATAGATAACTGTGAGACACCAATTTACATACGATGAGTGCTTTCACTTACGGGTTATTCTAATGAACAGTAGTTGGGCCTTCAAAACATATGACAAATTCAGTGGTTGCGGAATCCTATTTAGCAATGAAGTCCGCTGTTTTGATTCTCCTACTAACTGCGTATTTAATACACGTCTTTGTTAACACAGTACACCTTGTATTAATAAGGAGATGTGCCTTGTGCTTCGAAGTGTTAAAATACTGAATACATTTTAATTGTTGTATTAAGAAATTAGAACAATCTAGACAAGAACAGGCCATTCAGCTCTAAAAAGGTTTCTAGTCCTGTCAACTTAATTCTTCCAAATTAACATCAAATAGAGCAACGTATGTCATCGCTGGTGTAGACGGGCAAAATAGCCACTTTGTTTGATTATGGCTTTTGATGTTTATTTGCTGTAAGAGTTGTTTGCACTGGGAGCCCTCCCACATCCCTCGGTCCTAACGTGTAACTGTGGATGCATGTGAATTGCACTCCAGCGTTAGCCCGACACCCTGTACGCTGGTTAGAAAATGGACAGATGTTTAGACTGATGGACAATTGTACAAGTGCTCATTACTATCAGAGAATGACTGCAAAGCCTCCATTCATTTATCGGGTTTGTGTAGTACTCTGTTTAAAACAGGGCTGAGTAGTCTTCGTCTGAAGCAATTATTGGGTTATTGGCGTCTGACTAAATGTAAATTGTAACTTAATCTATTAAACTTTCCAATTTCACATTACTGATTCAAACAAACTATTTTAAATAAGCCAATTAACTCTTTTAGGGCTCATTTTTTTTTTGTTTCTTTTCTCCCAGGGCTGAATATTTTTCCAAAAACTAACTTTTTTTTAAAAAAGAACACACAGTAATTGTTTAACATATCAAATTAACAAAAATATTTACTTTTGACAAATGTTACTGTCTTGCATGTTGTATGAGCCTGCATACTATATGATTTCACATATCACATACACGTTACACAGCAAAGTCCTGCGCAGTCTGATCTCGTTTAAAGCAGTCAATTGCATGCATTGGCACATTGCACTGCTTACAATACGTGTTGCACTGGTGTTTCCTTTTCAGTTGTCTGTTGCTGCACTTTCTCACATATATCATTAGTGTGTACAGTAGAGAGACAAGTCACCTGTTTGACATCGTGCCATGGCACTGCCACCAAGTTTTCCGCCCGCATGAAAACCTTATTGTCACCTCTTTTCATCTTCAGCCTGTGAAGGCCTGTTTCTCCTGTTCACCCTCACTGTGCCACAAGCTCCAATTCCCCTGCTCTGTAGCTCCATGAACAATTCTGGGCATGTACACAACATGACCCAAATGTTCATAGCCCTGAAGCAGCTCCAGCACAACCTGACTTGTAAAGGGACAGTTCTCTCTTTGAAAGAAATACTTTCCTGTATATGTAATTACTTTCAGGCAGAAAACAGTGTTTGCTTCTGCCAGTACAAAATCTTTTATCCCATACATTGTGGGCTTGTCTGGCATAAATTGGCAGAAAAAGAGGCATCCCTTGTATTTTATCATAGATTCATGCACAGACAAATCACGGCCAGGCTGATAAAATTGTTTATTTGTTGGTTCCACAATGTCAAGCAGGGGTTGAACTTTATACATGGGGTTATAGCCTGGCTCATCCCTTGGGATTTGCTTCTGGTTATCACAGAAGTGAATAAAACTTTGCAGCAGCACATAGCCATCCTGCGGCGTAACCTGTCCAAGGCCACCAGAGGACAAAGCATATTTTGGACCAATGCTCCCTGAAGTTATATCACCAGTCCAGTTCCATCTCTATTTGTAATGACACAAAGCCCTTCATCTCATCTTTTGTTGTTGGTCTCCACTTTGAAAAATGCGAATGTGGTGCAAGTGCAGCCCGCGATTCAAAAAATTACTCTGCCTACCCGTTTTGTCTCATCTGACAGTAGCTGAAAGCAGCATCAGGACAGAGCAGCCTGAAGTAGTTCAGCGGCTGGTAATCTGTCATGTCCAACAGCAAGCCATGCTTTAATACATGGAATGCAACTCCGAGTGCTTTACAGATTACATAAGAAAATAAACACAAGATGTCAAACTTAAGAAATTATCCTCTTTAATAAAACCCTTGTGTGCGTCCAGGTGTCCGTGTGTGTGTGTGTGTGTGTGTCTCTTCTGGTGAAGTGCGCATGCGCGGGGCCACACAGCACGTGTTCAGTCTCTTCCTGTGCAGAGAGAGACACACTCACACAGGCGCGCACGCACGCACAGGCACGCACGAGTTACACGCACGCACACAGGCGCGAGTCGCACGCACAGGCGCATCACTCACACGCACACACACACACAGGCGCGTGTCACTCACACGCACACACATACAGGCGCACGTCACTCACACGCGCACACACACACAGGCGCGCGTCACGCACACACACACTCACACGCAGGCCTGCGAGAGAGACACACACACACAGGCGCGCGTGCATTGTTGAAATGTTACTTTTCTTGGTTGTTTATTAAATTACAGGTTTTTCAAATGTTCATTTTTTTCCCCTTTGCTTAAAACTCATTAAAAAAAGAGTTTTTAGCGAGCAGGTCATAAGGCTATAGCGCAAATTCTTGCAGTGTTAGTTTTCTCTGTTGTTCAAGGTTTTCTTAGTGTTATTAAATGTTTTTACATTTAGTTTACTATTATGCTGTGCTTTCTATAGTATAGTTAATTATATTTGTGCTTAAAAACTTAAAAAATATATATTTACATACAGTTCATACGGTCTGGAACGGATTAATTGTATTTACATACAATCCTATGGGGGAAATTACTTCGGTTCACGACCAAATCGGGTTACAACCAGAGTTTTGGAACGAATTATGGTCGTGAACCGAGGTTCCACTGTATTACTGTCAGACAAAATTACAGGCTTTTCACGGAAATACAAACCAGTATTACTGAGAGAGAAAATTAAAGGCACACAATACAGTGACACATATTACAGCCACATACAAGGTCCCTTGCCATTTAATATAGACTGTTCATACAAATGTTTATGCACTACTGTTCTAGCGCCCGTTATTTTAACGGGCTTAATGTCTAGTACTAAATAAAATGAGACAACAGAGCACTGCTCCCAAAAAGTTTCTATTTTATTGTATTGTATTGTGACTCTGCCTGTGCCACTGCTGACTCTACTCTCCACTCACCTGCCGGTCTTAACGGCTGCCCCTGCTCCCCCAAAATTTTAGGGATGCTTGATACATTTGCAGTGGGGGAGGCGGTGGTTATAGCTTGAAATGGTGTTCACCTTGTTTCTGTAAAAGTTGTATAACGAGTTTTGGCTTGCAGGTGGAGTCAAGACTCGTTCATGGCTGAAACGGAAAGAACTCAAGCTTCAAGCCATTGTATCTAAATTTAGTTAAGGTGTGAAGCAGCTTTCAGTCTTTTAATTATGTGGCTTTTCTAAATCAAATATTTTTTCTAAAAATATTGTACAAATATCAAATAATCCTAAATGTATCCTTCTAATATGCTGGTCCTTACAGTGCTGTAAGCTATGGTTACATTCTAATACATATATATTTATTTGATTGTCTTTGCCAGGTTTCCCCTCCATGACCCAGACAGGCTTAGGCAATGGCTGGTCAACATGAAGAGAGAAAATTGGAGTCCATCTAAGCACCAGCACTTGTGCAACGAACACTTCACATCTTCATGCTTTGATGTTCGATGGGGGATACGTTATCTGACAAACACCGCAGTGCCTACGATATTCAACAGTTCAGACATCCAGACGGTGGGTGATCTCTGCCAGCTGCACTGCTTGTCATTTTCTTTACAGTTTTAATTTGAGAATGCATTTATGTGCAAACTGTAAATTTGTTAACTTCCTATTATCCTAATACCCTTCCTAATATGAATTTTTCCACAGTATTTTTCTTATTGAGTCATGAACACTGACCTTACCTGAGCCTGAGATGCCTGCAGCCCTTTAAGTATTGTTCTAGGATCTTCTCTGACTTGTTGTTCCATTTTTATTTTGGCTCTATTACATTTTGTGTAAAGATATGAAGCTAGATATGTACAAAAGGATGTCAGAAAGGGGACAGAAACTTTTTCACATCACTATACTGTGCATTTTTAGTTGCACTAAATATAAAACATAGAGCACACATACCAGTACGCATCCATACAGAAAAGACCAAGCATAGAGGGTGTGACAATTGTATTTTATAAATGTGTCTAGTCCTTCATATAATGTGAAGTAAATGTCCATCTGCTTTTTTTATCCCCAACCTGAGTCCCCAAATATTTGAGGTATGCTGCTTTGTCACCCGACATAGCTATAAGTACATAACTGGATTGAAACTAAACCGACACATAGAAATTTGTTACTGGATTGCATGCAGCATACACTTTTATGCATGGCTGTGCAATTTAGCCCTGCAAAGGACTGGCATACCAGTACGTGTGCTTCTTACCTTACACGCTATGCAGCTTGGACAATCATATGCAGGTATTTTTACTTCAAGAAACTCAGTATTGTGTTGGGTTACCTGCTGCTTTAAAAAGTAATCGGGTAATGTAACACATTGCTTTTAATGTAATTTTCATGTTACTAAACACAGGCTAACAGAGTGCAGCAAACATGTACTTATTACTAAATTCTTAACAGAGTTACAGCTAAGGGGTTACATGTACTCCTCGAGTTACCGACATCCAACATACTAACTGGGCCGCAGCTGCTCCTTCATCTCTCTGGGGGATGTGACGCAGGCTCCTCAGTAACTGCCGCTCCATCATCTCCAGCCTGGGCACGCTGCAAGCAGTGGCTGGAGGGGGGCGGTTTTGCTGCTTGCTCGGTGTAGTGTCCCTTGGGCTGCTCCGGTTGATGAATGGGGCGGTGGGAGCCACACCCCATTCATTCTCAGTGGGCGACTGGGTGCGCGGCAAGTGCTCGTGTGCAGGATGGAGGCTTGATGGGGTGGAGGGGGGGGGGGGGGGGGGTTTTCTCTCTTGTGATTTCTTGGGTTTCTGGTGTTTTTAGCTGTTTAGCTGGTGGGAGCGAAAGCCTCATGCAGCCATTCCAAAAACAAAGTCCTTGTGACCCAAGCCTTTGTGTTTGCCCTCCACATTACTGGCAGTCTGGCTTTGTTTACATTGTGCTGCTTGAAAGCACGAGAGTTCTCAAATTGGTAAATGAGTAAACTGGTAAACAGTTTTTCCACCTCTTCCAGCACTTGAAGCCTCTGCCTGGTTAACGATGTAACTCCTTTTACAAAATCGGCTGCTTTAATAGATTCTTTCTGCTTTAGAATAGTCGAAATCGTAGGTTTTGACTTCTTTTACTCGGCGGCAAGATCAGTAACACGAACGCCACGCTCATACTTTTCAATAATTTCTTTTTTTCCTTCGATTGCAATTTTCTGCAAAACTTTCTTCTCACCACTCTTCACTTGCTTAGAAGCCATGGTTAACTGCAAAAGCACACGAAATACTGTAGAGCACAAAGAGATCACAGGTAAAGCACACACGTCTGACTGAGAACCATGAACAGGGAGCGGCTCAACACGTGCTTAAATACAGTAATCGGCACGTACGAACTGGAAGGGAAATGAAATAGAGCACAAAGAGTTCACAGGGAAAGCATGCACACATGTGCAAGCACGCACGTCTGACAGAGAACAATGCAACACGTGTGGAAATCATCAGCGCTGGACCACAATATAAGAATGTCAATGGGAAAAAGTCTCTGTTTGTTACTAAGGTCAGATATTCCAAATGTTCAGTCATGCTCATAGTGGGCAAAATGTATGTATTATTTTGCTAAAGTTTTAATAAATAAATACTTTGGAAACTCCAAACTCCTAGAGGAGATGCATTCATTCTGCATCGAGTGCTTAAACTGAAGATCCACCTCTTCCCCTCATCCATTGGTCATGAGACCTGTCTTTAATTCAGAAGCTTATTTCTATGTGAATAGGTTTCTTCTGTGTGCACTTCAGATTTTTCCAGAAGTATTTATTTACCAAAATTATATCAAAAAATAATTTTGCCCATTCTGAGAAAATTACTAGATGACACGATGTGGATTATGTGACACAAGCAATAACATGTTTTCCCCATGAAAATAAAGACTTGTCTCTGCCATTACTATAAAAACTACACAGGAAAGTGACATTAAAAAAAAAACAAAACTTTTGGATGAATTATTTCATTAAGAGAGTTAATGTGATGGCAAAAGTACAAACATTTCTTTAAATTCTAGTATAACACTAAATATATATAAAAATAATATATGGGTGGGGGACCATGCATAAAAACTATTGGCATTTCTACTTGTTGGGACTGAAACAGATACAGTCTCCTTAAATGAAAGTCTGCAGTGTGCACTTTAATCACATCTCAGTTGTTTGATTTGTAATTTTAAACTGTGGAGCAAAGGGTGAAATCAAGAGAAAAAAAATGTGCCTTCGCCTTAAACATTATAGAGAGCAGTGTAGTTCAAGTTCAGTCCCAAGACCCCTTTGGATGCAGGTTTTTGTCAGATTCACAATCAGTTCATTTTACCTCTTATTGATGTCATTGTTTAATTATGTATATGTATATTATAAAATATACACACACAGGGTGATGCAGATCCAGATCGTCTGGATGACTGATTTATGTGGGGACGATTCCAGTTCGGCGAGAAGACGATTCTTCGTGTTGTCAGTTCACAGACTTCCCGATGGTCCAAGATTTTTCGGGTGATTTTAAAGTTATAGTTTAATGAAAATTGCCTAATTAGATCTTATCTGTCTATCTATCTATAGAATAAAAGATGCTACATAATTAAACAATGACATCAATAAGAGGTAAAATGATGAACTGATTGTGAATCTGACTTAAACAAAAACCTGCATCCAAAGGGTTCTTGGGACTGAACTTGAACTACACAGCTCTCCATAATGTTTAAGGCGAAGGCACATTTTTTTCTCTTGATTTCACCCTTTGCTCCACAGTTTAAAATTACAAATCAGACAACTGAGATGTGATTAAAGTGCACACTGCAGACTTTCATTTAAGGAGATTGTATCTGTTTCAGTCCCAGCAAGTAGAAATGCCAACAGTTTTTATGCATGGTCCCCCACCCCATTTCAGGGCACTGTATGTTTGGGACACAGAAATGGCATGTCTATTAAAATCTCCATATTTAGGACTTTGTCATATCCCTTGCATGCAATGACTGGTTGAAGTCTGCGATTCATAGACATCACCAGGTGCTGTGGATCTTCTCTGGTGATGCTCTGCCAAGTGTCTAATGCAGCCAAATTCCCAAACATTATGGAGGGCACTGTAGGTGACAGGTTTATATTAAGGTGGTGGTTGGAATACAGTAATCCCTCCTCGATCGCGGGGGTTGCGTTCCAGACCCCCCCGCGATAGGTGAAAATCCGCGAAGTAGAAACCATATGTTTGTATGGTTATTTTTATATATTTTAAGCCCTTATAAACTCTCCCGCACTGTTTATAAATATTCCCCGCAGTTATACAGCATAATCCCTTTGTATTCTCTTAGATATTAGATAAGATTCATTGAAATTCTGTATATAAACACACTGTTTATATACAGTAAAACCTAAATATTATTTTAAAGATATTGAGTGTCTCCGATATCACATATGTTACAGCCATTACGATAGACAGGTCACCAGCAATAAATACGTACAATGCAAGAAAAATAGTATACAGTAAATGTGTGTACAGTGACACTAAACGTACGTACATGTACTAAGCACTGTAAGAAGAAAATTAATTATGGTTATTCACCAACAATGACACGATGACTTGTCCGATAACAATGAGTTTAATTTTACTGCACAACAAAGGAGAGCGTTACAGCCCTTGTAAAGGAGCCACTTCAGGCGATTGTGTAGCACTGCCGTTGTTCTTCTTCTGGCAGTCTTCAATCCAAATCCCTAAAGCAGATTCCATCCAGACTACTGCCTTATTACATCCACTTACAACTCGTTTTGCACCCTGGTTAAAAGGACACTGCAGCCTTAGATCTTATATTCCTTTCCTATTTTTTAAATAAAAAGAATCGTAGCCTTCAACAAATCCAAAACGTTTACCTTTTCTGCAATCGTTAACATCTTCTTCTTGCGCTTGGGCACGGCCCCTGAAGCAGTAGCAGATCGTTTTGGAGCCATAATGAAGGGCTTGACTATGCACAAAGATAAACACTAAAGAGCACAACTCTTTACACAGCGAAACACGTTGATGCTGAATGAGCGAGATGAGACTTCCTGGTTAACACTGCATTCAGCACGCAGGAGCTCAACTGCGTGCTCTGATTGGTTAGCTTCTCAGTCAGGAGAACTTAACTGTGTGCTCTGATTGGTTAGCTTCTCAGCCATCCGCCAATAGCGTCCCTTGTATGAAATCAACTGGGCAAACCAACTGAGGAAGCATATACAGGAAGTAAAAAGACACATTGTCCGCAGAACCCGCGAAGCAGCGAAAAATCCGCGTTATATATTTAGTTATGCTTTCATATAAAATCCGCAATAGAGTGAAGCCGCGAAAGTCGAAGCGCGATATAGCGAGGGATTACTGTACATATAAATTGTTTATGTTAAAAAAAAAAAAAAAAAAAAAAAAATGGTACAACTGTGTGGATGGATTTCTGATGTTTTGTTATACCACTTGTTAATGCCTCTTGTCAGAGCACTTTGCCATAGCTATGAAAATGCACAAGTATTTCTTAGCTTATGCCACGATTTGTGAAGACACCACAAAGTGAGGATGCTTTTGTCCCTTTCTCAGTGTGACCTTGATGTTGCGGCTCCAACCCTAAGTTGTTGCTTATTTGTAACTTAAAGATTCTAGTCATACAGACAGAAATCTTTATGCACATGTAAAGCAGAAAAGCTTAAAGAGAAAAGAATTTCTTAGCCAGTATGCTATTATTTATTTACTTTTTTTTTTTTTTTTAATTTCCAGAAACGAAAGTCAAGCACCACACAAAAGTCTTCATGCAATCCAGAAAAGAAAACTAGAACAAGTAAACCTGTGCCACTACTCTCAACAGTTAATGAAATATGCCAGACTGGAAATGCTGCTTCACTTCAGCTGTATGCCTTAACTGTTGACCCTAATGTGCCATGCAGCCCTGCATTAGAGGATGCGCTCCCTCTTGGGTGCAGTGTAACTTCAGGTGCCATTCAGACATTAGTGCCAGCATTATCCATATCAGGCAGTCATGAAGCGGAGGGTGAAGTCAGCATTTTCCCTATTGCGCTTTTTCAGAGAATGCCTATTCTAAATGGTGAAGCTGACACTGGAGCAAACCCTTCAGAATCTGTACCTGGACTTGTTGATGATAAAGTAGACCTTTCAGCGGTCTCTGCCTTTTTCGCCGAGGTGGAGGATGAAATTTCCAGTGACAAATCCAAGGACGTTGCTGTCGTCACACAGGAGGTAGTAGAACATCCAGCTCTAGTAGTTGAAAATGTTTCTGTGAGTCCTCTAGTGGAACCTACGCTAAACTCGTCAAAGGATGACCAAATCACGCAGGATGAGCCTGCTCTTCAGATTATAGCTTATTTTGAGACTATTCCCAGCAACACTGTGCTCCCCTCAAGTCCAACATCTTGTCCGGCTTCAAGCTCCACTGCTCTGGACACTGTGTTATCTTCAGCTTTGACTCTCCCAATTGTGTCTACCTTACCCATTGTTTCAAATCAGAGCACATCACCACATTCTTTGGTCATGACGGTGGAGAAGGTAGATGGTGACAATGCAGCCCTCGAGAAACAACTGGAAGAGCACAGGTGCATCATTTTTGGCTAACTTTTATCTTGTAAGGTGGTGATCATGTATACGTGAAAAGATCCGACATAAAATATTAGGACTGGTCACCTTTGATAGATGTATTCTGACAATGCAATATCTTTGTATAGTTTATTGTCTTATTCATTCATTTCATGCAAAGTGACTTTATAACCACAAGTGCTTTCTACTCACAGTTGCTTCCATATTTCAGTGCTGTAAGCAATGGTAGGTGAAGTAAGCTGTTCAGAGTTTCATAGAAAGTAAGGAGGAGTGGAGGATAGAGACTGAATTCACATCTTTGAGCTTTGCAACTATCGGGAGCATTATGTATGAGCGTTAAATAGATAATGAAGTTCCTGCTAGACACTTTAGAAACTAAAAATGTATATATATTTTTTTAAAAGTGTGTTCACATATTATCTTTGCAGCACCAATTGCAATAGCCATGTCCATCTGTCTGTCCGCATGAAACAACTTGTCCCCCCCCCCCCATGAACGAATTTTAGTGAAATGTGGCACATGTATTCTTAAAGGAAATGTATTGCGACAATTCAATTTTTCGTTGGGATATCTCAGATCACGCTGTGCACAGTTTTAAAATTTCAAATTCTCCCATTGGAAAGCATTGGCGAATTTGCAAGCTCGTCTTTCATAAAACGGAGAAACGTTCTTTGCGACTTTAGCTACAAATTAGTAGTAATGTTTCAGTTTTACCTTGAGAGTGGTAACACCAACGTCTGTATTTTCCTCTTTTTCCACCTCCGATAGATGCTACTGATGGCAAAGGGGTCCTCAACGCAAGTTAATGAAAAACCAGCAGGTTGCGTGTGCGGGGTAAAAAGTCACATTCATTGCTGGCTGCTTGCGCGCACGGGGGACAGAAATCCTCTGATCAGCATGTCCAGCGAGACACACTCAAACCTTTGCATGTGTCTTCCTTCTCCTGATGCTTTAATTAGTAACAGGTAAGTTTAAATGTTCTTACTAACAGTAAAGGTATAAAATGCAAAAAAACCAAAGGGTTATATGCATATTAATGAATACCCTGTGGCGTGTAAGTTGTTGAGCACGGAGCCAAAAAAAATGTTGTTGGTACTATTTACCGTACAATAAACCAAACTCACAGCTCCATTATCTGCACTTTATCATGATTCAGTACTTACTATCATTTACTAAGGTGGCCAGACATCAGATTTTCAAGCAATGCGGCGCGATATGTAATTGAAGAATATCAAAATGTCCCAGTCTTAACAGTCTGCTCACTAATAAAGCATTCTTTTCTGAAACAAACTTCTTCGCAATACATTTAATACAGAACGATGACCCCAACCCCCCATAAAAACCAATAACCACACATCCCAATTCGATATAATATACATATAATAGCATGGTCAAAACTCCAAAGGGGAAAGCTTAATTAAGAATATGTGTGTTAAATTTTAACAGCATTGTCAAGACAACCAAAAAACGGACAGCACTGCCATTTACTTGTTTTCACTTGGAGCAATGTGTGGAATCGTATCTGCTCATTTGTGAAAGTGTTTCTTTTTTCCATGCTGTGAACCCTTGGTATTGAGGATGGATAAATGAAACAAATGAGGATGGCTATCTGTCTATCCCTTGATTAACGTGATTAATTAATCCATTGATATTGCCACGTTATGCAAAACCACGCTAATTAAATATAAAAACTAATGGGGGGGAAAAAAATAATTGATCCATTATTTAAAATGTGGAAAATCTACATGGAAAAAGTACTTGTATTTGTGTGTATAAAATAAAAGTCAAAATGCTAACAAAATCTATTTTTAATTAAAACTAACATGTTTTAGAAAATAATTTAAGGAGGGTTGTTTGGACTGATCGTTCTTTCTTCTGGCTCTCGTAGATCCGTCTGTAACAAGCAATTTGACTTTCTAAGTTGCGGCAGATGAGCGCACTTCTGCCAACATCAGGATCCATTTCAGTAATTTGATGTTCAAGGGTTTCAAATGTAGAGAACATTGCATCAAATTGTTTCAATGTGAAGAGATCTTCCATTTCAATCATAATCGGAGTTCTATTACGTCTTTGATGTCAATTTTCCTTGGTCTCGGTAGGTATCTGCCTTTGCTAAGATTGCCCTAATAGTCGATTCATTGAAGCTGAGTTCCCTGCCAATATTTGCTTTTGTTTCGCCACAATCGATCGTATCTTTTAATTATCTCAAGCTTCACATCTAAAGTAATAAGCTTTCTTCTCTTCTTTTCACTTTCCAATGAGGACTCACGCTTTTGCTTGTTCATGTTTGGAAAGGGCAAGCTCTTCAAAGAAAGGATAAAAAAGTGAACAATACGGTGATTGTTGGCAACTGAATTGGTAACTCATGACTCCATGAGAGTTTTAATGCCCATTATGGTTGCTGAGCTGGACATAGGGGGGACGGTGACACCTGCATGTTCAGTTGCAACCTCTCATTTCCACTTTTGCGCAATTTAAAAAAAAAAACGCGCTAATCAGATTTATAGTTGCGGTATTCAAGGGGCTTTCACATTCAAAATAAGTGCGTTATTCAAAACCTGCGCACAATAAAACTACGTTAAACAAGGGATACATGTACCTCACAAGTGTCCCGGTTTGGGTATATCCTTAGGGTGCCACATTTACCTGATATCCATAATGGTCAGTCTCCGTAATAAAGTTTGCCTTTCATTTCTTTTCCACCCTAACATTTGTCATTAATGAGTAGCTTTGTACTCCTTGAACATGACTATGGCCAGACCTTGTCCAGTAAATATGAAATTAATTGCAAAGGTTTACAGCGAGGGCTGATTGAAAAGTAATGAGACATTCTTTCTTTTTCCAAGTCGCGTTCTTCACGTTGAATATATTTTTTCAAAACATTTCAAAAACAGTACAAAGATGCAGCTGCCATACTCTCATGGGAGCGTCATCTTTATCCTCCGTGACGAAACATACAAGGTGCTTCCACTGCTGCAACAGAACTCCGGAGAATATGGTGGCCGAACTGCAGGTTCACATGCGTCAATGTATGCCATTCATAAACACCAGCACGGCATTCCCATATCTACCTCCATGAAGGAGAAATGGGGACAGTCTCATTACTTTTCAATCAGACCTCGTATTTTTATTTATTTATTTTAGAATTTTGGCCTTATTAATTGCCAATGGCAAATTGTCTCTTTGTGTAAATATGGTGGGTGTGTGTATGTGATACTGGTCTGTGTGATTGACTAGACAGCTGTCCAGCCCTGTTTTCAGCCTTTTGCCCAATCCTGGTGAGAGAACCTTTGGTCCCCACAACCCTGAAATAGCCTGAGAAGAATGTGGAACCCACCTGGTGAACTCAGTCCAATGAAGACTGCAGTGTCTGCACAGCCCTCAAATGTGCTACGCCACACACAAATTTTGTAACTTGTTTTTATTGCAATAATTTACAAAAACAAAGCAGTATTCTAAAAGCAGTTAAGCCCATTCAGACATAATAAGTATACTGTTTTGCCTCCATCACAGCCTGAATCCTCCAAGGGCTTCCATACATGAGGATTCCCAAAACATTCCTAGAGGATTTTGGGCCATGTATCTTTCATGCAAGTCTTGTGTTTTTGTTTGTCTGTGAACCTCCCATCAATTTGATCCCAGATGTTCTAAGTTATTTGAGATTTTGGGACAGCACAGCTGTTGAAGTACACTATAGTAATTGTCATTTATAATAAATCTAACCAGGCCCAATATTGGTGATACTGAGATTGAAGGGTCCTCGCTCATTATTATTCTAACTTTGAGGACAGATAGTTAGTTAGTTATTTGTGCTACAGAAGAGAACAATTGCCAGGTGAGGTAGTAATGCTCACTGGTCATGGTGCTGGACAGAGTTTCACTGTACACTGTGTATGTGACAATGATGACCCTGTGTACCTATGTTCCTGTAACCAGTTTCAGATGACATGTGATTTGTGACTTGGTGCATTATCTGTAAGAATGGTAGATTGTGGCCATAAAGGGATGGATGGTAACCAGAGCTTATGTACACTATGGCATTCAGATGATCCACAATTACTAGTAAAGGCTTAATTATGTAATAGGCATCTTAAAAATCCAAGAAATGTGGTAAATGTTTTTTACACTATATGGCCAAATTTACAGTGTTGTTCATAATGTTTGGGACAAAGACATTTTTTCTTGATTTTCCTCTTCTGGTCCACAGTTTAAAAATACAAATTAAACAATTCAGATGTGAATAAAGTGTACATTGCAAACAAACTTTTAAGTGAATTTGCATTCATTTCAGTCACACTTTTTCTCCATGATCCCAAACCCCCCCCCCCATAATATTGGTGATACAGCAATGGCAGGTCTATTAAAGCCGTCATATTTAGGTCTTTGTCATGTAGCGCTATAACCGCTTGAAGTCTGCGATTTAGACATCTCCAGGTACTGAGGATCCTCACTGGTGATGCTCTGCCAAGCCTCTAATGCAGCCATCTTCAGATCCTGCTTGTTTCTGGGGCTTGTCCTCTTAAGATTTCCCTTTGGAATATGGAAGGCTTGCTTGATTGGATTTAAATGGGATGACTGGCTTGGCTATTCAAGAATTTTCTTTTTTTCTTTTTTTTTTTTTTTTTTTTTTAGCTTTGACAGACTCCTGCAGTTCCTTACCCTCTCTACACTTTGCTCTTGCCATCTCTCTGGAGGTTCATCTTTGTCTCATCTATTCACAAGATGTTTTTCAATCTTTGAAGTCCTTTTCGCAGACTGTTATCTGGCCATCCTGTTTTTGTGGTATGCATCTTTCAGTGTGTCCTGTCCATGAACTGTTCTGCAGATAGTCGTCTCCGACACATCCACATGTGCCTCTTAAAGACTATTTTTGGTCTGTTGGACAGGAGTTTGGTGCTTTTTATTGACCATAGTGAGGATTCTTCTGTCAGCAGCAGTGGGAGGTCTTTCTTGACCTACCAGACCCTTTGAGATTACCAAGCTCACCAGTGCATTCTTTGTTCTTCATGATATTCCAGACAGTTGATTTTGGTTATCCTAACATATTTTACTTGATGTCTTGAATGCTTTTATTTTTGTTTTTCAGCCTCATAATGCCTTCTTTGACTTTCATTGGCACAACTATTGTCCTCATGTTGAACAATGGCAACTATAGACACTGAAGGGTAGAAGCAGGCCAAGGAATCTTATGAAGCAATGAAACGCACCTGAGGGATCACAAACACCTTTAATGCCAAACATGGTGCCCTGAAATGTGGGGGACCATGTAGAAAAAGTGTTTTGTGAACGAGATGTCCGCAAATCCTCTTGAATGAAAGTCTGCAGTGTGCACTTTAATTATGTTTAAAGTGTTTGATTTGTGGAGCAGTGGAGTAATTCAAGAAAAAATGTGTCTTTTGTGTAGTACATTACGCCATTAAAATTGAACTTGCTTTTTCATTTAATGTTTCCTCTTTAAAATATAATGCAAAACAGTACAAATTGGATAATAAAGGTATGATGAAGTGTTTAGCTGCTGTCTAGAGGTAATCTTTCTTTGATGTGGCTTTTTTTTTTTTTTTTTACTAATCTGACACTCCTCAGGTCCCAGTAGTGCCAGATTAGGGAAAGTGTACCTCAACTTTTTATGTTGTAATAAACCTTTAAAATTGGATTGAGTTTGGAAATGCTGCAATTAACATTTTCTTTTTTTGCCTTTTATATACTTTGCCCTTCTTGCCATTGATTTCGGGCTCAGGTCAAATGCCGCCCCCTTCTGGCTACCATATATTATAGCAATAATAATAGCAAAACAGCATGTCGGGCTCAGAATATTGCCACTGCAACCCACACTGGTAAAAGTTTATCAATAATCAAGTGAATGAACATAAATTGCGTGTCTGGTCAAAGGAGGTGTTAGCCTAGACATGCAGTATAACAATTTAAGCCTGTGAATTGTAATATTTACATTTAAATTTTCATATTAATTTAAACAGTCAAGTGAAGTGAGCAGTTGTTTCTGCCACACACTGCTTCTCCAATATAAAGCTTCAGCGATGTCACAGATTGTTTTAAAATAAAAATTATAATCTCTGTAACGTAAACTTGAACTGATGTCCTTGTCACATTACATGAGTTTTTTCATCAATTTTGGCTTTATTCACATAATCTTTGCAAGTTGCAGGCCATAGGTTGAATACTCTCGTCTCGCCAGTTGTGTAGCTGGACAAGTCGTCTTTTATCTTAAATCTTTGGGTGTTGACCCTGTGTGTTTCATTGAGCAGACAACCAATGAACTTACACCTAGAAGTATAAAGTATATACATGTAGCTACAAGGAATAAGGAATTGTCTATTTTTTGACCAGACAAACGGAAGAGAGACTCGTCTTTGTGATATTGTGTGTTTTGTGTACCACGTCAGAATGTCTAATCTTGCCATTCATTGCTTAGTGTGCTGTAGTTTTAATTTTATCTGTTTGCTGCAGGTATCATAAGAATAACCTGAGCAAAGAAGAATTGGAAGCAGTCATTGTGGGCTTACAGAAGAAGGTTAAGATCCTTCAGCAGCGACACCGCCGGCAGGTAGAAAAGCTGGCAGCCATGGAGACCATTGTAAAGCAGCTGAAGAAGGAGAATCTCATTTCTGAGGAGAAGCTGAAAATGCTAGAAATGGTAAGAAATGTCTTCAGATGACTCTTTGGAAAGCTAAATTGTTAGGAGGAGAGGTTTTCCTGATTTTCTTTGTAAAGTGCTCAGCATTAAACAACCCTTTTAAATTTTTCTTTCTTTGTAGATTCAACAAAACAGGCAGAAAACTGAAAAGAAGGAACGTAAAGCTAAATTTACAAATGTAGTTCTGCTCAGTAGTGTTGGTTTGAGCTTAGTTTGCCTAGCTTTTCTCTCATTTGAGTTGTCTTTAGATGCACTACTGGTCAAATGTGTTAGAACTCCTCAGTTAATCCAGTATTTCTTTAAATTTAATCAGTTGAAATGCAACGAATGGCCTAAAATGTTGAAAAGGTAAGCCGTAATCTGCAAGAGGTTTAAATTTTAAAGTTTAGGTTAGCAAAAAGTGAAATAAAAAAAAAAAAGAAATATCAGAATATTACAAATAGGCCTTCAACAACAACGTTTATTTATATAGCACAGTTTCATACAAATAATGTAGCTCAAAGTGCTTTACATGATGAAGAAAAGAGAAAAAAGACAAATTAAGAGTTAAAATCAGAGAACATTAATTAACATATAATAATAAAAGTCTGATGACAGGGAGGACAGAAAAAACAAAAAAATCTCCAGACGGCTGGAGAAAAAATAAAATCTTCAGCGGGCCACAAGACCACCCAGCACCCTCTAGGCATTCTGCCTAACATAAATGATCAGTCCTCATTGTATTCAGGGTTCTCATTGAAGGACTTGATGATGATGATGATGATGGTCACATTGACTTCTGGCCTTTAATGCATCAATGTAGGGACATCACGGTGCTTTGATTGGGTGGTGTTGACGCAGATCACCACCCCAGAAAACCGGAACAAGAACAGAAGAGAGAGTAGGGGTTAGTACGGATTTTGGAGCTACCATGAATAGTAATAATTAATTGAATATATAGAGCATCAGGATTTAACTAAAATGAAGTTATGAGAAAGCCATGTTAAAGTAATGTGTTTTTAGCAGTTTTTTTAAAGTGCTCCACCATATCAGCCTGGCAAATTTCTGTTGTCAAGCTATTCCAGATTTGAGGTGCATAACAGCAGAAGTCCACCCGCCTCACCACTTCTTTTAAGTTTAGCTCTTGGAATTCTAAGCAGACACTCATTTGAAGATCTAAGGTTACGATTTGGAATATAAGATGTCAGACACTCCGACATATAAGATGGAGCGAGATTATTTAAGGCTTTGTAAACCATAAGCAGTATTTTAAAGTCAATCCTGAATGACACAGGTAACCAGGCTACAGTTGTTCTTCAGGGAACAACTAATAAGTTTCAACCTACAGATATTCTGTAGCAATTCAAATAAATGAAGCCTTGCAAGTTGAAGCAGACAGTTTTCACAGGTGTCCCAACTTCTGTTGAACCCTTAAAGCCAAGCCCACGTGTTTGTCTTAAAGCAGAGTTGGAACAGACTGTTACTACACCCTCTGAAGTACGACTTGGACAATGTGCCAGTAATAATGGCAAGAAAATGGCTATTAACAAATGAAATGAGACAGAGCATTACCTACCCTTAGAAGTGTAGGCCTTTTGTTTAGAGAAATTGCAACAAAAATAAATCAAGTGTCACTGAGTACGGTGGTGTCCTACACACTCCAAAGGCAACTAGAAATTGGAAGACGTTCAGATAGGAAGAGATCTGGCAGAGCCAAAGTCACAAGCCAATCAGAAGACCAGTTTCTAAGGGTCACCAGCTTGTGCGCTAGGCGCCTCACAGCACAACAGATTCAAGCACAGCTTAACCGTGGTTTGGGGGGGGGGGGGGGGGGGAAAGACTTTGTGCTGCACGTTTGATAGGGTGAGTGGCAGTAAGAAAGCCATTCCTTAAAGGACGAAATAGGGCCTTGAAATATCGAGTGTGGTTTACTGCCGACTGTAAGAAAGTCTTATGGGACTGATGGTCAAAGTTTAAAATCTTTGATTCATCACACAGGGTGTTTGTACACCATCGAGTTGATGAAAGGATGGTTCCTCAGTGTGTGACACCAGCTGTCAAACACGGAGGAGGAGTGTGATAGTCTGAGGTTGTTTTGATGGAGGCAGATTTGGTGATCAAAGGGTTACCTCAGTATTTTGCAGCACCACGCAATACCTTCTGGTCTGCATCAAGTAGGTCAGTGGTTCATCATACAGCAAGACAATGACCCCAAACACACCTCCAGGGTATGTCAGAACTACGTTAAAAGTACAAGAAGGTACACTTTAAAACATGGAATGTTTAGCACAGTCTCCAGACTTAAACCTCATTGAGTTAGTTTGAGGTAAGCTGGACAGAAGGGTGAAAGGAAAGCAACCGACAAGTGCAACAGATTTGAGGGAACTTGTGCATTGGTGTTGGGAAGATCTTACTGACCGATAGAAAAAAAAAAAAATGCCACGTGTGTGTTTGGCTTGTTATATCAGCAAAAGGTGGCTACATTGATGAATCAAAAGTTTGAATAAAACTCTTTGCACTTAATGATTGCTCAACTTCTTTATTTGTTCTTTGCATTGATTTGATGAAACATTGTCATTAAACTGTGTGCATTTCCATAAAAACTGAGGTGTGTTAAAAATTTGACCAGTAGTGTATATAGTGCTTGTGTTGCAGTTTAACCGAACTTTAAAGGTTTGCATTTTAGCAAATGTTTAAAGTGTGCCCCCCAGTTAATTACAAATTATGAACTCTGTGAGCTTTTAAATTAATACATATGGTGTTGGGCAATTCAAAATTCTTTTTTTTTCTTTTCTTAAAAATATTTTTGATAAGGAAGATAAGCTTAGAGTATAAAACTCGATAAAATATTTTTCCTCTGTCTTATTTATACAGTACTAGACATAGGACATAGCGAAGTGCAGAGGGGTTGGTGGCTGTTCTGGTGTTTCGCCAAGACTACATGCTCTATGTCCCTGTGAATTAGACATGCAGTAATTATTAACAATGTGGTCCTGAATAGTGTGAGTAAATACATTGTGCGCAGATGTCTACCTGGTAAGTGAAGCCAAGGAGGAAAATGTGTGCTGACAAAGAGATAATGCCAAAGAAACAATGCACATCATAGAGGCATTGATAGACACACTATAATTTGCTACTACCACATTATTTATGTTTAACTTGGGTATTGGAGTGATACATAACACTTAATATACATTACATTGACACAGAATGGCAATTTACACAGTAAAAGGTTCCAAACTGCTATTTCTTCTATGGAGGATCACACGACAGAAACCTCATAAAAATGCTCAAGGACACCTTGTGATCCTGGGGCTTCGAGGGAACCATAGAGAGCTGAGCGAGCATTGTCAAGGCTGTATTGCAGAAAAAGTGGGATTGTCTGCAGTGCTTCAGACACATAAAATATTTTTGTTTTGTTCATGTTTATTTGTTTGCCTGGCTTCCATTATCCAAAGCAGCTTTCTTGCAGCAATTGAGGTGCATTTGGTTACATTCCCATTGTTGTTTCCATTTGGAGCACTGGCAGTTTCAGTAACTTGCTCGGTTACACACAGTATCAGAAGTGAGGTTTGAACCCACTATCTCAGAATCTGATCTGCAAAGAGTTGACCACAACGCGTGTTTGTGTGAAATTTAAACATTCCTATATTTAGAAACTTTGGGTATGCAGCACGTAAAATGAATATTTCTCATGTACAAGTAATGCCAGATCAGTTTTTTCACCTAGGGAGGTGTTCCTAGACATGCCGACTGTACCTGTCTAAAATTTCATGTTGATAACACAAAGAAATAAATAGTTGTAGCATTTGGCACCAAGGGTCCCTCTGCCCAATCCAAAGCCTCTCAAAACAAGGATCAAGGTTCAGATCAATTTTATTGCACAAAAAAGTGTTCTGTAAAATCAGTGCTAAATGCATTAGTCTTGAGCATCATTTGGGCAACTGTACAGACGCGTCTTGCGTAAGTGTTCCACCCAGGGTTTACTCGGCCTGTAAAAGTGCCAACAGCATCCGTGCCAAGCATTGCTCGAGAAATTATCTACTTGCGTCTTGTTTAAGTGACAGGCTCGAGTGTTACCCAAGCAACGGTACAGACACATCTTCTCTTAGCCTCATAATGACATCTTGTAAGAAACGTCTTTCAGCAGCCCGGGTGTTGCACTCTCTTGACAATGATACACAGTGATGACAAAGTGAACCTGTTATCAGTTTGAAACGTACAATACAGTGAAATTGAAATTGATTCTGATAAATCTGAAAGTGACGCTCATGTCAATCGCACATGTGCTGTTCACAAGCTGATGAGTCTGGAAAGGAAATCCACAAGGATTGACACTACTATTGTCACGGCTGTGATGTTGGATTGTGTATTTCACCGTGCTTCAAGATATACCACACAAGCAACAGTATATACGGTATTCGCATTATTTTTATTATTATTATTTGTATCACTGTTATACTTTGTACACTTCTGACGTTTAGTGTTTTGCACATTTTACAGTAGAAAGATCAATTATAATAAATATTTAAATTTTCAAGCCTAAAAATACAGCATCTTTTACATGTTTTTTCAAGAAAAAAATGCTAAGGAGGTTAAGAGATACTGCAAAAGGCAAGAATGCAAAAGACTTATTTGGGTGTTATGGCCATGGAGAATGCCGTGACTGCTGAGCTCTGGTGTTTTTATTCCAGCGGTTTCGCTAGAGTGACTTGCGCAATTTTGCTCCTTTCAGTCCTGTTTACTTGACCTTTTCGTCTCCCGCAGCCTTCTCTAGCTCCTGGTTTTAACCCTTTCTTCTTTTTGCCGAGCCACATGGGGCCCTCTCCTGTGAAATCCACAGGTTGTGGGGAGGCTGGTGAGTTCAGACCTGAGTTTCTTTCACTGGTTTTAATTTGGATAGTCCAGTGGCCACTGACCTTTGTACTGGCCAGTGCCAAAAACAAATGCTTAGTCGGCCACTAAAGGGTTCCCCTTGAAGCTTCAAGAGCTGCTGGTACTGCCCCACTTCAAGTACTTGGGAGTCTGCAAGTACCACAGCAGCTCTTCAAATTCAAAATTTGTGCGTGACACACTAAACAGGCTGCCTTCACTCCTCTTCAGTGCACTCCTGCTAAACAAAATAAGCACGCGTCTCCTGCTGTGAATAGGAGTTCCTGATAGCCGTTTTGTTAGGTGCCCGAGATTATAAAAAAAAAAAAAAAATAAAAAGTTACGGCTGGAGTTTGGCACTTTGAGAAATTTTCTGCAAATGTTTGGTGGCAATTGACGATGTTTACTTATCGACAATGCATTCAGCAATATCATCGACCATCTGCTCAGCGCTAACTGGTGCTGTAAAATGTTAACCATTAAAGTAAGATTAGCTGCAGTCTCTGCCTGTTTTTATTTATTTATTTTGTCCATTCTGTTGTGGTACATAAAATAAGACATCAGAAAGACAAACTTCTTTTCTGTTTGTGATGTCCAAAACACTCGTGTTCCTTATTTCTTGTTACTCCATAATTTGAATAATACTTCTGGATGAGTATTCATTGGTTGTCGGCTCTCATGTGTCTAAAGACAAAATCAAGCCTGTTTTTCATTTGGTTTTGTCCAGCGAATCATGGACTAGTTGGACTGATTAGCTGGGCATGTTGCATTACATGGCTGACTTCACTTAGCATGTTGCTAAAATTATGTAAATGAAGGCTGTGGCTAAAACTCACTAGAAAAGTAGTCAAATGTGACCTGGCCTTAAGAAGTTTTTTTGGGAGGATTAATTTTTAGTTTTAGTTTTTTGTGGTGGAAAACAAGAAATATTGCTCTCTGAAGCAACATCCCCACTTTCTTTCTGCTGCATAATTAGTGCACGCCATTCCACACCTGTAAAATCAATTCTAATTATGTTTTTGTTTGTAACCTCACTGTGTAAGAGTTTGTACATTTTTTTAAAACTACACTGAACCTGACTTAAATGACAGCCAGATGCTTGTGTAATCAATGTTTTAGATAGAAACTAAATGCCTTGTTTCTTGTGTCATTGTCTTCTTCCTCATCAGCTTTTCCCAGTTCTTTGTGAGGTCAATGTGCTTGATCACCCTTCTCCATACAGCTCGGCCCTGCACCTCATCCTCAGTCAGACCCTTTTTCTTTTTGTTTGATCCATTCACCTCTACTTTGGCCACCCTCACTTTCTCTTCCCCTAGACTTCCATTCCTATAAATCTTTTCCTCACATCTTCGTTGTCTCTTCTTATCCCATGTCTTTACTATCTCAACAAACTTTCCTAGATTTGTCTCCCACTTTTGTTGTACTTTTGATGGTCTTATTTCTTTCATACATCCACCTCAACATTCTCATTTTTGCCATTTCCAACTTCTTTACTGGCCAGTTCTTCTTTTCTGACTCAGCTTCATATATCATTGCTGGTCTTATCACTGTCTTACCAACCTCACCTTTATTCTTCGATGACACAATACTCCTGATACCTTCTTTCAGTTGTTCCTTCCATACTAAACTCTAAGGGTTATCTCTTTATCTAATTATCCTCAGAATTCTACACACAACACCCCATAATGACAACGTGAAAAAAGTTTACATGAGATTTTTGCAAATTTATTAAAAATAAAAAACTGTGAAAGCACATGTACATAAGTATTCACAGCCTTTGCCATGAAGCTCAAAATTGAGCTCAGGTGCATCCTGTTTCCCCTGATCATCCTTGAGATGTTTCTGCAGCTTAATTGGAGTCCACCTGTGGTAAATTCAGTTGACTGGACATGATTTCGAAAGGCACACACCTGTCTATAGAAGGTCCCACAGTTGACAGTTCATGTCAGAGCACAAACCAAGCATGAAGTCAAAGGAATTTTCTGTAGACCTCCGAGACAGGATTGTCTCGAGGCACAAATCTGGGAAAGGTTACAGAAACATTTCTGCTGCTTTGAAGGTCCAAATGAGCACAGTGGCCTCCATCACCTGTAAGTGGAAGAAGTTTGAAACCACCAGGACTCTTCCAAGGGCTGGCCGGCCAGGGAGGTGACCAAGAACCTGATGGTCACTCTGTCAGAGTTCTAGAGGTCCTCTGCGGAGAGAGGAGAACCTTCCAGAAGGACAACCATCTCTGCAGCAATCCACCAATCAGGCCTGTATGGTAGAGTGGCCAGTCGGAAGCCATTCCTTAGTAAAAGGCACATGGCAGCCCGCCTGGAGTTTGCCAAAAGGCACCTGAAGGGCTCTTGGACCATGAGAAACAAAATTCTCTGGTCTGATGAGACAAAGATTGAACTCTTTGGTGTGAATGCCAGGCGTCACGTTTGGAGGAAACCAGGCACCGCTCATCACCAGGCCAATACCATCCCTACAGTGAAGCATGGTGGTGGCAGCATCATGCTGTGGGGATGTTTTTTAGCAGCAGGAACTGGGAGACTAGTCAGGATAAAGGGAAAGATGACTGCAGCAATGTACAGAGACATCCTGGATGAAAACCTGCTCCAGAGCGCTCTTGACCTCAGACTGGGGCGACGGTTCATCTTACAGCAGGACAACGACCCTATGCACACAGCCAAGATATCAAAGGAGTGGCTTTAGGACAACTCTGTGAATGTCCTTGAGTGGCCCAGCCAGAGCCCAGACTTGAATCCGATTGAACATCTCTGGAGAGATCTTAAAATGGCTGTGCACCGACGCTTCCCATCCAACCTGATGGAGCTTGAGAGGTGTTGCAAAGAGGAATGGGCGAAACTGGCCAAGGGTAGGTGTGCCAAGTTTGTGGCATCATATTCAAAAACACTTGAGGCTGTAATTGCTGCCAAAGGTGCATCGACAAAGTATTGAGCAAAGGCTGTGAATACTTATGTACATGTGATTTCTCAGTTTTTTTTTTTATTTTTAATAAATTTGCAAAAACCTCAAGTACACTTTTTTTCACGTTGTCATTATGGGGTGTTGTGTGTAGAATTCTGAGGAAAAAAATTAATTTAATCCATTTTGGAATAAGGCTGTAACATAACAAAATGTGGAAAAAGTGATGCGCTGTGAATACTTTCCAGATGCACTGTATGTGCACGGGGAGGCCACCAAAACAATGCTTCTGAGCTGGGATTTTCTCATTAAGTATCATGCCCTTTTGGACATCTACAACTGTGGGACATTACTATTCCCCTCTTGCATGGCAAAGGCCTAGTTCCTATTTGCAGTAATACAGTGGAATCTTGGATTGCGAGCATAATTCATTCCGTAAACGTGCTTGTAATCCAAAGCACTCGTATATCAAAGCAAATTTCCCCATAAGAAATAATGGAAACTCAAATGATTAATTCCACAACCCAAAACTATTCATATAAAAATGATTAATACAAAATATAAAGTAAAAATGCATAAAACAAATTAACCTGCACTTTACCTTTGAAAAGAATAGTGGCTGGTGTGAAGGAGACGAGAGAGAGGAGGAGGAGGAGGAGGAGGGTTATTGTGTAGGATGACTTTCACTCTAACTAGCAGAATCCCTGCTATCTGTTGGCTCACTGGAATCTTCCTCTTTTTTTTGCGACTTTAACAGTGAACCTCTCCAATGACAGTTGCTTTTGCCTGAAGAGTCACTACACTTTGACACAAAATAAAAAAATACTTTACACACTGTAAGGTTTTTAAACTCTTTTGAGATTCAACTCAATGGGACGACACGCAGAAGAACATCCCGAAGCAACCGCAGGCTTTCAGCGCTGTAGCAGTTTGCCGTAAAAGCGAATCCGAAAACATTGCGGACATGCTATAAGCGCCTGGCATTGATGGGTGATACAAGGAACATTATTAATGCACAGGGCACAGTATTACTTGGCCACTATCCTGGCTATGACCCTGCCTGACTTCTGTGCCTGTGTATAGTATAGAGGGTAGATCACACTACAATAAATAACCACGCTGTTCCTGTTTCACGCTGAATAAAGCTTGTGTTGCTAAAGTACTGAGACTCAGCTTTGTGTTTTGGGGTGCAAGACAGAGATTCGCACGTTACAACACACACACGGTCACCATGCTATAGTAAAAAGTATACGCTCGTACGAATGTTGACTATATGAGTGAAGCACGCCGACAGAGAATGGGAGGCAATTACCCACAATCCCACAGCGAGAGAAAGAAGAACCATCAGCTCAGTTGTGATAACGTGATGCTCAGCAGACAAAGCTTATACATACTACTCGTACTGCAAGACCTCGCTCGTTCATCAAGTTAAAATTCATTAAAAATTTTAGCTCGTCTTACAAAACACCCGCAGACCAAGTTACTCACAATCCAAGGTTTTACTGTATGTCTGTTACCATTGCCATCTCCTCTTTTTAAGGCAATGGTGCCAATTCAGGTGTGCCCCCCAGGCCCAGCCATTCGAGATCAGTGCAGCTTTGTTGGCTATCTGGAGCCCAACCTTCCTGACTTGTGTTAAGTGGTGGGCCCACACTGTCACCTCTGTGATGAATGGACTGACTAGCCCATAAACTCACCGGGGGCACTGCTTTTTTTTTTTTTATACACCCCCATCTCAACACACTCATAACCAGATCGAAGTGATCAGAACTTCAAGACCACCCCTGGTGCAGACCTCCTGTAGCTGGGTTGTTCCCTGTTAGGACAGCACTGCTTTTAACCCGAGTCCTTGTTCCCTCATACATATACAGGACGGTACACATCTCACTAGAAGCAAATGCAATTTATTTGGCAAAATCTTTTGGTGAAGTGAAGTTCCAAGTTCTGCTGAAAATTTAAGTTTTGTGTGAATCCTTTCGCTCCTTACTAAGTGTGGGTGGATCCATGGGTCGGCTGTCCAGGGTTGTTTTCTGCCTTCTGCTTAGCTCAGGGCCCCTGCCACTCTTAAAAGGAGTAAGATGGTTTGAGAAATAGAAGCATGGTTTGAAGAAACCAGTTCAAAGTTTGTCTTAACCCAATTTCTGCAAGTTTTGCACATTTTGATGCTTTATTTTTGTATATTTGGTTCCTTTAAGAGGTTGAAAAAGAGAACTTATTACTGGACTTCTCTTTTTCTTTCACAGGCTTATCTTCAGGCCCATGGCATGGTGACCGAAACTGGAGATGCTCTGGCAATCATCTGTGAGGATGACAAAACAACTTACCTCTACACTGTGCCACAATCGGATGAAGACGAGGAAAATGTGATTAACATGAGTGATGAACAGTTAATTAGCCTGAGCCAAGATCAGTCCATCTAAAGTGAAGTCAATTTTATACGTGAAATAATGCAGGCCATTTTCCCTAATCATTCCACTAAAAGCCATGTGATGGCCTCTGCTTTAAATGGCCTTGTTCTTCCCATTTAGCAACTGTGGCATTCAAGAGACATCAGTTGATGCTTGATTCAAAGTGAAAAGTAAAAAATGAATTGGAGAAGAATCATGTTAAGAATTGAGCAGGAAACATTCCAGAATTTGCTTAGCAGGCCTATGTTGTTGTGTTTTTATTCTCTGTACACACTGGTTAGCTGTGAACAGAATACATGCTATGTGTTCAGTCATTTTAAAAAATATACACAGTGCATTGCAGGGTATTTTAGCTGGGGGCTGCTGTACCTGCCAAAGATTGTGTGTCGTAGATTTGCACTGGATCCTTCTCCACTTACACTGTGGCATTCCTTGAGAGCTCTGGGTTTGCCTTCTTGCTGTCACTGAATGGTACAGATGGTTCAGTAAATCCTGCAGAGCTGGAAAATATTAAAAAAACATTTGACACTAACATAAATGGGCTGTGATGTCTGCTGCAGAAGTTATTGGGGGCTGCCATCATCCACTGTAGGTGTGCGTTAATGTTTTGGTTTACTATTGGGGCGTAGCGAGCGACAGATTTGTACTGATGGGATTTGCTTTTCTGGCTGTGGTGGTCAAAGCCATGGTTGATGTGTTTTTTTGTATTTTTCATGTTAGTTCATAAGGTATACAAGCACTGTGCAAAACATTTAGGCTCCAGGCATTTGTAAAAAACTGCTTTAAAGTGGAAGTGCTTTGAAAAATGATATGCTGAATAGTTTTTATAAATCAATAAATGTCCTGGAATGTGTAGCAAACAGAGAAAAAAAATGTCAGTCATTTTCTAACCTGCTTAATCCAAACCAGGGTCACGGGATACTGGAGCCTTTCCCAGCTAGCAGAAGAGTGCAAGGCAGGAACAAATCCTGGGCAGGGCACCAGTCCAGAGATTGAACACACACACACACACACAGGCCAATTTAGTGTCACATATTAACCTAACCTAGGGGTGGCATGGTGGTGCAGTGATAGCACTGCTGCCTCGCAGTTAGGAGACCTGGGTTTGCTTCCCGGGCCCTCTCTGTGTGGAGTTTGCATGTTCTACCTGTGTCTGCGTTAGGTGACATGCAGGTTAGGTGAATTGGTGATCCTAAATTGTCCCTGGTGTGTGCTTGGTGTGTATGTGTGCCTTGCGGTGAGCTGGTGCCCTGCCCGGCGTTTGTTCCTGCCTTGCACTCTGTGCTGGCTGGGATTGGCTCCAGCAAACCCCCATGACCCTGTGCTAGGATATAGCAAGTTGGATAATGGATGGATAGTCACCTAACCTGCATTTTATAGACAGTGTGAGGTAACTGGAGCACCCGGAGGAAACCTATACAGACACTGGGAGAACGTGCAAACTCCATGCAGGGAGGACCTGAAGTAAAAAAAATAAAAAATAAAAAAAAAAATATCAGTGTAATATCAATGATATTTAGTGTGGCCACTCATTGCCTTCTTTTAGGTCTGTTATGCAGTTTCTGATGGTTCCCCAGCTGCTTGGTGATTTCGATGCAGATTTTGTGTGCCTGACTTGCAGTCTCAAGTCCCGCAGAGCCAGGTGTAATTCTTAAGTGAGAATACACGCCTGAGGACAACCCTTTTAAAAACTGTCTTGTGAATTGCAACAAAATCCTACTCTGCACAGGCTCCACACACAGAGCTTCGTCCTCAAACACCCGACCCAGCAGCCTCTGCTGGAGCTTCAGGGAGAGGGCAAACGATACTGAACAGAGCACTTGATGCTGAGAGAAAATAAAAAGCTAAAACTGCTGTTATCCATTTAGGTGTTCGGCAGTGCAAGGTAACTTAAGCTGGCTGTACCAGCAGTGCAGAACATCTTCTGATTCTGAAGGGACATCGGCTCGATGTATTTCTCATTTGTTGCACTCCGTTTCTGTGGCTGTCGCCTGTGTTTGCGGTCCTCAGACCTTGCCCTGCTCTGTGGTAGGAGAGCTTGGACAGCACGTCTGGAAACACCCGTCTGCTTGGTAGAGACGTCGCCGATGCAGGATGTGCACCTTGTGTCGTGTCACTGTGCTCACTTTTGCCACGATGGAAGATTTTTAAGTCCGAGCACCACAAGTGTTCTGTATGGTTGTCCCTGTGACGATGTGGGTTTGCTCCATGCGCCCATCTTGCTTCTGGGAGCCCTTGAACCCAACACCATCAGTAATGTCACCGATGAGCTAGGCAGTGAGGCACAACAATGAAGCAAGGGAAATGGTGCAAAAATGCAAAGTGCTTTTATTAAAACAAACAAAAACAAGTGTTCAAATAAATAGTGCAGTGCATTCAAATGTTTAAATAAATAATCCATTAAAATTAAAACGTGGAGGTTAAAAAAAATAAATAAATCCTTTAAAACGAGGTTAAAACAATGGCTGGGAGCTGTCCTTTAAAACAAAGCCCGGTGCCTTTCTGCCGGCGACTCCCCTGCTTCTCCCATCCAGGCTGTGCACCAGGAGAGCCACCCTACCAGCAGCTGACCTTCTCTTTCCGTTCTGATCTGGAGGCTTCCTGATCCCTGGCTTCGGTTCAGCACTCTCCAGACCGAGACTTGGGCCCCCCCAACGGCCAGGACACACGCTGGGGAATCCTCCTTCCCAAGCCTCCCGCCTCCCATTGTCTTCCGCGGGGAGCCATCCTCCTTCCAGTCCCTAATGCTCATTGGGAGCGACCACTACCAACTGCCCTAGGTGTCGGCCAAACACCCTGCTAGAGCCCAGCTTCCCGCGAGCCTGCACTCGCTCGCACCGGCTATCCTCTCCCTTCTTCCTGCTGCCTTCTTTCTTTTTCAACCTCTCTCCCCGCTAGCCGCCTCGTGCTTCTACTTATCACGGGGACGTGGATCAGCTGTGGAAATCAGCAGCTCCCGAGAACGATTACGGATGCGGACGACTCCTCACCTGTGCACTTAAGCGAGGTTCGCCCGCATCACGGATTCTCCGGGAACCAATCTGCCACACGCACCACACCCCCTCGCTAAGCCACGAGTGCGGCGATTATTTATTTAAAAAGTTGCCTTTTTGACGTGAGCTGTGGCCCCGCTACACCACAGTCCCCTGCTCAGTTTTTTCCCCTGTACATCTGCTGTGTCTGTTTCATTTCATCACTTTGGTTCAACCTGTACAAGAATGTAATTGATCAGGAGCATCTTCACCAAGTATGCCAACTAATATCTTGAATTAAAAACTGGAGTTAAAGAACTTGATCGCCGGACACGGATGCCAAATGTCCCAAAACACATTTTTGCAGTTCTGCACACAGTCCACAGTGCACAAATCACCACCAATATTCTAAGTCTCTTCTATCTCTTTGCCTTTTTTCTGCCGCCTCCACTCCTCCCTTTGCAAACTCCATCTTCTGCCTCTCGGCTCCTCTCTTTTATACTTCATATAGTGCCACATTGATGGTGGGCAGCACTGTAACGCAGTGGTAGAATTGGTGCCTTACAGTAAGGAGTCCAGGGTTCGTATCCCAGGTCCTCCCTACGTGGAGTTTGCATGTTCTCCCTGTATCAGCATGGATTTCCTCCAGGTGGTCCAGTTTCCACCCAGAGACATGAAGATTAGGTGGACTGGCAATACTAAATCGGCCCCAATGTGTGGTTGTATGTTTGCCTTGTGATGGACTGGCACCCTGTCCTGGGTTTGTTCCTCCCTTGCACCCTATGCCAGCAGTTACAGGCTCCAGAAGACCCCAATGTGACCCTGTTCAAGGCTAAGCAGGTTTTTAAAATGATTGACTGACTAACACATTCTTGGTGAAGTTCTCTATTATGAGATCCTCCCCATCTTTCACCGTCAGGTTGGACCGAGGGCAGAGTCTGCTTTTTCTTACTGATGTTGAGCTACATGTGGTTCAGTTTGCACCATTCAACAAGGTCCAGCGCTGTTATCCCGTATTCATCCTCCTGATACTCCCAACTGTGGCTGTGTCATCTATAAAGTGTCTGCTGATGACCTGATTTGGTATTGTATCTACACCGGGGTGCCCAATGCGTCGATCGCAGAGGTAGTGCAGGCAGAACACATTGCGTTCAAAAAATTTTTTTTTAAACGTTAGTCTATCATACTGTATCTCCTCCCTATGGCATTTGCCACTTGATTGACATACAGGGCGGCCAGTCTGAGATCTCTTTTTTTCTAACACACTGGTCATCCTACATGCACGATCAAACGCGTGAGCTACTGCAAAACTCCGGCTGTGATCTAGTTAGCCTTCCAATTTATATCGACTAAAGAAGGGATTTAAAAAAAAAAAAATAAATATTGTTTATGGACTGGATGTGGAATTGGAAGAGGATTTTTTTTCTCTCTCAATGTCACAATCGAAGTGTGTTTGTCTGATCTGTCAATCTATCATTGCTATTCCAAAGAAGGAAAATGTGGAAAGGCACTTTCGAACTGTTCATAAAAACTACAAAACTGACTTCCTTCCAAAAAGCACTCTGAGAAAGAGAAAAGAGAGGGAACTAAAATCGCAGTTAATCGGACAGCCGTCATTTTTCACTCGACTGACTTCAAAAGCTCCCTGACTGCATTATTCAGCTCTACTTATTTATGTGAGTCAGCCTTTTGGCACATGAAGATTATTAAATCCAAATACTGTAGTGACCATAAATGTATTGAAGTGTTATTGTGCCATAAAGGTTATCCAGTTATGTAAGGTACGACAACATATGTTTTATGTATAAAGTATACTCATATATATATATATATAGCATTTTTAATGTAGGTAGATCATTTCGACCTGGTCATTTTAAAAGTAGCTCACAAGCTGAAAAACTGTGGGCACCCCTGATCTACACTGTGTGCACAATTTTTAGGCAAGCGAGTATTCTGACCATATCATCATCATTTTTATTTATGTACTAGCCATGTGCGCCCAACTACGTTGCGCATGTTAAAGTTGTCTGTGAAGGGCTCCCTGTTTAAACGCGGCTGCCAGTCGTGAACTGGGCCCTTCGTCGCACAGCATTATGATTTTTTATAAGGGAAACAAAATTTCAAAAGAAAACCCTTGGACATTGATTCAACAGGATCGGCCTACTCGGAATCACTGTCCGAATAGTAATTATGTGGTGGTGTAGGAGCATTTCTGCTTCTGTCCGTTCACAGTCTCGTTTTCACGACGCTGTCGTTTCCTCTGACGATCTCTTCTCAACCTTTCTCCAATCTCGCAGGTTGCTTTGTGGTAATCCAAAGAGTAAGGCAATATACACGGAGCAATGGTTATAAAAGGGGGACACATAGATATCCAGGCTCTTTAAAGCATAAATAGGGATCACTTCACTGACATGTGAGCAAGCCACGGTACAACTGTGAGACGCGCTGCACTCGCTGGCTACAACGTAACAATAATAATTTCCGGAACGTGCTGTTACATTGTCATTCATTTTACCCACTGTCTTTCTTTCATTTATATGTTACGTAGGCAGGTACCTTTTATCTTCGGCAATCTCATTCTCAAAGCAGGCCTCAGGAGCTAACCAGCGTAACACTGTCCACCACCCCTTTCGTTATTCCAGCACATTGTTGACATCCGTGAGTAACAACAATGTACTAAACTGGAAGGTGGTCTACGCATGCGTGGAATTCGCGGACAAACAAAGATCAAGATCTAAATGAAGATCTCTTTAGTTAATTTAAAGCACAACAATTTGTTTAGTTTGAAAGTCTGTGTTTTGAGGTGTGACTGGCGTACTACAGTCTTCAGTAGTATAAGCCTGGAGGAGATTCTTAATGCAATGCCTATGTTTTAGCTGTCTCTCTACTGCCATCTAGTGCTTCTTCTTCTAATTCATTCGCTGACAAACAAAGATCAAGATCCAAATGAAGATTATATATAGAGATTCCGACTCTAAGCTGTACAAACTTGAATAGTTATTGGATTTAAGCCTATCAGGTGACGTGTATTTGTGTAATGAGGGAGGGTGTTGCCTGAGGAGATCAACGCCCTCTATCAAGGTGTGCAGAATTATTAGGCAGCTTGTTATTCTCAAGCAAAATGGGCCAAAAAATGAGATTTAACCGACACTAAAAAGTCAAAAATTATAAAAACTCTTTCAGCAGGATGCAGCACTCTTGAAATTGCTGAGATATTGGGGCGTGATCACAGAACCATCAAATGTTTTGTTGCAAATAGTCAACAGGGCCACAAAACGCAACGCATATTAACTGCCAAAGACTTGAGGAGAATCAAACGTGAAGTTACCAGGAACCCGTTCTCCTCCAGTGCTGTCATATTCCAGAACTGCAGCCTATATGGAGTGCCCAGAAGTACAAGGTATTCAGTGCTCAGAGACATGGCCAAGGTAAGGAAGGCTGAAACCCGACCACCACTGAACAAGACGCATACGTCAAGATTGGGCCAAGAAATATCTGATAACAGAATTTTCCAAAGGTTTTATGGACTGATGAGATGAGAGTGACTCTGGACGGAGCAGATGGATGGGCCCATGGCTGGATCAATAATGGGCATAGAGCTCCACTTCAACTCAGACACCAGTAAGATGAAGGTGGGGTACTGGTATGGTCTGGTATTATTAAAGATAAGCTAGTTGGACCTTTTCAGGTTTAAGATGGACTCAAAATCAACTCCCAAACCTACTGCCAGTTTTTAGAAGACAAAGACACTTTATATTCAAGCAGTGGTGCAGGAAAAAGTCTGCATCTCTCTAGAAGACCATGATCTTTATGCAGGACAATGCTCCATCACATGCATCGAAGTACTCCACTGCGTGGCTAGCCAGTAAAGGCCTTAAAGATAAAAGAAAAATGACATGGCCGCCTTCCTCCCCTGACCTAAAGCCCTTCTTAAACGGCAGATTTACGGGGAAGGAAAAGAGAACACCTGTCTGAACGGCGTCTGGGAGAGGCTATGGCTGCTGCTGCACAAAAAGCTGTCAACAGATCAAGAAACTGACAGACTCCATGAATGGAAGGCTTATTGAACAGAAGGACGGCTATATTGAGCACTGGCTTTTTTTTTTTGAAATGTCAGAAATGTTTATTTGTAAATTTTGAGTTTTTATTATTCTCACTTTAACAGATGAAAGCAAACAAGTGAGATGGGAAAATTTTAGTTTTTCCTTTAGTTGCGTAATAATTCTACACACTAATAGTTGCCTAATAATTGTGCACACACATGTATTCCCTTGAAAATGTTCACACTCACATTTCCTTTGTAAAACATTCAAGTTACAGGTTTATTACCATTTTGGATTGACTTTATTTGTTCCAAATTTGTTTCAAAATGAATCCTCAGAAATACAACTTGCTTGATAATTGTGCACACAGTGTAAAGTCTGACGTGTACGAGTAAACAGCGAGGCAGCCAGTATAGTTCAGCGTGGAACCCCTGCGCTACTCTTTAGCACATCTGATCCTCAGTCCGTCGGTCACACAAACTGTGCTCTACCAAGTAGGTAGTCCTTAGGACACAGTGGTAGACCGGTCCTCTCTGACCGGACCTTCTGCCCCAGCATTATGGTGTTAAATGCATAAAAGAAGTCAAAAAGCAAGACCCTCATCCTGCTGCCCATTTCTCCAGATGGGAGACTGTTTTGTTCAGCAGAAAGGTGACGGCATCGTCCACCCCTATGTGGTCCTGGTAGGCCAACTGCAGAAGGTCCAGTGCTGTCCTGACTCGGCCAGTGGCAGATCTACAGTTTTGGAGCCCTGAAGCTTGAACTGTTGAGGGGGCTTCACCTTCACTACCAGAAACCAGGTCTGGGTAACCACAGTTATCTTCTTCAGTGGAGTTGTTCCATAACAGATCACCACAAATTCTTTAACAGTGTAACCACTACATCTCAAATTTTGATTAAAATTACCACTTATACTTCAGAAGAGTTCGCCCACCTGATATTAAAGGGGTGTTTCTGCTCAGCCAGTAATTGGATGGGGGACAATCTAGGAAAACTTTGGTTGCTGCTGGCAGAGGTGTTAGTGCAACCAACAGGGGGCGCTTAACCTGTGCTCTGAATGTGTAAGATGGGGACACAGTGCTGTAAACATGGTGCCGTCCTCCGAATGAAACGTAAAAGTGAGATCTTGACCCTCTGTAGTCATAAATGATCCCTGGGCATCTTTTGTGAGGAGCAGGGTGTATCCCGATGTCCTGGCTAACTTGCCCTCCACAGCCTGGTCATTCTGGCCCCCTAATCATCCCCGGTCTCTAATTGGCTACACATTAGTGGAGGTTGAAGTGGCTCCCCACTCACTTAAGCATTTTGAGTAGTGAAAAAAGGTCTGTATAAATGTAAAGAATTATTCTTTATTATTAGTAGTAGTGAATTACACTATATAAATTATTTTTGAAACTTCATTAATGTCTAAGTAGATCCGCCCCTGGCCCAGGAACTAAAAATAAGCAAACATTACCCTAAAATAGAGTACTATAGGCAATCATTCCAAAAATGGTACCATCGGGGGCGTGGCTACCGGTGGGCAGCACCCACCACCCAATTGAAAAAGCCATAAAGTTTTCGTTATTGTGTCTTCCATTCTACATTTCTGAATGCCCAGCCTAGAAATGGCACTGGTTGCCTTTTGTTTGTTTTTTTTTTTTTCCCATCACTACACTATAAATGCAGTTGGGCTCCCACCCCAATAGGCTCCACAGAACGCGATTTAAGGGCCGAAAGGGGAACCTGTGTGTGCTTACCTGACTGACCCGCTTCTAACTGCGAGCTTGTCTCTTCATCATAGCAGATCACCGTTATGGTTTAAACACAAAAAGTAAAACTGACAAAGCGTACTTGAGTTCAGGAGTACAAGTATAACCTCTTCAAATAGAATAACCAACATTACATTTGCCAGACGATTCGTAATAATTCTAGTGCCCGATTAGGATTCATACAACATACGTAACTGCATGCGCGATTATTTACTGTAACAGCGCGCTTTAATAAAGCGTGAATAATATCCGGCTGACTTCACGTGATTTGAATGTTCTTGGCCAGCCTTCGCCGCGCGCATTTTCTCATTGGCTGTTGGCCTGCCAATTGAAAATCTCTCGACCAATGATATTAAGGTACTGCCAGTTTGAATTTTCTACTCAGCCCGCCTCTTTGCGCGTGCCCGGGCCTGTAGCTGAGCGTGCGCGAGGCTTCGGCGTGAATAAAGACTCGGGATTTTTAAACGCGGTTGAGCTATGGCTCGCGTGACCGCAGTGGTTGGACGTTAAGTGTTAAAAAAAAAAAAAAAGAAAAAGAAAATTAGAAAAAAATAAATAAGTAAAGACAAAGAAGTAGTTGAGTCCGGGTGTGTCACCGTTCGTCCGGAGAGTCCCAAGCTGAACTCTGAGTTGATTTATTTTAAAGTCGTTCGCCGGATACACACGCTCAGAGTTTGGTTTGAAGTGAAGTCGAGTCACCGTTGGAAGTTTACTTCGGGATAATACGATGGCCGAATGGGGACTCGACGGACAGCACAACGGTACCTTCACGAGTCGGATTAAAAAACTGCTTCATTCTCCGCCGGCACTTCGGCTTGCAAGGAGGAGCCGTCAGCACCAGCAGCAACAGGCGAAGAGCCTTCACAACCGGGTAAGGAGCCCGCCGCTTTCCCCGCGGCCGCTTGGGCGCCAGGCAGCGGCTGTCTTTCCGGGGGTGTTTTCGGGGATACGCGCTTGTCAGTGAGCAGCAGGCGGGCGTTCAGGCGACTTGTTTCTGTTTGAACGAGAAGTTTTCGGCCGTTGTCGAGTTGACAGGGCTCGGCTGGCGAGTGCCAACTTGTCCGTTAGTCGTGGAATCCCACTTGACGAAGCGCTGCACGGAGTGCGGATTGCCGCCCCTTGTTGTTCGTGAAGCTTTAGAAAGTCGGAGTGTATGTGGGGATTGAGCTGACCTGACCCGACCCGGGCAGCCCGTCATGCCCTCCTTTTATTTTGGGTCGCGAAGTGGTGACATTAGGACATTGTAAACTGAGACCCCCATGGTCGCTCCAGTGTGGTCTCCTTAAACAAATCGGTGATTCCTAACCACCCCCCCGCCTACCCCCACAGCACCAGAAGGCCTTCTCCAGATGTGCCCGAGCTGTCAGCGCTGCTCCGCTTTAACATCTGGAAACCGCTGCGCACGTTCACGGGAACACTGGGGGTGTCGTGCTGGCTCAGAGCCGGACTGCTGAATGCGGAGTCCGTAGTGCTGCGACGGACTTTTTTTATATAGCGCCTTTCTGTAGTGCCCATATCGCAGTCTGTTGGTGAGGATAAAGGAACAGACGGGTTTATATGGTACCTTTTTTTCCTAGTATCCACACTGGAGCCAATAATGCAACACAGTTTTATGTCTCATCTTTAACTGGTGTTAACAATCCAGGCTGTTAAAGGTGATAATGCAGTAGGTTTCTAGAGCACCTTTCTGTAGCGTTCAGACCCCATGCTGTTGGTGATAACACAGCATTTAGTTTTATAAAGCACCCGTATAAACGACAGGGGATGCAGGTTTATGTAGTGCCTCGCTAATAAAGCAACACGGATTTAGATAGATACTTTATTAATCCCAAGGGGAAATTCACATACTCCAGCAGCAGCATACTGATAAAGAACAATATTAAATTAAAGAGTGATAACAATGCAGGTATAGCAGACAATAACTTTGTATAATGTTAACGTTTACCCCCCCGGGTGGAACTGAAGAGTCACATAGTGTGGGGTCTCCTCAGTCTGTCAGTGGAGCAGGACGGTGACAGCAGTCTGTCACTGAAGCTGCTCCTCTGTCTGGAGATGATCCTGTTCAGTGGATGCAGTGGATTCTCCATGATTGACAGGAGCCTGCTCAGCGCCCGTCGCTCTGCCACGGATGTCAAACTGTCCAGCTCCGTGCCTACAATAGAGCCTGCCTTCCTCACCAGTTTGTCCAGGCGTGAGGCGTCCCTCTTCTTTATGCTGCCTCCCCAGCACACCACCGCGTAGAAGAGGGCGCTCGCCAGAACTGTCTGATAGAACATCTGCAGCATCTTATTGCAGATGTTGAAGGATGCCAGCCTTCTAATGAAGTATAGTCTGCTCTGTCCTCTCTTGCACAGAGCATCAGTATTGGCAGTCCAGTCCAATTTATCATCCAGCTGCACTCCCGGGTATTTATAGGTCTGCACCCTCTGCACAGTCTCCTCTGATGATCACGGGGTCCATGAGGGGCCTGGTCCACCTAAAATCCACCACCAGCTCCTTGGTTTTGCTGGTGTTCAGTTGTAGGTGGCTTGAGTCACACCATTTAACAAAGTCCTTGATTAGGTTCCTATACTCCTCCTCCTGCCCACTCCTGATGCAGCCCACCATAGCAGTGTCGTCAGCGAACTTTTTCACGTGGCAGGACTCCGAGTTGTATTGGAAGTCCGATGTATGTTGGCTGAACAGGACCGGAGAAAGTCCAGTCCACTGCAGCGCTCCTGTGCTGCTGACCACAATGTGAGACCTGCAGTTCCCAAGACGCACATACTGAGGTCTGTCTGTAAGATAGTCCACGATCAGTGCCACCAGGTGTGAGTCTACTCCCATCTCTGTCAGCTTGTCCCTAAGGAGCAGAGGGTGGATGGTGTTGAAGGTGCTAGAGAAGTCCAGAAACATAATTCTTACAGCACCACTGCCTCTGTCCAGGTGGGAGAGGGATCGGTGTAGCATGTAGATGATGGCATCCTCTGCTCCCACCTTCTCCTGGTTTGTGAACTGCTGAGGGTCGAGGGCGTGGCGGACATGTGGCCTCAGGTGGTGAAGCAGTAGCCGCTCCATGGTCTTCATTTATGTAGCGTCTTTCTCTGTTGTCTGCACACCAAGCTATTAAAGATTATGATAGGTTTCAATAGCGCCTTTCTGTCACGTGTAGACCCCAGGCTTTTAGGCAAGAGCACAGCTTTATATAGCACCTTTCAGTTGTGCGCAGATCCCAGGCTGTTGGAGATGACACTGGAACAGGTGGGTTTATAGTGGGGGCAATAAGTAGTTGATCCCCTGCTGGATTTGTAAGTTTGCTCACTTAACAAAGAAATGAAGAGTCTCTAATTGTTATGGTAGTTTCATTTTAATGGAGAGAGAGCGACAGAATATCGGCCTAAAATCCAGAAAATAAAAGACGTTGCATAAAAGTTATAGACTGATTTGCATGTCATTGAGTGATAGAAGGATTTGATCCCCTACAACTCAGCCAGAATTCAGGCTCCCACAGATTAGTCGGTCAATTCCAGATACCCCTGATCTTGGCTCATTACGTGTAGAGAGCACACCTACCTGTCCACAGAATCGGTTTCTTCCATTCCAACCTCTCCACCACCATGGAGCAACACCAAAGAGCTGTCAAAAGACATCGGTGGGCAAGGGTGGAATGGGCTACAAGACCTTCAGCCAGAAACTTGGTGAGAAGGTGACGAGTGTTGGTGCGATTTATTCAGAAATGGAAGAAATCTAAAATGACCATCAATCAGCTTCAGTGTGGAACTCCATGCAAGATCTCGCCTCTTCATGAGAAAGGTGAGGGATCAGCCCAAAACTACACGGGAGGAGTTTAATGATCTGAAGTCAGTTGGGACCACCACAGTCACCATGAACACCTCTGGTAACACACTACGCTGTAATGGATTGAAATCTTGCAGCACCCGTGAGGTCCCCGTGTTCAAGAAGGCACAGGTAAAGGTGTATGGATGTTCACTGGCAAACTTAAGATGGGCCTGTGTATGTGTCTTCTTGAGCGGTTTGGGGACCTTGTGGGTTTACAATCTTGTCCTGACATCCTTTGACTACTCTTTGGTGTTGCTCCATGGTGGTGGAGAGGCTGGAATGGAAGAAATTGATTCTTTGGACAGGTAGGTGTGCTTTATACACATAAAGAGTTGAGATCAAAAGTATCTGATTGATTGGCTGTGTGCCACAATCAATCAATCTGGGGGAGCCTGAATTCTGGCCGGGTTGTAGGGGATCAAAAACTTACTTCACTCAATGACATGCAAATCAATGTATAACTTTTAGGTAGCATATTTTATTTTCTGGATTTGTGGTTGATATTCTGTCTCCATTAAAATGAAACTACCATAACAATTAGAGACGGTTCATCTTTAAGTGAGCAAACTTACAAATGCAGCAGGGGATCAAATGCTCATTTCCCTCATTATAAAACCTCAAGTAAATTTTTTTCACGTTTGTCATTATGGGGTGTTGTGTGTAGAATTCTGAGGAAAAAAATGAATTTAGTCCATTTTGGAATAAGGCTGCAACATAACAAAATGTGGAAAAAGTGATGCGCCGTGAATACTTTCCGGATGCACTGTGTGTAGCACCTTTTTGTATTATGAAGGTTCTGGGCAGTTGGAGCAAATAATCCAGCACAGTCTTGTCTTATATAGCGCCTTTCTGTGGTGTGTTATCCCAGGCTGTTTGCTATAGTAAAAGAGGTAAGTTGTTTTGTTTGTGTTTTTTATTTTATTTATTTATATTGTATAGTGCCTATCAGTGGTGTCCACACTCCAGGTTGTAAAAGATAAGACGATATGTTTATGTAGCAGACTGCAGTTCTAACTCCTTTCTGGAGTGTGCAGATTCCAGGAAGTTGGAAGCATCTTTATCTAGTGACCACACTCATGGCAGTAGGTTTCTATAGCGCCTTTCTGTAGTAACTGGTTCCTAGTTTGTTGGGGCTGATAATACATAATGTGGTCCAGATCTAATTATGCAATTATGAAGAGGCGAACACATCGCATCTGCCATTCGACTGACAACCGTCTCGTCGCCAGTTTGGAATGCAGGACAGGTGCTGCCATCTATCGGCAACAAAGAGAATTTTTTGTGAATTCTCTATGTAAAAAACTTAAGTGATAGCGTAATGAAAATTGCATAATTCGATATGGACCACCCTATACTAGACTAGAGGGCTTCGCCCCCTACTCACTTTGGTCACCAACCCCCCGCCTGAACTACGCACTCTCAACTTCGTCTCTGCCGCTCATGTATGTGGATTTCACTTTTACCAAACAACAAATCTTTTAATTCTCGTGGATACGCCTCTTCATTTGGAAGAAGCAGTACTGGGTGGTCCAGATCTAATTATGCAACTCTTAATGCAATGCAGGAAAACAATACAATTTCGGGTGATTGGCGCTACCAGTCCGGTGAAACATTTTGTTGATTTGGGAGATCGTGTTCCTATGCACTGCAGGCGGTCCAAATTCCTCCAACATTCTGCGTTGCACGTTGTTATAGCGTAATGAAAATTGCATAATTAGATCTGGACCACCCTATACTTTTCCCTGATGGCAACCCGAATTAGATGATCTACACGTCTCCGACTTCAAGTTTAAAGCCAAACAATATCTACATACTTCTGTCATATTGTCAATGTCCATATATTCGCTCTCTCTTCTCTTTTACGTTTTCAACAATATTGTGCTGAATTTTGATTCCGTGTTTGGAATGACATGGTGACAACGCCACATATAACTACCCGTGAGTGAATATCGTTTCTTTCTCTCTACACCAACTGTGTCTGACAAGAGCATTCACACAAATGAGAAATGATTGGACCGAGTGTGTGGTTGTAAATGTTTTGGATGTGGGTTGGACTTTTCCAAATCTCTTTGCATAAAGTCTTGTCTCGCAGGCTTTTAAATTTTCTCTCGCGGGATTTCACTTTCACCAAACCGCAAATGTTTTCATTCTTGTGGATACGCCTCTTCATAGGGAAGAAACTCTACTTTTCCCTGATGGCAACACGCTTACTCGTTGACGTGTCATCTGAAAATGTATAAAATTATTGTCCTAATAAAATTCATAAGAGCTGAGAGCTTAGGAAGTGTGTCTGACAAAAGCATTCACACGACTGAGATTAGATGACCGTGGTATTGTTTGAAAATGGTTGTAAGTAGGGCATGACTTAAAAGAATCTCGTTTTTGGAATCTAATTCTCGATGGCAACACAAATTAGATGATCTACAAGTCTCCGACTTAAAGTTTAAATCTGAACAATATATTCAATCTCTTTTCGCTCTCCCATTATTTCACCGAGTAATAATTTCCGTTTGTTTGCGCTAATGCAAACTTTCCTATCCATTTTTTGAGACTTTTGAATTTTCATACTTCCATTATCTCTAACCTGCTCTGCATGTGAATCACGCCAATATGTTTGAATTCTTTACGACGTTCTACTTTGTCATCTACTCTTTGTCTTTTATTTCCGGCCCCAGGCATGGTTAAATCTCTTGGCACAAAGTCTCGTCTCGCAGGACTTGAAAGCGTCTCTCTGAGAAAGTCGCGTCTCGTCCCAAGAGTTTTTTTTATACAATAGAGAGATGTGTTTATATAGCACCTTTTCTGTATTGTGCAGACCTTGGGCAGTTGGAGCTAATGAGCCGAGACAGGTTTATGTAGTGCCTTCCAGTAGCTTGCAGACCCAAGACTGTTGGTGATAACACAGCAGGTAGTGTTTTATCAGGAGGTCCTCGATCACGGTCCTGGAGAGCCACAGTGGCTGCAGCTTCTCCTTCCAGCCAGTTTCCTAATTGGAAGACGGTCCTTGCTGATAATGAAACTTGGTATTTAACTATTTGGCATGTTAATGCGTTCATTCATCCAAGTGAAATTTGAATTGCACTGTAGAGTTTCTTTGAGAACATTCTCCATGTGTTTTGTGGACCAGAATAGATTTAAACTTGATGGTCGTTCCTTTTCCCCTCTCGTTTATTTCTAAACATTTTTAACACAGATACTTCATTGGGCACATGCACAGGTTTAAAAGGGGACCCTTTATCTAGAGAGCTGCTGCTTTATTGGTTATCTATATTTCATTATTAAGTAATGTCTGCTTAATCAAAACAAATGCAGTTGATAAGAACTAAAACGGGTAATAAAGGCCTCTGAATTGTAACAGGCCAGATAACTAAAATCCAAAGAACTGTATTGCTTTAGTAGTAAATAAATGGGTTCTAATTTAAGAAACTGGTTGAAGTGAAAACCTGCAGCCAATGTGGCCCTCCAGGACTGTAATTGAGGACCTCTGACCTACAAAGGAACTAAAATTTGTCTTTGATGAATGAAAGCGCTAACAAGGCCCAGAGTTAAATAGAAAGTTTTATTATCGGTAAGGACCGAGTTCTAATTGGGGAAACTGGCTGGAATGAAAACCTGTAGCTGCTGCGGCCCTCCAGGACTGTGATTGAGGACCCCTGTGTTGTATACAGCACGGGTGTCGAACTACAGGCCTGAAGGGCCGCAGTGGCTGCAGGTTTTCATTCTAACCCTTTTCCTAATCAGTTTTCCCTTCTAATTAACTTCTTTTCCCTTCATTTTAATAGCCCTGTTTTTAAGGAGTCAGTCATCTGCATTCTTTACTTCATTACATGGCAGCTAAATAGAAATGAAATGTAAAACGAGCAACAGATGACCAGCTAAATTGGGGCTACAAACACCAACCAATTTCACTCCAGCCAGTTCCTTAATTAGAAGCCGATTCTTGCTGTTAATTAAACCCGTTATTTAATTCCATGGCCTGTTGTTGCTGCTCTCATTTGCCACAGCAGACATTTCCAAAACTGTTGATTTTCTGTTTTTTCTATGAACATCGTCAGAATGTGTTGGTGACCTGAGAGATCAGCCTTACTGAGACCTTCACCTTTCTTTATTTTCAGATATTGTGTGATGGGCACAGAAGAACTGGTCATGTGGCGGTTCATTTTGTGTCTCAATTATTGTTTGGCTGCTAATTAAGGAGAAAGCGATGACTAAGGGGCCTGAGTCAAGTTAATTAAAAGTAAGGCAAAAGAAGTTAATTAGCAGCAAAAACTGGTCACTTATTAAGTTGATGGTTAGAATGAAAACCTGCAGCCACTGCGGCCCCCTAGGACCGGAGTTCGACACCCCTGGTATACAGTATAGTGCCCAGTCTGTTGGAGATGATAACTCTGTCTATTGCAATCTATAGAAGCTTCAAGCTTTCTGTAGCGAGCAGACTCCAGGCAGTTTGAGCTAATAAGACAGCACATGTTTATTGTGTGCCTTTCCATAATTTGCAGTCCATGAGCATTTGGACTTGATAAGAAAAGTTTTATATGACACCTGTGGTAGTGCCGAGGTGCCAGGCTGTGGGTGATGATAATGGGACAGGCAGGTTTGTATAGCACCTTTCCATAGTATGAAGACTCTGGGCAGCTGGAGCTAATAATCCAGCGCAGTGTCGTATAGTGCCATTTCTGTAGTGTGCGTATCACAGGCTTTTTTTACAACAGACAGGGTTTTACATATAAATAAATAAACATGGCTCCTTTCTCTTGTGCCCACGCTCCAGGTTCTTAAAGATGGTAATGCAGTAGGTTTATATAGCACCTTTCTGTAGTGCCCCATTCCCAGCCTGTTT